>CM046661.1:161915219-162540219 GCA_025594165.1 Tamias sibiricus
CATTTGGGTATAAACTGAGGAGTGGAATAGCTGGGTCAAATGGCAGTTCCACTCCAAGTTTTCTGAGGAATCTCCATACTGCTTTCCAGAGTGGTTGTACCAATTTACACTCCCACCAGCAATGTATGAGTATACCTTTTATCCCACATCCTCGCCAACATTTATTGTTACTTGTATTCTTGATAATTGCCATTCTGATTGGAGTGAGATAAAATCTCAGTGTAGTTTAGATTTGCATTTCTCTATTGTTAGGTTGTTGAATATTATATATTTGTTGATCAATTATATTTCTTCTGTGAAGTGTCTGTTCAGTTTTGTTACTTATATTTTTAAAAAAATTTTAATAGTTGCTTGGGGCTTGTAAATCTTTAGTTAAACATACCTTCAAATACTATTATATTGCTTCAAATATAGTATAAGAATCTTACAACAGTAAGATTTTGTCCATGCATCTGTCCTTTGTACATCTTTCTTTGTTTCTCTGTGTGAAATGTGCCTTTTTTTTCCTTGGCCACCCTCAAGATTGTTTTTCTCTCTTACTTTCTCTCTCTCTGGTTTTCAGCTGTTTGACAATAAAGTTTGTAAGTGTTTGGTTATGAATTCTGCTTTGAGTTTTATGAGCTTCTTGGACCTGTGATTTAGTATATTTCATTATTTTCTCCTTCTGGTATTTCAATAACAAGACTATTAGACCATTTGATAGGGTCCTACAACTCTTGAAAGCTCTGTTTTTTTTTTTCAATGATTTCTCTCTTTGACTTTAAATCGAATGATTTTTTAATGACCTGCCTAGAGATTCATTAATTCTTTCATTGGATATGTCAGTGTAAAGGAACTGTTGAGAGTATTGTTCATCTTTGTCACCATATTTTGTTTTTATTTTCATATCTAACATTTCTTCTGGCTCTTTTGTATAATCCCTACATTCAGCTGAAATCCCTCATGTGTTCACACTTACTATTTTATCTTTTCCATGAGGTTCACATTACTATAAATCATATGAATAGTCATTATTTTAATTTCCACATTTAACAGTCTGGTTATGCTACTTGCTTTCCCTTGAGAGTAAGTTTTCTTTTTCTCAATGTTTGTGTATATCTTATACTTTTTTTTTTTTTTTTTTTTTTTTTTGTTGTGGTACCGGGGATTGAACTCAGGGGCACTCGACCATTGGGCCACATCCCCAGACCTTTTTTGTATTTTTTATTAGAGACAGGGTCTCACTGAGTTGCTAAGTGCCTCGCCATTGCTGAGGCTGGCTTTGAACTCGCGATCCTCCTGCCTCAGCCTCCCAAGTGCTGGGATTACAGGCGTGCGCCACCGCGCCCGGCTTATCTTATACTTTTTGATTGACTGCAGAACAGTGTTTATAACAGTAGACACTGAGGTTATGTTTATGCCTAGAAATGGGCATGCCTCTTCTAGGCTCTAACTGTAAGGAGTGGAGTCAATCTGTTTGGGAGTTCACTGGTTTGGGGCCTTGTTGTTGCTATGGTTAACTTCAGGGTGCCACCAGCTTCTAATTTCTCTAGGGCACCTTCACTTAAGTTGGAAGTTGTTTCTTTGGCTTTTAATTTTCTCAATGTTCCTGCTGCAGGGCCTCTCCTATGTAACTCTACTATAATTGCTTGAGACTTGGTGCTTTTCTTAGCCAGTTTGGAGCTGAGGAGAGCAGTGGGATTCTCTTTTGCTTGGATACCTCAGTCTTCAGCAAGCCCTGTGGTTCTGGGGCCTCACAGTTCCAGGCTACATGGTTGTGACTTGAGCTCTCTGATGAGTTAAAATTGTGAGTTTATAGATTGTCCAGCCTTTTCTTGTTATGGTGGGAATGATGTTTTTACCATCAAGTGGAACAGATACACAAATAGGCTCATGAAAGTCACCTGCAGGTGAGATTACAGCCAAATGTTAGTCTCAGTCTTTTCTGCATTATTCAACAGTTCTATATGAAGACAGAATTTCAATTTTTGTAATCATATTTATGTATAAATGTGTGTCACTTAGGTTTTGTGTTGTTGAATTCATTCTTGTGTGTTGATAAAGTGACCTGGATAATAGCTAAATTTCTATTTTCATTTTGGATCACAAAAGTACCTTCTGAAGGATTGGTAAGACATACAATTATAAGAAAATTTCACATGCTTCTAATATTTCCTTATAGGTGCTATGTACACACATGTGCATACATATTACATAATTAAATAATTACCACTGATCTTTCCCCCCATACCAGGAATTAAACCCAGAGGTGCTTAACCACTGACCCGCATCCCTATCCCTTTTTATATTTTATTTTGAGACAGAATCTTGCTAAGTTACTTAGGGCCTCATTAAATTGCTGAGGCTGGCTTTGACCTGTAGATCCTCCTGCCTCAGCCTCCTGAGTGCTGGGATTACAGGCATGTGCCACTGCACCTGGCACCACTGTTGAGTTTTTGAATTACAAATCTCTAGTGTCTGTCCCATTAAATCAGGAAGACAAAGTTACTTAAAAGATGGAGGTCCAGGCCGGGCGCGGTGGCGCACACCTGTAATCCCAGCACTTTGGGAGGCTGAGGCAGGAGGATCGCGAGTTCAAAGCCAGCCTCAGCAATGGCGAGGCACTTAGCAACTCAGTGAGACCCTGTCTCTAATAAAATACAAAAAAGGCTGGGGATGTGGCCCAGTGGTCTAGTGCTGCTGAGTTCAATCCCCAGTACCAAAAAAAAAAAAAAAAAAAAAAAAAAAAAGATGGAGGTCCACCCAACAGCTGACTGTCCAGTTTTCCATGTTCACTTCTTATCTTATCTGAGTGCCTTCTTTGTGCCAGGCCCTGTGCTCGGTCTGGATGGAAATGAGCATTAACTCTAGACATTCTAACTCTACCCTGACCTGGCCAGGGTGCTGCTCCCAACTCTCTGACTCAGACCCTCCCCTTCTTTCCAACTCAGAAAAGCACATTGAATTTCAGGTGAACAAGTGACACTATTACAGAATACACATGAATCGTATACTTTTATTTATAGGAAAGGTATATCATTCTCAAACTTGAGTTTTTCACCTCTTTCAGGTGGTCTTGGTGTAGTGGTTGTTTTTTATTTTTATTTTTTATTTATAGTAGTATGTATTACAGTTCATACTATACATATATAGCATCTTTTTGCATAAAACAGTTTGTATACAAAGTATATTTGCAGCATTCAAGTCTTCAATCATGCATTTAGAATAATGGTATCCATCTTATTCAACCACTTTTTTCCCCCTTCCCCCCCTTGCTCCCTCTCTTCCCCTCCCTTCCCTTTGACCGTTATAGTGTTCCTCTAATCCTTCTATGTACCCCGACCCATCAATACTATGAACCGGCTTCCTTATATCAGAGGAAATATTCGGTATTTGGATTTTTGAGATTGACTGATTTCACTTAGCATTATATTCTCCAACTTCATCCATTTACCTGTGAATGTCATTATTTTATTCTCTTTTATTGCTGAGTAAAATTCCATTGTGTATATATACCACATTTTCTTTATCCATTCATCTACAGAGGGACATCTAGGTTGGTTCCACAACCTAGCTATTGTGAATTGTGCTGCTATAAACATTGAGGTAGCTGTGTCACTGTAATATGCTGTTTTTAAGTCCTTTGGGAATAGACCCAGGAGTGGGATGGCTGGGTCATAGGGTGGTTCCATTCCCAGTTTTCCAAGAAATCTCCATACTGCTTTCCATAACGGTTGTACCATTTTGCAGTCCCACCAGCAATATATGAGTGTGCCTTTTCCCCCACATCCTCTCCAACATTTATTGTTGTTTGTGATTGTTAACAGCAATTGCTTTAGCAGAAGTGTGTGTGTGTGTGTGTGTGTGTGTGTGTGTGTGTGTTGATTGGCAAGGAGGAGAAGATATCAAAAGAGCAAAGACTGAGGACCAAGCCTGAGGTGTTAAAGGATAGCAATGAAAACGAGGAGGTGGCTCTGGAGATGAGGAGGACCCAGGCACCTGTGAAGTGCAGGTGTGGATATTAGGTCTTGGTTTTCCTCATTAAGTGTGCTCATTTGGCCTCTTGGGAGTCCCATTACCAAATATTGCAGGTTTTACCTCCAAGTTCCCTCTCAAACACACTCACTCTCTTCCCTTTTCCGCCACATTCAAGCCACCATCATTATTACCTGGACTGTGACATTAGCTTCCTGAATCCACCCCACCTCCTTCCCACCTCCACCCCATCACACTGTGACAGGGATTTTTGCAAAACACATGCAGTGCTGACCAGTTTTACCCTCTGATTCAAAGTCCTCAATATTTCACATATTCTTGGAGTACGTGAACCCAAATCCTTGCCAGAGCCCCAAGACCCATCCTCTGGCCTTCTAAGCCCTCTGACCCCACCTTCTCTTTCTTCTGCATTGACATTTCAGCCCCACTGGCCTTTGCCCCCTTTTCTACCCGATTCAGGGCCTTTGAGGCTGGCCTTCTTTCTGCCAAGAGCACCTCTCCTGCTCAACTGCTCCGCCTCCATCTCACCTCCAACCAGATGTTACTGCTGTAGGAAAACCTTCCCTGAAGCTCCTGAGATGAGTCCCCAAGGATTCTTCCTGAAAGGCCTGTGGTTGTGACTATACACTAACTTGTGTGGTTATCTGAGTAGTGTACACCTTTCCCATGAGACTGTGTGCCCCAGGCAGAGGGCAGGGACTGGGTCTGCTTATCACTGTATCCTCAGCCCCCAGCATAGTGCCAGACACAGAGCAGGCATGTAAGCACTGCTAAGTGGAATGAATGAATGAATGAATGAATGAATGAATGAATGACTCCCAAAGGCCAGACAGACCGACTACAGATATATATTCCCCCATAAGGTCCTGCTCAATGGTCACCTCTCCTCACTCTACTATGATGATGACTGCCACGCTTCTGCCTCAGCCCTCTCTCTCTCTCTCTCTCTCTCTCTCTCTCTCTCTCTCTCTCTACTAGGGATTGAGCCCAGGGGCACTTAACAGTTCTTTTCCTACTTTTAAAAATTTACATTTATTTATTTATTGGTACTGGGGCTTGAACCCACTGAGCCACATCCCAAGCTCTTTCTATTTTTTTTATTTTGAGACAGGGTCTCACTAAGTTGCTTAGGGCCTAAGTTGCTGAGGCTGCTGTTGAACTTGAGATCCTCCTGCCTCTGCCCCCAGGCTCTGGGATTACAGGCATGAGCCACCAAACCCAGCTCCCCTCCTTTCCCTTTTTTCAACACTCCAGGCTCTTGTCTACCTTGCAGAGCTTTGCATTTGTGGTTTGCTGGTAGCCCAACTCTCTCCCTTAATAACTTCCAGGGCTGACTATGGTATTTCCAATCACCAACCTCCTCACTTTCTCAGCTCCTCCACTGTCTCAAAATTCTTGATTCTGCTACATATTTTTTAAAAATCACTTTGGCTTCCATGATGAAAATGTACTATAGGGTGGCAAAGACAGAGAGCTCTGTTTGGATGTTCTTGCACAAGAGTGATGACAGTGGAGATGGTGCAAGGCCAACAGGCTTTCCTGGTGAGCTGATGTGGCGTATGAGGGTGCCTGGTACACGGGAGGTGTGAGTGTTGAGTGAACCAGAGTGAACCAAAGGACTGCGTGTGTCATAAAGGCCAAGTTCAGAAAGGGTGCCCATTGTCTGCACACTGGATCCAACTTCTGAGTGAGAAGATTTCTTAGAATGTCAGGCTGCTTTTAATTTTAGAAAAGTTCTGGTAACGGTCCCATGCTGGGAGGACTGCTTGCCCTTCTCCGTCCATGACGTGTTGCAGGTGCTGACACGGAGCTGGAGCAGGAGAGCGGACCTTTGTCTGGGAGCAGAGACTAAGCAGCAGGACTGTGGGTGGGTCTTTCACTTCATGCAACCATTTGCTTTTATTAAGCTGATGAAAAGTGGGGAGGAAGTCAGCCCAGAAAAGATTCTACTTGGGAATTTGGGATTTGGGCCTGTAGTCTTTTAGGGGTCATCTAAACATTCAAACTGCTTTGCTGTGGTGTCAGCCAGCAGGTGAGGAGCTGTCTTCCCTGTCACCTGGTGTGACAGATGCCTCCCTAAGCCCCAGGCTGCTCCACTTCCTGCAGCATCTATTGAGGCTGTTACCCTCATGGGGATGACATTCCCTCCTCCAGGGGGGTTCACCTGCAGCCTGAGGCTTTCCTGAGCTCTCCTTCCTCCCCTCATCTCACTCTGGGCTGGGATTCCAGGGTCAGCCATGCACTTTTAGTAACACACTCTTCCTCCCTTTTGTGCATGAGGCTCCCATGTCTGTGGTTCCTGCTATGGCCCTGTGCCTGCATCTTAACTCCATTGGCAAGTCCCTGTGTGGCCTCCAATGGTGACGCCGTTACAACAGCAACAGTTTGATAATAGCCAAGACCAAATAGCCAAGACCAATCCTCATCATACAATGCAACTCGCAGCACAGGGGCCGCCTACCAAGTTTCCTTGCCTAAAAAATTGAAGTTGAACTTAAAAGTCTTTAGACCTAGTGAGAAGCACACAGGGTGCATAAATAGACCAGGTGACACTATGAGGAAGAAATCAGCCAAATCAAAGTGTGGGACACCCCAAGGAACAAGTAACTTGGTGTTGACAATAAATCAACGACATAAAATAGAAAAAAAAATTGAAGAAATTGAAGAAGCAATGTTGCATCTTGCATGCTATCTATGGACCTTGTTTAGACCCTGATTCCAACAAACAAATAGATGTCTTAGAGAGAAATAGGGAAATTTGAATACCGACTGGCTTTAGATGACATTAAGGAATTATTGTTCATTGCGCTAAGCATTCGCATGGCGTGGAGGTTTTACATGCATGTACGTGTGTGTGTGTGTGTGTGTGTGTGTGTGTGTGTGTGCATACATACACACTCAAACTTTGTGAGTCTGAAAAGCACACTTAGTTTCTGGGGGTGAATGATATTATGAGTTTGCTTAAAACACTCCGAAAAAGAAAACTGGCAAAATATTGCTAATTTTTGAAGCTGAGCCATGGGTACTTGGAGTTTTGTTTGTTATCCTTTCTTGGGGTATGTTTGGAACTTTTCATAATAAACAAATTAAAAACAAAACTTCATGGAAAGTGGAGTTTAACATGAGAAAAGAACCAGGTCTGAGGAGGAAATCAGGAACTCATTTTGGACACGTTGCGTTTGACCTGACTTTGGCACTTTTAAATAGAGAGGTCACACATCCAGTGGGCCTGGAGTCCTAAAGACCTCTGTGCTGCAGATATGAAAGTGGTTACAGATATTGATGGAAGCTGAGGGCATAGAGAAATTACTAACCAGGGCAGGAAAAGGGCTTTACGAGAAGAGGGCGCAGGGTGAGGTCTGGAAGACACAACAGCCAGGGAGAGGGCTGTGAGCTCTGTGTCGGGGAGAAGCAGTAAAGAGAGGAGTCACAGATGCCAAGGGAAGTCAGGGTGTCCAAAAGGCGGATGTGGGTACTATAATTGTGTGCTGCCAAGATGTCAAGCAAGATGACCAGAATGAGTCCACTGGTTTGCACCATGGATGGAGCTTGCTACCCAGGTGACAGCTGTTTAGGCTTAGGGACAGGAGCAAGGCAAGGAGTGAATGAGAGTGAAGAAAAGGTGACAAAAAGTCTGGAATGCCAGGCACAGTGGCACACACCTGAAATTCCAGCGGTTTGGGAGGCCAAGACAGGAGGATCTTGAGTTCAAAGCCAGCCTCAGCAAAAGTGAAGTACTAAGCAACTCAGTGAGACCCTGACTCTAAATAAAATACAAAATAGGGCTGGGCATGTGGCTCAGTGGTCGAGTGCCCCTGAGTCCAATCCCTGATTCCCCCTGCCTCCCCTAAAAAGAGTCTAGAACACTCTTTGAAGATGTCTGCAAAGTGGTAGATAGACATGGTGGTAACTTGAAGAGAGTTAAGGAAATGAGTTCTTATTTTATTTATTTTATTCTTTAAGGCAAACCATTCTTAAATTCATTAAAATAATGAGAGGAATAATCCAGGGAAGGGACAGTTGGTCATGTAGGTTCCTGAAAAGCAGGAGAGGGTGGGATAGGGAGTTTAGTCCTGGAGCAAGAGGAGAGATTCTGTCAGGAAGGAAAAAGATGATCCATCAGGTAGTAGAAGTCAGTGATGGTCTTCCTTTGTGTTTGTCTTCTCTGAGAAAAGGGGGTAACACCATCTATTGAGGGGAGGGGCCTTAGAGGGTAGAGGTGTGAAGGTCTTGGAGAAGGTTAGAGTTAGTCATGGAAGGGGACCAGCCAGGCGACCAAAGAAAATGGATAGGAAGCCTGGTGGGGTGAAGGTCGGTGATTGTGGTCTGATGGGGGACAGACAGTGGAAGACTGAGCCAGGGCAGCGTAGGTGGCGTTGGTTGAAGGCAAGGATAACTTGGGTGATCAACATCAGAGAGGTCCACGTGTCCAGCGTGGCCAAGCAGGACTTCACCTGGAGGAAACTGGAGGTGGGGCTGGGAGCAGATGTTTTTGATGGTGAGACTGGAAGGGGCACTCAGTGCCTTTTCAACTCTAAATTCCCCATCTCATATTGCAACCTACCACCCCTGCACAGCTTCTCACTGCTAGCCCCCTCCCACTTCCTATCTCAAAATTGTCCTTGAGTCTCCAAATCTAGTACAGTCGCAAGGCCCATATTAGGGCTGTTAGCCAATTAAAAAAATACGGTTGCTTCTCAGCTCCTGCCACAAGGCAGCAGTTTGGTAAGCCAGGTGGGAAGGCATCTCTGTATACTGCAGATGGGGTTCCAGCTTGTCTGAGTGGGCGTGGACAAGAGTGGGCTTTGACAACCTGAGGAGGGAAGGCCACCTGCAAAACAGCCTTCTTAGGCCACAAGCCACCGTCTTCGTCCACCATCTTCCAAAACACGAAGGAGCATGTTTTTCTTGCAGAAAGAGTTCTGGATGCCACCTCACCTTGCAGTGGGCTTCATAGTTGTGCATGATGGACCAGGGTTGGCCCTGGTTAGTCCCCTCCCCTACCCACCTGCTCTCCACAAAGTCTGGGCTGCCCGCTCTGTCCCTGAGCTGCTCAGATGACTGGAGCCGACTGGTAGCAGCCAGCACATGATTAGGGGGAAGAGGACCTTTGGGGAGGACTGAGCAACACACAAGGCACTCAAAAAGCACCATTTCTCTTTTTAGCTTAACTCAGGTGATTCGAAAGTTTGCCAAGCAGCTGGATGAGTGGCTAAAAGTGGCTCTCCATGACCTCCCAGAAAATTTGCGAAACATCAAATTTGAATGTAAGTATAAATTTAGGAGCAGAATACGACATTTTAGAACCAAACATTGTACGTGATTGTTAATAAAAGCTACCAGGTGTACCATTTGACTACAGAGCACTGGGTATTGTGCTAAGGACTGTACGTGCATACACTTATTTAATTTGCATAAAATGTTTATTATGGGCAGCACACCTCATATTTACATAAAGAATTCAGGCTTAGAGAGGTAATAAGTGACAGAGACGGAATTTACTGCCAGTCTCTCTGATGCCCAAGTCTCTGCTTATCACAGCCATACTCCTTATTCCAATTCATCCTCATGCCACCTCTGCAGTGTAGGAAACAGTATCCCTATTCTACAGATGAGAATCCGAGAGGCAAAGCAACTTCCCCAAAGCCACACAGCTGGTAAGTAGGAGCTCTGAGGTTTCCTTGAAGCTCTGCCCACACAATGGTAGTAGCTGAAGATGGAATAGCTCAGGGCTTCATGTAGTCTCTGCCTAATTAGAAAGCCAAATTAATATTTCTCATAAGAGGCCCGGGGTTGTGGATCTTTGCAGAGCATCGCCTCTCATGCCCCAGCACTAGCTGTATCTTAAGAAAACTGCTTCTATTTTTCTATCACCATGTGTCCCTGCTTGTGTGAGACTCGTGTGCAGCTCATTTGTTGCTATTAAACAAAGATGAAATGATTTTAAGCAAAACAGGGCTTTAAAATATATGTTTCTTAAAGCCCCATTTGAATGCAGCTTGCTATTCTTGCCCGAAATAAGTGCCAGGGAGGAAAATGAAGGCGATCAAATTACCCTCTCTCTGCAGGCAAAGGAGCCCTTTCAGAGGTGCTTTGAGGCCGCCTGCAGTGCCCATCACCTATTGATAAAGCCCGCTTTATTTCACGGCTCTCAGTTCTTTTCTTTTCTCCAGCACTAAATTCCACATCACAAAGTTAAAGAAAAAGTAATTAAGGAGAAGGATTAACGATTGATCGGCCTGGAAAATTAGAAGTTCATCTGCACCCCCCCCCAATCCCCATTCCTCCACCCCACACCCTATTTTTCAAACCAAACCAGCTCTGAGTACAAATTAGAATAATCCTAGGGAAATTTCAGACTATTTCTTGACCAGTTCAGAAATTAATGAGAAGAATGCCCCGTGCCCATTTTAATTACGCTGACAAAAACAACCAGTTCAAAGTCAGCAGCCAGGAGGTCTGCTGGACTTTCCCACCTGTGTGTGCCTGGAGGAAGCATTCTTCCCAGGGAGCCCTGAGTGCATCTGGAGAATGTGTGTGTGTGTGTGTGTGTTTGTGTGTGTGTGTGTGTTGGTGTGTGTGTTGGTGTGTGTGTGGGGGGGGGTAACAAACACCACTCCAAACTGTAAGACCTTGGGCAGGAGCACATCTTGTCTGCTTTAAAATTCACAGATATAAGGTCACCTCACTTCAAATGATCAGCTCGTTATGTTGGTGTAGGAAACAAGATCTTCTCCTAAAGGAAGAGACCATTAAAATCTGCAAATAGGTCATGGAAATAATTTGGTAAAAATGCCAGATTAGGAATGCAAAATCACATCGCTGTGCAGCCCAGCTTCCACCCGAGAAGCGCTCCCTACCCCCACACACCACGGAGGCTCCATCAAGATTTCCTATTAGACATACTACTTTTTAAAGGGACTTCTTCAAAGCTTTCATTTGATTCCTGCAATTATTTATGGAGAGAAGTGATTGAGCTTGCAATTAGCGAAATGAAAGACAAGTAAATAATTGCCTTTACTCACGGTTGATTGACGCCACCATTTCTCACACCTGCAAGTGTGGCATGTGAGTGACTTTGAAATCTGTACCCCAAATATCACCATTGGGAAATAGTTGTTGAAGCCCAAACAGGAGAACAAAGAATCAAATGCAGGGTTTTGCCAGTGGGTGCATAAAGTAGGGGTGGGCAATGAGAATTGGGAGTGGGCGATGAGACAAATTTAGGCAAAATGAGAAAGATACCTTCTGAAATCTGCCCCTGGAAAATCAAGGTAGGATCATAAAGCATTTACATATTTCCAATTAACTTTTTTCTTTTTGCAGTGTCTAGAAGGTTTTCCCAAATCCTGAGACGGCAAACATCGCTAAATCATCTTTGCCAGGTAGCTGTCCCTTCTGTGCTTAGTCATTGCAAACCCCGGGGCCAATCCAGAAAAACAACTTCTGCAGCTCTGTCAGGCCGACTACCAGGGTGCTCTCTCTACTATGTTTAACTTCTACAGATGAGGAATAAAACCGGTCGCCAGTAACTGGTTTCAACTCATATGCAAAATCATTTCTGACATTAGTTGCCCCTGAAACTTTCAGATGTATTTGAGGGCCACAATTTTATGGATCCCTTAAGTCAATCAGAGCTTTTCAGTCTCCGTTGACATTTGGGTGTGCACGATTTCTTGTTTGTGCAGTGTCCTTAGCCTCTAGCCACTAGTTGCCAATAGTCCCACCCACCCAGCCCTTGTGACAGCCAAGAAGGCCAGTACAGCCTGGGGGGTGAAATTGCCCCCACTGTGAGCCTCTGAGTCAGATAATTCAAAGGTATAAACAGGATGATTTGTTTGTTGTGGCATCCAAGAGTTCAAAGCTACATAGTACCTTAAATATTTGCCCAATTTTGTTTAGTTTTTCCAGATCTGCATTATTTTTAGCACAAAAGTGACATGTACTTACCATAAAAAAGTTCAAACATGAAAGTGTATAAACTAAAAGTGAAAGACCCCACTCTGCGCACTAGGTACTCTATAGATATGACCGGGCAGCATATAAACTGTATTTCTATTAATTTTGTACCTAATGAAGGGACTAAAGTCTGTTAAGGCCACTCATTAATATCATGGTGACTGACCAAACCTAGCCCTAGGACACATAAGACTATTGTTTGATTTGCATATGATCAGGTTTTTTTTCAGTTGGTCACTAACAGTTGAAACTAGGAGATGACAGCCAAACACCCAGATTTGTGTAGAAACCCTTGGAGAGCTGGCGTTGTGCCCCAGAGGGCGGTTCCCCTGGCAGCAGCATTCTCAGCAGGCCCCGTCCTCCTCATCCACCAACTCTCCTAGAGTTGGCCCACCTCGCTCATGTATGTCACCTGCCTGCCCTTCTGTGTGTTGAAGTTTGCAACCTCTCCCATAAGGTGCTGCTGGGTCTGGTTTGGTGCTGGTTCTTTAAGGTCAAGGTGGGAAGGAAGGCTCCAAGTCAAAATCCAGGAGGTAAAACGGCATCTCCCCACACATCTCACACTTCCTGTCCTGTGCCTGGTGCACATGACACAAGGATGATTTCAGGAAGGAAGGAAACCCTCGATGTAGAGGTTATACCTTTGCAAAGCCTGCTAGATTAAGGGGATTCAGAGAAGAAGACAGAATCAACAAAACAAGAAACCTTCCTGAGGGCAGAGGCCAGCTTGGAAGGACACTCCTTAGGTCATATCAGGGACATGGTTTTGGTGCTTCTCTCTGGGGGCTCAGATGGCTTAGGAAGGACTTTGTCCCTTCAACACACATGCAGGTATAAGCATCCACACCCATGCCTACAACACAGTGTTGCACAAGCATATGCACACAGACAGACAGACAGACACACACACACACACACACACACACACACGTTCCCTCTCCTCTTTCCACATTAAAAGACAATATGCAATTTAATTGGCAAACGCCACTTTTCCGTCCACTGGACAGCCTCAGACACAATCCTGGATCAGCCAGAGGACTGGGGTTGATGCGAGAAATGAAATACCACAGAACATCTGCGCCAGTATCCCAGTGAGCTTTCCTAAACACACACAGCAAATCAGACTAACAAGAGCCAACCAAAGACTCCCCTCTAACTCTCTGACCCAAGAGTCACATACCCAGGCTCTTCCAGACACACCGAGCAAGCCACTTGGCATTCATATCTCAGCCACTCATTCCACAAAGTCTCTATAGAGTGTCTACTCAAAACACTATGCTTAGTGGCACCTGTCCTTGGCAGGGGTAGCAAACAAAAAAATTAAATGTGAGTTTTACGAAGGAAAGAGAATGGAAACAGCATAACAAGGCATAGACTATATATGCATTCTATTTAGATAAGGCACTCAGAGGAAGCCCCTCTCTGTGTGTGACAATTAAGCTAGACCATCATGACTGCAGGGTCGCTGGGGCAAAGTGGGAGAAGAATGGGAACACCACGTGCAAAAGCCCCGAGATAACAACACAGCCAGGCCAAGAGAACCAACCAGAACAGCAGTAGCTGTTGTTACTGTGCATTATGCTTTTCAAACATTATCTCCAGACCCTCAACAGCAGCCCTGCTTGATACATAGGAACTCTCACCTCTCCGTTTCATAAAGCAGTCAACTGAGATTAATCTTGCCTACCCCAAATCAATGAGCTAGTTAGCCGCAAAGCCAGGATATGAAGTAGGTCTGTTTGAATCCAGAAACCTGACTTTTACATCCAGTTGCTTTTGTTACCATGAGAGACTGATGCAATTTATGTATTTATATATTCTAGGCCTCTTTGGCCTTCAAAGACTTCTACAGTTATTTAAGTAAGGTATTATTGTGCTTGGACAGTCTGGGTTTAACAAGGGTTGTCATTATTTACCATCGGCTGGAATTTCAGAAACATTAAGAGACTTACAATGTCCTTATGTATTTTCAATCTTTTTATTTTATTAAATGATGTTTTGAATACATGCAAGTAAAAGAAATGATCTTGGGAATGTTTTTCTTTGCTTTTAGTGGTATTGTTCCAACTTGGTAATTTTGTTTCCAATTTTGTTCCAACTTATAAATTTAAGTTCACTAGTGAGGGTTTGCTGGGGAAGTCACAGCCCTAACACCCACCCACACACACACACACACACACACACACACACACACACACACTACTGATTCTTATGATTTGCTTTCCTTTTTCCTCCATCCTAATTATTCATATTGCTTTCAATCACCCTAGTATACCAAAAGCAAAAAAACAGAAAACTGAGCTTAAACTGCTCTAGAATGCATTTACATGGTAATTACACATTTTGAAATTTCTGAGGTTAAACCTATTATAGGCCAGAGGTAGCAGGAACATTTCCTAAATCCAGCCTAGCCCTGTTGGTTCTCAAGTGCCAGAGACACACAGGCTATTAAGCACTGAGCCCCCATCCCACAGGCTTACATCAGAAAGCTGACAGATCTCTGGCCTTCGTCCCATTGTTTGATGGGGTCAAGACCAAAGGAGCTGGGAACAGCAGGGTCTGGTCTGGCCTGGCCCGGCCTAGGCCACCTTGGTAGTTACTTAGAGAGAGAGAGAAGGGAAGAGTCAGGAGGAAACAGTGTCTGAGTCTTCTGGATTGCAGACTTGCCTGCTGCTTTCCTGAAATGGAGTTTTCCTAAATTTCAGGGTAGTTTCCACAATTCCTTATGCAGATTCATTAAAAAGAGGCTTAAAAGGAAACAAAGCTAAGGGATTTAACCTAACAACCCACGAGCTAATGCATTGATTGGATTGGGTTACAGGCGTCTCGAACAGTGATCCACAGCGCAGACATCACGTTCCAAATGCTGGAGGACTGGAGGAACGTGGACCTGAACAGCATCACCAAGCAAACCCTCTATACCATGGAGGACTCTCGCGACGAGCACCGGAAACTCATCATCCAGTGTAAGGTGTTCCGCCAGGGCTCATTTCCTTCTGATTTGGCTTTTAAAAGAAAGACAGAGTATCTCGGTATTTATTTAAGTGGCATTCTGTCCCTTCATTCTCCCTGGGTCCCATCCTCCTTATTGCTCCCATCAGATGGGTTGACCCAGACAGCAGGGCCAGTTGACTTAGAAGACATGTGTCAACACAGCTGGTGCAGTTGGGCAGCACACAATGTCATGCGAAGGACCCCACATGTGACCCTGAATGCCAGGCATACCTCCATGGTGGTGACATAAACAATGAAGACTAGAGCTTACTGCCTGTCTCCGCATGCATCAGCCTGGATGGAGTCTGTGGCTGTTTCGGGGGAAGGCCACGTGAGTGGGTGCACCTGTTGGCAGGAGAAACTTCCAGGCACGTTAATGCTTGAGAAGGGTGCACAGTGGTTCACTTCTACCAGCACACGTTCAGGTCCGTGTGGACAGAGACTTCCACCCTACAGACTGTGGGTGTGCCGCTCCAAATACTACCCTGACCTGGGCAGGGTGTCTGCTCTGAGGGAGAAAAGCAGCAGGAGAGGGCCAGGGGGCGCCATCACCTCCATCCTGCCCAGGGCATCCCCACAGCCTGTCAGGGTCCCCGGCCACCTCCTCCCTCTGGTGCTTCTTCCTTTCCCACGCCTCTCAGGAGCAGGCAGCTTGAGGACAGGAAGGCAACATCAGTACTCCTTCGTGGGGGTCTCAGAAAGATTGATGCTGAGAGCATGTGTGGAGGGGGATGGCTGCAGCCCCCTGAACCTTCTATATGATGCAAGTGACCTTGTTCAGGATGCTGCAGAGAGGCTGTCCCCATGTAGAGGGGTCTATTCAGAAATTTCCAGGCCCTTCTGAATTCTAAGATATGCCTTCTGTACTTTCAACTTGAGGGGCATATATCTCCAGTCCCCCAGTCTTGAGTTTATGATGCTTACACAAAAAGTCCTCTAAGATGTTTGTTAGAGGACTCTGTCCCCTCAAGGTCTTTCCAAAGGCAAGCAGAACAGCTGGAATATTGGACCAGGTGGACCCTCCCAGGGCTTCTTTCCTGGCCAAGCCCTGTCTCAACTCAGGCTCCCATTTCTTCCTCCATAGCTTGCCCCCAGCCCACCCTTCCCTGGTTAAGAATTTTAGAGGTCATCACTGAAATAACGATGCAGTTTTTCAACTATTTGTTGTGTGCCAAGTCCTGCATCAAGCCCACTGTAGGCTGACTTCATTTAATCTGCCCATCAACCCCGTGAGGGATACTGTCTTGTCACCTCCTCTTCACAGATGAGAAGATGCAGCCCCAAAGAACTGGGGACGCTTACCAGGGTCATGTGGCTACTAAGTCACAAAGCTGGATGTGAAACCAGGCCTCATCTCGGCCTCACAGCCAGAATTAACGGTAAATCAGAAGCTGAACAAATAATTCACAAATGCACTGCATCTTACCAAAGAGGACTGAGCTTTGTGATGCAGGGTCAGGAAGGGGAGATTGAGGAAGGAAGGGTACCAAGCTTGAAGGCCAATGGCCCAGTGCATGGGTGTCAGCCCTGTATCTCCCTACTAGACAGCTGGGAAGTCCCTGAACCACAGTAAACTGGACCAACAGAGCAGCAGCCCCTCTGCCCATTCATTCAAGCCTGTATTTATTGGATAACAGCTGTTTCTGAGATAAATGCACTAGATAATAAAGATATCAGACAAAGAACTAGCAAGGAGACATTCACATACCTGACTATAACCCAGTGTTACTAGTGATAGAATAAAGTGCCATGAAAGAACAGAGGAGGGCTGGTCAGTTCTGGGGCAAGGGCCCCAGGCAGGGTTAAAGGATCGCATCTCAGCTGGGTCGTGAAGAACCAAACTGTCCAACCCTAGGAGCTGCCTGAGAACAGGACTGAGGCATAACACAGCAGAGCATGCTGGGAAGTGACAAATACATGAGGTGGCCAGACCTTACAGCGTTGGCAGGCACGGAGTATGAGCCTGGGAAGGTCGACTGGGGCTTTGATGTTATGATGCTGTGAATGCCCTGCTAGGACTTTGGAGTCTGATTCGTTCAGTTTTACTTTGTTCATCCTGCATCCCCCTGCTCCTTTGAGGTGCACCTCTATTTAAACACAACTGCAGGAGTTGTGAGGGCGTCTCCTTTGTTTACAGTGTACCAGGAGTTTTGACCACCTGCTGGAGGAGCAGTCGCCCATCGAGTCCTACATCGAGTGGCTGGATACCATGGTGGACCGATGCGTTGTAAAGGTTGGTAAGCTGGAGCGGGAGGGGCAGGCATGGGTCCTGCAGCACCTCACTTGTCTGTGCGAAGAGCTGGCTAATACAGAGCCCATGGTGAGCCACGAGCCACTGTGAGCTCTTGGGTTCCGAGGGGAGACCTTGCCCCCAGCCCTGGGAGGGGGAAGGTGGCAGGAAGCACGACTGTCTCTGCATCTCCCATCCCTGACTCAGCCAAGTCAGCCCCTCTCTTGTGTGCATTGAGTATTGGCAAAAGATTCAATTTTTAAGTGTATTTTTGCTGCAAAACATTGTTCCACAGTATTAAACTTGAAGACCCAGGAGCCTCCCTGTCATTTTTCAAATAGACAGTAATAAATGAAAAGTCAAGATGATCACTGTTAAACCCACTCACTTCCTTGTAGGTGGCTGCCAAGAGACAAGGGTCCCTGAAGAAAGTGGCCCAGCAGTTCCTCTTGATGTGGTCCTGTTTTGGCACAAGGGTGATCCGGGACATGACCTTGCATAGTGCCCCCAGCTTCGGTAAGGACACCCCAGTCCTCCACACATTTCTTTTCTCTGAGCTCTATGTACTGAATCCACCTCTGTGGGATTAGTTGGCTGCAGTCCTACTTGCTATTCTGAGGCCACAAGGTCCTCCGTTGGAAAATGTCTATGCTGGGGGACCTGACATTGTTGGGACTTTCAGATAAGAAAGATGACGCTGCTTGCTGAAAGTGAAGTATCCAGTCTGAAAAGGAGAGGATCACACAGAGTACGACCTGAGTTTAAAGTGGAGTAAACAGTAATGCCTGGGCACCCCCTTTACAAGATGTCCCCAGTGCCCATCATGTCGCTTCCACAGGACAGTTTTGTAGAATTCCATAGTTGTGGTCTTCCCAAGTGGGCACATGAAGAGGCCTCTAAGTTTAAACATTTGCAAGTGACCCGATGGACACTTTTTTTTTAATTGACTCTTTTTATTTTTAAAATGATTGACATTTGATTTTTTTTTTTTTTTATATTTCTTTAAAAATGTACATTAGCCTAATCTCCAGAAGAATGCTTTTGTATTCCTTTCACCTTTTGTTTTACTGGCCCCCTGGGTTTTCCATTTCCAGGAGATAGCCCTACCCAAGTCCTTATCTTCTGCTTTCTGGTACAACAGGCCTTGAAATCTCTGCCCAGAGGTCCTGTTTCTGCAGGTAGAAACCTAATCACCAAGTTGATGTAAACGCTTCGGCTACACAGTTTTCTACCTTTCATTGAAAAGAATGAAGTATGCATTGAGTCTGGGTCCTTAAAGTGGCGACTTAAAGTCATTCTGTGAACATTCAAAGTCCCAAAACACTTTGGTCTTCATTTTGTAGGCATTTTGGTAAAGGACTGTTGGTAAATTTTCTGGGTAATTGCTTCAATTCTCTATTTAACTTTGTAAGTAGAGATGTGGTTTTATTTCTCATCATCTCCGATTAAGCTGGTCAGCTTTAGATTTTGCGCTGGGTTTAATTTGACACTTTTCCATCTAGCTTTCTATGGCCTCTGTCACCATTTTACAGTCGTGCTATACAATGAAGTGATGATGTGGTGAAACACAGAGCACCATTTTTTCTAAACAGCTCTGTCCATGAAAGACCATGTTTGCCCACTCAGAGAAGCATTTTGTTGCAGATTTCTTTAATCTTAGCGCTGAAAGTTCTCTGAACCTTCCTGCAGCATGGCTGCAGATGGAAATTCTCTTGGAGAGCTGAGTATGGAAGTGCTCTGGTGACTGCTACCTGGGCAGTGCCATCAGGCATGGCATTTTGATGACTTCCAGTCAGCGGAGTTACTGTTAGCACATGTTACCTCTAGGTCTGGAAAAATCATTGGTGCATAACTGCTTTCACTTAAGTAAACGGGTTGAAAACTATTTGAGATTTTTGTCATTGATTCAAAACTCAAAGATTCAACAGTGTCACACATAAACACACATGGGCACATCCACAAAGCAAAGCATCCCCTTCTTGTTTTATCCCTTATTTTCAAGTTTGCTGATTCATGAACTAAGTATAGTACTGACTACTTTCCATTAGACAGCAAAAGCAGTTCCCTTTCTAATACTTCTTGCAATTCATTTGTTTTTATTGAGTTAATAGTCAATGTGAAAAAGGAAGTTTGGACAGTTAGAACAATTAGGGTTTATAAATAGGTTGAATTTATTACTGAGAAGTATGGTTCCTTAAAATGTGTTTATTTCTTTTTGAACCACCCACTATTTTAGAATATGCTGGAAGCTCAGGCAAATGGCTAAAAAAAAAAAAAAAAAAAAAAAAAAAAAATGAAAGAAAGAAATCATTTAGAAAAGAAAAGAGATATTAACCCAATTTCACTTTTACAGTATTTTTCAACCTTGAATGAGTTGAAATAATACCTGTCTCCAAGTCCATTTAGCAAACTATCTGAAATGGTCCAGCTCATCTGACTCATTGTTGAGTTTTGCAGCTTGGGGTGACAGGCAAGTTGAAAGAATTTGCGGCAGACAAAAGCCCAGCTCCCCTTTTCTGCCTGTATATGTCAAAGACCCAGTTGGTGGCTGTGTTTGGGTCATGTGTTCCCTGTATGAAAACAGCTAATTAGGAAAAAGAGCCCTCTGTTCCCTGGCCCCCTCCCCCAGCCCAAGGGGCTTCATATATCTCATAACTCCCACACAGTCCTCGGGGCTGTGAATGAGTGCCAGCCTCATGGGCTGACCATTACAATGATCGCGTGGAACATCGTAAGGATCCTGTGGGGGATTCGATCACCTCCTCCCAGAACAGCCCCTTTCAAAGGTAGTTGACTCCTTTCTTCTCCTTAATTCCTTTTCACTCTTTTCTCCCTAATTTCTTTCCACTGAAAGAGCTTATGCTGTGAACTAAAGTAGCCAGATTTGTGCTTGCTGTAAGCAATGATTTCTAGCAAAATTAGTCAGCAAAGGTGGCAGGCAATGAACTGTCAGTCCTAATGGAGCTGAGCAAATTTAAGTTTCTATTTCAATAAAACTTACATATTTTCAGTTGACTAGTCTGATTTCAGCTCATAGGCTACCTGGACCCCACTCAGCACTTGGCCTTTGCCGTTGCACTCTGGGTTGATTTCACTGTTATGAACATCTGAAGGGCAATCAGCACTTCAGTGTAAAACAGTTTGAAAAGCAGTCCCGGTGTGACAGCTTAGGGGGCAGGGGTGCACGTCACTTCTGTGGTTCTCTTTTTTACATGTGTGTTTTCTGGACTAGTGTCAAAGCTCACCCGCTGGATGGGGCCAGAAGGCCCCATGGGTGCCTGTCAAGGAGCGGTCCCAGGCCAGGTGGCCATGACCAGCCTTCTAGACTGCTTCTCTACGCTCAGACGTCCTGGCCTGGCTCTCTGTCAAGCAGAACCTGCTAAACTGCAGGCCTTGACGTTCACAATGTCACTCAGGCCCTCTCCAAGCATTAGGAGGCAGGGATTGCCTTCCCTGTACTGAGGAAAGGAAGCAAAGATCCAGAGAGAGGAGAGGACCTGCCTAAGGACTCTGCGTGTGGCAGACTGATTCAGCCTGGACTGGTTCCCAGGCTCAAGTGGGAGCTCCTTCTCCTACGCCAGCCTGCAACAACGGCCTTGTAGACTCTACATTAGGCACTTTCTCATTTGCTTCTAACATAATGCCGTGGGTCCCCATTAGTGCCTTCATGTGACAGATGAGGAAACTGGGATGGAACTTGAAGGACTTGACTAAGACTAGACACAGTAATGAGACAAAGATGGGATAATGGTAATTATTATAACAAATATTTAGCAAGCACATGCTACATTTAATTCTCACATTAACTCGGCAAGGCAGGTTAAAATAGGTGCCTTTCTACAAAGGTGAAAAGAGAGCTTGGAGAAGTGTTTTGCCCAAGATCAAGGTGGCAAGTGGCAAAGTTGTATGTCAAATCAGGTCTGCATGACCACAATGCCCATGCTTATTCAGTTTTCACAGTTACCCTGGGCTCAGATGCATGGCACAAAAGGGCTTTCATAGACACTGATGGTTTTAAATACACACATACATATGGGTTAAAATTAACAGAGGCTAAGAGAGAAAAGAACGTTGATTACAGTGTCATGAGTAATAACAGTTGCCAGAGGACAATAGACTAATAAATATTATTCAAGAGTAAGGGCAACTAGGGCTGGTGATATAGCTCAGTTGGTAGAGTGCTCAAGGCCCTGGGTTCAATCCCCAGCACCACAAAAAAAAAAAAAAAAAAAAAAAAAAAAAAAAAAAAAAAAATTGAGTAAGGGCAACTAAAAGACATATTCAGTTATACAAAGACTAAGGGAATTTGGCACCCACAAGTCTTCATTTATAAAAACAAAACGAAAAGGCCACAGGTAAGGTCTGCAATACAAGAATCAACGACTTTCTGGTCATTGTTGCTGTGTACCCTAATGCTTAGCAGACTGATACAACCATTTTATTAATGGTGACAGATTCTGTGGCTCAGGAATACAAGGGGTAGCTCAGAGTTCCATGGGTGGAGCTTCCTTGCTTTTATGGTCCACTCTCTGACAATGTGACTTCCCCACGCTATTGGTCCAAGCAGTAACAGGTCTATAAAGATCCAAGGGGCAGCACAGACCCACTGTTCTTAATGGAAAGAATGTAAAAGAATGTGAGGGCTCTGTTTTCAGATGAGAGAAAATTTTACTCTAATTTTAGAACTAATCTTTTGAAAAGATTTGTTTTAAGTGTGTTTTAAAAAATATGATATGGAGTAGTGGCAAGAGAATGTTCAAAAAAATTGTTAAAGCATGTCTTATTTAGGAATACAAAATAACTTTAGAATTTGTTGGAAAATGTTATGGTTTTATTAAACATAATAAATGGGTAGGATATATATTGATAAATTATGGAATCATCACTAAAAGAATCACTTAAAAATTGGCAAGATTTAAAAAGATAAAATCATAGAAAATGAAAAATACAACATAGCATAGTAGACAAAAAGACCAAATGATAAAGTAAATGAAAAAGTCTCTTCCCTTGAGAAACATATATTTTTTTCTTTTTCTTTTTTTATTTATAATAGTAGCATGTATTACAATTCATAATGCACATATATAGCATCTTTTTACATACAACTGTTTGTATACAAAGTATATAAGTACCACTCAGATCTTCAATCATGCATTTAGGATAATGATATCCATCTCATTCAACCACCAATTTTTTTTCCCTCTCTCTCCCTCCTTGCTCCCTCCCTTCCCATCCCTTTCCTTTGACCATTCTAGCGAGAAACATATATATATTTATATGTGTTTTTTCTGGACTATGTATGTGTGTGTGTGTGTGTGTGTGTGTGTGTGTGTGTATTGTTCTTTTTAGTTATACATGACAGTAGAATGTATTTTGACATATCATACATATATACATACATGGAGTATAACTCCCATTCTTGTGGTTGTACATGATGTGGAGTTACATTGGTTATGTATTCATATATGAACATAGGAAAGTTGTATCCAATTCATTCTACTGTCTTTCCTATTCCCGTCCCCCATCCCTTCCCTTCATTTCCCTTTCTCTAGTCCAGTGAACTTCTATTCTTCCCTCTCCCTTCCCTTATTGTGTGTTAGCATCCACATATCAGAGGGAACTTTCAGCCTTTGTTTTGGAGGGATTGGCTTATTTCACTTACCATGATCTTCTCCAGTTCCACCCATTTACTGGCAAATGCCATAATTTCATTCTCTTTTAGGCTGAGTAATATTTCATTGTGTATATATAACACATTTTCTTTATCCATTTATCTATTGAAGGGCATCTAGGTTAGTCCCATAGCTTTGCTATTGTGAATTGAGCTGCTATAAAGATTGATGTGCTTGCATCACTGTAGTATGCTGATTTTAAGTTCTTTCGGTATATGCCAAGGAGTGAGATACCTGGGTCAAATGGTGGTTCCATTCCAAATTTTCTGAGGAATCTCCATACTGCTTTCCAGAGTGGTTGCACCAATTTGCATTCCCACCAGCAATGTATGAGGGAGCCCATTTCCCCACATCCTCATCAACATTTATTGTTACTCATATTCTTGATAATTATCATTCTGACTGGTGTGAGATAAAATCTCAGTGTAGTTTTAATTTTCATTTCTCTAATTGCTAGAGATGTTGAACATTATTTTATACATTTGTTGATTGGTTATATTTCTTCTTTGAAGTGTCTGTTCAGTTCCTTTGCACATTTATTGATTGGGTTATTATTATTATTATTATTATTGGTGTTAAATTTTTTGAGTTCTTTATATATATCCTGGAGATTAATGCTCTGAGGTGCAGGGGCAAAGATTTTCTTCCATTCTGTAGGCTCTCTGTTCAGGTTCTTGATTGTATCCTTTGCAGTGAAGAAGCTTTGTAGTTTGATACCATCACATTTATTAATTCTTGATTTTACTTCTTGTGCTTTAGGGGTCTTGTTAAGGAAGTCAGTTCCTAAGCCAACATGATGGAGAGTTGGGCCTTCTTTTTCTTCTAGTAGTTACAGGGTCTCTGGTCTAATGCCTAGGTCCTTGATCCACTTTGAGTTGAGTTTTTGTGCAGAGTGAAAGATAGGGATTTAACTTCATTTTGCTACATATGGATTTGCAGTTTTCCCAGCATCATTTGTTGAAGAGGCTATCTTTTCTCCAATGTATGTTTATGGTACCTTTGTCTGGCATAAGATAACTGTATTTATATAGATTTGTCTCTGTGTCTTCTATTCTGTACCATTGGTCTATATGTCTGTTTTGGTGCCAATACCATGCTGTTTTTCTTATTATAGCTCTGTAGTGTAACTTAAGATCTGGTATTGTGATGCCTCCTGCTTTACTTTCTTACTGAGGATTGTTTTGGCTATTCTGGAAAAATAAGAGTATTTTTTCCAAGTGAATTTCATGATGACTTTTTCTATTTCTATGAAGAACATCATTGGAATTTTAATAGGAATTGCATTAAATCTGTATAGTGCTTTTGGTAGTGTGGCCATTTTGACAGTATTTATTCAGGCAAACAATTCTCAGCTCATGAAAATAAACATGAAGTCATGAAAATTAATATTTAAGAGAATAAAAATTAAAAGAGGAAAAGCAAAACTCATTTAATGAAGCTAATCCCAGTTTCAAAATCTGGCAAGAACAGCAGAGGAGCCTGGTGTGGTGGCACATGCCTCTAATCCCAATGGCTCAAAAAGGTGAGGAAGGAGGATCGCAAGTTCAAAGGCAGCCTCAACAATTTAGTGAGACCCTAGGCAATTTAGTGAGACCCTGTGTCAAAATAAAACATTTAAATAAAAGAACTTATGGTGTGCATCAGTGGTTATGCACTGCTGGTACCAAAAAACAAAACAAAACAACCCTCTCCCCAAAAAAAACATAACACTAGAGGAAAAGAAAATTATGACTTAACACACTTTTTTGTCATAGATGAAAAGGTTCTAGTGAAAACACTAGCAGATCTAATTCAGTGGAAGTTTTTTTTTTTTTTTAAATCATGATAAATTAGAACTATGCCAAAAATTCAATTATGATTCAAAGTCTGAAAAGTGACTAATTAACTTACTGTATTAATAGATAAAAAGAGAAAAATCATATAATCATTTCTAGGGATACAAAGATAAAAATTTGATGCCATTCAGCTCTTGAGTAGTTTTTTGAGAAACCCCTTAGCAAACTATGACTAGATGGGGGTTTGTTTAATATAAAAGATTATCTAAAAATCTGCAAAATTAAATGGTGACATTTTAGAAGTTTTTCCCATTAAAGTCATGAAAATACATGAATGACTTCTGTTACTAATAAATACATGCTAGAGGTCCTAGTCACTGTAATAAGAACAGAACAGAAGAATTGGGAGGAAACACAAAATTGTCTTTATAGCTGTCATGATTACAGACAAAGAAAAGAGAAACTACAAACTAACAGAGCAAATAAGAACTCAGCCAGGTTACAGATTTCAGCTTTTATCAAATCATTGGCATTCATAGCACTAACTCAAATTACAAATATATGCACATATATTTGTATATATAAAATATGTTTTATATATTTGTGTATATGTACGTATATATGTATACTATGAATAATAGACAGTGAAACTAAAAACTACCTAGAAATAATTCTAACAAAAATTATTTTAAGATCTTCAAGGACAGATTTTTTTTTTTTTTTTTTTTTTTTTTGTACCGGGGATTGAACTCAGGGGCACTTGACCACTGGGTCACATCCCCAGCCCTTTTTCATATTTTAGTAGAGACAGGGTCTCACTGAGTTGCTAAGTGCCTTGCCATTGCTGAGGCTGGCTTTGAACTTGCGATCCTCCTGCCTCAGCCTCCCAAGTGCTGGGATTACAGGTGTGTGCCACCACGCCCGGTTCAAGGACAGATTTTTAAAAGTTATCAAAATATGCCATGCTCATGTTTGGAAAGACTTAACTTCAAAAAGATGTTAACTCTCTTCAAATTAATACATAAATTCAATGGAATTCCAGCCCAAATCTTTCTTCAATTTTGATAATCTAATCCTGAAGTTCCTTTGGAAAAACAAAAGGCCCAGAATGTAAAGATAATGTGAAGGTAAGGAAGAGCAAGAGTCAAGGATTCACTTCTCTGAAACTCAGGTTTATCATAAAGACAGTGTGGTGTTCTAACAATGTCAGACAAAAGGAGGGAAGAAACAGAAAAGAGAGGCCTGGGACAGACTGACATGAAGCTGGCCATCACTTCATCAGCTCCTATAAACTAAGTGCCATATAGATGATTTATGGGACAGGGATGGCATTAAAATCAGTGGAGAAATGTTCTGAAAGAAGAACTTTAGAGTAAATAAAATAAAGTTAATTCCCTTCCCCACAACTTCTGAAAAGAAACATCTAAATGAAAAACAATAACAACAACAACAAAATCAGTTCTTAAACTTCTTGGAAGAAAACATGAAGTGATATCTTTATGATCTCAGAATAGGAAATTATTTCTTTGAGAAAGGACAAAGCACAAAAGAAAATATTGCCAAAATTGACAACATTTGGATTTTAAACTTCTGTTTAATAAGTACACCATAAGCAAAGTGAAAACATAAAAGCCACAGAAAGGGAGAAGATATTTTGCAATGCATTTAACTATTGAAGGATTAAAATCCAGAATGTATAATAAACCTCTTTAGATTTTTAAAAAGACAAATACCCAGTGTTTTTCTGATCATTATACACTAGTAGAAAAATGAGCAAAGAATATGAATAAATAATCCACAAAAGAGGAAATTCAAATGGACAATGATCATACAAAGAGATGTGCAAGATGTGCAACTTTGTAGTAATTAAGTGATACAAATTATAATGACAATGTCTCATACCATTCAGACTGGCAAATGCTAAATTTCATACGGTACCAGTAAAATCATGCAACATTTTGGTGAGCAAGTGTCATGATCTCATAAGATTGAACTTGGAGTGCTCTTGAACCCACTAATTCCACTTCTAGTCCCAGACACCAGGTACAGGTACAGAAACAGGTACAGAATATTAATTGCAGCCAGTTTTCAATGGTGAGAAATTGACAGCAGAAGAATGGATAAATTGTGGTGTATTTGAACAGTGGCCATTAAAATAGACCTATGTATGTATTATATCATTTACATTGGATTTGCAAACAAAAAACAATATCACATTATGGATACATACATACATGTAGCAAGAACATAAAGTGCATGTGAACAATAAATCAAGGTAATGATTACTCGGATGAAAACGAGAGGGGGATGGTACCGAGGGATTGATGAAGGGAACACAGGGAGCTTTATCTTTTCTTCAACTAAAAAAAATCTATTGAAATGTGATAAAATGTTAAGATATTATACAGGCAGGTAGTAAGTAAGTAGTATACTGGCATTCATTTTTAAATCTTAGGCTTTTCTGTGTTTGCAATCAGGTTACCATACATATCACAACAATAAAAATCTCTTTTGTGTCTATTCTAACATCTTTTTCATATCAGGCTCTGATGCTCACTGGCTCTGTGGCTTTAGGCAAAGTGTTTAAACCCTCTGAGCCTTTCTCTCCCCTGTGTATTAACTGAAGAAAGTAATACCTTCATAGTGCTGTTCAAAAGTTACAGGAGCTCGGCACAGGGATAAAGTGGCCAGCACTTGCCTGAGCCTCTACCACATGCCTGGCACTGTTCCGGATGCTGGGTGTACAGAGCTTTCAGTGGGCAAGACATAAAAATACCTGCATTATGGAGCTTACAGTCTAGGGGAGGGAGGTACACCATAAAGATAAATGATTTAAATATATAGTATAATAGATGGTGGTAAGTGAAGCTGCAATATCTTCTCTCAGTGTCTTTGAGTCTCTCTCTTTCTCTCATTAATCTTTCTCTTATCTTCCTTTTTATTTTCCTTTATTCTGTTTGCTCCTGTGGTCATGGCACCCTGGCACTGAACTGTTTATTGCCCAATAACCTTAATGATGGATTCCTGCATACTAAGGCCACTGTAGCCTTTGTGAAGTCAGGGACTGAGCTTCATGCATTCTTTGTATTCAGCGTGCAGTACAATAGCAGGCAGGTGGCAGTAGCTTTACAAACTCTTGTTGTTCGAAGATGATTGAAACTTAACAGACCCATTGGGTAACCGATCACTGCCATTAAGGAAGAGAGCTGGAGACCAGATCAACACTCCCCCACACCCCACCCCAGGTACTGGCCTCCAAGGCCAGCTCTGGTGTTTCTAAGTGTGGCTTTAGGCATGTTCCTTTATATTATCAGATCTTTGTTTCCTGAACCATAAAACCAGAAGTTTGTAGGAGATGCTTTGCAAGGTGTCTGCCTGTTCTAAAACTATTAGCCTAAACCCATTTTGACCATCCAGGGTTTTCCATCCTAATTCATTACTTCATAGTTGTTTCTTTCTATCCATGTCAACTTAGCTCAACATCCCAGCAAATAAGTTTTTTACATGGACTCCTTTTCCTTTTAAGTATTCAATGCTATCTTTTGACTTATTTGGCTAACTCTATGAAACAAATCAGTCATTTCATGGTTCTTGAGATAATCATGTCAACAGATACCACTTATTAAGCACCTGACGTGAACTTTTCCTCATTCTGACACTTCTGCAATGTAGGTTTTATCATCCTGCTTTTAGAGAGCATCACATTGAAAAATGTTTGAAAAGCAACTTAAGGAGCAGACAGACTTGGGTTCAAGTGCTGGTCCTACCAACTTAAAACCTGTGTGACTTTGGACAGTTACTTTACCTCTCTCAGTCTCAAATTTCCTCCTCCATAACAGTATTAATCTCACATGGTTACGATGAGTATCACATGCATAATCTACAGTGGTTAACATAGTGGTTGCCACAAAGCAAAAGCTCAATAAATATCTGATTTTGTTTTAACATTCAAAAGGATTAAGGGGAGTAACTTGAAAAATAGGAATAAAAATGCCCTCCTTGACTATTAAGAGATGAGGAAGGGAATAAAGGAGGAGGACCAAAGGGGAGTAATGGAGAAGGGGAAGTGATCAAAGTATGTTATCTGCATGTACGAATATGTCACAGTGAAACCCACTATTCTATATAATAAATATGCACTAATTAAAAAGTGCCCTCTTTCCAGGAGATTGTAGAAATTAAACTAGAGCGTATAAGACTTTGAGCATAGAAACCAGCACACAGGAAAATCTTTAAAAATGACTGCTCGCATCCCCTTTTATGAAATAATGTACCCTACGTTGAAACTGAAGAGCACTGCTTGAAAATAACAAATCTTTTCAATCAGATGCCTTTTCTAAGTCCTTGTACTAAATGAAATCTCTGAAACATTTAGGGAAAGAATTTAGTTGTTAACAAAGTTAAAATTTCAGTTCTGCTCCCAGAATTACATCGGGTACGCTGGCAGAAACCAGTGGACTAGAAGGTAAAGTCCCTGCCGTTGAACAGACTTACAGGCCAAGTGGGAAATCAAATATGCTTGTGGAAGCAAGAAAAATGAATGACCCGAGGTCATTAAGTGCTACATGAGTGAAGGGTGCTGGGATGAGGGCGAGGCCCGCGGGTACGTGGGAACTCAGAAGCGTGTAGAAAGATGGCTCAGTGGCTGTCATCTTTTAATGATGGCATACTAACAGAGGGGGATTAATGAAATTGGGAATACAGCAAAGAAGAGCAACCTCTGCCTTAGGGAGATCATAAAGGAGTACAGAAATGAGATCCCCCAACACCTGGTTAGAGAACGTGGGAATATGCGTTGTCGACCGGGTGGAGGGGAACACAAGAGAGGACATGACTGACTTTCCTGTTGGACCTTTTCTCACCAGGGTCCTTTCACCTAATCCACTTGATGTTTGATGACTACGTGCTTTACCTGTTAGAATCTCTGCACTGTCAGGAGCGGGCCAACGAGCTCATGCGAGCCATGAAGGGAGAAGGAAACACTGGTAAGCTAGCGCTTCGCTGGGAACGGACTGCCTGGCAGTGGGAGGGGCCTCCCTACTTCTGTGCTGCATTTCTTTATCCCCAAGAATTTAGTTATGGTGAGTGGATCAAGTGCCATGCAGCCAATGATGAGTGGGCCTGCATATACGTGGGGATCACCTTAAATGCCATGATGGTGACGGGGAGTCACCAAGGGTTTTAAGCAGGGAAGTGACGGATGCTATACAGATTAGGAAGTGTGTTTGATTTTTAAAAGCCCCTTGAAGACATCTTGCCATGACATCTGGCTCTAAGAACTCACCTTTTCTCTACTCCTAGCAGAAGTCCGAGAGGAGATCATCTTGACAGAGGCTGCCCCACCCACCCCTTCACCAGTGCCATCGTTTTCTCCAGCAAAGTCTGCCACATCCGTGGAGGTGCCACCTCCCTCCTCCCCTGTCAGCAACCCCTCCCCAGAGTACACTGGCCTCAGCACTACAGGTAATGCAAGGTCTTCAAAAGGTCTGGGGGTGGGAGAGTGGATATTGAAAGCAAGACCTTTCTGGAAAAACATTCTTCCTCAAACTATGAAAGACAATGCTAAAACCAAGGTCCCTTCCTGGATTTGTGGGTGACTTTCAGGCACCAATTTCTTCATTGGTGTGTCTTCCGTATGCTGCTATTTTCAAGTTGGCAGATGAAGCACCTGATAAAATCTCCACTCCCTGAATGAAGCCACTGAAATGGTTAAAGTGACATGTATGATAAATTAATGCACAGCCATTCTTGAAAACAAAGTCCCTTTTTTCCCCACCCAACTTGCTGAGAAGCTACCTGTCTGCTTTCTGGTTTCACACCACAGAGCAGTCAGGAAAGCGACCTCCTCTACTCTGCCATCTTGAAAAAAAGATCCATTCTTGAAAACAAGAAAGGAAACTCTTTTTGAACCCCATACTGAGAAGTATCTCTGGAAAGGGAGGCAAACAGGAAGCCATATGCTAAGCTATGGCAACCAGAAGCAAGGCCAGAGCTGTGACCAGAGCTGGTCATGAGCCAAGCTAGAGCTGTCCTCCACGCGACAGTGAGGCTGATGCCACTGGATGCTGCTCGCGGGGGACAGACACAGCCCAAAACATGCACAAAATTCTCACAACCAAGAACCACCCAAGTCTGAATGCATACTCAAAAGAATTGAGAGTAGAGATCCAAATAAATATTTGTATATCTATGTTCCTAGTAGCATTATTTTCAATAGCCAAAAGGTAGAAAGGACCCAAGTGTCCATTGATAGATGAATAAATAAAATGTGGTGTATGCATACAATGAAATATTACTCAATCTTCAAAAGGAATGACATTCTGATGTATGCTGCCACATGGGTGAACCTGGACACAATAAAACAAATATCATGCGATTCCACCTAATGAGGACCCTAGAATGCTCAAATGGTTGTCAGGGGCTGGAGGCAGAGGAAATAGGACCTGAGTTTGAGTCTGGGAAGACGAATAGTTCTGGAGATGGATGGTGGTGTTGGTTGCTCAACATAGCAAATGTACTCAATGCTACCAAACTGTACACTTCAAAATGGCTAAAATGGTAGATTTTATGCTGCGTGGTTTTTGCCACAATAAAAATATCACCAAAGTATCAGTGGAGGCCCAGTCCCATGAAAGAGGAATTTATGTCCAAAAGAATGAAGTTAACAGGACAATTTGCAAAGAACTGTTAGGATGAGAGCTAAAGGAGGAAATCGTACCCATGAGCATCAAGTAGAGATCTTCACAAAGCAATGCACAATTGTGGAGGTAAAAATTTCAACAGGTAGGTTGAATAGAAAACTAGATCCAACTGAAAGTGAATGAGTGAACTGAAAGACAGCTGAGAAATTCTCTGATAATGTGACACAAAGAAATGTGAAGGATAAAAGCTATGCTAAGAGAAAGAGCTGATTAATCCATAAATTTCAATATTCATTTATAAGTGTTCCAAAGAAGGAATAGAAAGTGGAGAAATAATGGCTGACAGTTTTACAGAATGGAAAGAGACAGATTGAAAGGTTTTCACAAACATTGTACTGAATAAAGAGGGGGGGAGATAGAGAGAGAGAGAGAGAAAGAAAACCCTCTAAAGTCACTGAAGAAAATCATAGGCAAAGATATCCACTCCCCAAAAGAAAACAGGGATAAACCTCCAAAGGACAGAGAATCAGAATGGTGTCAGACTTCTCGTCAGCAACATTGGATTCAATATCTGAAACAGTATTTTTAAAGTACAGAGAAAAAAAATACATTGAAAACCTCGAATCCTGAATTCTATACATTATATACATATAATGAACATACATGTATCTATGTGTTTTATACATTATATACATATAATGAACATACATGTATCTATGTGTTTATATTGGTATTTTTCCCTTGAGAACTATTTGTGTGCCAAGTTGCCAAGTTCTATGCTGGATGTTATGGGAAGTATATATATTAATATGCCAAGAGTCATATGGCATATTGCTACCAAGAGTCAACAGAGGGATAAGAGAAGTATAGAAATAACTCTAATAGAAGAAATAATATTGCATGTGCAATAAGGGAGATATAAACTAATGCTATAGTGTCCCAAGGAAGGAGAGATTTCATTTGTTTGGAGGTGTTAAGAGAGATCTGTCAAAGGCTCTTTGTGGAGTGGAGGGTTTGGCAGGGCTGTGATAATTAATTCATTATTTTTGCTTTCAGTCCTGCTCTATTATCCTCCCATTACCCATGTACCAAATCTGGGAGTCTGCTTCAGATCTTTGTTCTTGTTCAACTTCTGTGTTAGGATAAACTAAGGTGCTATAAACAAGTAGACCCAAACCTGTAAGGAGTTAATGCAACAGAAATCTATTTCATGTTTGAAAACACTACAGGCAGGATATTCTGTCACAGTGGAGAATCTCTTTCATGCAACCATTTGGAAGCAAACATTTCCTCATTAGACTCTGCCATGCCCTAGTGCAAGTGGTTCTCAAAATGTGGTCTACAGACCAGCAGTAGCAGCATCTCCTTGAAACATCTTAGAAAAGCTTATAGGAGGCCCCAGCAGACCAACTGACTTTGAAACTCTAGGGTTGGGGCCCAGCAACCTTGTTCAACAAACTTGCAACTGCTCTGACGCTCACCAGTTTGAGGACCACTGCCTTAAGTCTGTGCCAAGTTTGTAACTAGCTGACAGAGATAGAAAGAGGGTATGGAGGAGGAAACCCCACTCTCTTAGAAGTCCTAATCTGAGGTGGCATAGCACACTTCCACTCACGTCTATCAGCAAGAATCCAATCACATGGTCTCGTAACTGAGAGAGAGGCTGGGAAACACAGAATAGTGGGTAGCCAGGTAGGGAAGGTGAACAGATGGGGCGACGGCTGGCTTGCTCCCGCACACCTCCAAGTGCTATTTTCCTAGCACACATCTAAATTTGAAAAGAACTGTTAGGATGAGAGCTAAAGAGCTAAATCATACCCATGAGCATCAAGTAGAGATCTTCACAAAGCAATGCACAAGTGTGGAAGTAAGAATTGTGATCAGTAAAAACGTATCCCTTCTTTCCTCTTCCACTCATGCCACCTGGCCCAGACCCCCCACTTCTCGACGCACATCAACAGTGACTCTCCGGCTGGTGACCCGCTCCAGACTCTGCTCTGTCCACTCCCACACTACCCACTAGGTGTATTTTGGTGAGATGCTCAGGCTGCCTCAAAGTGCTGGAGCAAAGAATGTGCAGCTTCATGCAAAAGTTCTCCGTCTGCAACTCTCTTCTCACATAGTTCCTCCTTCCAGGACTACCCCCTTCCATCCTCTGCTTGACCCAGTCCTTGGTGTCTCCTCTGACATTTCCCTAGCCCTGAGTTAGAATCTTCCTCCAGATCTCACAGCATGGGCCTAGTTATATCCCAGTTCTACTTAGAATAGGGCTGTTTTCAGAATAAACTGGGAAATACATTTTGGGGGCTGGGACCAACAGAACAGGATCAGATTGCTCCTCTCAGGATGCTATCTTTTATCATTCATTCTTTCATTCACTCACATCCATCCATTTATCCAACAAATATTTCTCAAGTGGCTTGTTTTGGTTTGGTTTTTGGTACCAGGGATTGAACCCAGGGGCACTTAACCACTAAGCCATATCCCCAGTTATTTTTATTTATTTATTTTATTTTGAGACAAGGTCTTGCTAAATTGCTGAGGCTCGCCTTGAATTCGCAAACCTCCTGCCTCAGCCTCCTGGGTCACTGGAATTATAGGCATGTGCCACCACACCTGACTTAAGTAGCTTCTAAACACTTCTAGATAGCTGGTTGTGTGACAATGAACAATATGACTGTGACTCTGCTCCTTGGGAGTTGATATTTAGAGGTAAATGTTCTGATGAGCAATTACAAGATAGTGTGATCAGTGCTAAGTTGAGAGAGGGGACAGGGGACAGGGGCACCTCCCACATGTATTTGGAGGGAATGGGAAGGCTGGAGAATGGGGAGAAGTTGTTCCAGGCACAAGAAGCAGCTGATATAAAGTCCTGAAGGGACGGGAAAACATATTGTTTTCTGGGAACTTGGAGTATATGAATCCCTGGATTAATTCCTTCCCCCAAAATAAGGAATGTTTCCAGAAGTACTACTCAAGAGAGGGGATGAGCAGAAGCTTTAGAGCCTACAAGGTACCGGCCTTCTTTTATACTTTTCCAGGGGCAGAAACTTGCCAACTAACTCAGTGGCCCTGTCTCAGCCACTATTAAGAAGGCTGGACTCTTCAAAGTATTGACAAGTTGGGTCATCAATAAGTGGCATTAAATCAGGGTTTGATTTCACTTTGGGTAGACAGCCAGAGAGGGTCCTCCTCTTTGGAGAAATTTAGATTTGAGCACCGCCATATTTGTTTACAAAGATGTACCTGAAATCATATTTTGATTTCTAATCCAGGCTCCTCCTCATGTTGTCTCCATAGTGAGTAGTTCCTGCTTAGACTTTGTAGAGAAAAGAACAACTTTGTTCACTGAACACAAAATGCTGTTTGCAGCTCTTCGGTCACTCAAGTGTTCTTCCAGGATTAGAATGACTGGATAACTGTCCCGTGTCTCTTGCCTCCTTCAGGAGGAAGTGAGGGCAGTGGGAGCATCCAGGAGCCAGTTTCTGAACAGTCCTGCCCACATATCCCTGCTGCCACCAGGGAGACACACATATCTGTTAGTGATGACATGCTTACTTCTGAAATAAACAGGGAAATTATGCAAATAAAACAGTTCTTCATTATGAAGCTGAAATAATTTGAGTGAAATATTTTCTCGTAGTGTGTCAACTTATCAGACAAGGGGACTCTCAGGACATGAGAGGAAGGGAAGAGTGTGCTGGAAAGATTTCTATGAGCTAGCTCCTCATAATTCTCACTAGAGAGCTAGTGAGTCTGCCTCGCTCTCTTCATAGCAATTTGGAGGCCTCAAGTGTGGCAGGTGTGATAATAGTCAAGGCCACAGGAATATCACAAATGTGTTCAGAGATTTTTGTGCAATGTGTTCAAGAGTCATAAAAGTAGCTTCTTAGAAATACAAATGTGAAACAGGTTCTCTTCAGATGACTGTAAGCTTTGAAGATTCTGGCACATTCCAGCTTTGTTCTCAGATATCTCCGGGGGGCATTAAAATGTCATCCTATATAAAACTACGCATAATATTTTTCTCAAGTACCACTTTTGAAATACTTCATTGCTAAATTAGACTGGATCTTGGCAGGCAATGGATCACAGTCTTAGAGGAAACATAATTTCCTAACAACATGTATGGTTTTATGGACTTATAATAAAGCACAAATTATTTATTCATGATGTACACCTAAAATTAAGAAATTTATTATGGTAGGCTTCTTAAATTGGAGGATTTTCATTGAACAGCATTGTAAATTAGAAAGTAATTATGTAAATCCCATAAAATGGATTTGCTATGTTTCTTTTCTTAAGCTAACTCAGCACATGGTTTTCATGCCCAGTTAATTTTTATTTGTTTTTAAATCATTGCTTGATTTATATCCCATCTACTTCCCAAAGTTTCTGAAGTAGTTTATAATAAAAACAGGAAAACCAATCTTTTTTTTAAAAAAGACCCAAATCAGGAAGCAAGAAATAAAGCAAAAATGAGGGAAAATTAAAACAAAACAACAGTTGGCTAAAAAGTTTTTTTTTTTTTTTAAGTGAAAATTTATGTAGCCTAGTTCCTTTGATGGGTTTCCAGCATACCCTGACTATTACTGACCAGAGGATACATTATCAGGTTGAACTAGTTGAGAGTCAAGGCCAATCGTACCCATGACCCTCCAACAAATCAACGTCTTACTCTGGATGGACACTTCCTCATTTTTCCAGCAGCGAAAAAGAGAACAGTGTCATGCCTGCTTAGTGAGCACAAGGTGAAAACAAGTCCATTGCACAGAACCTTCTGGCATCCTTTGATACAAAGACTAGGGAATCCAAAGCAGTACAGCTACGGCTTCTCAGGAAAATGGCCACTCTGCATTCACATCCGTCTAGTCCCATATCCACACTTCACACATGTCTAAATAGGCTTCCTTAAGACCATACTTACTGTTTTTAAAGGGGGGAGGGACAAAGAAAGTACACATTAGGTACCTAAAATTGAACCTGATATATGGCCAACGTATATATATGTTGATTGGGTTTATGAGTCATGATAAGAGATGGGCCAAGGATTATATTTCAGTGGATTTCTGCAAGGTGAACTCCAGCCCATTTGTCCTCTCATCCCCAACTTTGTGGACTTGCCACCTCCCCATGGCCAGCAAAGTCCAGCTAACTTAACTTTAGGGAAAATGGACTCTTCATCCTCAAAAGCATGGCAGGTGGTGCCAAACTGATCAGCCCATTTAACATGACATTGGACTGTAATTCTTTAATGTCATTAAAGAAAATGTTGGGCTCCTATGCTGTCTGGGTCAGGCCACCGAAGGGCTCTAAAACCCCCTTTTATGATGTCATTGTAAGTATCACCTCCTTCAACAATGACAATAAAAGTTAACTATTAAACTCATGTTTTCAACTTCCCACCATGGGTTCCCTGCAACACAAAACCAGCAAATTAAATCATTGAGATGTTAGGGTGCCTAATGAAACAAGAAGCAAATTCCTCATAAATGGCCCTAACTGTAAAACATCTGGCCTGCCCAGCTGCATTTTCAGCACATCAGTTGAGGATATAACGAAGATGACTGACCCCTAGTCTTTCCAAATAACAAAAGCCCAGTTATTCTGAGGACAGCTAAGCTGAGTGGGACATGGTAGATGTGCAGCTTGCCTGGAGACCTTGGTGACTCATTTATAGTGAATTCCTCCCCTTTCAATCCCAGCTGCTTCCTTTTCTTTAAAGGAAAAGAATGAAAATAAATACATAAACTGGGACTAAAACCAGACTGTTTGATGCATGCTGACTTTGCACCATCGAGTCTTGGCTTGGTGTTGGGACCTCAGATTTGCTCCTTCATTTGCTCATTCCCTTATTCAATAAATATGTATTCTGTGTCTCATCGATGCCCTGGGGGTACAAAAGTGAAAAAGACATCGTTACTACCTTTGTGGTACTTAGATTATAGTGGGCAAGGGTCAATGCAGAAGTAACCCCCCAGGTAAATGTATAATGTCAAGTCATCAGCTGGGCGTGGTGGTGCATGCTTGTAAGCCCAGCAGCTGGGGAGGCTGAGGCAGGAGGATTGCAAGTTCAAAAGTCGGCCTCAGCAACTTATTGAGGCCCTAAGCAACTTAGTGTAAGACCTTGTCTCTAAATGAAAAATAAAAGGGGCTAGGGATGCAACTCAGTGCACTGTTAAGCACCCCTGGGTTCAATCCCTGGTACCAATAAAATGAAATGAAATGAAATAATAAAATTTAAAAGTCAGTTCTATGAGTGAAAATAAAAGTGTGCAACAAAAAAGTATAAAATGCGGAACTGCCTTAGTTGATAGTCAGAGACTGCCTCTCTAAGGAGGTGATATTTGCCTGAAGTATCACAAGAAGCCAGCCACGTAAATGTTGGGGAGGAGGAAAGAACATTCTAGACAATAGAGACAGCATGTGCACAATCTTGAGGCAGAAAAGAGCTTGGAACAGGTGAGGAGGGACTGGAGTTAATAAATAAGGGAGAGAGGGTCAGGCGATGAAGTTGCAGAGATAGGCAGAGGCTGAATAATGAAGCAGCATGTCTTCCTTGGAAACAATTCATTTGCTTGCCCCTGATCAGTTGTGTCAATCGGATTTTGGCCATGGAACTACTGGTGAAATGGGAGGGTTTCGTGGTCAGGAGGTATTCTTCCTAAGCACAGCTATCTGAAGGACAGGTGACAGCCAACGGGATATATATGATATAGATATAAAATCTTCTTTCCCCGTCTCAGTCTTGAAGGTTACAGGAAATGTTTATGAACATTTCCTGAATCAAGCAGAAATCAAGCAACATTGCCCAAATAGAACTCTCTGTGATGGAATTTTTAAAAAATCTGTTATCCAAAACATTAGCCACTAGTCACATGTGGCTACTGTTCACATCTGATGTGGTTAGTACAACTGAGGAACTGAAGCCTCAATTGCATTTAGCTTTAATTAATTTAAGTTTAAGTAGCCATATGTGGCTAATGGTTGTTGCATAGGGCAGGGCAGCTCTAGAATCTCGTCAACACTTAAAGGAGGTTAGATGAAAATTTGAGCAACACCTGTAAGGCTCATAGGAACCTAGTGGGGAAAAAGTTCAAATGATTTGGTACAAGATTTGAAGGAAATGGTATAACAGGTAGCCTGGGAAGCAGTCTAACTTTTCACAAGTTTACAGCAGACTCTCACAACTTGATTTGTAATGGCCCTCCACACACACAGCCTTGCTACTCAGAGTATGGTCCATGGACCAACAGCAGTACCATCGTTTAGGAGCTTGTTATAAATGCCCCACTCCAGCCCACTGAATCAGAGAACTGGCAGTCAGTCAATAGTTAGAGACTGCCTTTCTAAGGAGGTGATATTTACTTAAGACCTGAAGAATCACAAGGAGCTAGCCACATAAACGTTAGGGAGAGGAAAAGAACATTCTAGGCAATAGGGAGAGCATGAGTGCAAGCTGGAGGACATGCTGCAATTTTAACAACGTCTCTGAGGATTCAAACACCCGTCAAGTGTGAGGAAAAGGCTATTTGTGGAAAGATTTTGGAGTTGGCAGATCTGTGTTCAAATCCCAACTCTGCCGCTTACATGGTCAAGTCCTTCAACCTTTTGGCCCTCATTTTTCTCACCTCTAAAGGAGGTACTACTACCTACTTCAAAAGGTTGTTGTGAAGATTAAATGAGTCAATGTATGAAAAGAAACTAGCATGGGGTCTGGCTTATGTTAGATGACCATTGCTAATTTATGCAACATATCATTAGGGACAGCTATTATGCTCCAAGCACCCTTCCTGTCCTGTATTTAACACCCCTTCCAAAACAAACCAAAAAACCTTCAGCCGTTTCAATACTCTAACTGCCTCTTGTGAGATCTTCATTGAATTCTCAAAGATCAGCGTCTCCCACCATTCTCCTCAGACCTTCTAATAAATAGGGACACTGGAAGGGAGTGGGTGGAGCATGAAATATGGGGAAATATGGGAATTAGACACATAGGAAAGGGTTGCTCTTGTTTTTACCAACAAATAAAAAGCACTAGAGCTGTCATTAAAATAAAGCACAAAGTGTTAGCTGCACCGATTCTTTCATTAGTTTCTTAAAAAGAAGCGACCGCAGCAGCCATTCTCGCTGGAGGTCCCACTGGTAGGAGAGGGAATTCAAGGGGTGTTCTTTTCTGCTCCCCAGGCAAAAAGGGTTTCTCACCCAAGCCAGTAGGTGTTAATCTGCTTAAGCCTGCCTGAGTGGACGTGTTAGATTGCTGGCACATGGCCATTTAGAGGTTTTGTTCCCCAGACCACAGGGGCCCATTTTTCCAAGAGTTCCATGAGCTTTTTGTTTGATAATGTCTATTTCTAGCAGCATTTACTCCTTCAACAACAAATTCAATGGAACAAAAATTTACTGAACACCTACTATTTGGCAGACCCTCTGTTGGGGATACAGAGATGAATGAGGAACAGTTGCTGTGCTCCAGGGGCTCAAACAAAAGTAACTTCTGCTGCTGCCTCTCAGGTGATGGCTATTATCATGACGTCTTCCTACTGCTTGAAAAAAAAAAAAATCCTTTGGCTTCCTGGACTGCCCCTTATACATATCCACTGACCTTGCTATACTCCCCTGAGGTCACGGGGGCTTAAAGGGTTAATTACTTGCTTGTTGTGGCTGGCTCATTGTTCTCCCAAAGTACCCCCTCCCCATTATGTTTCCCAGAGTAAAATCTGTTTAATGTATTTTTCTTTTTGCAGAGACAATATATATTCATTAGAAAAAAATAAAGGGAGAATTTTTAAAAAATCATCCCTAAATCCCCAGGGATAACCTGGTTTAATAAAACAGTATTTGTTGTTGTTGTTGTAGGTTGACACAATACCTTTATTTTATTTATGTGGTGCTGAGGATCAAACCCAGGGCCTCACACATGTGAGATAAGTGTGCTACCACTAAGCTATAGCCCAGCCCTAAAAGCAGTATTTTTAAAGTTATAATAATAATATAATTTCCTGTGAAGTTTAAAACACAGAGGGCAGACATGCTTAATACAATCATTTGAGATGTGATCATTTGGGGGTTTTCCCTTCTGATCTTCTTGCATTTCTTATAAATGATGCCTAGCATGTAGTCTTCCAAAGTCATTATCTTTTGGAGGAAGAACATGGAATAGGTGCACAAAGCAGGAAGAGGTACTCTTAGCCATACTGCTGAACAAGGACGCTAGTGATTTTTGAGGAAAACATGTTTAGACATTTGCTGTAATTGGTTAAATTACTGTTCCCATAAGTGGTCTGTCACTAATGTGTTAGGCAGTTTTCTGTTGCTATTTAAAAAATGCTTGCGATATTGCACTTATGAAAAGAGGAAGTTTACTTCTGGGGTTTTAGAGATTTCAGTCCATGATCAATTGGCCCCATTGCTTTGGACCTGTGGCAGCATATCATGGTAGGAGCCCATGGCAGAGCACAACCTTTCACCTTGTGGCCAGGGAGCAAAAGCCCTTAGAGACCCTGGCCCCAGAGTCCCCTCCAAGGGTTTGCTTCCAATGACCCCAAAACCTCCCACTCGCCACCATGCCAACCTCTTGAAGGTTGCACCACCTCCCAGTCGCACCATCCTGGGGATCAAACATGTAACACATGGGCCTTTGGGGGACACTTAAGATCAAACTATAGCATCCAGTGATGGAGTTGACCCAAGAAACTTGTCTTCTTTCCTTGGGGTCTAGAATGAAAAATATGAAAATATAAGTTTCATATAAGAATACCTGAATTCATAATGAAGAGAGCTTGAATATTATTTAAAAATCTGCCACATGTCAGGGTTTTTGACATATCTTGATTAATGTAATAGTCCTGCAAAATAGATATTATTACTGCTCCTTTACTAATGATGAAACAAAAGCCCATAAAGTTTACGAGCCTTGCCCAGGACCTTCTAGCCAGTACACGCAGAATTGGGATGCCCAACAGGGACATTGTGATAGAGAGAATGGAAAGTGTGAGGCAATCTTGGGTCCCACAGGCCACCAAAGCACTCTGGGACTTTGGGCAAGTTACTTAACAATCTGTGCTTTTCTGTGATGCCTCTTCTGCAGTCTGTGTTGACATGAGGAAACAGTCCTAAGAATCAAGATGAAGCCTACCGTGAGGTGCTGTCGAGGGTGTTGTTGAACAGGTCACAGCCGCCTCTTTCTGAGGGTGTCTGAAAGAAACTCCAGTTTGATCTGAATTCCAAGTATAATATTACTTCTGAGAAATTTGTTTACTATCTTATGACTTCCTTTTAGCATTAGATCTAGAAAACTCAGAGCCAAGTTTAAGATCCTTCCAAAGGAAGAGTTTGCATCTTTAGGGTTGTGTGTTTTGCCTCATTCCTGATCGCACTTTTTACCTTCAATTTTGTTTTCCTTCTTTCACGTCCACTTTCATATTATCTTCTTAAGTTTTTGTATTCCTATGTGCTTCTTTCCTTTATTTATTTATTTATCTTAACTTTCTGTTTCCTGATCCATGAACAAAGGACAATATTCCCCTGTAAAGCCCTGAGCACAGTGCTCAATAAGTGATATCTCCTTTTCGTGATCTTGGAATGAATCTTTCTCTTTTCATTAAAAGAGAAGGGCATTGGGCTGGGGCTGTAGCTCAGTGGTAGAGCGCTCACCTAGCATGTGTGAGGCACTGGGTTTGATCCTCAGCACCATATAAAAATAAAAGAGAAGGGCATTGTTTGCATTCTAAAATATTCTCCAGTTTACAAAAGGAACCACTACAAGATTCTTTTAGTAATAAAGCAATGAATTTAAAATGAGATTCCATCTCCACCTTCTTTAAAGGAGGGTATTCCTTAGTGATGTCCTGTCACACGGTTGGCATAGAGCTGATCCCCACTAACTTTGTGCCACCTCCTGCTATGCCCCTGTCGATGCAGCAACTCTCCTTTGCCATTTGCAAAGCCCTGGAGATGAAATGAACTGGATTTTTAAAATGCAAATCCTTTCTTTAACTTCCCAGAGGAATTTTAAGACAGAAATGGTGTGCTGCAGAAAATACAGAATTGGAGGACCAAATTTTTCTCTTTTATTTAGTCTTTAAAATTGGCCTCCCTTAACCAATTCTCCAGCTTTTCATGTGCCTGAAAGGGGATGTTGAATCCTCTTCCCTCCAAAGATGTTTTCTTTTCACTATGTTAAAATTTTTAAAAATTTTTTTTTAGTTGTAGTTGGACACAATACCTTTATTTTATTTTTATTTTCATGTGGTGCTGAGGATCGAACCCAGGGCCTCGCACGTGCTAGGGGAGCACTCTACACTGAGCCACAACCCCAGTCCTACTATGTTAACATATTTAAAACTTATCAGAAATGAAGTAGTCCGATGAGTTTATAATAAGCTCATTATCAATTTCTTAAATTTTCTTTTTTAAAAAATTGTAACCATCTTACAAAATTCTAAGCATCTTGAGGGCTTCTATTTTTGTCTGGCTCCCCTCCCCACCACAGTCCTTAGCACGTTCAAGATATCCAATTAAAAGGAAATAAATGGAATTAATGATATGTATGGAATCGGTCACAGTCCTGGTCTCTGTCTAATAATCTTCAAAAAGACCTGGGCAGTCAGAGCCCAATAATCTACTTAAGTTTGCCTAAAGCAATTTGTTAGATCCTTAACACCTCTTGAGTGCTGAAAAGTTAATTTGCAGTGCCTGCCTGGGCTCCATTGCCCAAGATTTCCTGGGTCCTTCCTCTCTTCTTCTTTCCTTTCCTTTTCTTCCTTTTAAAATTTTTATTAAGAGTCTTTTGGTCACCAGGTTCTGTGCTGGGGATCTAATGGTGGACAAAACAGACAAGGTCTCTATCCTCAGGGAGCTTACAGTCTGTGGGGGAGGGTAGGCATGAATCAAATCATTTTCTCTAATGGATGTAGAATTACAGATTGCAATAGGAGCCATTAAGTCCCTGACACAGTCTGGGTGAGGAGATAGCTCCTCTAGCTTAAGATATGAAGAATGAGTGGGTGTTAAGAGAGGACCAAGGACTGGGGCAACAGAAACCGCATATGCAAAGGTCCTGTGGTTCTAGGAATTGTGGTACTCTGGTGAAAATGAAAGATTCTGTGGCTGGACCAGATAGGAATACTCCAGGTAAGGTCCACAGAGCCACAGACAAAAGCCTCACAAAGATTTGGCCTTCAGTTCAAGAGTAATGGGAAACCACTAAAATGTTTTAAGAAAAAACTTAGTGACCAATGCATATTAATTTGTCTCTGCAGGAGCGATGCAGTCGTATACCTGGTCTCTAACATACACAGTGACGACGGCTGCTGGGTCCCCAGCTGAAAACTCCCAACAGCTGCCCTGTATGAGGAGCACTCATGTGCCCTCCTCCTCCGTCACACACAGGATACCAGTTTACCCCCACAGAGAGGAGCATGGGTAGGTGACTTTCTGGGATGCTGCGGGACTTTAAATTTAAGGCGGAGTTCACTTAGCAGCTATTCCCCAGAGGACAGGAGGGCTGCCACTCTGTGTTGGCTTGTCATAGTGTGCTCAGCACTGGGCTGTGCATAACTGTCTCTGTAATTCCACAGCAACCAGGTGATGGAGGTAGGTCGGTGTTAGCAGCCCCATTTTACAGAAAAGGAAACTGAGGCGTGGGGCTCAGAGCAAGTATGTCTGCTCCACGCCTGCATTCTTCCTCTTTACTCCTTCCAGCAGTCCCCTTGTATGGCTCCTTGTGAACTCCGTAGACGTCCATAGCTTCGTAGTAGGTCCAAGTCCGTGGGGCTCCATTTAGAGGAGAGCCTCCCTATCTGCAGGTGGTAGGTCCCTGGAGAGCTGTAGTTATTCCCCAGGGAATCCCTGCAGGTTGGTGTGATGTTGGTGTGATGAATAAACTGCAAATCAATCCATTTATGGGTGTGTCCCCTGATGCACAGCAGCCCAATATGCACTGTCTTTCATTAAAGACCCTAAGCTTATCAGGCCTAATGAGTAGATCTGAAAAGCACTCTTGGTTTTAGAAAGAGATGCTACCACGGGCTGGGGTTGTGGCTCAGCGGCAGAGCGCTCGACTCGGACATGTGCGGCCTGGGTTCGATCCTCAGCACCACGTAAACATAAATGCATTGCATTGTGTACAACTAAAGTAAATAAATAAATATTAAAAAAGAAAGAAAGAAAGAGATGCTACCCTGTAGTTCAGGGAGCCTCCCCTGCAGCCACTCACAGGCCAAGTTCTAAGAGACCAGCTGTGGGGCACCAGAGGAGCCAGGTAGGACCTCTCTGGTCCCTTCCCCCAAGGGGCCCAGCACAAGGCAGCAAGGGTCAATGGGGAACCATTATTTCCTCAGGGGGCCTTTTAGAGTATCTATACATTTAGAATATACTGACAATTTCATTTCAGAGAGTGTTTTGAATCTGCAGGAATGGCAGAATAGACACTCCATGGTCACAGGTCAGCATCTTTGCCATGGAGATGTTATAAGGAAGATAGCCTGTGTGCACCAGAGCTCTGTGGTGTCAAGTGTCTTCACACACACACATGCTCCCCAGGAAAACCCTGTGCCGCATTCACACAAATTTGGAAAACAGGGCTGTGAGTAGCCCAATGTCACACAGCTAAAAAAAAAAAAGTAAGGGATTCTGGCTTAGAACTGGGGTCTCTGACACCTGGTAGGCCCCGCCATGGCACTTCCTGGAGGAAGAGGAAGGGGCTCACAGAAACACAAATGCCAACTCCACTTCTTTTCTCCCCTGTTTGGTTTCAGGATGTAACACGGGGCTGCTTAGCACAGTAGGAGGAGATGTTTCCATCACAAATTATGTTTTGCTCAGAGCTGGAGTCCAGTCCCTGAGCGCTGTGTCGAGTGTGCTGAGGGAGAAGGGGAAGCGGCCTGGGGTTTTAAACTTACCAAAACAAGGCTGCAGAGTGGAGACGGTAGGACTCAGAAAGAAGAAGAAAAATAGGAAAAAGAGCAAAAAGGGGAAAAAATAGTTGAGGTTGATTTTTAAAGGTGTCAAACTGATGTGTTCTTGTTCTGACTCACACTATTCAATGTGCTTGCGGCATTTTAGGTACACGGGAAGCTATAACTACGGGAGCTATGGCAACCAGCACCCTCACCCAATGCAGAGCCAGTATCCGGCCCTCCCTCATGACTCGGCCATCTCTGGGCCACTCCACTACTCCCCTTATCACAGGAGCTCTGCACAGGTGAGTGGGTGGTCCTGCTTGGTACCAAGTCCAGGCAACTTAGCACAACCAGTAAGCACCTTTGGTAGACTCTGTGTGTGGCCCGAGAGTCCCCAAGGAGAGCACCGTCTCTCATCAGCGTCATCTCTGCCCCTCGGTGGCTGGCCCACACCGGCTACCTGGCCAACAATCCTGTGCCACTTTCCCTCACTGGCCTGGATGGCTTAGCAGTTCTTTAGTCCCCTCCTTTCTCTGACTTTCTGATGACAGGGTCCCATGGGCCTTGTGTCTGCTGTCCTCTTCTAGGCGGCCACCCTCACTGCTGGCCTCTGGTCTCCTTGCCCAGCTCCACCATCATGGAGCCTGTCGGGACCAGCATCCAGCCCAGCATCACTCTCACTGGTGTCTCAGGCCCCTGGGCTGTCCGTTTTCAGTCTAGTCCACGTGTAATTGCAACTAGAAAAATCCTCCCACAATGGACCCACTTTTGATCATTCTCAGGCCACACATCTCCTTGGGTTCCTCACTGACAACCTGAATTGACCCTCTGTGGCCTGAGGCAGGTGTAAACTGGGGTCACACATGGGACACCAGCGCTGGGCATTCTTCTGTGTTGGCCCCAAACACAACTGCTCACCAGGCCCATTCACTTCTGCATCCTGAATGTCTCTGCATCCATGTTGCCCTTGCTGCAGCCCCAGCCTTTATCACTTCTAACTTAGTGACAGAAGACTTTCTGGTGCCCTCTGTGTCTCTGAAGCATGCCCCATCTCTGGTCTATCCCCTACACTGCAGCTGGAAGGGTCTTTGGAAAAAACTGACTGTGATGCCCCCTCTTTGGTACATCATTGCTTTCGGGGTCAAGTTCAATTCTTTAACTTGTTTCTCAAGACTTGTTACCTTTCTGGCCTACCCACCACCCTCTACCCCTTGTCCTCACCGTGTGTTGTTCCTCTGGCTGGGAGTCTCTTGTGCTTGTCATTCAAGACAGACATCTACCTCCTTTGTGGCATTTCCCGACAGTACTGGCTTCCTTCCTAGCACTTCCTTATCAAGTGCTCCTCTCTGAGATTCTGCTTTCAGTCATACTTCTCACACCCTGTTATCACCAACTTTCCTGCCCAACTCCACAGGAGACCCCAAGCTCCTTCAAGGCAAAGATTAAATCTGTATCCCTAGGTCACAGGACGTGGCACCGTCAAAGAGATGAGCTAACTTTTCCTGCACTCTTAATAAGGGCCAGGCTCTGCGCCAAGCACCTTGCACATCCTCTAGATAACCCTCGCAGAAGGGAAAGTGAGACTCGGGGTAACCGGCCTGAGCATTTGAACCCAGGCAGCGTGACTCCATGCAGGGTCTCTTGCCCCACCCTGAGCCGCCTATCGGAGATGGGCTGTCCCTAAACGTTTACATATGAAAGGTGCCATCAGCACCAACAATGGTTTAGTGAGCTGAGAGCATGCACTCTATGCTGCAGGTGTGGGGAGCCATGGCCGATTCAGGGAGTAGCAGAATCAGAGCTGTGCCTAAGAGACCTCTCAGGGACCCTGTAGGATGAACCAGAAAGGAAGACAGCAGAGGCAGAAGGCTCTGCTCCAAAGCACTTGTAGGAGCCCTGGAGAGACGCAGCAGGACGGCAGGATAGCAGGATGAGGCTAGGAGGGAGGCCGCGACGACATCAACTGTCAGCGCACACACTTGCCTCCTGGGGACAGCACTGAGGAGAATGTAGCCATAACACAGGGGCACTGGGGGCCAACAGGCGTTTGTTTTGATTTCCATGTGCAGTACCCACCGGAGCCCTGATTTAATCCCCAGACAGGCTAAGAAGTTGATTCCACTAAATCATCACCTGGGGCATTCATTATGGGTCTCCAGCTACGTCACGCAGAGATGCCAGCTCCTTAGGTACCGCCTCTCCTGGGAGCAGAGTCAGTCCTCCTCTCTGGGATCTGGGGAATGACTCAGAGCTGCTGCAGCAGCCTGGGTCACCCTAGGCACCTGCTGGCAGCTCCTTCATTCATTTCATTTGTTCTTCCAGAGGTTGCTGGGGGCAAGCACTGCTGGAGCCTCTGGGATACAGTGGGGAGGGAGGCAGAGCAGGTCTGCTGTGGAAGGCAGGTCTCTGAGCCACAGCTCGCAGCATTATCATCCCTCCCTCCCTCCCATGCTCCCTTACCCCCACCCCCACTCCCACCAGGAAATTTCAGGATCTGTTTTTCTGGAGTGATATTTTTAAAGCCTTACCATAAAAAGAAGTCAAGGTCTCCTCAAGGGTCATGCAGACCCTGGTGATCAAAGATAGATCTGCAGCATCTGCTTTGGAAGCTGCAACAGTCTGTGAGTAGAACACTATCACATAATAGCTGGTCTAAAAGCCCTTAGAGGGGCCCTCTCTATCTAGACTGGGTGTGAGCAGCCCCAGGGTCCTTGGCCAGCTTCTTTGTCACTATGGTTTATGGTTTTCAGATGAGGGTCCCTGGCACGCTCTTGTCCCAACACAGACACACACACACACACACACACACACACACACACACACCTCTTTCTCTCTGCACTTTATGGTTCATGCCTTAGTCTCCATCTGTGAAGTCATGTGGGGAGAAGATATTTAAATCACATTTCTACCCAACTTGATGGGCAAGGTCAGTATTGAAAACATACCCTTCCTGGGGACAATCTTGCCTAAAGAGGAAGCACCCATTGTTTTTCATTGACATTTGTGCAACAAGCACTGCTCTGAGCACTTTCAAATACATGGACTCATTGAATTCCCCTCACAACCTAGGAAGATGGCATTTTTCTCCTGTTTTTAAAGCTGAGGCAACAGCTTCAGAGGGCTACATACCCCACGTCATCCAGTGAGTGGCTAATCAGACTCAAAGGCAGATTCCCAACTCTCAGCCCTGACCGGAAGCCAGTGGCACGGAAACTCCTGTGCTTTGGAGGTTAGAAGGTAAATTCAGAAAGTTTCAAACAGAAGAAGCACACACCCAAGATAGCTTATTTCCTTCCTTTTATTGGTTCTTTAGTTTAAGATTGAGCACACAGGGAAAAATTTACTGCAGGGCTAGTTAGTTTTAGTTGTCAGGAGCGGATGTCAAATTGTCCCAGTCCTGACTCAATGAATATCACATTCATGATATCAGACTCACTGGGGAGATGACCATTCTGAATTGAAGAAAAATTGCAATTGTACAATATGGTTCAGGAAGCATGCTTGGTCATCTGCACCAGAGTGACTGCAGTTAACTTCTGCAAATGAATGCCTCTGGGCCTGCCTTCAAGAACTGATACACACACCCACGGAGGGCAGTAATCGAATGCATTCCAGCATTTATATGCTCACAATAATTTTAACTCACTTGAGTTTTGATGTAGAATATGTACATGCCCTTGTTACATGACTCGTTTGCATAATACTTGCTTTCTTCCTCAGAAGTACAAAGGTAAATCTCCCAGCCTTGCTTGAATTCTCATAACCTATGAATACGTGTGTCCAGATGCATGAGATTTCACATCAGAAGGTTGGAATCACTTTAGACCCTTTTTGCTACTACACAGCACTCATTGTTATCAAAGTAAGTGAACCAAGGGGTGGTGTCAACTGTCACTGCCCAGGCTCCCTATTCCTATGTCTGACCAAAAAGAAAACACACACCAGAGCAGATACACAGCTATAAAACATTTCTGAGCCTCATTCAATACATGCTTATGGAATCTCTGCCCTGTTGGCAGCCATGAATGCAAACTGGGGCCCTAGACCTCAAATACCATTTTATCAACCAGAAGCTGTATGGCTGGGAGTATACTTAGAATGAACCAGAAAGCTATTCCTTATTCCTCATCTGAATTTCTCAAACCCAGCCTTGCCAGCCAATCACCACCTCTCACAGGATCTTCAGCTGCTCAGCCCAAACCAGCCCAGGGCCAGTGGGCAATAGAAAGTTAGCCTATGGTACTCCTAGCATCTTAGGATAGTATCTTGGGCCAAAGAAGAAGAAGAAGAAAAAAAAAAAAGTCAACCATAATTTAGTAAGATCTCTGAGTGTAGAGCCAGGTTCCAGGGGTTCAAATTCCAGCTCTGCCTCTGATTAGCTCTGTGCCTCAATTTCCTCATCTGAAACATGGGGATAATGACACTAATAATTTCGTAGGGTCACTGTAAGGGTCAAGTGAATTGATAAAGGTTAGCAGAGGACCTGTCTCACAGTTAACACAATTTGTACATATTACTATCCTTTGTAAAACCAGATGTAATGTTATTATATTTTGTGTGATTATATAATGAACTGCTGTCTCCTTCACTAAACAAGCTCTGTGAAGGCAAGGACTGGGATCTTTTCTCCTCCCTATATTCCCACGGCCCTGCATAGAGCTCGGACCTTAGTGGGTTTCCAGTTAGTGCTTATTAATGAAATGAATGAATGAATGGATCCTCATTCTGGGGCTGGCTATGTTGCTGTATGACCTCAGCAGGTCATTGCCCTTCTCTTGACCTCAGTTCAAGCGGGACAAGATGATCACTGACTATCATTAGTGGACCACGATCCTATGCAACTCAGACAGGAAGAACGTTAATAATAACAAACACTTTTTAAAAACTTACTACATGGGAATTCTGTGTTTTACATATATTAATTCAATTCATCCTGACCCTAAAAGCTCAGCAGATGTGGGCTGAGAAAGATCTGGGGGGAACTACATCCTCTTCCAGAAGAGGCCAAGAGGAAGCCTGCCTGGAGGCGGCCCCTGGCAGCACCTGGGTACAGTGAGAGCCGCCTTTCATAGGAAAACAGTTGTGCTCCAGACTCAGCCACCTTTCACCCCTCACTCAAGTAGCAGTCCATTTGGTAAGGGGCAAGGATAAAGGGCTCATTCTTTCCTCTCCAAGTGTAGAAAAGTCAGCCCCTAGTGTGGGGAGTCATTTCCCAAAATAGACTTCCCAACCCAGTTCCAAAGAGGCCAAGAGTCGATCACACTGAGATGGACTTATGCAATGGCCCTCTCTGATGGAACCTTCAAACACACACATGTGCCCACAAGCACCCCTCACATACCCTTCTCAAGGGCTAGTAGCTGGTGATTTCTCTCGTTTTAAAATTGGTAGCAACAGCTTGTGATCTGACCCAGAGAATGGTAACTTCCTGTTATAGGCCCTCAACAAAAAGTGCCTTTATTCCAGGCAGAGCTCTCTGGACCCCGGGTCTGTGCCCAGCATGCCTAAGGACCTTGCATGAAACCAGATGTGAAGTGTGAAAGGTGAGGAGGCGTGCCACGGGCCGGCCAGCCCCTGCCACTCCCAGCAGACTAAATAGTGGTTTCATTGGTCCTCTTAATCACCAGGCCAAGGCAGCGGCACTTCAGCCCTCTTGCCTTTCAATGGTCTCTTCACCACAGGGAAAACGAGTCACTGACTCATTTGCAATTAGCTGACCTAACAGGACAGAATTTTCCATGCTGGATTCGGTGGTAACAGAATTGTATTGTCACACTGGAGATATTTTGAGCCAGTCTCATTTCCAGGCAATTGCTCTTTTGAGTCTATGACACAACCTCTGGGCACAGCTGCATTCAGGGTCCTTGATGAGGCACAAAAACACACTCTCTTGAGCTCGTGGGAAGAAGCTCCAGTCCATACCACGACATTTTACCTACCTCCATGAGCCAGGGGCAGGGAGGATTCCTCAGAACCAGCTGGCTGGGGCCAGGCCAGAATTCCAGGCCTGGGGCTCTGTGGGGAAGGAGGCAGCCTGATGAAGGAAGGAGACTGATTGAAAGTTTCTCAGGCCGGCTTCCAGAAGTGTGCCATCCTGCTCCTGCGTGACTGGGCAGTGGCAGGTCAGCCTAGTTTAGGGCTTTTTTTGTACGCCAGCTCTTCCACCAGCTCTGTCTGACTTTGGGCGTGGGTCCTAGTTTGTTCATTTCTCCAATATGGGGTTGGATCACATAATCCCTAAGGCTCTTTCTGGTGGTGATGTCCCAGGGTCCATTCACCAAATATGATTTAGCACCTGCGAGGTGCCAGACGCTGTGCCAAATGTGGGGAATAGAGTGTGAACACAATGAAGCCCCGCTGGAGATGAAGGAGCCATTCAGCAGGATGGTGAGGGCCTGACCTCAGAGAAGGAGGGTGGGGCGTTCAGCTTCTGGAGATAAAGTGTTCAGAAAAGTCTCTCTGAGGAGTGACATTTGAGCTGAGGTCTGAAAAGTGATCAAAAGTCAGACGTGCCAGGAGCTGGGGCAGGATGGTCAAGAAGGGTTCTAGGCAGAGGCAACAGCAGGTAGGACCGGCTCAGTGTGCCACAGGACCAGAGAGCAGCCTTTGTACCAGCAAGAGACCATGGGGCAAGATGATGTGACATGTGCACGTGCCCAGGGGGCTCACCAGGGAGAGTATCAGAAAGGCAAAGAAACAGCTGGCATCCTGCTTCCTTGGTCAGTGTCTCTGCAAGTTCGAAAAGCCCACCTCATAGGCCTAAAGGCCCGCCATGGCTGCCACACCAATAGCATCCTGCAAAGCACGTGGGTAGGCGCCAGTGTTTCTGATCTGACTCGGGAGTATGAAAGCCTTGGCGTGCTGTCCGCAGTCTCCTTGGCAACAGCCCTGGGTGCCTTCTCTCTCGAGTTCCCAGACACCACCTACATGCTTCTCCTTCTTTCCTGACTGTTCTCTTCGCTGCGAGGAGGCTGTGCCTTGCTGTAAGGCATGCTGTCCTCCCTAGGGAAACACTCACTACTAGAATTTGAACCCCGCTTTCTTGATCTCTGGCTAGCTGTTTTTTTGCAATGCTTCAGGCCTAGGAGTCTTCCCCTGCTTCCCTTAGGCTGCCCCTGAATGAAGCAGAGAGGTTCCCTTGTCCACCTAGACTACAGTGAACAGCCACTGTCACAACCCCCCACCCCTGCTGTCTAGGTTTCAGCCCGTCTGCCTCCCTCACCGGAGGCAGCCTCCCACCTAATCCCTTGGGGCTCCACTCTCCAACTGTCAGGGAAGACAGATGGGGAGCAGAAGAATTCACACATCCACACACTCTCTCTCCTCCTCGCCACTGTCCTTGCCATCCTTGCTGATTGGCTCCTGTCCTTGTTGGGGTGGCCCTCAGCACAGCAAGGAAATCTTTGCGCTGACTAGCCTGCAAATGGGGAGCTATCAAAGGGAGCCCTTAGCTCCTCCCCTTCCTCCCCTCTGATCCTACTAAAAGGGGCTTATTTGCATAGCTGTCTTGGAAACAGAAAAGAATGTAAAAGAAGCAGCACTTCATAGGCACTTCTCTTCCTAATCCTTTCTATAGCAGCTTCCCCTCTTCTTGTAGCCACTAACACCTGTTCTTCTGACCTGCACAAAAGCCCTCCCCCACCTACTCTGTTGGCTTATCCCGACTCCTTCCTCCACAATCACACCACACCAAATAATTTACCATTTCCTACTTGCAGATCTTTCAGGACTTCAGTGAATGTGAACCCAAAAGAAAGATGTTCTCTAAATGATAGGCACTAATAATAACCTTTGAAGCTGTTGACTTGCTTTCCCTTCAAAAGCCTGCTTTTAGGCTGCAGTTCATAATTGAATTCAACTGTAAAATGCTATTTTTAATAATGTCATTGTGTTTTACTTGGTAATATTGTTCTCTGGGTTGATGGAGTGGGACTTGTCACATCTCCAGAACTAATGATAAAACACATCCATCCAGCCATACATCCATGTTTATCTGGACACGCTGTTATCAACACACACACACACACACACACACACACACACACACACGGTATTCCTAATGGGACTATTCCTCCTCTGGGGTTTGACTTCCCCAAATCTTCCAGATTAGGAGCACAAAGCCAATAATAGCATCACCTGAGTGAGCCCCAGCCAGATGGCTGTGAACCTCTCGCAGTTTTCCTGCTCATTGCTTCCTCAGACCAAGACTCAATCTTACAGCAGTTCACTGATTCCATCAACTCTCATGAACAGTAGCCCAAGAAATTTAACTTAAACTGTGAACGTGACTGAAATTGTGTGTCTGCGACTTCAAGCTAATTTTAACTTTGTGGAATTTCTTTCCCCTCAACAAGTACCCTTTTAATAGCCCCACTTCCCGGATGGAACCTTGTTTGATGAGCAGTACTCCCAGGCTGCATCCTACCCCTGTCACTCCCGATGGCCAGAGGTGCCCACAGCCAACACGTGCTACACAAGCCCGTCTGTGCATTCCACGAGGTATGGAAACTCTAGTGACATGTACACACCCCTGACCACGCGCAGGAATTCTGAGTACGAGCACATGCAACACTTTCCTGGCTTTGCTTACATCAACGGAGAGGCCTCCACAGGATGGGCTAAATGACTGCTATCATAGGAATCCATATTTAATATTAATAATTAATAATAATAATAATAATAAACCCAATACCCACCCTCCAGAAGACTTTATCTCTCTACATTATAACTCGCGGGCTGTTCCTAAGCATCCATTATCTTAATGAATGGGAGGATGTTCAATATAGGATGAAGCAACTTTAGTTCAGAAACAGAACTTACTAAACGTCAGTGGGATTGGGTTCCTGTAGCCAAGCCAGACTTGACTGTTTCTATAGAGCACTACCTTGGGCAGGCCAAGCTGTGCTTTTCCCTCTGTTCCATGACTCTGCTTTGTGCTGGCAACCATTCCCTGTAGGCTACTTATTTTCTTGTTGATAAAAGCTCTTTAGTCTTGAAGGATAGATACTAGAGACGGAATCTGGTCTATGTTCTTGGATGGGCACATAATGAACCAAGAGCATTCACTGGCCACCTGTCAGTCACCTTTCCGTATAACGAACAGCCCTTAGACAAGCTTTGCACCTCCACTCTTCTCGGTGGTGTCAGCACTGCTTCCTGGAGCACCAGGGCTAAGTGGAGGTGTCTGGAAACTCTAGGTTCCCTGTTACACTCACATCTGCCACAGTACCTGCATTGTCCTGGAATGTAAGCACTGTTTTGAGGGAAGGAAGAGGCCTGTTCTATATTGCCTTAAGTTGATTGAGGTCTGTAGGGGACCGGTTCTTCTACATATAAGGATTTGTCCTAAGTTTGCACAATGGCTAGTGTCAGCAAAATACAGAAGAGGGTTTTTTAAGTTCTGTGAGAATGTGCATTTATGGCATTGAGAATCACATTCTGCTTTGCTGTGTTAACTTTGTGAAGCTGGTTGGACCAAACTTTAACTTGCCAAGCACCAAGTGTGAAAACAACTTTCATGGTTCCTTCATAAGACTATAATAATTTCCGACACTTTGATAGAGAAAAAAAAATTCAAAGCTGTGCCTTTGAGCCTATACTATACTGTGTATGTGTGGAAATAAAAATGTATTGTACTTTTGGAAATTTTTTTTCGTAGGCATTTTTCTGTCAGATTTGTAGCAATTTGTGAGGTTTGTTAGAGATTAACATAGGTTTTCTTTCTGTATTATAAAATGCACCAAGCAATTATGGTGGACCTATTACCCTATGGGTAAGAAATAAATGGAAATATGACATCGGATGTTTTAGCAATTGTTCTGTAAATAAAATCTTTGATCACACCACTCAGTGTGATAATCATGTCTACAGCTAAACTGGAAAGTTTTATCTGTACATTTGTGCAAGATATGAATGGTTTCACACTCAAATAAAAAGTATTGAAATGACCTGCTTCCTTTTCATTTTGCATTTGATATGGCTTCTGTGTGTATAAATTAATAGCATTCCTTCTATTTTCTCTTTTTAAAATCCATTAGGGTATAAGTAGGCACCACAAAACAAAGTGGTCATGTACAGTTGTGCTTACCCAGTTCCCTATCATCCTGTCATGAAGTAATCATTAAAGCCTAGATAGGCCACACATCCTGTCCTTGACTAAGTATAGTAAGTATAGTATCTATAGCCAAATTAAGGCTTGTATGGGACCTGTTCTTCATACGGGAATTTGCCCTAACTTTGCATGATGGCTAATGTGTGCAAAAGGCAGCAGCCTTTCAGCTCTTGCAGAGAATATTATTCTTCAGTACCAGCATATTGAGAGTTCCCCTGGTACTTAGTTCATTACATTTTAATGATCACTGGGTGTAAAGATATTCCAAGTGCAGTGCTTTAAATGCTAATAAACTTCTGGAACAGAACAGTAACATTACTGAATACTTAATAAAAATTAAATTCTTCTCCAACACTGTATTTTGATTCTGTGGCTTAGAGGAGTAGAATATAGAAATTTCAAAAGATTGGTTTTACCCAAATGTTAAGGATTTAGGAGCTAATAGAAATTCTGAGCCACAGATTCCCAGAAATGGCAGTAGTGGAGGTCTTAGCAAAAAAGGCAAGAGAATTTGACAACTCAATTTGCATTTTGAAAGATGTATTTAAAGCCAAGCTCTTACTTGCTATTATATAAACATATTTATACCTGAAAATGATTTTAAGATGAAATTATTTATATATTATACGTAGCATCCTCTTAAATATATTTAGCTACGTTGTTCTATGAAAAGAAAGTAGATGTTGGGTTTCATTCTCTGGTGGTAAATTGGTTTGATCTTTCATCTACAATTCATAGCAAGGGAAAGGAAGAATGGATTCTCAGATTTAATAATTGTAAAATAAATGTGAGGATGACCAGCCCTATTGCTCTCTTGCAATTCAAAGCTAGTGCTTTATAAATGTAAGAGTGTAGTTAAGTATGACTTTTTATTTACTAAGTAGAAAAAATCAAATAATTACCAAATTCTCTAGCCAGGTAGCAGGAGCACATAACAAACAGCACCCATTTACAAGCCACAGCCACAAGGTCATTAACTGTACAACCAAAATAATCACATATAACAAGAGTCTGAGGCCCAAAGGAGAGAGAGGTCACTCCGGGAACTTTCAAGGGAGAGAATGTGTGCCTCCTCCTACAGCAAAACCAAGAGCTCAGAGCTGCCAGCACCGTGGAAAAGAAGGCAGCTTGAGATGTGGGCAAACAGTCACTGGGCATCTTCTCCAGAGCACAGGGTGCCTATCTCCTGGGAACTGAGGGCACTACCCATGTTCCCAATTGTTCTAAAACCTTCAACTTCAGAACTGGGAATGATCTGATTAGGGAAAGTGAACAGCTGCGTGAGCACATGACTCAAAGCACCTTCTTTCCCTCTGATGGTTCCTAGCCAGTCACCAGAATGGGAACAGGCAAGGTTGGCAGCTGGGAGTGGGGCCAGTCACTTGTCAGAGGAATAACAGAGGAGTTTTGGCAATAAAGGAGTGCTCCCCTCTTAGGACTTTTTCTGAAAAGAATTCTGCCAGCTTGATGCTGGCTGAAGTCACGAACAGCAGTCAGGATGGCTCACCCACGTTGCAGACCTGTGGTGTCCTCGCATCCATCCTGCTGTGTCCTTTGTCAGACCCTGGTATACTCCTGGTCTGGACAGAAAGGGAGTTTGTGGCTCCTTGGAGACTGCAATCCAGGCCCAGTCCAATCTAAAAATATTTGCTGTTGATTAAGCTCAACCTAATGGGGTGAGAGGATGAAATCATGTGACGAGCCATGGCTTCCCCTCCGTGCGACGCTGGATGGGCTGCCTCCCTGCTCTCGACCTCAACAGGCATGTTATATCTCTCTGACATTCCAAATTACAGTCTGTATGCTGATGGGCTGGGGCTGGCAGGGCTGGGTAAGGAGGGCGGAGAGCTAGAGAAAAGGAATGGGTTGGACTGGCAGCTGGACAGCGATTCGGGGAGGCAGCCATGGGAGAAGGTGCCGGCTCCAGGAACAGATGCCAAGAGGAACTAAGGTTCATGCGCATGAGCACAGTCCATACACCTGCACCATCACCAGGAAAGCCCCACCCTGCCTCTCATCTGACCCCACCCTCCCTTCTGCCACTCTGGAGAGTATTCTTTGGAAAGTTTCCTCTCCTTTTAGCATTGCCATTAATATTTGCCTTAAAGTAAAATTTTTCCAAATGGTAGAGGTAAATCTGTTGAAGGAAAGAATTTTAACTCTCTATGGGACAATATTTGTCCCCATTTTTTTTTTAAATTTCTTTTTTGGTACTGGGGATTGAGCTCAGGAGCACTCGACCCACTGGGCCACATCCCCAGCCCTTTTTTGTATTTTTATTTAGAGACAGGGTCTCACTGAGTTGCTAAGTGCCTCGCCATTGCTGAGGCTGGCTTTGAATTCGCGATCCTCCTGCCTCAGCCTCCCAAGTGCTGGGATTACAGGCATGCGCCAGGCTTGTCCCAATTTCTTGCACCTTTGAAAGGCAGACTTTTGCAATAGGAAACCCTGGAAAGGGAGGTAGTATAAATACACTCCTTATTACAGGGTCAGGTGATATGGGAAAGGGGGTTGCTACAGGTCTTCTGGAGCCCAGGAGGAAAATGCTCTGAAATTTTAGTGAAAGTGAAGGCTTTGAATTCAGAGCTAGGCCAGAACCTTAGGCATGGAAACTGTCCCCACTGAAAGCTTTAAAAAATATACATTGGATATACTTACTGTCTTTAAAGTGAAGTAGAAGGGAGGTCAAATCCTGCTTCTACCAGACAATGTAGAAGGGACATTCCTACTCTAAGTAGGGTGGGTAACTGAGTTGGATAACTGACCCAGAATGTGACCCAGACATCAGTATTTAAGCTCCTAGGTGATTCCAAGATGCGGTCAAGGTTGAAAAGTACAACCCCTTCCATCTTGAAGCTCTAACATCGAGGCATTACCATTGCCTGAATATGTACGCCAGTGTATTTTTTACAGGGCTCCAGTCTGTCGTGAGTAGTGAACAGTGTGCCTTGTGCAGGTAGGGGCGCTCACAGCAGTCTGCACTGTGCAATTTCCCCTTAGCTGCAAACCTGGCCCTAACCACTCAGTTTTGTAGGCCCTGCAGTCACACCAGCTCCCTGCCACTTTGCCACCTGCCCTTCTAACCTGCAACGTCTCTGCTTTAGTTCCTTGGCAGCCTCCTGAGCTCAGCGAGTGTGGACACAGTCCCTGGGGCTTCCTCTTCTCCCAAAGGGGGTCAGAACCTTTTTTGTCTCATCAGTCTCTTCCCTGATGCTCTTCCCCCATTCCTTCTCCTGCACCTCAGCCCCCCTCCCAGCCTTCTCACCCCCATGTTTTGCTGCTGCTGGTGTAGGTGGGGCGGAAGACGTGGGCCAGAGTTGAAGAAAGAGCTGTTGCTAGGAAAGGAGTGTGGGTGACAAGAGCCAGTGGGCGGGAGAAATAGGACTCCCCAGCTTTATGCCTCCCTTTCTCATCATAAATGCCTCAAGAGCTAAAACCAGTCGTTTAGGATCTATTATGAAAAAGAATGAGGTCTGACCGTGACAGCAGGGGAGAGAGAATCAGCCTCAGAAACAGCTGCAGCGCTGCTATTTGGTATTTATAATAGTCTCCTAATAGAAAAGAAGAGCCTGAGAAAAGTTTTAAAAAGTGAACTCTCAAGGAACTGCCAAACTGTGCCCTTATGAGGGCGGGATGATATCCAAAAACACCCTGGCCTGGGCTACATCCCTCAGAAACAATAAACTGCAAAATGTCTTCTCCAGGATTGAAATGTAGTCAAGGCAGAAGGACAACTGTCAAAAGAGGAGTCTGTGACACTCTCTTCTCACCACACTGCTGAAACCAATCCATGCAGTACTCGTTCCTCGGGATCTACTGTGCATCAGGCACAATCAATGTACCATCTCCACTTCTCACAACCTCTCTGCCATGTCAGTGGTATGATCACTTATGTTCAGTTGAGTGCCTTGCCCAAGGTCAACCAGTTTAGGGGCAGAACTGTGATTTGAAAACTACTCCCCAGTCCCTCGTGCTCTTTCTACTATGTAGCACATTGTCTTTTTCCTCCTTACTACTTTTGTTCCCATAGCACCCCACCCCCATACCCCTCTCCTAAGCGGCTTTGCAGTTTTTAAATCAACCTTGACCGTGGTAAAAGAATCCAATGGGATCCAAGAGAGTTTCAGAAGTTCTGGGAAATTTTTGTGCTAAATGAAGGCGGTTTCTAAGCTGGGCATCAGATCGTCTTCTGCACCCAAGGTGGCATTCCACCCACTTACGTGAACGACAGACTAGCTTCCTCTCTACCGTTTCCCAAGGTACATGCAATCCAATACATTATCAAGGTCCAAGACTTGGTCATTCTATAGAAATAGGAACAAAGAAAATCAATAATAATGTAAAAAAAAAAAAACCTACCAGGTCACAGGAGGATTTTTATTACCAGGTTGAAAAAAGCTCTGCAGGGGAGGAACAATGAGCCAAGCACTGGCTGGAATGAAGTCATTGGGGTGGGGTGGGGGGGGGGGGAGAATGAGGAGGCCTGGCTACCTCTTGCTGTTAAGGTCACTACCCTTTGACAGAGGTGGCCTCTGACCTCAACAACCCTACAATTCTGTTTTGACCGACCCTGAAACCCATGAAATTCAGATGTAGGCCCTGCCCAAAAGTTGAGATAAAGCTGACTAATATGAGAAAAGCTCCCGGTATGTGCCCCCAGCTGAAAGGAGCTGGCAGTTCTTTGGCCGTAGATGCAATTTATTCTGTCCTCCTCCTTTCAGGGAAATGCTAATCCTTCATAGGCAACTGGAGGGGAAGACTAAAATGTGTTGATGATGAATGACAATAATCCTTTGTCCACTGCCACCTCCTCCTAGGGTTGAACCTTAAGAGTTTAATCAAATGTTGGTAAGTAAATTAATGCTTTACTGCAAAAGGTGGTGGGAAGAAGAATTGTGAGAATGTATTTCCTCTGACATATGAATCATTAAAGTTAACTGCAAAGGCATTGGTATGGGGAGGGGGATGAAGGAGCATTTTAGACTCCTTATAACACTCACACACACCAAAAAAAAAACAGTCACTATCTCAAAATTTTATTGCACCATATCAGTGTTAAAGATGTTACTTCAAAAGCTTAAATACCAAAAAAGTATGTTGGGATTACTTTTTGTTGTTATTTTGTTAAAACAAAACAAAACAAAACAAAAGAAACTGTAGCCACAGCACCAACAACCAAAAATTCATGCATTTGGGCTCCCATAGGAATAACACGGCCTTGAGCCCTGAATCTTCACAGCATCCTTGTGAGGAATGTTCAATTTTTCATTCCAGTTCAGTTAACACTTGAGTGGCCACTCCTTGCCAGGTCTCCTGTGCCAGCTACTTTAACAGCCATCTCTTTTAACTCTTACAACATCCTGTGAAGGAGATACAATTATGCTCATTACAGTTGAGAAACTCATGATCACAGAGGGCAAGTACCTTATCCCCAAACACAGAGACAAAGTTAAAATTCAAACAAGAGTCTCTTGGCTTTTAGATTTTTACATTAAAAAAAAAAAAATGTCAGAAGGGTTTCAAGGAATTTGACAAATCACTGGCTTCTGAGACTCCACTGGTAGTGAGGTGGGAGTAAAGACCAGGTTTTCCAATTCCCAGTCCAGGTTCTTTCAACACATTATTACACTGCCACCCAAAGCGCTGGGTTTCCCCAAGAGATGTTTGGATGGGATTCCAAGTGAGTGAGATGCAAATAGGTCTGGATAAAAAAACCTTGGATTAAAAAAAAAAAAAAAAAAAAAACCTACCAAAGGGCAGGGCCCATTTCATGTGAGAGCCCCACTGTGCACAGTCACTATTAAACAACTATAGGTAAATCTGCCAAGGAATAATGGAGTAGGCTCAACTAGAATACTGAAAACCTTACTGAGGAATCTCATAAAGGTACTGAAAGGCTGGGATCAAGTGATCATAAATTTTTAAGTGTTAAATTTTTTTTTGAAGTCATCTACATCCCATTTCATTTTGTAAATGGGATCCAGAGACAAAATGTACACAAGGATCTGAAGTCAGCCAGCAACAGACCCTCCATCCTTTCCTGTCTCCCCATTTTACTTAATTTTATGTCGTTTGGCATTGTATGGTAATGTTTTCAGGAATGTAACACATTATAAACTGAAGATGGATTGGCTGGTTATAAAGTCATCGTTGATTATGAAACCTCTCTCAGGTTTAACTTTTCCTTATCCCACTGACCAAACTGATCTCTAAGAAATCCGTGGCTGGCTTTCAAGTTTAACCAAGTCAGTATCATTTGTCAATGCACATCTTAATTTTGGCCTCCTGACCTGTTCTCACAGCATTCTCCCAGTCTGGGAGCTCTCTTAAATTCTCCACCATTCTCTATAGCCTAATTCCTCCAAGAAGGCTTCTCTGATTCTCCCCTTCCCGTTACTGTTTATCTTGCTTTGATTTGTACAGTAACTATGTACAATAGTTCCTTCTTATCAGTAAAATCAATTTATTGTCTGGTTGTTTCTTACATCCCCACAAAAGAGGATCAATTATTTCTATTTTTAATTTTCATGATGTCTAAGACAATGCTTTGCTCCAAAGAGCACTAAGTATTTGTTAAAGGAACAAATCATATTAATCAGCTTTGCTGAAAGGTTGACTTCATTCTTTTTTCTTTTTTATGGTGCTGGGGATTAAACACTCAGGGCCTTGCACATGCTAGGCACATGCTCTACCACTGAGCTACATCCCCTGCCTGAGGCTTCATTCTTTTTTTTTTTTTTTTTTTTTTTGAGGCTTCATTCTTGGTCGAAAAAGAAATGAAAGAGTAACTTACATTTGCCAGGTTATTCTAATTTATCAAAGACTAAGTTACATGCACATGAGTTTAAAAACTAGTCCAGTGCTTGATCCTTTAACCAAAATATTGGTTCAGTGGTTTTCAATCCTGGAGGCTTGTTCCAATCAACTGGGAAGCTTCAACTGAACTAGAATCTTTGTGGGTATGCTCAAGCAATAATTTACATATATCATAGTATTGGTAGTTGATTTGTGCAAACCCTTTTATTAATACATTTTTCTTCAGATTTAAGATAATGAATGTTTTGTTGTTTTAAAATCACAAAATTTAGAACTAAGAGAAAATAATACTCAGATCAATTCCTTTTACAGCCCAGGATACTTTGAGAGAGGCTGAATGAGTGACCTCACATAGGTGGTGTTTGCTGAGTGACAGGTCATATCTTTTTCACCAAGATCTTGACATGTCACAGAAAAGAATTTAAGGGTGCATCAGATTTTAGTAAAGAGGGAGAGCTTTATTAGAAAGTAAAAGGTGGCTGGTTGGGGTGGGGGGGCATGCCTGTAATCCCAATGGCTCCAGAGGCTGAGGCAGGAGGATTATGAGTTCAAAGCCAGTCTCAACAACTTAGTGAGGCCCTAAGCAACTCAGTGAGAACCTGTCTCCAAATAAAAGGGCTGGGGATATGGCTCAGTGGTTAAGTGCCCCTGGGTGCAATCCCTGGTACCAAAAACAAAAACAGAGAAAGTGAAAGGTGAATATACATGTTCTCAGAGCAGAATGCCGGTTATCTTGAGAGTGAGAAGTAGTGCTTTGGAGTCTCAGACTTCTAAAGAAAGCTTTATGAAGGATGGGAATGGAAAGGTATGTGGGTATGACAATACAGTTTATGGTGGTCTGGCCATTCTCAGAGTCTTTAGGTTGACATTGTCTCCTCTATCTTATCAACAGATAACCTTGGCAATGTACCATATATTACAGATTCATTAAAATATGGTATCTCCCCTTGTTTGATTTATTCTAAAAATACATGTGTTAGTACATTGTGTAGGCTAATTCACAGTGCACAGGCAATTTTCATAAGTGAGTGAATGTTCAGTAACTTTAAGATTGTGAGTGAATTTACAGTAACTTTAACATTCACAGATTTCTCAAGAATTTGGGAGTGACAGGACTACGAGAGAAAACTGGTCTGGGGAGAAAAGGTATGAGGAATTTTAGCACAAGATTTTCAGATTAAAGTTACATTTTAATTTCCTTTTTCTTCCTTTTGTCTCCTTTCTACCTATCTCTTGTTTTTATACTACCTCATCTTGAATGAATGGAATTCTCTGAACTCCAATTCTGGAGCTGCAATCACTAGACTGAATTGTTTAATTTCTAAATTTCTGCTTTCTTCTAAAGAAAACGTACAAAAGGGATTGCATGTGGAAGTGTTGGATTTTAAAAGCTGTTAGCACCAGGTACTCCTTAAAGACCTTGAATTTGGCACATTCCAACTAGTCCATTGTCATGGTAAGAGGAAATGCCACAGCAGGATATATCAAAGTCCAAAATAAATGACTAGTATCTATTTGCAGGCTTTTTCATTGGCACTAACCTGAAAGTCCATAACATTTTGTTATCAGAGCCCAGAGCACTTCTACCCCTTAATGATACCACTTATTAGCAGACTTATTTGCTCACTAGCAAGCTAATCAGCACCCTGAACTTCCCCTTTCTCTGTAAGAAAGAAGATAGTGCCTGTCCTATTGACCTTACATTTGCAGTTACTATAAGGGTTAAATCAGATATTCATGTGAATACATTTAGATCACAGTGAGGCACTATTCATCTATATGTTATTACACTCTCTCAGAGCACTGACTTGAGAATAAATGACTTATTGTTTTGATTACGCAGGCTCTAAATTCTAATTCCTTGGTACCATGCCACTTAAAAATCAATACATACTGGAGTGAGTGCTGGACAAGTCTCTAGTCACTGAAAGTCTCACATAACTAATACTTATGGAGGTAAAGTGATGAAGCAGCTAGTCTAGGCTCTGGTCCCAGTGTCTACTTTTCACTATTGACTTTGGACAAGCCATTTAATTTTTTTGGGACCAGAGTCTCGTCAGTGGTCAAAGAATGACTTGAATTACAATCAAAGATCCTTTCATTTATAAAATCAGAATATTAACACTTAATTAAAAGTACTAAAGTACAACTTCCCAAGCCATTGATTCATGTGGTTTCACTTTTTTTTTTCAATCTCTTTTTAGAAGTATAGTATTGAAGCATAAAAACATCCAAGACATGTATATATAAGACCCTTTTTAAAGGAAACATCTTTACTGGGATACATTGTGAATATCCTCTTCAGGAGAACCTTATTCCAAAAATAAATATAAGGTTACCCAAAAAGCACTTAATACATTACTGGACACAGGGTATGTATCAAATATTTTGTCAACTGCTCAAAGTTTCAGTCCCATTTGTGTTACTTAATTCACATGACCCTGTTTTATTATGTATGAAGTGAGGACAATACCTTCCTTCCTCAATGATCCATTGAGATATGTATACTAAAATATTTTATAAACTGTTAATAATTGCAAGATATTATTTTTAGGATCATAGCTTACTATTTCATGACCTAAGAAGAGTGCTTTTTCAAGAGATGGATTAAATCTTTCCTATAACTCATTACGGATGCAGCACCCATCCTGCCATAGTTTAGATCTGAAATGTCCCTCAAAGTGCCATATGGTAAAGGCTTGGTGGGACCTTTAAAGAGGTGAGACCTAATTGAAGGAAGTCATTGGGGGCATGCTGTACAGAGGACATCGGGGACTCCTGCCCCTTTGTCTGCCTCTTGCCTCCTAGTTGCCAGTGAGCAGTTTCTTCCACCTCAACTTCCCACCACAGGCCCAAAGGCAATGGGGGCCAATCAACCATGGATTAAAATTATGAGCCAAAATAAACCTTTTCCCTTACTAGGTTATTTCAGGTATTTTGTAATAGTAATGGAAAGCTGATTAACACACCCCGATGCCTGGCTCAACAATATGCTCAATGAATGTTTGCTGCATGAAAAGTATAATTTTCAGAAAAACAAAAAGCCTCACAGGTTTGTTTTTTGCCTCCAAATTCCCAAAGTCTAGCAGAATACTTAGGATGATATAGAAAAAAATTCAATTATTAGATGAATAAATTTTTACTCCATTTCCTTTTCAGCACAGCTCAACAGGGAATGGCTGGGGGTGGAGTGGGGGAGGCATCAAAGACAATTGCTTGGAGGGCAGAATTTGGACAATGCTTGCAGAATTTAACCACTCTCACCAAAAAGCCTGGGAGAACAGAAAGAACATGGGCTCTAAATTCACATTGTTTCCAAAATCTGCAGTATTGATAAATTAATTAACCTAAGGCTGTTTCCTCATCTTAAAATGATTATAACAGAGTCGTTCAAAGGGTTGCTCACTAGCACGGAAGCTCCACGAAGACGGGGACTTTCTTTTGGGCCCACTGTACCCACGCTGCACTGAACAGTGCCTCCCACAGCACAGGTTCTCAATATTTGTGAATGAATTTGTAAGAAACTGAGCAAACACAGGTGAAGTATGTGACAGTGCTTGGTTGGCAGCTGGTCAACATTTCGCCAACGCGAGCCTCTTCCATCGTCACCTCCTCTCCTACTGCAGCGGCACTGTGACATTTACCTTCACGGAAAGACCTGCATCCAGATCTCGACTTCTCTTACTGACCATGGGACTTAGACCAAATTGCTCAACCTGTTCGGGTTCCTTTTAGTTCCACAAAAATCTGTGCTGTGAGATCAGAGGCTCTACGGAAGCCACCTAACACGGTGTGGGACTCCGCTGGCACGAGACGCGCGCAGGCATTTACTGGGAGGGCAAGGAAACTCGCCGAGTTCCCCTTCGTCCAGATCTCTGCCTTCAGTCCCCCACGTAACTGACGGCAGGACGCGACCGCAAGCAGGGGAGGAAGGCAAGCATCTCAGAGGCCGAAACCGCTAAACCAGAACACAGGGAATTAAACCGGCGCTTGACAGCTCCCCCCCCCCCCCCCCCCCCCCCGCAGGAGTGGCAGTTTCCGCGACCGTCAGTCAGTCCAACCAGCCAAGTCTGGAGCTGGACGGTCAGCGGCGTAGGGAACAAAACCAAGCCAGGGCAGAAGCTTAGACCCTCCCCCTAACGGTCTCGCCGCCGCTGGCCTCAGGCGGTCTTCGAACTCCAGTTTCCGGCCCTCGCAGGACCACAGTTCCCAGCATGCTCCTGGGGGGAAGTCTTTCCTTCTGGGTGACTACCAATCCCGGCATGCCACTCGGTACCCCAGTAGGTCAGACGGCAGAGTAGGAAGACCCCATTGCATGCAGGGAATCGTAGTCCACTTAGCCGCTGGCCCGCAGATGGGCGGGGAAAAGCCGGGTTGTTCTCGTACGCGGAGAATGATTCATAGAGGAGCGTCAGGAGAGAACAGTTCTGCCCGTGAAAGCCCTCTCAAAAGACTGATCTCTTCTCCGAGGCTGACAGACAGAGGAGAGCAAGCAGGGTCCCGGTCCTGACCCCGCCTCTGGCCGCTCGCCGGGCCTCAACCGAGCGCTGGGCCTTGTCGGGGGCGGCGGCGAGGCGCCGGTTGCTTGGGGAGCAGTGACGTCGCGGGGTGAAAAGTTGAGGGGCGGTGACGTCGGGCCTGCCCGGGCGGAGGCTGGCGGGTTGGAGACTGGAGGGAGGGAGGGAAGGAGGGAAGGAAGGAAGCTGGGAAGGAGCGAGCGAGCGGGGGCGCGAGGCGTTTACCTGGAGGCAGCGGCTTGGGAGCGCAGAGCGGCCGCGGCTCCCCCGCACCTGCGGCCATGGATGAGGAGCGCGCCCCTCTACATCGTCCGGGCCGGCGAGGCGGGGGCTATCGAGCGGGTCCTGAGGGATTACAGCGACAAGGTAAAGAGCTCTGGCCCCGGGCGTGCGCTCACGCACCCCCCGGGCCGCCCTCGGGGCTTGCACATAGCATCCCTCCCCACCCCCTCAGTCCGGGGATGAGTGTTGCTTCACCCCCCCCAAAAAACGTTTCCGGCTTGGGCATGCGTGTTTGTGCCCCCAGCTTTTCCCATCCGTGCATCCTGCATCCCCCGTACCCCAACTCCGGTGCCCACTCCTCTGATTCCTGGTCCGTCAGCCTGTCGTACGGACCTCTTCTTAAGCGTGCAAGTCACACCCCCAGAATCCATACATGTTCCTTTTTTGCCCTGTGCGGCACTCTTGGATGCATAAATGTGTGCGCGGCTTCCTCACCTGTATAACAAAAAAGTACGTGTTTGTGTAAACACAGCCCTTGACATGCATAAAACATGTCAGCAACCATGGCAGTTCTTTACATACCTACACCACTGTGCAGTTTTCAAGGTGTTGATATCTCATATGTGATCTCATTTGATTCCTCGAAGTGTTTATAGGGTAGATGTTATCATCCTTCCCATTTTATAGATGAGGAAACCGAGATGCAAAGAACTGAAATCTCGCCCAAGGTCATGGACATATTATGTTGTAAGTGGGTGGAGAATCTAACTCCTAATAACACCTATTATTTGTATCGCATTAACAGCTTTGCTATTCATTATCTCCTTTAATCTTGACAGCAGTCCTGTGAGGTATTATCAGTGTTTTGCAGTTAAGACTCTAGATGGGCTGAGTAACTTGCCCAAGGTCATACTTCGGAGCCAAGATTTCAGCCTAGGTCTTCAAACTGTCCGTTTATTGTTCTTTCCACTTTACAACTTTGCAGTGAAATGGTATCTTGTTATAAATCTCAATCTCTTCTTTGAATCTGAGAACCGTTAGCTCTCCATTACTTTTCCTTCCAGGAATTTTACGTGTTCATTTCAAAAGGTAACGGACCACACCTTTACTCTGTTAGAAGACTACTGTATAGGACTGACTACTCCCTTCTGTGAAAGCACACCCAACACCAAGTCACGCCCTCCATGTAACATCTTTCTTCCTTTTCCTAGCCTCAGTTCATGATTTCCCCCTTTCTGTTTGCTGTGTGCCTACTATTGCACTTGCATATGGTCTATATTACCCAGCTGCCAGTATGCCATTTCTGCCCTGTGTGAAAAAGATCCAAAAATAAGGCACAGTCCTTTTAATGAAAAACTTTCATTTTAGTGTTTCTGACAACCCTGTGAGTAGAGCGGTGGTATTCCTACTTTCACAAATGATATGATTTAGGATGACAATGTAGTCCCAGGTCCACACAGCTAATAAAAGATGGAGCAGAGATTCGAGTGGAGGTTGTCCAGGTCCAAATTCAGTGCCCTCTCTACAATATTACTTTCTTTGGGGGGGAAGCATTGGTTATATTTTATTCATGTCTTAGCCCCTTCACTTTTTTTTTTCATTAATGGAGCTCGAACCCAGGGCCCTCTACTGCTGAGCTACATCCCCAACTCTTTTTAATTGTTATTTTTAGACAGGATCTCTGATAAGTTACCAGGCTGACCTTGAACTTGGGATCCTCCTGCCTCAGCCTCCCAAATAGCTAGGATTACAAACATCAGCCATTGTGCCCAGCAGTCCCTTCACTTTCTGATATGCTTTACTGTTGAGCATATCTATCTGATTTAAGAGAAATTCACTTGATGTGTAGGAGTTCATGCTGTGTAGATTATATTCTTTTAACTTGATTTGTTACTGCTTTACAGAAAATATAGGAGGCAGCTATAGATTGATTTTCAAAAGATAGAAATATAATAGAGAACTTGGCCATCATGTTGAAATAACTAATGTTTATTTAGCATTTACTGTATACCAGATACCCAGCAATAAATCGGAACTTTCTTCCATAGAGGAGAGAGGAAGAACAACCTCCAACTGGATCTTATCACGTCATTCAATATTTCTCTTTCCCTTCATGACTAAACTAATTAGATCTCAGATTTGCTTTCTCCAATTTATCTCTTCCTCTCCTTGATCTCTCTCCAGGTTGGTCTCCATTTATCATTCCTGGCCAAATATTGTCAGAGCTTACGTCCTGGACATCTCCAGCTTCCCATTTTCACATTGGAAATGTTTTTAAAGTAGTTATTCTCATTGTGTATTATTTAAGGTGATATTCTGAAGTGCTTCAGAGGATTCCCAGATACTTGTACTTTTTGGCTAAGCTAACCCTGAGAATGTTCTGACAATGTAAATGGGGTTGGTTAGCTCTTTCAGAAGAAAACTGTCCTGTTTAATGCTGATTATAGTAGGACCAGTATAGTAGGGCTGATTATAGTACAAAGAAAATAGCTGAGCTTCATATTGCAGTGAGGCTTTGCCCCTCTAAGGAAGAGACTTTGGAAACAGATGGAATGGAAGGGGAAATATGATAACAGTGGTTAGGCAATAAGAATCGGGGAGTGGGGTGAAACTACCCAGCTTATGGTGTATGGAGACTGAAACCCTGAGATAGAAGCTGGATACCATGTGCTTCAGTTCCCTTATCTGGAAAATGGATTTGAGAAATGTTTGGAATAAGAGATGATAATGGAGCATTGAGGAATTTAAACAAGAGGAATGAATGATGGAGGGAAAGAATGATTAGTTCATTGACTGGAAGAAGAGAGGGGAAATTCTTTGTTACCTTATTTCTCTAATAAAACCAGACCTTTCAAGTATAGTGGAAGAAAGATGGGATTTGGCATCAGATAAACCTTGTAATTCTGACTTTGTCATTAATTAGCTTCATGACTATGAAGAAGTTATCTTTTGGTACTGGGGGTTGAATCCAGGATGCCTTAACATTGAGCTGCATATCCCCAGTTCTTTTTATTTTTTATGTTGACACACAGTCTGGCTAAGTTGCTGACATTGGTCGTGGACTTACAGTCTTCCTGCTTCAGCCTTCCAAATCATTGGGATTACAGGTGTACACCACTGCACCTCGCATGATTAAGTTATTTTAGGTCTCCTGAGTTTCAGTTGTTTTATCTGTAAAATGGAGATAATAACATAATTTTCTTACTTTATTGTGAGGCTTAATTAAGTGAAATATAATGCCAAAGACTGAGCATAGTACATCTCGGAGGTGCTCACTCAGGATTGTAAGTATAATGATCAAGGTACTCAAGAGATCATGAGGCCAGAGCATAGGCTCTTAAGCCAGGCTGTGTGGATGCTGATCATCATTTTATAATAGGTGTAGTCTGGGACAAGTTATTTAGCTTTGCTATGCCTTAGTTTCCTCATCTGTCAAATGAGGATAATAATAGTATCTGTATCACAAGGTTGTTGTTAGGCTTAAGTGAGTTATATGTGTATAGCATTTTAGAACAGGGCCTGCCATTGAGGAGTAACCCTTAATTGTTAGCTTTGAACAGTAAAGACAAAACCAAACTTGTGGCACCAAGTTGACAACAATAAGAAATTCAGGGATATGTTCCATTCTTTCCCTCTTGCCATGACCCTTGCACTTTATAGTGGGTATCATTAGTATGGCGTATCTTGTACCACGTTTAGAACAGCAGCTACCTGTTTGACTTCAGGAATCTCTTATTTTCTACTGTGATTTCTAACTGTTCTTGTTTTATTCACTGGCTCTTGTTATCTTTCGGAGAGGGAAAATCTCTCTCTCCCAGAAAGAAAAAAACTTTCTTATTCATCAAGCGCATAATGCAAGTTGATTCAGAATAGGAAAGTTGTTTTTTTGTTTTTGTTTTTGTTTTTCAAGTAGGAGCAATTGGTTATTACTCTTCTCAGTTCACCTGTTAACATCTATTGAGTACCTGCAATGTATTATGTGTCATTCTAAGAACTTTCACATGTCATCATATATTATCTCTTATATTAAAAGTTATAAGGGAGATGGAAGTATTCTGTCTCTTTTAATAGAAAATTGAGGTTCAGAGAGACAACGCAGCTCTACAGGCTCAAGAGGACATAACTAGGAAATGACAGACTTGGTCTGAACGGTCCATATCCAGGACTGTCTTTGTAGGGCTATGTTGCCTTTTCCCTGTCCTATGTTTGTTTGTTTGTTTGGGTACCAGGGATTAAATTCAGGGACACTCAACCATGAGCCACAGCCCCAGCCCTATTTTGTATTTTATTTAGAGACAGGGTCTCACTGAGTTGCTTAGTATCTTTCTGTTGCTAAAGATGGCTTTGAACTCTCACTCCTCCTGCCTCAGCTTCTGAGCTGCTGGGACAGCCATTGTGCCCAGCTGTCCTGTGTTTTTGAACACAGCAGAAAAAGCTTTTTTTAGGAGCAGTATGCTACCTTTCACTACCTTTGAGCACGAATCACTTCTACTTTAGTTATAGAAAGAGCTGTTCATTTGGGGATGTATTGCTCTAGTCTAAACTATCCAAGCTTCGGTTCTTCCTGTAGGGCATATTCTGATAACAGGTTTAGCAGAGAGATTTGGTTGCTGTCATTATCATCATTATCAACAAAAAACGGACATCAAGGGCCCTGAGGTGCATAGTAATATCAGGATTCCTTGAATCACAGAATTTTATTTATTTATTTTGGTACTGGGTCTCACAAATGCTATGAATGTGCTCTACCACTGAGATACACCCCAAGCTAGAATCATGATATTTTGACTAAAAGGAATCTCAAAGATAATTAGGTCCAAACTCCTCATTTAATAGGTAAAGAAAAAACTGACCTAGAGTCATCAACTATGATGGGAACTGGAAAGCCACCTGGGTATATGACTCCTACAGCAAGCTTCCACCAAAATTTGGACATAGGGCAAGTTTATGTTCAAATGAAGAGTAAAAGTTAATGAAGGTACTGTCAGTAGATGGGTGTCCAAGAGTAGTCCTCATAGAGAGGAAAACTGCACTAATAGCAGTGAGGTCTTCATTTACATGCTCAAAGAATCTGATTCCTAGAGACCTAATATTGGGACATTTCTAGAAATATAGCCTCTGCATTTGATTAGGATATGTAGATGTTCTGGTCCATGTAGGGACTTTTTGCTTTCTACTTTTGAGGTGAGCTGATTCTTTTGAGTTATTCTTGAATCTTTGCAGGGGAGTATGTTTAATGGGCTGTTCTTTGTTATACCTTGTTCTTATTTCCAGGATCAGTTATGTAATCTATTACTTGCTTTTATTTCAAGAAGTAATCTCTGTTCATGAAACACAGCACAACACACACCCACCCCAGTTAGGTTTATTCCCTTGTATTTGTGCTGTTTGAGTATACCTTTAGAACTTTCTGAAATAACTTCTATTTCTCTAATAAGTTAGTATTTGACCAGACACCATGTCAGGTCATGTAGTAACAACAATAGGGCCATTTAATAAACACCTGCATTTGCAAGGTGCCATACATAAAAATAGGAGAATATGTTGGTGGTAAAGTTGAATAAGTTGACCAGGGTCGCACTTAGTAGTAAGTGGCAGGCCTAGACTCAAACTCAAGGTTGTATGATGCCTGAGCTTTGTAGAGCCTTTGTACAGCATAAAACCTGGAGAGGAGTCTTCATAACAAGTGTTTTGTGTCACAGAGCTGTTCTAGCTTGCTTGGTCTCTCAAATGAACAATGGCTTTACTCTTTAATTTATATTTGACTTATAGCTCCTGTTCCTCTGGAAGTTAAGTGTATAGAGAAGGTGAGGTGGTTGACTATTGGGTAACATGGGTAACAATTCTAGAAAGGTAGGAATACTGGCTCCCTTTCCCCTAATTTGAGCTTTAGAAAGGGGAGAGAATAGGGTTAAAGGTACTGAATATGTGAGGTATGATCTAAACTGGATAAAAGAAACTAGCCTTATAGAAGCCAACATCTGTTGGATCCAGATAGTCTTAGAGGGTTAAGCTTCTGAATTGATTGGTACATTGTGTTCAATTTGTAGTGCCTCACATACTAATATATTTTCTAATTAAATTAAGCTCTCATACTGGTTAGACAAAGCTTTTGAAAGCTTTTTTTCCTCTTTTTTAAAATGTTGTGCTTTTATGATAGGATTAGCCCTGTGTTTAAAATGTAACAGAAAAATGAGCCCTTGGGTATTATTCTAAATTCTCAACCTAAAAAGATTAATTCTACATAGGAACTATTTAAAAGATACTTTTATAACTTTAAAAAAAATGATTCAACCTATTATTTATTCTTTTTTAAATTAATTAATTAATTTTTTATTCTAAGTTGTTGTTATAAATGACAACAGAATGCATTACATTTCATAGTATACTTATAAAGCACATTTTTACATATCCCTGGTTGTATACGAAGTATATTCACACCATTTGTGTCTTCATACATGCACTTAGGGTAATGATATCCATCTCATTCTACCATCTTTTTTTTTTTTTTTTTCTCTTCACCTCAGCATTTGGATTTTTGGGATTTGCTTACTTTGACTAGAATAAAAGATACTTTTATAACTTAATGGATATCTTTCCAAAAGTCAATTTTTTTCTTGTCCCCTCCCTATAATCCCCCCAAAGTTTATGAGAACCATAATATATTAAATAGATACATTTATTTCAGATGATTTTCAGAATTAATATTTTGTGTAGAATGGCAAAAATAAGCCTTTTTGGTTTCTAAATAGAATTATTTATTTTCATTTGTTTTGAACCTTTACTGAGCTTCTGTTTACAACTTAAGCCTGATGTCTGCTGCTGCCTTATCTTTAATGTTAGTTTTTAACTAAACCTCAGGTCTATAAATTCCTTAGTCCTCAGATTTACAACATGTTCTTTCTTCCTTCCTTTTTTATTCATTCATTCTTTATCCTTCATTTATTTACTTACTTATTTATTTTATGGTGCTGGGAATTGAATCTGGGGATGCTCTACCACTGAGCCTCATCCCTGACCCTTTTTATTTTGAGACAGGGTCTTGCTAAGTTACCCAGCTGGCCTCAAACTTGCAGTCCTCCTGCTTCAGCTCCCCCAGGTAGCTGGGATTGCAGGAGTGCACCACCACACCTGACATTTATCCTTTATGTTAAAAATTTCCTTTTTATTATAAAAAGAATATTACAATAATGAGTCTTTTTAAAAGTTGCTATGTCATATTTTATTGTTTGATATGATATGTTCAGTAGAACATTTTTACACAACATTTTATCAGTCTCTTGTGGTTATTCAGGTTGTCTCTTTTCTTTTACAATATTAAAAAAAACATTGCAGTGAATATGCCTACATATAAAATTTTTCTCTCCTTCTGGATGATTTCATTACGATGAATTCCTGGGAGTAGGAGTTCTGGGTCAAAAGGGATAAATATTTTTATGGTTTCTAATATGTGTTGCCAAATCACTTGCCCTTTTAGGGTTTGTGTCAGTTTATACTGCCACCAGCAATACCATGCTTGGATTATAGATGCCCATTCTCCACATGGCTTTATGTCCTCAGTTTTCAATCTAGCCTGTGAGCTAATGCCTGAAATACTCTCCCAGAATTCTGCTTTTCCTCATTCTCTGTTACCTATCTGCTATTTCAGGTGCTAAAATTTTTAAATCCTTGCCCTTACCAACTGACTTCATCTATTTTAATTATTTTGCATCCATATTTAAGGCAGCCTCCCTGAGGTTTCTTCACATGGTCCCTATCTCTTTACTTCTTGTCTTCCCTCTAACCATTTCTTATGTTCAGAACTGCTTCTCTGCCAACATTTCTCCATCTCATTTGATTTCAAAGTTGCTTCTTCTACAAAACTGTCAACACAGAAACACCTATAGTGATGCTATCTTTATTACTTAATATGCTTAACTCCTGGTGGGTTGCCAGTATGTATTTGTCAGTGTGGCAAGGAGAGAAATACAAAGGAAAAGTAGAGGGATGTTTGGAGTTGTTTTTTGTTTGTTTTATTTAAAGGCGGGCTTAGGATTCATAAGAGCACTTGATTCATAGGAGCACTTATTTATTTATATATGTAATGACTGAAACTTGAGAGGAAAATGAGGAATTCTGTACTCTTATTTCTTTGGTACCCACCTTTCTGTGGTTAAAAGTCAGTTTATTCTATCCTCCATTCTCTCCTGCTTCAGTTACAAAGTGGAAAATAAAGAGTGCTGCCAGTTATTTAAGGAGAATCTTAGCACTCTCTTCCCTTTCAGTTATTTTTCCTCAGTATCACTGGCATCATCATCATTATGACCCTAATATTTACTGGAAATTTACCATGTGCCAGGCACTGATATAGTATTTTGTATGCCTTTGCTCTTTGAATTCTCATACTTTACCTGTGAACTACTGTCTGTTTTCAGATGAGAAGTCTAGTCAGTTTGTTTGCTCAAGGTCACAGCTTTTAAGTGGTGGAGCCATGATTTAAGCACTTATTCTTAGAGAATTACTTTTCTAAAATATTGTGTCTTAAAATTCTCTGAAGATTTATGGCATATGACAAAGGAAATACAATTTCTTCTACAACACTGTCAATCTCTGTTCAACCTACTTTTCCATTCTCATCTTCCTTCATGCGCTCATCCCCTAACATGTGTCCTGTGTTCTGGCCTCAGAGCTGCTTGTTTCATGAATATATCATAATGTTTCACACATCTGAGTCTTTGTATTTGTCCCTAGGATCCTCTCCACTTGCCTCCTGGCAAACTCCCACTTATCCTTCGAGAAACAGCTCTCATGCTCTATGCTTTGTGCGAGTATTCCAGAGTTTCCTGGGCAATTAGTAGCTTGGTTCTCTATACTCCTTTGTGTGTATTTCTGCTACAGTCTTTCAAACTGCTTTACAATTATTTGCTTACATGCCTGTCTGTTCCTTAATATGAATATTGAGATAGGGGGAAGCAACTTTTTAGAGGGGCATTATTTCATGTATTTTTAAACATAGTCTAAGTTTAAAACCTGTGTATTTAAAATAATATTGTTTCCCTTTTTTCCCTTCTCAGCATAGGGCTACTTTCAAATTTGAATCAACAGATGAAGATAAGAGAAAGGTAAGCCTTGATGTTAATTCGTGTGTGTGTGTGTGTGTGTGTGTGTGTGTGTGTGTGTGTGTGTGTGAGATTCCTGGACTTTTAAGCAGTGGACTTATTTTCAGTTGATGATTAGTACTTAGTTTCTTTGGTTTGTTTTTTAGGAACCCTGCAGGTGAAGAAAGATAGACACCTAATTTAGTTAACACACGACTCCCTTCTGCTGTATCCCTACAGAACCATTAGATTGCAAAAATCAGGGGCATGGGAATGTTTTGGAGGGGAGTTTTCTGGGGGGATTCTTTCCCCAGATTTCCTCACTGCCGAAGGTTGCCTTTGTTTGGTGGCAGTACTTCAGGTTACCCAAGTTTCTTGCTAATGTAAAGCTTGGCTGGGATGGGTTAGGTTTTAGTAAAGCAGCACCAGAACATCAACCACATATCCTTCCCCTTACTGGAAATTATTTATGTTGTTAGCAGTTTTCTGGGTCACTGGCTTCATGGGCATAGAGGAAAATGAAGTCAAGAAACTCAACTGTAGCTTTTATAAGAAAGGGTGCATCAGAGATATGACCATGCAGGGAATCCCTGCCTTTTGGGGTTGCCTGTTGTTGCTTTTCTTTGTTGGTTAAAGCATGATGCTGATGAGGATAAACTCACTAGTTTCGCTGGACTCCATACATCTATCCTGGCCTCACAAATACCAGAATCAGATAAGAGTATGTCTGTATCATCTATCACTGCTGCTTGAAAAAATAGCTTAAATCATTTTTTTTTTTTTTTTTGGAACCAGGCATTGAACCCAGGAGTGCTTAACCACTGAGCCATATCCCTAGTGTGCCCCCCCCCCCCCGCCTTTTTTTGAGACAGGGTCTCACTAAATTGCTTAGGGCCCAGCTAAGTTGCTGAGGCTGGCTTTGAACTTGTGATCCTCTTGCCTCAGCTTCCTGAGCCACTGGGATAACAGGTGTGCACCACTGTGCCTGGCAAAAAAAGGAAGCTTAAATTTAGTACTTTGCTGATAGACAGATTCAGGGGAATGGAGGAGATGTCACAGGTCTAGAAATCTGGACAGGAGGTTTAGATATGAGGAGGAAGGCTAGGTGCCAAACATTTCCTTGTGAGCTCATGAACTGGGATATTTGCTTAGTGCTTCCCAGGCTTCTTCACTCTCTCCATGAGCTCTTCAGTCACTTTGATTTGCTTGGACCAGGACAGCTGAATATCTAACAGCCTGAGTGTGAGAATAAAGGTCAACAAAGTGTCATGCTTAACACTCTGAAGCAAAGTTCTGATGCTATTGAGGGAAAACAAGAAGGTAGAATTATTTTCAGATAGAGGACAGTCCTCTCTCTTCCTCACGCCTGACACATGAAGATAGTGCTTTTTAACATGGAGTCTTGGGGTGTTTTCCTGAAAGACATTTTAGAAATAGAATGTGTCACTCCATGGGCCCTCTGTCTCATGTCAGTGGAAAATTCTGTTGCCTGTACATATGAGACTCTTACTAGAGGGACAAGGTATTAACAGGCATTGTCTCCCAATAGGAAAATTATTATATGAGTTCATATTTATGTTATAAAAACAATCTAGTATTTCCCTGGTACCAGATTGATACTACCTTGAAATAATCTTTTCATTCACCTCTATCCCCACATCTAACATGTATATCTATCTAATTTTACCTCCTAAGATTTCTTCAGTCCATTTTCCCTTAATTCTTACCCTGAGACCTTCATCTGGATTACTGCATCATTTTTTAACTATTCTTTCATTTTCTGATTATTTGCTTTTCCAGCTGATTGTCCATAAATCTAAAATAGCAATGAGACCATGTCATTCTCAGCCTTAAAACCCTTCAGTTAACTTTCTTTGCCTACAGAATAAAATTCAGTCTTCTTAATGTGACATAGTAGATGCTCAGTGATCTGATCTTTGTTTCTGCAACCTGTATTTCTCATTTTCTTGTATTTTATGTTTTAGCCATATAAGATGTTTGCAGTGACATACACATACATATCTCTTTTTTTTTTTTCCTTTCTACTTTTGCATGTGTTGTTTTCAACCTAGAATGCCCTCTTCTTTGTGTTTACCTCTTTTCCTTTTGACCTAGTTAATTCCTCCTCACCTTAGAGGCATCTCCTTCAGCAGTCCTCCTCTGGCATTTCAGTTAGGATAAAGTTCCCCTCTTCAATGTTTCCATAACATTCCATGTACATCTGTTATGCTTAATATTTATTCCTTATCATTATATTTCTGTGCCTCTCATTATTAGATCTTGAGGACACCTGGTGACGGGTACTATTATTTACCTTTATATCCTTGACATCTGGAGTACCCAGCATATTATAAGCACTCAAAAAGTATTGAATGAGTGACCATGGAGTGTAAACTTTGGAGATTAAAGGAGACTTTCTTTTGGATTTGAACAATGTAAATAAGACAAAGAATACCTTTTAAAATGGGGATTTCTCGATTAGAAATGTGCTTTTGGGGTAGTTTTTCAAGGTAGTCCTACTCAGCCCAACCCTTTTATCTACTGAGTCAGAATTTGGGGAGTGAGTGGACTCTGGTATATGTATTTTTATAGTCTTCAGAAAATAAATACTCATACATTTGATGTGAGTGCAAAGTGGCATAGTTTCTGTGGAAGACGAATTGGCAATATCTATCAAAATTACAGATGCTTTTTACCCTTTGACCATACAGTGTCACTTAGTATTCTGTGTACAGATGGAACCCAAAGTTATGCATTGAAACAGTGTACATAAAAGCAAAATATTGGAAACAACTAAGTGTCCAGCAATTAGAGAATATTTGAAGAAACCATGGCAAATTTACATAATGAAATACTATGATGTAGTAAAAAGAGGGGGAAATGCTGTTATGTGCTAATGGAAGAAAGAGTTAATGGGAAAAAAAAGAAGCAAGGTTATTAGAACGTATTTTTCGACAAATTCATGATAGGGATTCAGCCCAGGAAGGAGGCTGTGACATGTTTAGTTGGGAGACTAAACATATATAGATTCATAGTGCTATAGGAATCTGACTTTAGAATCTTCAGTATTACTTTCACTGGTCAAAATCAGTACATTCAGACAGAGATTCCCTCACCTTATTTAAATTTCAGTTGAGGGAGAGAAATTTCCCACACAGTTGCTAATAAAGCATGTTTATTTCCTGTAGGGTGGTAGAAAAACCTTACATTTTTCCAAGCACTCTTGTTCCTTGGTATCTACGTGGGATTGGTTCCTGAATAACCTCACCCCACCACCCAGGCTACCAAAATCTCCAGGTGCTTAAGTCCCTTATATAAAAGGCTGTAGCATTTGCATATCATGTATGTATATCCTTCCGTAAGCTTTTACTAGTACAATGTAAATTCATGTAAATACTTGATATACAGTACTGTTCAGGGAACAATGAAAAAAAGTCTGCATGTTCTGTACAGATGCAGTTATTTTTCTAAGGTATTTGATCTGGAGGTTGGTTGAATATGCAGGTACAGAGATTGTCCTTTACTAATTTTTAGATATTTGGAGAGAGTAATTTCTGTAATAGTGCTAACTTCAGTTATAGTCTGTAGATTTCTTTTTCCTGGGAGATCTGTTATAAACAAGTGTCATTAGGGACTTCACTAGGTAATCTTTATTAATGGAAAAACATTGGCAAACAAATCTGTTTACGTCTCCAAGGGTTAAAACCATTATTGTCTCCTTCATGCCTAAAGCCCTTTTTAGATTTTGACATCAAAACTGTTGGGTAGTTGGAAGGGATCCTCACCCAACAGCATTTTAAGTATCAATGCAGAGACACATCGAATAGTTGCCATTTATTGACATTAAACCCAATTGAAAATAAAACAAATTTGGATTACTGCACAATTTATTTTGCTGCCCTGTTTCTCCTTTTCTCTTTCCTAAATGTGTTTCTGGAGCCTTCTGCCAGAAACCACTTGGTAACAGCACCATCCCTCTCAATAAAGTATGGTGCTGTCTCTGAAAAATGTGGTAACAGTTTTCTCATATGTAAAAGAAAAAAAAGATAGAAGTAGTTTAAGGGAACAATGCCCTTCAAAAAATAAAATCTGATTATGTTAGCTTTTCAGGATATGGTTATAAATGAATGGTCCTTAGACTCAGTTCCTGATGCTTAGCATTTTAAGAAGGTTTTGCTTTACAGCACTAGTGCTTGTAAATGAGAATATTCCTATTTTATGGATAAGAAAACTGAGGTTTACATGAATGACAACTTGCTAATGCTCACACCACTAGGAAGTGGCAGAGCCTCAAACAGAAAACAAATTTTCTCACTGTTATGTGCTTTCTTTTCACTACTCATCACTCTATATCTCCCTCTTTTTACCATTAGAGGTATATTTCAGAAGATTTGAAATTATGATCCATTACCTTACTTTATCTCTTATTCTACAACTTGAGACACTACTTAGGCAACTAGACAGATTGGAAATTAGCAAAGGAAATTAGCTACTGAGAGTACTTAAATTTTTCTCAAGCAGTAAAGGCAGATACAACTTATTATGTTTGAGCATATTATGCAAATAGTTTCCAGTGCATGTGGATCGTTGTATATTTAGATATAAGCACCTGTGTTTATTGAAGCATTTGCTTTACATTTTTTCACCTAAATTGGTAGGCTGTGATTACCCGCTAGCACATAAACAAATGTATCATGCAAATATGTAGGATGGGGAAGGAGGAATAATGAATAATCGGAAAATGTACCTCTTGAGGAAATGAAAGCCCAAGACCTCAAAACCAATAAAAAGTACTAATTGCAAAAGTTGAAAAAGATGTCATAAGTAAAAGCTTGCAGCTCTTTAACCTGTAAGATAAGAATGAAGCTTTATCAAATGTGGAAATACTTGTTGTCTGAGAAATATCTTTGTGAATATAGTAAGTTTCCTCAAAAGAGTGAAGTTTAAAATTGCTAGGTTTCATACATATTTCATTACTTCAGACTCACACAGGTAAGCCCATATTTCTGCTAAGGCATAAGGTAATTGCCAAATTGAGACTGTGAGCTCATTGAGGACAAGAACTCTGGATTACTTATCTTTATATCTTCAGCCCCACCACTGCACATGACATAGAATAGTCACATACATATGCCTACTAAATGATTGTAGGGAACTTGGGGGTTGAATGGAGGCCAGAATTCTTGTGATTGTTACATATTGTTTGGTTTTGTGTTTTTTAATTCTCTTTTTAACTATACAGCAGAATCTCAAGGCACACCTTTACAATGTTGCTTACTGAGAAAGTAGGATTCAAAAGTATGCATATAGTATGATCATAACCATATAAAACTAATGAAAACTATACAAAGAAAAATGACTACGAGGAAATTCACTAAATGGCACTGTGGGTTATGTTTTTTGTTCCCTTTTCTATATTTTAAACTTTTCTATTATAACAGACTATAATAATATAATAATAATAATTTTATAAGAACCTAATATTGCAATATATTATTTTATGGTAGTGTTATTTGAGGTGTAAGCCAAGAACAATATTTTCTTTTCTTAAAATTATATATTTCTTTTGGGGCATATAAAAATGCTGTTAGGTTTAGGGTAGTATTAATTGCAGAGCCAGTTCATGAAGTGAAATGAATGTATATGAATACAAATGTCCATTTTGCCATTTTTTTCTTTTCATTCCCCACCCCCAGGATTGGATATATCTGGCATGTTAGAGATTTCTGTGGTTCATAATTTTTTTTTTTTTAACTAATTCCTATATTCCAGGTCCTGATTTGGGCCTGTATTCCTAAATTGGCTATTTGCTTATAGTGTTTGATTTGGCACTTTCTGTTACAGATCAATGAGAAAGAATTGCCATTGTAGATGATAGAAAATGAATGGGTAAATAATATCTGTATTAGATTCTTCTGAGAAAAAATATGCCAATATAGAACCACATATCCTTGACTTGCTGTGCTTGGGAATAGCATGGATGGTTTTTCTGAAGGCCCTTTATACTTATTTCTGTCATCTGAAATTGTCAAACTCTAATAAGCTTTCTCTCTTGCTGATATGGCTTAAATTTTATTTGATGTCTTTATCTAAGGGGATGTTTTGATACATGGTACAAGTATAGTTCTCACTTCGAAACCAACAGCTTTAAAGATAATTTATCTTGATTTCTTTAAAGAGTACACTATACCAAAAGAACATCTAAACTTTTTACTTTTTAAAAGTTTCTGTCTAGCTGGAATCTGTCATAAAACTTGACTTAGAAAGGCTGAGTTATATCTTAGGAGAGGATGAATGCCTCACGATAGTTTAAATAAAACAATTTTAAATTTTATTTCAAACTCCACTTCTCATTTTAGATGTTATGCCAAGGCATTGAAGGACATTAGGGGGAAATGACAGAATAGCTCTTCTGATGTAGTAGGCCATAGGTGTGGCAGTCTGTACATGATCTGTAGATCACTTATGGGGTTTTCTGTCTGGGATGATAAGAATAGTATCTTTAATGTATACTTTAGAGCCCCAGATGCATTGTGTCATATAAAAATTTCATCAATAAGTTCATCTTCCAGCCATAACAGTGTATGGAGTTCTGCATGCCTGCTTTCCAGTGATACTGGCAAAAATTATTATTTCATTTCTTAGTTGTCGGTGGACCTTTATTTTATTTATCTATATGCAGTGCCAAGAATCAAACCCAGTGGTTTACACATGCTAGACAAGTGCTCTACCACTGAGCTACAACCCCAGACCTGGCAAAAATTATTTTTAAAAACAATCACCTTAAGTCTTTGTAAATAATCCCTATGTTATATGGTCAGTTAAGTAAACATTTATTCAAGAAGATCTAAAACTCCATAAGAAAAGTGAAAGACTGGTATTTGAAAGCCACCTGCCCCCTCATTTTCCTCTTTCAGTTAAGATGGAAACTCTTCTCCACACTGTTGCAGTGAAGAACACAAGGCTCCCTCTTCCCCCATTGCTCAGCTAGAGAACTGTCTTCCTGGGAGGGACAATTCTCATCCTACTTCCAGCTACCTGTTTCTGAGACCTTTTACCTTCCATCGAACCCCTACCCATGGAGTGGAGGCTGTACCTTAAGTGTGACACTGCTGAGAATAGTAAGGCCACAGTTGTCCTTATCCTGGCTGGTGGGACATGGTTCTACCCCAGGAAAGCAAACCAAGAAACCTGGGGCTACTGCACACCTACCTTAACTGAACTTTCAACTTTTAAAGTGTATGTGTGTCACTCAGAAGCATGCCATTGTCTCTGCCTCCAGCATCAAAGGCACGGCTCAGAAATTTTGCTCAGTGAGAGAAGCAGGCTTTGCAAAAGAGAGGCTTGAATGCTGTAAATGCCACTGACTTGTATAGTGGAGTGTGGAGAAGTCATGCCTAAGGGTGGTGAAAGGCAGTTGGGGGTAGATTGACAGATTCATTAGAAATGCAGATTAATCTAAAGGCCTGCTAGTTTGCTAGAGAAAAAGGGGGGGGGGGGGTAAAGATAGCTGGAAGGAACTCTTGTGATGGGAACAAATTTCAAGTATTGACTTTAGGAATTGTCTTTTCAAAAGAGCTCCAACAGATTAGATCAGTTTGTGGAGCAGTTTTTGCTCTAGGACATTGTTGAATACAATAGATCAGTCAACCAGCAATTAGAACAGCACCTGAATGTGGTCAAGAAAAGAGAAAGTCAAAGGGATACTTATCAAAGGCACTGTCATACCAAAGTTCCTGGGCATATCCAAGGGTGTACCCCCTAAGGTGCACCATCAGGGCTTCACACTGAGAGGAGAGATAGGAGAAAATAAACTTCACTGAAATTATTCAGCCAGTCATTAAACAAATAAGCAAATAACTATAGCAAGTCCTAGAACAGGGGGAAAAGGAGAGTTGTCCAGAACTTGGAGTTGCTATAACATGTAAAATGTCATTACCCCCAAATTATTAGATGGAAAGGAACAGAAAAGAATGATCCATAGATGGAAAAAAGCAGGCAAAAGAAACCACCTGTGAGAGTGACCAGCAGTAGGATTTAACAAAAACTTCAGCAATAGAAGATGTGATAACAATGCCAGGTCAAGTGAAGAATACCAATACAGAGATAGAAGTTTTTTTTTTTTTTTTTTTAAGTCAAATGGACATTCTGTAATTGAAAAAGTAGAGTTAACTACAATAACAAAAATTCACTAAAGGAACTGAACAGTAGATAGGAATTGGGAAAAGGAAAAATAAAGAGACTTTCCAAAGCTTAAAAAAATCTATGCCTCAAAGGATATTAAAATATATATATATATATCCCACAGAATGGGAGAAAATATTTGCAAATCCTATGTCTGATGAGACATATCTAGAGTATATAAAGAACTCAACTCAATAAAAAGACAGCTGAACTTAAAAATGGGCAAAAGATCTGAATAAACATGTTTCCAAAGAAGATATTCAAACGACCAAAAGATACTTGACATTAGTTATCAGGGAAAGGCAAATAAAAACCACCATTAAATAGGAGTTCACACCCATGAGGATGGCTAGAATAAAAGAGTAAGATAGTAGGAGAAGATTATAACAAGCGTTGACAAGAATATGGAAAAAGCATATTCTGGTGGGAGGGTAAAATTGTGTAGCCACGTTGGAAAATAATCTGGCAGTTACTTCAAAGGTTAAACAGCATAATTTAGCAGTTGTACTCTAGGTATCGATTTGCTACAATAGATTTATTGTAAAAGAAAATGGGAATATATGTCTATACAAAAACTTGCACACAAATGTTGACCACACATTATTCATAATAGCCAAAAGGTAGAAACAACCAAAATGTTCATCAGCTGGTGAACAGATAAAATACATTATATATCCATATAGTGAAATATTATTTGATTATAAAAAGAAAGTAACTTATAAGAGGCAGGTGGGCCTTGAAAACACTATACTTAGTGAAGAAAGCCAGACATAAAAGACACATGTTTTTATGATTCCATTAATGTGAAATGTCTAGAATAGCAGATCAGTGGTAACAAAGTAGATTAGTGATTGCCAGGGGTTAGTGGAAGAGGGGAATTGGGACTTACCCCTGGTGGGTATTGGGTTTCTTTGGAGAGTGATGAGACTCTAAAGTTAAATGCCAATGATGTTTGCATACGTGTGAATGTGTATACTAAATACAGATGGATTATGTACTTCAGTAGTGTGAACTTTTTGGTATGTGAATTATATCTCAATGAAGCTGTTTTAAAAATAAGTACTAATAGATAAACATATACTATATGTTCATCACTATTCCAAACACTGGCTAAATATGAACACATTTAGTCCTTACAGCAAAGCTATAAAGTAGATACTATTGTTTTGCTTATTTTACTGGTGAGGAAACAGGCACACGGAGAAATGAGTTGCCTAAACTAGTGAAGTAGGAGACCATGATTCAAGTCTAGGCGGTCTGGCTTCATAGCCCATGTGTTTCACCACATTGCCACTCATTAATAATTGGATTGACCCATTGTGTAGCTTATGAATCGATTCTATTCATTTTCTGATTTTAGACATCCAAAATTTGAGATTTGATGCAGAGCATAGACAAAGCTTTGACAATGAACTAATTATCAGCATTGACAGGAAACAGAAGCATGCTTTCCAGTGTAAGTGACTGAACAGGATAACTAGTAAAGATGTCTATGTCAGCTCTTCCCATAGACAGTACAGTACTTGACCTGTAGAACTTAGCTGTGTTGCAGATGTTGTTTAGATGCCTCGGACTTATTTTTATTTTTTGCCAAGGTTTCTTTTTCTCAATAGTTAGCTTTTTTTCCCCCCTACCTTAAAAATGTTGATCACATGCTAAGGAAAATGGGAAATTCATACATCTTCAATTAATAGAAAATTCAGAGTCCTGATAGATTGACCAGCCATTACCAGTGTTTCCAACTTTTCCATTTATAGGTGAAAACTTGAGAGATTGACTTATCCAACTTCACAATGAGTTGGAGAGCTGGGACTCAAACCAGGTCTTGGGTCTTCTTTCTTGCTTTCAGTGATCATCTTTGCAGGGCTGATCCTCAGGGAGCTCACAGCATAGCAAGAGACCCAGAATATCTTCAGTACAGTGATTCCTTCTCAGAAATGCTAACATTAAGGATCACAATAGCCACTCTGCTTTGGATACCTTCATTTAGAAAGCTGTACTTAAACATAACTTTAAATCTGCTTTGATTGACTCTCCTGGTATACCCATATTTCTCTCCATCTCTGTTCGTGTTGTTCACCATTTGACTTATCTTTATACCTCTTTCCTGCCAATCAGTTTCTTAGTATTATCCCCCAATATTGTCTAACACATTTATCAAGAAGCTTTTTTTCTGGCTAAATTTCCTTATAGTTTATTCCTTCAACCATTTAATACACAACTTAAATTGCTGTATGTTGAAAGATACTTGGCATTCCTTATTCATTTACATGTGTTCACTCTAATATTATGAATTACTTGAGCCATGTTCTTTTACAGCTCATTAACCCAAAATAGATATCACTTAGAATATCTTATTTCTCTTAAATAATTTGTATGCACTGAATTTTAAATTGGGAACATTTTTAGTTGTATGTTTGTATTAGGGCTCTGTACGCAGTGCTTAGTAATGGATACTATAAAATCTAAATAGACAGTATAGCATCTGTAGAATTAATATACAATGGTAGTGTTATGTTTATATCCTTGCTACTTGACTTTATCAAGAGGCTTTGCCATTAAAAGATAAATACAGGTTAAAAACTTTCCAGCTGTTTTTTGCCAGTATAGAACATGCCTGGTAGTGTTTCTTGATTTATTTGTTCATCTGACTGTCCTTATGATATAATGTGTTTCCTACTCTACCTCAAACACTATATTAGAAGTTTTAAAACGTCATCTCATTTCATATTTATAAAGCCACAGTTATTATCCCTAATTTTAGAGATAAGGAAATGACTCTCAAGTGACTTCCAGAAATTTGCCAAGATCACATAGCCACAAGGGGCAGAGCTAGTGTTTGAATGCAGGTGTTTCCTTTATTTCAATTGTACTGTTTCCCATTAAATAAATATAAGATGCCTTATACCTTAATGTTCTCTCAGCAGCTGTCTATACTAAATAATTTCATTAAGCCTGTGACATAGATCAACTTCTGTCTTACAGACAAGAAAATTCAGCTTCAGAACAATTAAGTAAATTGCTATAGATCCAAGTTCAGAAAATAGTAGAAATATGAACTATAAAGAACCCAAATATTCTTTCTGCTTTTTCTGCTATATAGTTGGCTTTCAATATCCGGACTTTACAATTCAATCAATGTACAGATAAATATATTAGAAGAAAAACTGTACTAAGTATGTACAGACTCTTTTCCTTATTATTCTCTAATCCATATATTATAACAACTATGTAGCATTTATATCACATCAGACTTTATAAGTAATCTAGAGATGGTTTAAAGTATGTAGGAAGATATGCATAGGTCATATACAAATACTATAGCATTTTATGTAAGGAACTTGAGTATCCCTGGATTTGGGTATCTCTGGGTAGTCCTGGTACCAATCCCCTGCAGATACCAAGGAATGACTGTACTACTAGTGTGTTCCTATACGTTGGAGACCTCTGATATCACAACACTATCTCATTGAGACAACTTAGCTTCCCTTTTGTCCCTGTTCTTAGCTGCCTTAATCTGCTTGGACTATCATAACAAAATATTGTGTGGCTTAAACAACAGAAACTTATTTCTCACCGGCTGGGAATTCTTAGGTCAAGGAGCCCTCAAGGTAGGTATCATTCCAAGGGGGCGTCTCTTGACTTGTACACATCTGCCTTCTCCATGTATTCACCTGACCTCTTCTCTCAATTACATGCAGAGAAAGAAAGAAAGCTCCCTGGTGTCTCTTCCTTATAAAGGCACCAATCCCACCAGTTCTGGGCCCCACCCTTATGGTCTCCTATAACCCTAATCACCTCCCAAAAGGCCCATCTCCAGATACCATCACACTGGGTATTAGATCTTCAACAGATGGGAGGTGAACAAGACACAAATATTTAGTCCATAGATCAATTTACCATCAGAGTCCCTATCATCTGTACATTTCTGGGCTACTAGAGCTGAGAAGCAGGGAATCAAAGAGAAAGGAACTAGTATAGAAGAAGTCATTGAGTGTGGTAAGGTAGATGGCATTGGAGATTAAAATAAGAGAACTCCAAAGAAATGTATATAGGAAAGATCTTGGTCCACTGAAAAAGGCTACAAAAATCCATGAGATCAGAATCTGTATAAGCCATCAACATGAGGTAAATGTTGTGACAGTGCCCTCTTCCAAACTTGTTAATATGCTACATAGTCAAACTACTTATGCTAAGAACTTACTAATGACTAAATGAGGTCATATTTTCTCATGTGGTGAATTCTAATATGCAATAAATGAACATACTTCTGTTTCTGCCAATGTATTATTAACTTAAAAGACTAAAGTCTCTCAAGCAATGTGGAGAAAAGGACTTTCTGGAAAATAAAAATGCTTAAGTAGTAGGAGAAGCCAGAGGTATCTGGTACTGTGTTGAAGATAAATAAAAAGTTTTGGCATACCAATTTCTGTCACTAGTCAAGAAAGGAAGGACAACTGATTGGTTTTGTAAGCTTTCATTTACACCTAAGTTGTCTTTCTCATCTGCTAATGAATTCTTGATGATGCAACATGTCTTTCTCAGGATTGCTAATGAGTAAAGAAAGTTGAGCCAAACTCATTTAATTATCGTTACTTGGAACTCTGTGTTTTTGGCATGATCACCACAATATAGAACATAGCCAGAAGGATTTTGTTACTGAAAAATGTACGTGTACAAGAAGGAAAGTTAGAGAAGAAATATAAGAAGTGAGATAAAACCTCATTCACAAACAATATTCATTAAATAAAAAGAGGGAATTTTCATTTCATTTAATTTCATTTTTCTTACACGTAGGAAAAATCCCCAAAGTATATGGATATAATATTAAGCCAAATATACATGAGCCCAGTTGCATAGTATTTATTTTAAAAAATCTCATCTTTTGCTTTTTACAAAGAAATTCCAAATTGGATCTCCAAAATCCTTTCTCTAACTTATTAAAAGCATATTTTAACATTTTGGCAATAAGTCACTTAGTATTTTTGTTAAATACAGTTTTTGAATAGGACTATCTTGTGGAATTGACAATACCATTCCAAGGATTAATTATAGTAAGCTTATTTCTAACTATTAATTATGGTAACATCCTTCCTGTCTTCTTATTTCCTCTTCCCACCCCTTGCTCACTCACTCACTCACTCACTCACTCCATACCAAGGGCAAAAGTTTAGAACTATCAGATTTAGGTGGCTGATTTTCAGTTTCAGTTAAGAACTAAAATTAGATCCCCTGGAATATATATCCACTGACATCCATAAGAGGAAAGAGTGTAGGCATAATCTTGAGAGGCCAGGAAGACATCTTCCAAGGGAGTCTGCCTTAACTACTAAAATTCCTTTTGACATCACATTTTTTAATCTTAAAAATTCAGTGGCTTATATTGTGATTTGTAATGCATTTGTTTATTCTCAGTTACAAATCCGTTCCCTCTAATAAATCTCTTAGTGAAATAGTGGTTCAAGAAGATACACTGGGATTATCCTGTGACTTTAAGTATCTCTGGCTCTGGTCCACATCTCCCAGATGAATGTGCATAGCCTATTTTAAGAGCAGAATCCTATCCCATCACTATAAGAGTACTGGTTGATTCAAAGGAGTACAGATCTAGCGTGTGCCTACCACTGTAGTCAGAAAAAAAAAAAAAAAAAAAAAAGCAGGGGGAAAGTCCATGTTTATTAATGAGAAAATGGCATATTGTAAGGATAGGTATTTTACTACCACTGCAGTAAAAGAACAGAAGCATTAAACAAATGAAAAAAGTAGAACTGTGTTTAAGAACTTAGGTCTGTCTAATTAAGGAGAAAAATCCATCCTCATTTCCCTTCACAGTCCTAGGTGAACCCAGAATTGCTTTTAATGTTAACACCTATTTTTGCTTTCTTTCTTTATATCACTAGATAGAAAAGAAACTAGAACTGAGTCATATAGAAATCTAAGCCCCCTTTGTAGTGTAGCTTTCTGTGCTACTTTAATTAAATCATTTAGCCTCTCTGAGAGTCAGTTTTTTAAAAAAAATTTTTAGTTGTCAATGGCTCTTTTATTCTATTTATTTATATGTGGTGTTGAAGATTGAACCCAGGGCCTCACACATACCAGGCAAGCACTGTACCACTGAGCTACAATCCTAGCCTGAGAGTCAGTTTTTATATCTGTAAATGAGAAAACTTTCCCCTTGTTCTGAGTCAATTAGTGTTATTTTTTTAAAAAAAAGTCTTCTGTGGACAAATAAATTAAGGAAATATCAGTTGAAAAAATTAAACAGATTTCTTTTCCATAGTGCATAAGTTTCCCAAACTTATTTGTCCATAAAAACTATTTTTTATAAGACCTTTTGCATTGCTAATGTTCATTGATATTAGGTGGTCACCATAGCCCCTTGAAACTCTTTAACATTCTGATTCAGGAAATTGTACTCATTTCTTTTGACTCCTTGGCTCTTTTCTGGCCTGCACTTATTTTAGGGTTAGGTTATTGCCAGGTTGAACTGAGTGCCTGTGCTGTGTATGTACACTGCCCTTCTTTCCAATTTGAACTGGAAAGCTATTGCATTTTCCTGTTTCTTGTAAATAAAACAAACATTAATCCTTTTCTTTTGCAGTATTCACTTTCTGTCTTCACTGTTTCAGTTTTCAATCATTGGCCCATTTTTATTCTAATGTATTAATTATTACATGAATATCACCAAGAATTCTGAAGTCTCAGTTCATTAAATCCTTTTAACAAGTAGTAATGTCCATCAAATCTGCCTATAGGCTTATTGTTTAAATCAGAAAAACAAGTAAAGATACTGTTACTGGTTCAGATCTTATAGGTCTTGTTTTTGGTAGTATAAAATTTTAGCTTCTACTGTGTATTATCATCTCATTCAGTAAACAACATTGTAATGCAGGGAGTATTATCCCCATTTTATTGGTAATAAAACGAAAAGTCAGAGATACCAAATAACTTGCCCAGATCTTATGGGTAATAAATAGCAAAGTTATATCTGTCTGACAGCAATTCATAATACATGGTAGCTTCTGAGTGTAATATTAGTAACGGTATGTGGGTTGTAGTTATAATGATAAGTAACATTTACTGACTGTTTAATTTGGGGAAAACACGTATACATCATCTTTTTAAATTCTTCAACAACCCTATGAAGTAGATACTATTATACCCATTTTACAAATAAGGGAATTAAAGAAGCCGACCAATTTATTCAAATTCATACATCTAAAGTAAGTGGCAGCGTATATCTAAAAAAGAACAAATAAAAAGAGTAAAGTCAGTGGCAGCTAGGAATTAAATGCAGAAGTTTAATGACTTATGAATATTGGACATAATGTTCCGTGGTAACAGTGCTTTCAAGATGTCACACTTGGTATATATGTGTGATTTTCAGCGCATTTGACAGTATATTTGTACCAAATAATATTAGGCAAATCCCCATCCCAAAAAATTGGTAAGAGATAAGTCTCCAAAGTCTCCATAAATATAATTCAAGGTCAGAAGTGTTAAGTTCTATAACAGTAGTAAAGATTAAGTACTCTGGATTTAGAACTGGAAGAGATTACTTCCTGCTGGGGGATTGTGAAAAAGATGGCATTTCTTTTGAAGATAGAAATAACTTAGGAAAGTCAGGGGTAGGGAAGATTTCTGAGTAAAGGAAATAACATGAGAAGAGGCATAGAAGTTCACACAATCATTAAAGAGTAACTTATTGTGCCTGAATCAAGGATATTGTGACAAGTAGATGAATATGAATTTTAGAAAGGTAAGTTATAGGGACTCTGACCTCTTCCTAGTTAATGAGTTTGGATATGTTTTATTTGAGGTATCTACTGGGGAACTACTAAAGAGAAATGTTTACAAGGCAACTTTTTTTTTTTTTTTTTTTTTTTCCCTGCCAGAGTTTGTAATTAAGTCCCCTATCTCAGGAGTGAATGACATCACCATTAACCAATTATCCAGGCTAGAGACCTGAGAGATTCCTTGCCTCTTTCTTCTTCACTCTTGACTAATCATTCATTCGTTTCTACTCCCTTAAAATCTCTTTATTCTCCACTTTCCTAATTCTATTACCACTACCTTAAACATCCCATTATTTCACTAGGACTACTGCAATAACCTCTTAATTGATTTCCCTGCTTCCTGTCCTTCCTCCTTTACTTATTCATTTTCCACATTAATATTAGACTAATAATTCCCACAGTGCAAATATAATGTCATTCCCCTACTTAATACACTGCAAGAAGTTCCTCATTTTCCTCAGGATTAAATACAAACTCTTTATTCCCCTTATCATACAGACATGGACTAACATACCCTCTCTTAAAAAAAAAAAAAAAAAAAAAAAGACAGCTTCTCTTGACTTTATGGTCCCTTTTTTTTTTTTTTTTTTTTTTTTTTTAAATATCCTCCTGCCTTAACCTCCTGAGTAGCTGGGATTATAGGCATGTACCACTGCATCCAGCTTTTATATTTCTTCTTACCATCCTTTTTCTCTTCTTCCTTTATGTTTGAAAGGGATCTGCTTCTTTCTTCACTTTCTCACCTCCCAAGTACTCTTCAGAAACTTCTTTTTATCAAGGTTGTTGTAACCTACAATTGCCAAATCCTTATGTCTTTTGATATTTCATTTGCATTTGAAACAATTGATTACTACATTCATAAAATACTTTGTCCTGTCTTGTCTTTCAGAACCCCATACTCCTAAATTTCCTGTTGCTGATATCTCCCAATCTCCTTTGTCTATGTTGGCATTTTGGGGGGCTCTTAAGTCTTCCTCTTCTGTCTATCTAAGCAATCTAATCCATTCTTAAATGAAATGCCCTTACTCATTCTAGAAAGCATGGCTCCAATTCTTATAGCTCAAATATACATTCAGTATCCTATGTGATAGTTCTATAAACATTTTAAACTTTATGTCACCTTGCAGAATTTTCTCCAAACCTGTTCTTCCCCTAGCCTTCACTTCTTAATAAGCCAGAAATCTCCTTCTCACTCATAAACAGCAATTCTTGTTGATCTTTCCTCTGAAATTGGAGCAAGTGCCCCCATGTCTCTTGCTCTTCCCTGATAACCATATTTGAAGCTGTGTTTGCTCCCCTTTAATCCTTTTTTCACATAGCCCGGTGATTTTTTTGTTTTGTTTTGGCTTTTTATTATAATTGAGTTACATTTCTTCTTTGCATAAACTCCTTTGTTGACTTTTTATAGCAGTTGAAGTAAAGTCTGATCTCCTTACCCTAGCCTATCACACTCCACATAATCTGGTTCTTGTTTACCTCTTAATTTCATCTCACAGTAGTCTACCTCTAACATCACCCACTTGGCTTTCAGAACCTTAAACACACCAGACTCAGCCTTTTTTGCTCTTTTCTTTGCACATTTAGCAGCTTCTCACTATCAGAACTTGGCTTAAATATCACTCTATCTAAAGTTGATTCTTCCTCCAGTTATTTTCTATTAAAACATCCCATTCATTTCCCTTGTAAAATTTAGTAACATTTTAATAATATTCTTTTCATTCATTTATTGCCTATTTTCTCAATTAGACTATGATCTCCAAAACCCCAAAATTATGTCTTTGTTTACCACAGTACAGCCATCACTTAGCACAGTACCTTGAATACTGAAAATACTTGTTGGATGGCTGAATGGAAATTGAACCTGTGTGTTTCAGGTATCATTTTAGATATTGCTTCCTTAGGCAGCTTTTGTGTGGATTGGTCAGGTTCCCTCACATAAGATTTAATTAAGGTGTCTCAGATTTGTATTATTGTATTTTATGTTTAGTTCAGTGTTTCTCAATAAGAGAATTTGATTTCGCTCCTCAGGATATATTTGGCAGTTTCTATAGACATTTCTGATTGTCATTACTTGGTGGTAGTGGTGGAGCGTTACTGCATCTAATGGGCAGAGGCTAAATGTAGCTACCAAATGCCCCACAATATACGGAATATCCTCCCCAAACAAATATTTTCCAATTCAGAATCAGTAATGTTAGGGCTGGGAAATTTTCCCACCTAGATCTATCCATAGCTTGAGTTTCTTTGTAATTCTTCACTTGATTTTAAATTCCCTAGAAGTTTACCATTATCTCTCCATACTGCCTTGGATTTATAAAATAGACACTTGGATAATTCTTGATTGGTGGATGACTGAATGAACAAATGAATACAGAAACCAGCCATGACACATCAGCCTGAGTTGACCTATCTTCTGGTATTAATAGAGAGTATAGTTGCTTAGTCTTTGAGTAAAACATAACATTTGTTATTTATGGAATGAAAGCACAAGAGCTTCTTATGGGCATTGATAAGCTACCATATTTCAAACTTGCATTGTATTTAGGTTAAAGCTAAATTTTTTTGACAAAGGGACCAACAACTTTAAGAAAGAACAAAATAGAGACGGGTGTGGTGCCACACACCTGTAATCCCTGGCTCAGGAGGCTGAAAGATCTCAGGTTTAAAACCAGCCTCAGCAACTTGGACTGTAAGCAACCTAGTAAGTTGGTGCCTCATAATAAAAAATAAAAAGGGCTGAGAATGTGGCTCAGTGGTTAAGCATCCTTGGGAAAAAAAGAAGGAACAAAATAGAAGTGGTTTTAAAGAATATAAGTGTCTTAAGACAGTTTATAAATCATGGTAGATTATTTGAGTGTTCACATATCCTTCAAAGCCTGTTTTGTTTCTTTCATAGCTAAAATCAAAGCTGATTCTAGTTTTACAGATTCATGATGAAAACCTGCCATTGTGAACCTGGAAGAAGGTTGTCTTAAAGGGAATTTTGCTTTAATGCATGATATAGAGAAAAAAAAAGATGCCTAATAAAGTGACATGCTCAAGATTACAATAAGTGAGAGACAGCTATGGTACTATCATTGATTTACATTGGAAATTACATTGGAATCAGATGATTTGGATTGAGTCCTGGCCTCCCTCTTAGTTAAATGTCTTTAGGTACTTACTTACTCTTTGTAAGAATTATATAGAGTTCAATAAGCATATATAAAAGCTATTTGTAAACTACAAAGCACATAAACAAAAAATAAAATTGAGAAGCTATGCCTTCTAATGCCAAATCCATTGTTCTTTTTGGACTCTGCTGCATTTCATGCTAAAGCACATTGAAAACAGGATCACATTTAATGTTGCTTCCAGTTAAAATTAGGTTTATGAGAACTCTGTAGTAATGTGGAAAAATGCTTATGTTGAGTTAAAAAAATCAGGAAACAAAATTATATGCACATGGGCTAGGGTTGTACCTCAGTGGTAGAGTACTTGCCTAGCATGTGTGAGGCACTGGGTTCAATTCCCAGCACCATAAATAAATAAATAAATAATAAATAATATCCATTGACAACTAAAAAATTTTTTTTTAAATTATATGCACGTGTAGTATGTGTATTACTGAAAATCAACTAGATTGAGGAAGAATAAGGCCTTTGTCACTCATAAAATATAACAGCTAGAATAATTGTGAACTTGTTTGTATTTTCTGTAAGGGTTTTATTAATTTTAAAATTTATAACATAAAGAACATATGTATTTAAGTAATTTAAGCTCTTCAGGGGAAAAAAAACTTTATATGAAGGCACATAACTTCTATTGCCTGTGTGTAAAGGCTTTTTTACCCAGTGGGGCAAGTCACCCTACCAATACAATCACAAGAACAGTCTGTGCTACTTTCTTTCCTTCTTATAAAGAAACATCAAGACAATATTAATAGACCTCTACTAATGCTTGATATTTAGAGAACAACTCAATCTATTTTTGGTAGTGCTAGTTGCTCTAAGGACTGTATTTTTAAGTAATAAAACATACTAAAAGTCACTATTAAAAATTACTTAGCCGGGCGCGGTGGCGCACGCCTGTAATCCCAGCACTTTGGGAGGCTGAGACAGGAGGATTGCGAGTTCAAAGCCAGTCTCAGCAGTGGCGAGGTACTTAGCAACTCAGTGAGACCCTGTCTCTAATAAAATACAAAAAAGGGCTGGGGATGTGACCCAGTGGTTGAGGGCCCCTGAGTTCAATCCCCAGTACCACACAAAAAAAAAAAAAAAAAAAAAAAAAAAAATTACTTATGGGGATATGGGGTAGGAAGGACAGTAAATGAATAGGACCTTATTACCCTATGTGCATATATGACTATATGACTGGTGTGGTTGTACATCCTGTACAACCAGAAGAATGAGAAGTTATACTCCATTTATGTATGATGTGTCAAAATGTATTCTACTGTCATGTATAACTAATTAGAACAAATAAAAAATAATTATTTATGTTGTCCCAGAATCTGTTTCATAATAGTCCTGTGAGATGTAGATGATATTACTTGCATTTAACAAATGAATTTAACAAAAACAACAACAACAACAAAACAAAAAAAACCTGAGGCTTAGAGAAGTTAAATAACATGTCCAAATCATATAACTTCCAAAAAATAAAACACACAAAGCCAGGTATTAAACCTAAGTCTTTCTGATTCAAAAGCCACTGCAGTACATTTCTTTCATAAAAGAGATTCCTTTCTACTTTCAAAGAGCTTTTAGTAGTTGAAGCAAACTCAGAAAGGAAATCAACAAGACAGATGTGCTAAGCCCAAAATGATTGCTGCAAATTGTGGTTTGGATATTGCTTGTAAAGGAAGAATGTTGGGGGCTGAAGTGGTTAGGGGAAACTTTATATTGAAAGTGGATTTTAAGCTTAGGTTTAAATGTTTGAAACTTACGTAAGCAGAGAAGAAAAAGGACTGATGCATGTAGAGGGAAGTGATAAGAAAGCAGAAGAGTTCAATGTGAGTAGTTCTGACAGGTAAGTAGCTAGAGGATGGTTTGATAGGAATAGTATGAATGAATGAAGACTGGAAAAAGAGCTCATTAGGGGATATTAAATACCAAGCTGAGGACTTTGAGAATTTATTTTAGATAACCTGTACTGAACATTCATCACACGCTTGGCACTGTCCTAAATGCTGGATATGTATGATCTCATTTGATTCTTACAGTTAATTAGGCCCAGAGAAACTAAGTTACTTGCCAAGGTTATACTATTAATAAGTAGAAGAGCCAAGATTGAATGTAAGCAATTTGAACCCAGACCCCTTATTCTTAATTATCACACGTTTTGGTTCTCGGGGCCATGGTAGGATGAATACGTTTTAAGCCCAGGACCAACCTTTAACAAATAATGTGCTTCACGGCTCTAGTAGTTTTTAATATTTGAAAAAGGCATTGTGACCAGATGATGACATCCCATTCCCATCCCTGCCATTCTTATACATCTTCAGCACAGGGCAGTGAAAAAGTTAAGGTGTTTGTGTTAATGGCCTTCAACTTTGCCTATTGTTCTAATGTACCCTCAGCTAACCCTTACCCCTAACATCCAAGTTATGTCAGTCTATTGCTAACCATAAGACAGTAGTTCTCAGTATGGCTTCTGGATCACTACCAGCAGCAACATAAACTGAAAACTTGTTTAAAGTTCCAGTTCTGGAGCCTCACCCCATACCTACTGAATCAGAAACTCAGGGTGAGGTAGAATAGTCTGTGTGATGAGCCCTTTAGGTAAGTATGATGCATGCTGAAATTTTAGAATTACCATAGTCTAGTGTAAGGTCTCAGTTAAGGCACAAACTGCTAAAAATGTTTTTGGCAACCCTAGGTATGGGCGCTGGGAAACTGCTTGGGATCTTTTATTTATAAGTTTCTGCTGCTAGGTCTTGTAGTCTGGCTTTATAGAAATAACCATAGCTTACTAAGCTAATAGAGATTTAAAAAGAGCTTTTTCTTGTTTTTATTAATTTTTTAATAGGTATATTGTAATTACACATAATGATGGGATTGTGACATATTTGTACATGCATATAACTTAATTTGATCAATCTCGTTTCCTAGTACTTCCTACTTCCCTCCCCTGCCCCCTCACCCTGGTCCCGTTCTTTGACTGCACTGGTCTTTCTTCTATTTTTATGAAGTGTCACCTTGATTTTTTCTTTGTTTTTCTCTAACTTTTACATATGAGAGAAAACGTAATATTTAACTTTCTGAGTCTGGCTTGTTTCACTTAACATAATGCTCTCAAGTTCCATCCATTTTCCTACAAATGACATAATTTCATTTTTCTTTATGGCTATATAAAACTCATCATATCACATTTTCTTTATTTATTCAGTTGTTGATGGTTACCTAGGCTGGTTCCATAACATGGCTATTGTGAGTTGCACTGCTATAGGCAATTTGAACCCAGAACCCCTTCTCTTAATTATCACACTGTTTTAGTTCTAGGGGCCATGGTAGTATGAATATGTTTTAAGCCCAGGACCAACACAGAGTATTATCCCTGTGTTTTCTTCTATCAATTGTAAAATTTCTGGGCTAATTCCTTGGGCTTTGATCCATTTTGAGTTGACTTTTGTGCAGGGCAAGAGATAGGGATCTAGTCTCATTCTTCTACATATGGATATCCAGTTTTCTAGCACCGTTTATTAAAAAGGCTGCCTTTTTTCCAGTGTTTGCTTTTGCATCTTTGTCAAGGATCACATGATTGTATCTTTGTTGTGGGTTTGTTTCTGTGTCTTTTATTCTATTCCATTGGTCTGTGTGTTCATTTTTATGCTAGTACCATGCTGTTTTTGTTACTATAGCTCTGTAGTATAATTTAAAATTCGATATTGTAATGCCTCCTGCATTGCTCCTTTTGCTTATAGTTGCTTTAACTATTTTGGGTCTTTTATTCTTCCATCTGGATTTTGGAACTGTTGTCCTAGTTCTGTGAAGACTATCTTTAGTATTTTCATGGGAATTGCATTGACTCTTCAGATTCGTTTTGGTAATATGGCCATTTTAACAATATTAAGTCTGCCTATCCATGAACATGGGAGGTCTTTCCATCTTCTAGTATCTTCATCAATTTCTTTTTTTAGTGTTCTATAATTTTCATTGTAGAGGTCTTTTATTTTCTTGGTTAGATTTATTCTTAGGTGGTTCTTTTTGTTTGTTAGGCTATTATGAATGGAATTGTTTTCCTCATTTATCAGCAGAGAGATTATTGGTATATAGAAAAGTTGTTGATTTTTGTATGTTGACTTAGTATATTGCTACTTGGCTGAATTAATTTGCTCTGGAGTTTTCTGGTCAAAATTTTTTGATCTCCTAAGTGTAGTATCAAATGATCTGCAAACTGTGATTATTTGACTTCTTCCCTTCTATTTGTATCCCTATAAGGACTTTCCTTCTTTTCCCCATGGTACAGGGGATTGAACCCAGTGATGCTCTACTACTGAGCTACATCACCAGCCCTTCTTATTTTTTTTGAGACAAGGCCTTGCTAAATTGCCTAGGCTGGCCTTGAACTTGTGACCCTCCTGCCTCAGCTTCTTGAGTAGTTGGGATTACAGGTGTGCACCACCGCATCTGACCAGACACTTTCTTATCATTATGTTTTATAAGCATTCCTGACCCTTATGACTTTATGTCATTCCTGACAACCTGATCTCTAAAGTGAAAAGTTATTATGTCACAAAGTATTTCCATGAATTCTAATAGAAAAAGTTGTATTCCAGTCATTATCTAAGACCCAAATAATTTTCAGATTGAAAAAAATCAGTTGAACAATTAAAACAATTTTAGCATATGCTTTGAATGTTAAAAAAAAGTTTCTACTAAAATATAATGTAATGATGGTTTATTGTACTTTAAAAAAGAAGAAGAGAAGTTTTAATGGTGAATGGTAACTGGTGAAGGAAAATAGTAAGAGTCATTCTTTGAAAGGTTGTAAACTTAAATGCAGGTCATCTTTAGGAGTTCATGTTGTCTTGCACTTAAACTGCACACTTAGGCCAGCCACTGAGATGCAGTTAAAACATGGTTTTTGTTTTCAAGGATCCTGGAGGAGTGAGACATTTTATAACTTATTCTATAAAAAGCAAAAACAAATGCTTGTAGGAGGTACAGACAGAGCAAAGAAGGGAATGGGTTGAGAACCCTCAAACTAAGCCTTAAAAAATGAGCATGGGGGCTGGGGTTGTGGCTCAGTGGTAGAGCACTTGCCTAGTATGCATGAGGCACTGGGTTTGATCCCCAGCACCACATAAAAATAAACAAATAAAGGTATTGTGTCCATCTACTGAAGGAGCCCCAATTAGGGAGATGGCTATTGCGGTCAGCTGGAAGCCATAAGTTCCACCTGATAATAAGTATGTATGTGACGCACCTGTAAATGCACGTGAGGCACCCGCAAAGCTAAAGGTATATAACCGGGTGAAAGCGGTCGGAGTCAGGAGAAGGATGAATTAATTCAGTCAGTCGTGCAGTCGCTCGGTCAGTCAGAAGAAGAGTTCGGGTCGGAGAAGAAGAAAAGAATCAGAGCGGCCAGAACGTAGGCAGAAGAAGAAATAAGAGTCAGAGCGGTTAAGAGTTCGGACAGAAGAGAAACCAGATGGAAGAAGTAATTGCTGGTCAGAGTCAGGCCGAGGCTGCTGAAGAAAGAAGAAAAAAGAAAGAAGCTCTAAAAGCTAAGCTCTCTCTCTCTCTCTAAAGAAGAAATCTCTCTCTTTCAAGCTCTCTCTCTTTCTCTCTAAGCTCTAAGAAGAAGAAGAAAAGCTCTCTCTAATCTTTCTCTCTAAGCTCTTTCTAAGAAGAAGAAAAATCTTTCTTTCTCTCTCTAAGCTCTCTCTAAGAAAGTAGAAGTAGAAGTAGTAAAAACTCTGCCTCCGAGTTTTTCTCCCGCGGCGCTGTGGCTGGCCATGACAGGCAGCTTACAATCTACAACTAAAAAATATTTAAATAAAAAAACAAAAACGAGTAGGATCCTAATAGGTGAATGTGGTGGCAGGGGGCATGCTTTGCTGAAGGAACAGTGGGAGAAAATCTCAGGACATACTATGTTCAGTTCAGAAAACCTATAGAAGAAAAGAGAGATGCATGTGACAAGACACAGCAGCATGAAAGGAGATAGTAGATTCACTTCAGCTCTATTCTGTAGGAACACGGAGCTGTGGAAGATATTTGAGGAGAGCAGGGCATGTTTCAGGAATAAAAAGAGTGAACTTAAAGAATATTGGTATTGATGGGGGTGTAATCAGTGGTATAGCACACTTGCCTGGCATGCATGAAACCCTGCATTCAGCCCCCAGCACTGCACAAAACAAAGAACAAAACAAAACAAAACCCAGAACAACAGCAACAATAACAAAAAGCACAAAAAATATTGATAGGGCAAAATAAATGGGCAATACAAGAACACCTTTGAAACATGGAAGCATTGCCTGCACTCACGTGGAGTCATGAAGAATGCTGCTGCTTCAACCCTTTTGTCCAGTATGTTCTTTGGACACATACAAAGCCCAATTCTTGATTCATCCAAAATGTGTTCTACAGTGTATTAATTTGTTTGTTATGCTGTTCTTTGAATAGAATGGTTGTATTGAGTAAAGCAGGGATTGTGTTATTAAATATCACTTATTTATCATATTTAAAGTGTTTTTCTTTTTTAAAAAGTCTTAATACAACAAAAAAAGAGTCATTGTCTAAAAAGTGGTACTACTTTTTAAGAGACAGTATAGCAGTAAACTCCCGAACAGTGATTATTGAAAGCTGATAAAAAGTTATTCCAACTGTGAGGTTCCAAAGAGAGTTCAGCTAGCATTTATTATCTTGAACCAATTGCAAAAAAGGTGACTGCTCCAGACAGACTAACTTCTAAAGCTGTGTTTCTTTCTTTCTTTTTTTTTTTTTGGAGTTGAAGGCTTTATTTTTTTGTTTTGTTTTGTTCTTTTTAGGTATACATGACATTAGAGTGTATTTTGACATACATACATGGAGTGCGACTTACTCTATTTAGGATCCCATTCTGTTGTTGTACATGATGTGGAGTTTCACTGGTCATGTATTCATATATGAACATAGGAAAGTTATATCTGATTCATTCCACTTTCCTATTCCCCTTTCTTTTCATTCTTTCCTATTCCCCTTTCCCCTCCCTTCCGTTTATTCCCCTTTGTCTAATCCAGTGAATGTCTATCCCCTTTCCCCATTGTGTGTTAGCATCCACATATAGGAGAGAACATTTGACCTTTGGTTTTGGGGGGCTGGCTTATTTCACTTAGCATGATAATCTTCAGTTCCATCCATTTACCAGCAAATGCCATAATTTCATTTTTCTTTATGGCTGAGTAATATTCCACTATGTATATGTACCACATTTTCTTTATCCATTCATCATCTGTTGAAGGGCACCTAGGTTGGTTCTGTAGCTTTACTACTGTGAATTGAACTGCTATAAACATTGATGTGGCTGTGTCATTGTTGCATGCTGATTTTAATTCCTGTGGGTATTCTTGCCAGGCATAGTGGTGCACATTTGTAATCTTAGCAACTCCAGAGGCTGAGATAGGAAGATCCCAAGTTTGAGGCCAGCCTCAGCAACTTGGCAAGATCCTGTCTCAAAAATCAAAAAATAAAAAGAATTGGGGATGCAGTTCAGTGGTAAAGCACCCTGGGTTCAATCTCAGTACAAAAGCAAAACAAATCCCTGCTGTAACATTGACATTAAAACACTAAAAGAAAGTCCTTTTTAGTTATCAGGTATGACAGGATAAAGTTGACATTGTTATGAATTTTTTTTTTTAGCTTGTCAGGTAAGGATCCTTTCTATCTCTATTTAGAGAACATATTTACATTTAAAATTAGTGTTTTCATAGCTGCATGACCAGGATATACTGAGAAGTTGCACATAGCCTGGGATTCCTGCCAAGATCACATTTGACCCCAGGTAGCCTCTTTTCAATGTTTAAGTCTGACAATAAGTTAATATCTTATATTGGTAATTGTTGTTGTTGTTGTTATAAAATGTGGAGTATAGAAATATCCAGCAATGAAATGAGTATACTTTTTGGTCTACATGTAAGGGTAAGAGAAAGCTGACATTGAATTTGGAGGGAATGATCTGTGATTTTTAAATTTGACAATAGTGTAAATAATTTTCACACAAATAAGATTGAGTATACTTTGGGTTCATCCTAAAAGAATTGTTTCTGAGATAGTGTTAGCCAGATTGGGATCCGTGACTGCTACATGGTTACTATTACTGTTACAATCTGCACCCTACACCAAGGGAACAAAGGAGAATTTCTGTCTGCTCAGAGCTTCCCAAACAACATGTCTTATCACAGAGCTGCCCAGAGGTAGAGGGACTTTTTCCTAATTTGCCCATCTAGAGGGAACCCCCCCCCCTTTTTTTTTTCCAGTTAGTCTGCCTGGAGGGGCCACCTTTTTTTGTAGTTGGTTCAAGACATAATATATGCTAGCTGAACCCTCTTTGGAACCCCACATTTGGAATAACTTTTGTCAGTTTGTCAGCAGAAGTTCTCTAGGTCATTTGATGAGTAAGTATTATTAGATTTTAGCTAAAGAAGAGGGATACTTGGGATGACTGCCATGGAAGAAATATTAAGAAATATTTAGAAGAAATGACACAACTAAACCTCGGCAGAAATGCATATCTCCTTAAGTTATTTTACAAGAAAGAGCATGTATTATTGGCAGTTGTTAACCAGTTCTTAATCTTTATTTCTAAGGAGGGAATAGCTATGATTCAGACTGATTGCCTTCATACCTGATACTGTTTAGTCTGATGTTGAAAATCCATTACGAACAAAGCTGTCTATGTCATTTGAAATTAGTCATTTTAAAATACAATAAGTGATTTTGTAGAGAAAATACTGGACTTAGAAGGTAGCAAATGCACACTCTAGCTCTTGGTATACCACTAATTCACTCTGCTCCATTGCAAGTAACTTACCCTCTCTGGGGCTCAACTTTCATATCTGTAAAGTAAAAGAAGTACACCAAATATAAGCTCTCTTTTAGTTATAATATTTTATGATTTATAAAAATTAAAACTTTAGATGCTATTAAAATACATCAGCAGGGAATACATTTAAAATTTAAAATGGAAATACATTTAAAAAGTTAATATTTCCATAGTCGTATAACCAGGATGTACTGAGAAGTTGCACATTCTGTTTTAAATCATTTGAGTCAAATAATGGTTCTTGCATACTCTCTTGTTTTCCAGAAACTCTGTGAAGGCATATTTAAAGTCCTTGTAAAAGACGTCCCAACAACATGTCAAGTGTCCTGCCTGGAAGTACTCCGCATTCTCTCCAGAGACAAAAAGATTTTAGTTCCTGTAACAACCAAGGAAAACATGCAGATATTGCTGAGACTAGCCAAGCTAACTGAGTCGGATGATTCTTTGGAGAAGGTGTCAGAGTTCCCAGTTATTGTGGAATCATTGAAGTGTCTATGTAACATAGTGTTCAACAGTCAGATGGCACAGCAGCTCAGCCTGGAACTTAATCTTGCTGCGAAGCTCTGTAACCTCCTGAGAAAGTGCAAGGACCGAAAATTTATCAATGACATTAAGTGCTTTGACTTGCGCTTGCTCTTTCTCCTGTCACTTTTGCACACTGACATCAGGTCACAATTGCGCTATGAGCTCCAGGGACTACCGCTGCTAACCCAGATCTTGGAAAGTGCCTTTAGCATCAAGTGGACCGATGAGTATGAATCGGCCATAGATCATAATGGACCTCCTCTCTCACCTCAGGAGACAGACTGTGCCATTGAGGCCCTCAAAGCTCTCTTCAATGTGACAGTAGACAGTTGGAAGGTGCATAAAGAGGTAAGGCTGAGAATGGTATTCTTATCTACCTGGAATTTAATTGTCTAGGATGTTCTTATAGCTGCCTGCAAGGGAAGAATGCTAAATTGGAAAATGGGAAAAGTTCCCAATTCGTCCATGAATCAGTTGTATGAACTGTGATGTTTCTTAACCATTACTAAATCTTATTCTTTCCATTTGTGTAATACCTATTGGAAGAATGGGGTGAAGATGAAGTACTGTTTTGTAAGATGCCAAATATAGTTTTCTGACTTGTACAATCACTGTCTTTCTTTCAGAGTATCTTTTTCATGAACAATATTTAAATGATAAGATTTGAAGGGAAATAAAACAAGGCGGTTAATAAAGGTATAGGTATTTTTGATGGCAGCCATCTTAAAAGCTAAGATAATGCCAATCAATTAAAACTGATCAGTCATTGATGTCTGCTCAGAAGAAAAAAAAAATGCTATGTGTATGTTTACCTATTAGCCCAGTCTCCTAGGTGTTCCTATATAGTGTTAGATAACTATCAAAAATATAGGACTACAAACTAGAGATATCCATGCTTGTACCTAATCCTAGAAAACAAACATAATTACACCAGGGGGTGAGAAAGGTTATTTCAAACCATTTCACTTATTTCTAGACTAAGAGTCTTCTGTGGCTTGGACCTTTCAGCAAACCAAAATGAGGCAGATTTGGTAGTTTATATTTGAATACCCACAAGAACAATATGCTAACAACGAAGCTTAGCTTAAGAAGTCAACAATTTTAAGTAAAGTGGACATAAACTGTTCCTTTCTTCTAAAATCCAGACATTTCACATTTTCTCTCTCCTTAACCATAAATGACTAGTGAAATTTAGCCTCTTTCCTAAAAAAAAAAAAAAAGAGAGAGAGAGTTGACTTTAGGATTTAGGTTAACATTTTGCTGTGTCCATTTGAAATAGTTCTCACCCATGAATAAAGATCTGAGTTTGCCAGCAAACTACTTTAAAAGGATTATCTCAATGCAGTGCTATAGTGAGAGTATGCAGGCATGAGTTTTAAAATGCAAATAGGTCTGTATTTTGAAGATCAGTCCTAACAGCTGTTTTAGATGACTATAGCATGGTCAGTTTTTCCTGAGAGTTGGCAGGAAAAGATGTGGAAAGCCCACATGCTCCATTTATGCTTTGAAGCAAATATTTGCAAGTATTTGAAATGTTATGACTCTATGCTTATTTGGTACCTTCTATGGTTATTTTTCTTACATTGTTTATTTTGGTGTTTTTAAGTTCTCCATTTAGTTGTAAGAGCTACTCTGAGACTATTGGTTTGCCATTGTTGGAGCCCCTATTATTTTAAGTTATACCTAAAATAGTGGCTCATACTGTTAAGATTCGTAACAAAAACAGTTTATAATTCAGTGGCTGTACATCGGTATATGTGTGGCATGACAGGTAATGAATATTAGTAAATCAAGATTAGCCCTTATTAGTGTGCTTCAGTTATAAGTAACAGAGGGACTAGAAGGAGCTTTAGAAAATGTTGAAGTAGCAGATACTTATTCTGTGTTATAGAATGTTTGTTCTCCAATACAAAAGGATCTACTGATAAAGGGCCAGTATTCCAAGATTAGGTATCTCAGACCTCCTACTACCTGTTGTGAGTCCTTGATCAGTTGATAAGTCATTACAAAATGTGCGTAGTCAGCATGACTCTTGGCTATTGTTGAAGTTTTCAGAAATATAAACAGTATTGAAAATAGGATCCTTGCCAACCCATTTAGAAAAGAATGTCTTCATGAGTCTCCAGATTCAGCTCTTAGCAAACATTTTATCATTTAGTCACTCAACAAATATTTATGGACAATTACTAGACATTTCTCTGGCATTATATAATGTATTGGCAAATAACAGACATTGTTCATGAAATCTCCATTTTGTGGGTGAAATAGGTGAAAAATCAGTAAAAAAAATATATAATTTAAATTGTGTTAACTGCTATGAGAGAAACAGTGCAATGATTGACAATATATAATATAGTTAGAGAAGACTCTGAAAGTCTCTTCTGAGATCTGAAGATTCAGAATGATTCAGCCATCTGAAGAATAGAAGGGTGAATGGTTCCTAGAAACTGAGCAGCATATGGAAAGACCACAGAAACCAAAACAGTAGTTTTTAGTGAGGTACTCACAACTTATTTCAAACAAATCTCTAATCAGGGCAGAGCGACTTACTACTAAGAGTCTATTTACCTAGGTTTCATGATCTCCTTAATGTGTCAAGTGAACAGTATTTTACTTTGAGCAAGCACCCAAAGACTTGTTAACACTTTAAAAGACCAACTGAAATAAAGGAATATGAAAAACTTATTAATCATAAGAATCTAACTTTAAAAATAACTAATGTTATTTTCCTTCCTAGGAAAATAATACAGGCTCACTGTAGAGGATCTAGGAAAAAGACATAGAAGCAAGAAAATACAAACTACCTAAAAACTCACCCCTCAGAAGATAAGCACTGTTCGCATTTTGATGTGTGTCTTTCTAACCATTCTCCATTATGTAATATAAAGAAATACATATTTCTGTCTATATATTTCTCTATATATTCACATACACACATAAAATGCAATCATTTTATTATTTTCATCTTTGTTTCACAACAAATGTTCATGAAGACTAGTAACTAGTTTTTAAGGCTGGGGGTGTTAACTCTGGAGAAGTGCTTGCCTGGCATGGGTGAGGCCATGGGTTTGACCCCCAGAGCACCCCTCCCCCACATACACACAAAGAGTATTAGTTTTCAAAATATGTTTCTTGAAGCTGGGAGGTTCCTAGGAGTATTCCTCTGGGGGTGGGTGGTATCCCAGGTTCCCTACCTCCACTTTATAAAATAGCACCTTTGATTGCTGTTGCTATTGTTGTTGCTATTGCTGTTGTTTAAATTTAGGTTTGTAATTAAGATTTCATTTGGAGGATAAAAAAGTTCTGCAAAAAACCCCAAAACTTTGACAACCACTCTGTAACTCCTATTTGTTAAAGATGTTAATCCTTATGAAAGAACTCATACAAATACTTGTGAGTATATAGCATACTTCACCTGGGCGCAATGGCACATGCCTGTAATCCTAGCAAGCTCAGGAGGCTGAAGCAGGAGAATCATGAGTTCAAAGCCAGCCTCAGCAAAAGCGAGGCACTAAGCAACTCAGTAAGACCCTGTCTCTAAATAAAATACGAAATAGAGCTGGGATTATGACTCAGTAGTTGAGTACTCCTGAGTTCAATCCCCAGTAACCCCCGCCCCTGCCAAAGAATACTATTAAGTGTAAATATAAAAATATTTATGAATATTCCTTCATAAGGATTTCTGAACCTTTGACAAATCCTCTGTTTGGAGGCACTTAAATCATAATTGCTTGCTATTTTAAATACCAGTATAGTAAATTCTCTTGTTGTTTTAGTAAATAACCTGAAATTGATGAGCCAGAGCATTTCAAATTTTTCAGGTTTTTTGATTGATAGCTATTGCCCAACTGACTTCAAAAGAAGGGTGCTGAATGTACCTTTTTAAATGCTAGGCATTTCACTTCTGTAGTTTTTTGCCTGTTTCACAATTGCTAGCCTAACAATTACAGAAAAATACAGACATTTGGTTTTGGTTTTAACTGGTTTAGCAAGTATTTTTATGACTGCTTCATTTATAGTTCACAAAAAACAGAAAATGAAAACTTAGATTTTCGTGAGGTTTAGCAAATTAGTGCCATTTGTCATTTCAGATTTATGCCTCAGTGTTAAATTCTTGCCTGCCTGTTGATACCATCAGGAGATTAATTTGGAGATTTCATTTCCATGGGAAAATATAGCTGGCCTTATTTGCACATGTGGATTCAGTGTCTCCCTCCCTCCCCGCTCCTTATCTCCTCTTTCTCTCCCTTTCCTAGAGGTAGTATATTTGAAAAGGTTGAATGATTCCTTTAGCAAGACATAAAGTTAGCTGTAGAAAAGTTAATTGAAATGGTCTTGTCTTCTTCCTGCTTTAACATTTTCCTAAATCTCTGTTGATGGAGTAGAGCATGTTAATCTAAGGGTCCTTTATGTAGCACACATTTTCCTCTCTGGTGCTTCCTAAGTATCAATGCAATGTATTAAGGAAGTACAAGGACCAGCAGACTTGATAGAGCCAGATAACTAAGTGCAAAGAGAAATACATGTATTTAAGGAGTCAAAAGATGCTGTTTGAATGAGATTAAAAAAAAAAAAAAAAAACAGTGAGTGCTCACAGAAGTTACTTGAGAATGTCACACTGTAACAGAAGAGGTTAGTTCCATCATTATTTTAGAGACTTTGAAGGAAATGTACAAAAGGGTAAGATATTACTTAAAAATAAAGCTTCAGGTTGTACAGTGTTTTCTTATTAAATAAAGTTTTCAACAAGCATTTATTGAGTATCCAGTTTGTGCTAGATTCTATGTTAGACCCACAGAATGCAAGGTAAAACATCACTGTCTTCAAGGCAATAAAAACCTAGTAGGGAAATTAGACATGTAAACACAGGTGGAGCTGGACGTGGTAGCACACACTGTAATCCTAATAGTTATGGAGGCTGAGGCAGGAGGATGACAAGTTGAAGGTCAGCCTCAGAAACTTAGTGAAACCCCCATCTCAAAATAAAAAATAGAAAGAGCTACAAAGCACTCAATTTTCCCAAAACTACACAAGCGGTTATGTGGTTCTGTCTTGGTACATTTTCTGTTGCTATCACAGAATACCACAGTCTGATAATTTATAAATAATAGAGTTTTATTTTGCTCACGGCTTTGGAGTCTGTGAAGTCCAAGATCAAGGGGTCATAACTGGTGAGGGTCTTCTTGCTAAGGCATCATATGATGAAAGAGCATGCATGTGTGTGCATGAGAGAACCTGTGAACATGTAAGGGTGCTAGGACTCACCAGAATTTATCCTAACCCACTCCCATAATAATAGCATTAATCTATTCATAAATGACCTAAACATTTCTTAAAGATCCTACCACCCAGTACAGTTAAATGAAAACTAGATTTCAGTATGAAGTTTGGAGGGAACATTCAAAATAGAACAAGCTGTTTGTAACATTATATATCATTATTTTCTATAATTTCTATATGTTTGAAAACAATAATCACTTCAGCAATGCACAGCAGCTTCAGGTGCTATATATTCTGGATCTTTGGGCTTTTTCTCAGGCATTGATAAGGCGGGTTAAAGTTTGAATAAAAAGATAGGAGAAAATGGATATTTTTTTCCAAATAAAATGAAATCTTCCACAGTTTGCAAGAGAGGGGGAAAAAGCAATAGTATAGTAATGGAATCTGTAATTAAGAAGCAAAGCCTTTTTAAAGAGATCCCAAAGAATTTCATAATTTTTATCTTACTTTTACTGTTATCTGATTTTAATTTCTATTACAACCAAACCTACTTTCTCACTTTTTCTTCCTCTGCCCTTTGTTCTTAGGGATTTTTCCCCCCTCAACTTTTGGAAGTGGTATCATTTCAGAGGAGAGAATATTGATATCCTAAAGATACAAAAACTAAATCATGAAGCAAGTAAATAACAGTTGTATAAGTTGTGATTGTGTAATGTTTTATAAAGAGCAATTACATTCAGTGTGTCTGGCATTCTTGTGAGCAGCATTATTAACCTCACTTGAGAGATAAGGACAGCAAAGATTGGAACATTGAGAAAAGTCACACAGCAGAGTAACCAACAGTGGGAAGTAGTGTCCACAATAATGTTTTTTAAGTAAGACTTCTTAAATGATAGCATTGCTTTAACAGTTATTGAGACATTGACTGATGAAATAGAATAAAAATCTAGAAATAAACCTATACATATGTAGTCAGTTGGTTTGTGATACAGGTAACATGGAAGTACAGTGGGGTTTTACATAAATAGTACTAAATCAGTTGTATGGAAAAAATGGATTTGAATTCTTACCTTATACCATATACCCCAAAAGAGAATTTGAGTTAGGTAAGATACCTAAATATACAGGATAAAATAATAAGGCTTTTAAAAGTTTATTGTTGTGACTTTATCTCAAATAAGTTAAACCTTTTTTTCTTTTTTATGCAGTACTGGAGATTGAACCTAGGTGTGTTCTGCCACTAAGCTACATCCCCAGCCCTCTTTACTATATTATTTTAAAAATTTTGAGACAGGCTCCTGCTAAGTTACTGAGGTTGTCCTTGAACTTGCAATCCTCTTCCCTCAGTCTCCTGAGTTGCTGGGGTTATAGGCATGTACCATCATGCCTGGCCAGACATTTCTTAAATAAGCAAATATTTTCAAAGAAAATGGGACACAATATGGATCCATCCATATGTAAAGGAAAAAAAAATTGTTCTTTATTAAAATGAGTACCTTTAAAGAAGAAAGGAAAATGGCAGCCTGTAAGCTGCCTGTCATGGCCAGCCACGGCGCTGCGGGAGGAAAACTCGGAGGCAGAGTAAAGCTATTACTACTTTTACTTCTACTTTCTTAGAGAGAGCTTAGAGAGAGAAAGAAAGATTTTTCTTCTTCTTAGAAAGAGCTTAGAGAGAAAGATTAGAGAGAGCTTTCTTCTTTCTTCGGTTCTTCTTAGCTTAGAGAGAGAGAAAGAAAGATAGAGCTTTTCTTCTTAGAGCTTAGAGAGAAAGAGAGAGAGCTTGAAAGAGAGAGATTTCTTCTTTAGAGAGAGAGAGCTTAGCTTTAGGAGCTTCTTTCTTCTTTCTTCTTTCTTCCTCGGGAGCCTCAGCTTGACTCTGACCAGGAATTACTTCTTCTATCTGGTTTCTCTTCTGTAACCGCTCTGCCTACGTTCTGGCCGCTCTGATTCTTTTCTTCTTCTCCGACCCGAACTCTTCTTCCGACCGAGCGACTGCATGACTGACTGAATGAATTCATTCTTCTCCTCACTCCGACCGCTTTCACCCGGTTATATACCTTTAGCTTTGCGGGTGCCTCACGTGCATTTACAGGTGCGTCACATACATACTTATTATCAGGTGGAACTTATGGCTTCCAGCTGACCGCAATAGCCATCTCCCTAATTGGGGCTCCTTCAGCAGCCCACTAAGTTGGACAAGATATTTGTAGTACATATGTGCAATAAAATATTCAGAATGCATTAGAAATTCTTTACAAATCCATAAAGATAAATCACTCAACCCAATAGAAAAATAGGCAAAAGGCTAAAATAGGAACTTTCAAAAAAAAAAAAGCTCTCCAGATGACCAATAAACATGAGACATACAATAAATATAGGTGTTCAGTTTTATTAGTCATCATGAAAATGCAAATTAAAAACAAAATAATCTACATATCCATGAGAATGACTAAAATTTAAAAAGCTGACAATATCCAGTATCAGTGCAACTATAAAGAAACTATTATAAGTATAGGTTAAAATACTAGCAGTAACTTCTAAAGCTTGACGTATGTGTGTTCCCTATGACTCAGTATCCCCTCTCCTGGGTGTATACCCGTGCATTCCAGATGACATGTAAAAAGGTATACTTATTGTAGCACTTGTCAGAATACCCCCAAATAGTCAACAATCCAAGTGTCAACAAGAGTAGGTTGGAGCTGGGGTTGTGACTCGGGTAGAGTGCTTGCCCAGCATGCATGAGGCACTGGATTCACTCCTCAGCACCACATTTAAAAAAAAAAGAAAAAGAAACTAAATAAACAAAATAAAGGTATTGTCCATCTACAACTAAAAATATTTTTTAAAAAAAGAGTAGGATGGATAAGTAAATGATAATACATTCATACACTAGAACACCAGATAGCAGTGCTTTCTTAACCCATCCGTGGTGGGCGGGGGAAATATTTTTTTTCCTAGCTGTCAGAATGAAAGTCTTGTATGATCCAGTATTACACACAATGTCCAATTGCTCAAAACGTTTATAAATGTTCCTGCAATACCTTTGTACTCATGACTTTGCAGATCAGTAACAGGGTGTTGGATTAGCACCACACTTTGAATAACACTGCTCTCAAGCAATGGAAAAGAAAAAACTAACTACACACAACAACATGGGTGAATCCCACAGTCACATGCAAGAGGGTATATACTTTATGGCTCCATTAATATAAAAGTCAGTGACAACACTAACCTCTGATAATAGAAGTTAGGATTACCTTTCAGGAGCAGAAGACTATCATTTGAGGGAGTATGAGGAGAATTCTGGGGCTCTTAATCTTGGCCTTGCATGGTGTTTTTATTGATGTGCTCATTTTGTGAGAAGTTATCTAGCCACACACTTATAATTTGGGCATTTTTCTGTGTATTCATATTATACAACATTTACATTAAAAACTGTTGATCAAGCCAGGCGTGGTGGCGCATGCCTGTAATCCCAGCACTTGGGAGGCTGAGGCAGGAGGATCACAAGTTCAAAGCCAGCCTCAGCAATGGCGAGGCACTAAGCAACTCAGTGAGACCCTGTCTCTAATAAAAATACAAAAAAAAAAAAAGGGGGCTAGGGATGTGGCCCAGTGGTCAACTGCCCCTGAGTTCAATCCCCGGTACCAAAAAAAAAAAAAAAAATACTGTTGATCATGGGCTGGGGTTGTGGCTCAGTGGTAGAGTACTTGCGTCACATGTATGAGGCACTGGGTTCGATTCTCAGCACCACATATAAATAAATGAATAAAATAAAGGTCCATCAACAACTAAAAAAAATTTATAAAAAATCAAAATTGTTGATCACCTATTAAAGGGATGCCCTCATCTTCATGAGGGTAATAGATTAGTGGAGAAAACAAAGATATATGAGTAAGTAAACAAATGTGAAGTTATAAATTATGGTTTCATAAAAAGAAATCTTAAGATAGAGAATCATGAAGAAATCTACTTAGATCAGGTATTCAGAGAAGGGGCTTCATCTAAGAAGATGTTTTAGCTGAGACCTGGAGGGTGAAAAGGAATCAGTAATGTAAAGAGCAGAGGCAAACAATCCAGTCATTTCAGAAGTTGTTTTGAGTAGAGAAATGGAGAGAACTTAGTAAATGTAGGGTAAAAGAGAGCACTGCAGACAGAAAGTATAACTTGCGAAGAAGTGTTATTAAAAACTAGAAAAGGAGGAGATGCAATGGAAAGGAGGACTTGGGTTTGTAGTTACAAATAACAGAAAGACCAAAATGGATAGTTTTGCAGGAGGCTTGTCACTATCAGCATGAGAAGAGAAAGTGTTATATGTAGAATAAAAGAAAGTAGATTCCCCAGTTAATTTTCAAAACCAAGGAAAATATGACCTTATCAAGAGTTATGTAATAGTTGAGTTTGGCATGGGTTTTAGTGTACCTCATGTAATTTGTGGTAAGTGAAAGTATATTTACATGTAAGAGAATTTTCACTCAAGCATTTGGGGATGGATGATGAACCCTGCCAGTCCTAGTGCCACTGGTCCCTCTTTCCCTTTTCCCTCTCTTCCTACCCACACAGTTGTTTCTTTATCACTTGTTTCATCTCTTAACAGTCTTACCCTTTGACTCCTTCCCCCTCACCTTCATGTGTTTTATTGAAAGTTTTAAAGCATTTTTATGCATGACATTTTCTTTAACTTAATCCTAACAGCCTCATGTTTGTGGAGATGCATGTGGGGAAACTGAGGTTCAGGAAGCTGTATGATTTGTTTTAGGCCATAACCTAGGCTTCTGACTCCAAATCCAGTGCTTTTTCCATTGATACCACTGAGGTTTTCATCTCTTGTAAATGTACATGTGTTTAAAATATTATTATCTGCATGAGTAATGAAAGTGTACCCTGTTTGCTAGATGAGAGACATCTTCCTAAATGGGCTGTATGAGAGCAGGTGTGTGTATATGTGTATGTATATATGTATATGTATAAATATATATGATCATTATTATATATGTGATATACTTCACTTTACATGGACTTGAAATCAATTATATGCTAAGAAAATTTTGAAATTTTTAACATTATTTGAAGTGTTTAGAGCTTCCTGAAGTATGGCATATCCAGGATCTCTATCATAATTATCTCTAATTTCCTGTGTCATCTTAATTACTTAAGAGATAGGACCTTGATGTAGATGGTTGTCTCTTTAATACCACTGCCAAGAGGTGTTTTTGACAAAGTATGAGGAGATAAACTCAGATCACTTGTTTTTGCTCACTTTCTGATAGTTTTGTAGGATCTGGGAGATTAAGAGGATTGATCAAAATGAAGTTGGTGGATTATTTTTTGAATGTTAAGAGATGAGACATTTTTTATCAAGGATGTATAACCAATTCCTAAAATAACTATTCCAGTTTGAACTTTGATAATGGTTAGTAAATTGGAGCAGTACACCATAGAGTGAAAGAATCTTGACTTTCTGAAAATGGAAAAATGAAAACAAAATGAGTGGAATTGAATCTTCACCAAAGGCAAAGCAGAGGGGCTAGATCAGAAACTCACTGCTGGCAGCCATTTTTGGAAGTGGTTGAAGCTATTGATATAAGATGGTGACTATTTACTTAGTAGTGCCTTGGGAATTCTTTCTAGAGTATCCTGCTGTCTCTCTGTATAATATAAGAAGGTTTGGAGGAATAAGTGTTATAGTAATGCACTGGATTCCTTCATTAAGGCATTCATCCCCCAATTTTTCCTCTCCTTTTCTTTTTTGACCATAGAGTGATTCTCATCAGTTCCGTGTCATGGCAGCTGTCCTTCGCCATTGTTTACTAATTGTAGGTCCAACTGAAGAAAAAACAGAAGAGTTGCACAGGTGGGTAACCTTTGTATTGATATCTCAATGAAGGATATCATTAGATCTTGGTTTTTTAATGCATCTAATTTTAATCTTTATAAGCACAAGAAAATGAAAATGTTATAGTAAATCAGGTTACTGTTAGGTCATAAATTATAACCACTTCCTGATGAGAAATTTTCATTCTGTCTTCTTTGATTTCATTATATTGAATCCCAACAGAGAAGAGAATGTGACATTTTCTTGTATTCCACCATAAACTCCAGAACAACCAATAATAATAATATCATATAGTTATTGAACATTTCTTTGTATGGCATTGTTCTGAGTGTTCTTTTATATAAAGATTAACTTCTGGGATTATGATGTGGATCAGTGGTAGAGCACTTACCTAGCATGTATCAGACCCTAGGTTCATTTCCCAGCGACACACACACACACACACACACACACACACGATTGACTACTTTTAATCATCACACCAACCTTATACTATCTTAACCTTTTGATAAATGAGGAAACTGAGGCATAGAGAGATCAAGTAATTAATTTCTCTAAGATGACAATTCTAATAAGTGAAAGAGCTATGATTTGACCCCTGCTTTTAATTATCACACACCTGAACAGTACATTAATTTCATTTTGAGAATATTTCTCTCTTAAAATGACATATACTTAACCATTGATAATTTTTTAAATAACTTATAAGAACAGGGTCACAGTGTTTACTATTAAAATATATTAAAAATAGTTAAAATTTTGTGGCTTGTCTGTTAGAACTATTAATAGTTATAGAATAATAGAATAATAATAAAATTTATTATTCTCTGGGGCTGGTGATATAGCTGAGAGGTAAAGTACTTTCCTAGCATACACAAAGCCTGTGTTCCATCTCTAGCACTGAGAAAAAAATATATATGCGTGTATTTTCTCTGAGAAAAACTGAATCAGAATTAATGCATTTTCTAGTTTTCTTATTTTCTATTTTAGATCAAATTTGTAGTAACAGGACTTCAGACTTCATCATAAGATTACTTATACTTTATTCTATAAGAATATGAATGGTGTTGGTTTTTTTAATATTTACCTTTTTTTACAAGTGGTAATTTAAGCAATAAAGATAAATTCATGTCTGCAAAGAAACAACTTTGGTGTTAACTGATTTGTGAAGAAATTAATATGGGTTCCTCTTTTGAGCACTTAAAATTTTATTTTTTACTTTTTGAGCACTTAAAATTCTATTTTTCAAAATATGGCTAAATTAAAAACTGCACAGAAACAACCAGAGTACAAATAAAACAGTTTCCTTGTTATTTTTCAGTCAAATCTATATTATTTTAGTTTATTTATTTTATTCTATATTATGTTTGGCAGTATGTTACTTAACATTGAACTGAGTTTGTAGGTATATTATCTTTAGTCTCTGCTCTATGAGCCTTCAAAAGATTGTTTTCTTCATGATTAAGCATATATTTCACAATTCACAATAGCTAGATTGTGGAACCAACCCAATGCCCATAAGCAGATGAATGGATAGGGAAACTTTGATATATATACACAATAGAACACTTCTTAGCACTAAAAGAGAATAAAATCATGGCATTTGCAGGTAAATGGATGGAGTTGGAGAAAATAATGCTAAGTGAAGTTAGCCAATCCCAAAAAACCAAAGGTCACATGATCTATTTGATATGAAGATACTAACTTATAAAGGCAAGGGAGTGGGGATGAGAGGAATGAAAGAACTTTAAATAGAACAAAGAGAGGGGAGGGGGCAAGGGGATAGGAATAATAGCAGACTGAGTTATCCATGATTACCCTAAATACATGTATGAAGACACAATTGTTGTAAAAATACTTTATATAAAACCAGCAACTTGAAAAATTGTGCTCTTTATATGTAATATGAAATGAAATGTACTCTGCAAACATGTATAACAAATTAGAATTTAAAAAAAAGACCAAAAAAGCATATTTTTTTTCTGCAGCTATAGATCATTCTTTTAATTTTCTTGAGACTGTGCTCTTAAAAATCAATCAGGTTGCTGAATGTGGTGGTGTACATCTGTAATCCCAGTGACTCAAGAGGCTGAAGCAAGAGAATCTTAAATTTGAGGTCAGCCTTAGCAACTTAGTGAAATATTTTGGATTTTACAGTTCTGGGGATCAAACCCAGGGCCTTGTACATGCTTGGTAAGCACTTTAACCCTCACCTGCACCCCCAGCCCCTAAAAATCAAATGTTTAAAAAAGTAATCATATTTCTTCATTTTTCTTTGTGATGTTTCCTTTTTTTCTTTAAATATGCCTTTATCTTAAAAGTTGCTTTGATAAAAATCTAGACTTCACTGTAAATAAGAGCCACAGACAAGATTATGAATATTTTTCAAAGGCTTTCCTAGAAGATTGAGGTTGCTGCTGACTTAGCTGTTTATCTATAATGGTCCTACGTGTCCCTTTAATTGGAATTAAAGTGATTAGTATCATTTTGAGCAGTAATGACTTTAAGCTAATCCACTTAAATACAGAGAAAACTGCATCAACCATAACAGCTATTTTAGGAACTTACTACAATTATGAATCTATTAAAATCTCCTCTGTAGCAACCCTGAAAATAATTTCTGTGTGTGTGTATGCACACACATGCAAGTGTACATATGTAATGCTTAATTTTTAAAAAATAAGGGTGTTTCAAAGTCATCTCTCATCCTTTCCTCCCTATTCATTAGTTATTTCCTAAGTTTTTTTGTGTGTGAGACACTTTGTTTCAAAGAAAAATGTAATGCATGATAACCCTAGATAGGCTCATGTATGGTTATGCATTATCAAACCCAAAAGGTTGTGATGATGATTAAATGAGAAGTTCATAAAGCACCCTGTCCCTGGCACTGAGTAAGCTCTTAGTAAACAGGAGCTGCTGCCACCACTATAGCCATATTGCTTTTTTTTTTTTTTTTTTTTTTTTGCTGTTATTAAAGAAAGATTATTGGCTCTTAGATCTAATACTCAGTTTTTTTTTTTTTTTTTTAAGTTGTTTCTTTGAAAAATGATAAAAATAAAATAGTTTTTGGATCTTGACATTTTGTTTAGGAACATATTTGTATGTTTATCCTGCAATCATGTAAAGAAATTCATTTTCCATTATTCTAAGTTTTTTCTGAAGCCAGATATGTTCAGTGACACAAGCATGTTGGAAGCCTATAAAAGTGCTACAGAAGAGTGACTGAAAAGCCTGGCAAGTTTTTTCTGGCATGTTGTATAAGACAGTGGCTGGGTTCTTTTTTTTTCCCAGATTAATGAAGAGGACATGGACATAGAGATAAAAATGAGAGCTCACAAAGACAGCAGACCTTGACCTTCATTTCCACTAATCAACATTTTAGTTAGTTTTTCTGTTCCATTTCATTTCCTTTTGTCTATGCTTATGGTAACAAGAAGATTGGTGATATTATCCACCTTTTTTGATACATAAAAAGACATCCTAATTCTGTTTCATCTCTACTGTTTATCTTAAAGTATTTTCAGCACTCCTGTCCATAATCAGTAAGCTTATGCATAAACTTAGTCCCCAAAAGTTGCATGGGATGTGGTATTGTTTTATTTTGGAGACAAGGGAAGTAGGGAATGCCATATACATTGGTATGGAGAGAAAACCAGATCTGATTTAATTTATTTTAGGCTTTCAAGCTAGTTTCTTTTAGTCTTCTGAGTACATTAGCATCTACAAAGCTTTTTGTTTGTTTGTTTTCCTTGTTTTTTGTTTAATTCGTTTTGTCTCACATACCAATGGGACAATTCAGCACCTGACTTCTTATTACAATGCTAAACATTATGTTTTACACATAGCATACACTTTCTCTTTCCAATTTTTAAAATTGTGTTTTACACCTAGAAAATTTGCCATCTTTAACAATGATTAAGCATATAGTTCAGCAATGTTAAATACAGTGTTGTGCAACTATCACCACCATTCACTTCTACAGCTCTTTTCATCTTGTAAAACTGAAACTGTACCCATTAAATAATAACTTCTCATTCCTGCCTTTCCCTAGCCCCTGATAACCACCATTCTACTTTAGGTCTTTGTCAGTTTGGCTGCTCTAGGGACCTCAAGTGTAAAATCATAAAAGATTTGTCTTTCGGTGGCTGGCTTTTTTCACTTAGAATAATGCCCTCAAGGTTCATTAATGTTGTAACATATGGCTGCATTTTCTTTCTTTTTGAGGCTGGATAACATTATAGATACATACCACATTGTAGGTATATATGCTTGGGTTGCTTCTACGTTATAGCTGTCGTTACTAATGCTGCTATGAGCATGGGTATACAAATATTACTTCAAGATCCTGTGTTCATTTCTCTGTGTGTGTGTGTGTGTGTGTGTGTGTGTGTGTGTGTGTGTGTGTGTGTGATGTGCTGGGGATTGAACATAGAGCTTTGTGCATGCTAGGTAGCACTGAGCTACATCCCCAGTCTGTTAATTTCTTTTGTCTGGTTATATACCTAGAAGTGGAATTGCTAGATCATGTGGTAATTAAGACTATTTTTAACTCTATTTTTAACTTAGGGGTTTTTGTTTGTTTGTTTTTTGTTTTGTTTTTAATGTGGTGTTAGGGATCAAACCCAGGGCCTTATGCATGCTAGTGAGTGTTCTACTACTGAGCTACAGCTCCAACCTCTATTTTCAATTTTTTGAGGAACCAACATGCTATTTTTCACAGATGGTATCCCATTTTGCAGTCCCTCAACAGTGTGCAAGGATTCCAGTTTCTCCACGTCCTTGCCAACAATTTTATTTGTTTTGTTTTGTTAACAGTAGCTAAACCAGTGGGTGTGAGGTGGTATCACATTATGGTTTTGATTTGCATTTTCCTAATGATTGGTGATGTTGAGCATCTTTTTATGTGCTTATTGGCCATTTATGTCTCTTCTTTGGAGAAATGTCTATTCAAGAACTTTGCCCATTTTTGAATATTTTTGTGGTACAGGGGATTTATCCCAGGTTTGGTCTACCACTGAGTTGTACTCCTAGCCTCCATTTATTTTTGAGACAGGTTTTGTAAAATTGCCCAGGCTGGCATTGAAATTGTGATCCTGCCTCGACCTCCTGAGTTTCTAGGATTATAGGTGTGCCCCGCTGAACCTGGTTTAAATCACATTGTTCATTTTATTGAGTTAGGAGTTCTCTGCATATTGTCTCATATATAATATGCAAACATTTCCATTTTACTCTATTGTTATTATCTTTTTGTGGTACTGGGACTTGAATCCAGAGTGCTCTGCCACTGAGTTACACCTCCCTCCTTCCCCTTAAGTTCCACTTAAGTTGCTGAGGCTAGTTTTGGAACTTGTGATTCTCCTGCCTCAGGCTCCCCAGTAGCTGGAATTAGAGGCATGTGCCACTTTTCCTTTTGTTGCCTGTGTCTTTGTTGTCATTTCTAAGAAATTATTGCCTAATCCAGTAGGTGAGAGTCCAGCTTTATTCTTTTTTTGGTTGTCATTGGACTTTATTTAATTTATTCATTTGAGGTGCTGATAATTTAAACGCAGTGCCTCACACATGCTAGGTAGGCAAGAGCTCTACCACTGAGCTACAACCCCAGCACCCAGCCAGCTTCATTCTTTTGCATATGTATATCTAGTTACCCCAGCCACTGTTGAAAAGGCTGTGCTTTTCCTGTTTAATGGTCTTGGCACCATTGTAAAAAATCATTTGACTATATATGTGAGGGTTTTTATTTCTGGACTCTGTTCTGTTCCATTGGTCTGTCTGCCTTTGGGTCAGTACCACATTGTTCTGATTACTGTAGCTTTGTTAAGGTTTGTTTTTTTTTTTTTTTTTTTTTTTTTTTTTTTAAACATTAGCTTTTATAACTTTGTTTTATTTTTTTATGTGGTGCTGAGGATCAAACCCAGTACCTCACATGTGCTAGGCAAGTGCTTTACCACTGAGCCACAACCCCAATACCAGCTTTGTTAAGTTTTAAAACAGGAATTGTAAGTCCTTCAGCTTTTTTCTTTTTCTTTTCCTTTTTGTTCCTTCAAGATCATTTTGGCTTTTTGGAGATCCTTAAGATTCCATATAAATTTAAAGATGAGTTTTCCATTTCTGCAAAGAAATATCATTTGGATATTGATAAGGATTGTATTGAATTTGAACACTTCGGGTAATATTGACATCTTAATGGTAATTTTTCTAATCATCATGCATGATATACTTTTAATAAATTTTTAAAATGGAATGATTTTATTTCTGTTTATATTTATTAATTGAGCACTTATCTTTGTTGCCCTAAAGCTCAAAATGGTGCATAACAATGGTGAATTCAGTGCAGTGTCTGTTCTCCAGGGATCACTGATTATTTACTTACTTACTTGTAAGTAAATAATTACAGTTTTTTGTGAGTTTTGTTTCAGATATGAACAAGTTTATATAGGTGTTTTAGAAAAAGGGAGTTTACTTTATCTGGAGAGATCAAGGAAAAGGGGGGTTTATTGTGTTTTGCTGTTTTTATTAAAGTTCTCAGTTCTTTAACCTGATTTTCTGTAGATAACAGTTATATAAGTGAAACGAGATTTTCCCAGCTCTAGCTGAGCATTAGCTAGGTGCTTTAAAGAGCTCCACAATACATGCCCTGCAGGAACATAGACACGAAGTGAGGAAATAAAACATAAATATTATGAAAAGTGAAATAACAATTCAGGACAAGAATAGAAAGATATTACAAGGTAGTTTTTGAGTAGTTTCCCAGTGAATTTTATTCAAATAATAATTGCTAACTAAAATAGGGGACAAGCCCACTCTGGTCTGGAAGTCCTCATTCCAGAGGAAAGTCCTCCTTACTCATACTCTTCCTATTCTCCATCCTCTTCCACACCTCTGCTGATTACTTTTTATACTATCTAGAAACTTCTTGTAAGGGGTTTACTTTTTCCCCTCTGTGTCCCTAAACATTCATTTCAACCTCTTTCTTTTCCCTCATTACCATGTCCTGCCAGTCTCAACATACTTGTTCTAGATTTAACAGACCACCTCCTTTACAGTTGTATACTCAGGCTGTTGAGCCCTATGGGAAAGTTTTACATAATCTGACAGATCAAAGCAAATGTCTGCTTAAAATCTTCTTGTGGCTCCTCTCTGTCTTAAGGAATAAAAGAAACCATTTTAAGGGAATGGGGAAATCGCTGTGCATTTATTTTTTATATGAGCCTTATCTGGGAGGGAAATCTTTTCTTCCTGGTCAGTCTTCTTGCATTCATGATTCCATCAAATCTTTGACTTGAAATTTCAGCTCTTACCTCAAGATACTATGCATATGTTTACAAATGGGGAGTACCTGATATATAACTTAGGTTGGGTATCAGTGTCAGTGTATTTATTAAATGTTAGTAAAACTTCTTCTCAGCTTTTTAGATAAAAATTAAAAAATAGAATCTGCACCCCAGTGGATCGTTTTATGTGCCAATATGGTTGAATATGCCCTGCACCACTTTGCAGTTTAGACTTGATATTTCTGTGGATTTACCCTATATTCATTCTTTATCTTACCATACCCAGGCTTCTTCATCTACTACTTGCCAGCACAACTCTGGTTTAAGGTCATCAATAAACTGTCTTACCATAGGGAAGAGAAGGGCAGAGTATTGAATACAGAGTCATCTTCTGCCTACTTGCTGGCCTTCCTTCCTTCCTTTCCAGCATTCCTCGAGGAAAAGGAAGAGAATCACAAAAGACCCTGAATAACCAAAGAGCTTTGAGCAAGAACAATGTAGGAGGCATCTGATTTCATAATATAAAGCTACAATAATCAAAACATTTTTTTTGCATAAAAACAAACATAGATCAATGAAACAGAATAGAAAGCCTGGAAATAAACCCACACATATACAGTCAACTGTACTTTAGCAAGGATGCCAAGAATACACTGGACCCTTACTTCACACCATACACAAAAATTAATTCAAAATTGATTTGTTACTTAAATGTAAAATCTGAAACAATAACTCTTAAAATAATACTTAGGGGGAAAGCCTAGGACCTGAGTAGATGTTTCTCCAAAGAAGAGATACAAATGACCAATAGATACATGAACAGTGTTCAGCATGACTAATCATAGCTAATCATCAAAACCACAATAAGCACCTCACATCTGTTATAATGGCTACTATAAAAAATAATAAGTGTTGCTAAGGATGTGGAGAACAGGGAATTTTTGTATGCTGTTAGGAACAATGTAAATTGCTGTTGTGGTGTAGATATTATAGAAAACAGTAGAAATAAATTCAATAAATTAAAAATAGAATTACCATTTTTGATATAGCAATCCCACTTCTGGGTATATAGCTAAAGGAAATAAAATCACTATCCCAAAGAGACATCTGTACTCCCACGTTCATTATCACTATTCACAATGGTCAGACTATAGAAACAACTTAAATATCTATCAGCAGATGAATGAACAAAGAAAATGGGGCATGTACATATAATAGAATATTATTCATTCAGTCTTTAAAAAAGAAATCCCAGGGCTGGGGTTGTGGCTCAGTGGCAGAGTGCTTGCTTCACACATGTGAGGCACTGGGTTCGATCCTCAGCACCACATAAAAACACGTAAACAAAATAAAGATATTGTATCCACCCATAACTAAAAAATAAAATAAAAAAAAAAAAAATCCTATCATTTACAACAACATAGATGGGTATGGAAGATAAAATAAATAAACCAGATACAAAAGGACAAACACTTTATGATCCCATTTTTATGAGGAATCTAAAATAGTGCAACTCATAGAAGCAGATAATACAGTAGTGGGGGTGTAGGTAAGAGATTGGGGAGATATCTTTCAAAAAACACAGAATTTCAGTTATAAGTTCTGGATATCTACTGTACACAGAGAGCCTGTAGTTAACAATACTGTTTGGTATAATTAAAATTTGCTGAGGGGGTAAATCTTAAGTGCTCTTACCACAACAGAAAAAAATTATTTTAAAGGAACTTCTTTTTAATAAAGAAAGTAGAAGGGAAATCATTTGGAGATATTAAATTTTTTTAATAGACTTTCCAACCTTGAAAAAAAGATATGAACCCCAAATATAAAGAAGATAACATTTGACCAGAAAGATTTATTAACATTTAGGTCTACATAGGCCATTAGCATGCTCGTCAGTGTCATTTGGTGTTAAATTTTGTTTAGTTCAGCGATTGATAGAGGACTAGATTTTAGATTGTCTTCCCTCTCCCACAAAGCTTTAATCAGGGCTTTATGGAGCTCTTAAATAGACCTTGCTTTTGAATCTGCATATCAGGAGGGGGCTGGGAGCCAGAGCTAGAGGATGTCATGTCCCAGTGATTAATGATCTCTAGGAAGCTGAAAAGGAGAGAGTAATATACACAGTATTTCTACCCCCTGGAGTAGGAATGCAAACACCATTGTGCAAATCTGTGCATAGTCACCGACTTCCTGGTAGCTGGAGAATTTCATACACTCTTCTACCACAAATAAAACTGTCAGAGAAGTGACAGAGCTCAAAAAGCTGGCCTTCCTTACTTAAAAAGAATAGCTCAAACACAGTGAGCCAGAAAATTAATTTTGTAGTTGTTTGGGAACCCAGTTGTTAAATAAGAAATGAGAATATGGGAACTTTTCTTGAAAAGCCTAAAACCTCCAAATATTTGTTGATTCTAGCCCTACATTTGGTTTCTTAAATTTACTGAATTCCTAGAAACTGCTTAATTTAAACAAATTTAAAGGGGAAACTTTTTTTTGTAATGAAATGCTCTATCTTAAACTTTTCTGTATGGTCTTTTGTAGATTTAGAGACTCATACTGTTGATGGAATCCAGAGCCTATTGTCTTATGTTTAGGGAAAAAAATCTAACATTTCAGAATGGTTTGTGTAGTTTTAGAAAGTCACTCTTCAGTAGTCTTCTTCCCCCCCACCCTTTTTTCTCCCCAGTGAATTTATGGTATTTAATAGGAGTTTCTAGATGCTTAAATCAGAAGTTGAAGCATTTTAAACTATAAATAAGGTACTACAGAAGCCTGCAAAAATTTTTTAAAAGAAGGTTTGTGGGAAAGCATTATATTTCAACTACCTTTGATTATTTACAAATAACCAAAATTAGACTTTGTGTAATAGAAATACGGGTAGGTTTTAGTGAGAACACCTAAATAGCTTGTATTTTATCAAGAACTATTTATTTACAGACTTGATAAATTATTTTTTGCTCATACTCCGTATGTTTATGCCCTATATGTTATTGCTTATTATTCTGCATTGATTATTTAACTTTTAAACATATTTCTTACCAATTTTTATTTTTCCATAACATAAAGAGAAAGGAAGTTTTTATTCTTGGAGGAATAGAGCCACACTTCATGGCAAAGGAGAGAAAAACCTTTTTTTATTTTCCTATTTTTTTAATAGTGTCACTATAATTTAAATTTTAGACTGCGATGGTCTAAATCAAGACAGTATCAGATGGATTAAGCCCTGAACTTGGTTTCCAAGTGGTTAGACTTCTAAATTGCATTTGCAAGAGTTTATTTTTAGTCAGGATGTGGTTATTTTTAGATCTGCTTCTCTTTCACTAGGAAATGTAATGCCTGTCTTTCCATTGTTGTTTATCAGGAAGTTCTGAGGCTCAGGCATTTAAGATCCAGTTACCATAGAATGCTACCTTTTCTTTTAGATGAAAATATGAAATAATGCATGGAGGGAAATATGCTCATTGAGAACATATCTAATTTTGAAACAGTGTTATTTCTCTTGTTCACTGAGCAACAGAACAAGGTTTTCAGGGAATGCCAAAAATACAAGGTTTGAGTTCCCCCTACTGGTGCATCTCAAGCTTATATATTCCTTAATATATAACCAGAAGGCCTAGGAGATGGAGATTAGAAATGAGGCCATTTCTAATCTCATCATTTCTGATGAGAGGAAAAGAAACACCATCTTCCTTTTTCCTGTAAATGTCTTACACAAAATGGGATGACTTAAAAATTGTATTTGTACATCTAGAAAGAACAAAATTTAATCCTGCAGTGTTGTCAGCCCTGTTGTGATAAGCTGCTTATACACATTTCTTCTTGAATGCTTTATGGTGTAAGCTGAGGAATAATAAAACACCAGTGGAAGCCTGGTGTGGTTCCTGGTGTGATTCCACCTGTAATCCCAGCAGCTCAGGAGGCTGAGGCAGGAGGATCTTGAGTTCAAAGCCAGCCTCAACAACTTAGTGAGGCGCTAAGCAACTCAGTGAGACCGTCTCTAAATAAAATGTATAAAAAGGCTGGAGATGTGGCTCAGTGGTTAAGCACCCCTAAGTTCAACCCCTGGTACCAAAAAATAAATAAAATTTAAAAAAATTAAAACACCAGTAGATATACAAAAGTATTTAAAACTGCCCCACCCCAAGGAAATGCAAAGCTAGCATTGTTATCACAATAAAATTAAAGGGCTGGCATTAAAGCTCACTTAATCCTATTTTAGCATCTCAGAAAGTAACATGATATTATGTGATTTTTGTCTATCCATTTTTCATCTGTTCTTCCTAATTTTGTCAAATGTGTATTTGAGGCAGTTTTTTATTTTCTCTTAGTAAGGTCCAAGTAATATTAATGGCTTATTTTGAAAAAGAAAAATTTTAATTGACTTCTAAAAGTCACCTCTGAACTTATTATTATGTTTGCATTTTAAAGGACTATTCAATCAAGTTAAAATATTGTATTTTTAAATTGCTTTTCAGCAATGCAGTCAACCTTTTAAGCAATGTTCCGGTCTCTTGTTTGGATGTTCTCATTTGTCCATTAACCCATGAAGAAACAGCCCAAGAGGCAACGACTTTAGATGAACTGCCCAGTGATAAATCAGCTGAGAAAGAAACAGTTTTGAAAAACAATACCATGGTATACAATGGTATGAATATGGAAGCCATTCATGTTTTACTCAATTTTATGGAGAAGAGAATAGACAAGGTAAGGCTGATAGAGTGGAAACCTTTGAGAAGATGCTTCTAAAGCATATAAATGTGCAATACTACAGACCATAGAGCATGATTTTTAAATCTAAGCTTTTTTTATATACCTGACATGTTGCTTAATTTTACTCTAGAAAGCATTTTATTGTAATATATGATGAATTACTGAAAAGTAGTGAATTTATTTGTTTAATGCTGCATATTTGTTTATGCAATATGTTTACCAAATTTGTATCTATTGCCTGAAAATAAAGGAAAAATTAATTACTCTTTCATGTAGGTACTTTGAAAGTCCCAGAAGTAAAAATCATCCCCCCAAAACCTTAATGATATTTTCTGTAATGCCTTTAAAAGACACCTTTTTAAAAAAAAAAAAAAAAAAAAAAAAAAAAGTTTTTCAATTTTCTACTTGTGAACCGTTTATTTTCTCTGATCTGCCACTCAGTTTATCACATAATTATATTAAAAGGCAGCAGTGGAGCATAGGTGGGTCACCAAAACCTTTGCTTTGTTTAAGCATAGTCTGAGCTGGGAGAACTCTAGAAAACATAGGAAAATCAAGGAAGGATAAAACCAGTCAGTAAACATGAAGACAACTGGGGAAAAAATGGAAATATTGTTAGAAAAAACCCAATGTATCCCACCCCACTGCCCCCATCCCCAAAGAAAGTGATTCATATGCTCAGGTTACATGAAGGAAAGGAATACTTTCAGAAACTAAACTAATGGAGCATGTATGGTTTTCTTTGTAGGGAAGCAGCTATAGAGAGGGCCTAACTCCAGTTCTCAGCTTATTAACAGAATGTTCCCGAGCCCATCGAAACATCAGAAAATTTCTCAAAGATCAGGTAACTGCTTAATGCATAATACATCTCAAAGTTAATCTTACTGTATATTTTTTTTAAACATAGAACTAATGAATTCTCACATAATGATTTTCTTTCAGAAAATCAGAAAATAAGTTTTAATCTTTGGAATCTTCTAATCAAGAAATAAGTGATCTTGCTAGAGATATAACTCAGTGGTAGAGCACTTGCCTACCATGTGCAGAACCCTGGATTTGATCCCCAGTATGCCAAAAAAAAGTTAAAAACAAGTGATCTTGTGTAATTTTTTGAGTCATTCATTCATTTATCCAACAAATGTTTATTGAGATCTATGTGTTGTTTTGTAAGCATTGTTCTGAGCAATGGACAACAGATGAAGTCTGTCTAACCCTAACCTTTGTAGGGTTTACCTTACTGTGGGGGATAAAAAGTAGATAAATATATAATGTACAGACAAGAAATGATAAGTGTTCTGAAGAAAGTTTTGAAGCAGGGGATGGTAATATTTAAGGGGAGAAGAGAGAGCCTCTGTGAGGAGAAAACTTTTGAGCAGAAAGTTGGATAAGTAAGAAAAATGTCTCTGAGAATCTCTGGAAAAGGAATCTATGAGAGAGAACAAGTTCAAAGTCCCTGAGATAAGAGGATGCTTTGGGGGCCTGGGGTTGTAGCTCAGTGATTGAGCATTTGCCTCGCATGCATGAGACACTGGGTTCAATCCTCAGCACCACATATATAAATACATACATACATGCATAAAATAAAAGGTATTGTGTCCATCTACAACTAAAAAAATATTAAAAAAGAGAATGCTTTGGTATACTTAAGGAAAAACAAGGCAGCCTGTATGAATAGGCAAAAATACACAGAGTGGTACATCAAGTAAGAGGTAAACAAGTGCCAGATAACACAAGTTATAAAGACTTGATTCTAAGTGAGATAAGACAACATGACCATTTTGAGAGGAGAAGTGAAGTGACCTCATTTATATTTTAAAATACTCTGACTAGGGTAGGCTGTAGAGTAGACCTTATTGGAACCAGGAGACCAGCCCAGAAAAGAGCTGATGATGACAGGTTGGCATGGGGTGATAGTAGTGTGTCCTTATGTTGGGATATGTTTTGAAGTAGAACTCATGTAACGTGCTGATAGATTGGGATATGTGTTGAGAAAGAAAGAAAAAATAATCAAAGATGACTTAAACTTTTTGATTATAGTTTAAATTCTAAGACTTTGACTCTAACAGTATCTAAAACTGACCTAAAATCCCAGTTTCCCCCACCTTCTCTTGATGCTTCAATTAAACTTTCTGTTATCTCCAAGAGGACTGGCAGTCTATCATTCTTTTTACTCCTTCACTTACCTAGTATTCTTACATTTTTATTCTTACCCAGGCTAGATCTCACCTGTAGCTCTTTACTACAATCTCTGTTTTTCATACATCTTTAACTAGTATTTCTCATTCTCTTCTAGTCACACTTACTTGCAAAACCTAATAAACAGGTTAAATGCAGCCTTCTATTTACTCTGGGCTTCCACTGAGCACTTGAACAGGATAAAAGAAAACAACATAACCATATGGATTAGTCTGTTGAAATTTTAAGACTGCTGGCCCTAAGTGGCTCCCCAGAACATTCCAAGATAATTATTTTATAACTCCTTTTTCTTTTAACCTCCACCATCTATTCTCTCCTCACTCTGATTTCTTGACCTTGCTTTATATTTCCATAAGAAATTAAGAGAAAACTTTATTTTTCACCACTGCATCTACTGTCTGTATTTTTAGTGTTAACACTTTGTCTCTTTCACAGGCTTTGAATTGTCCCCACTGTTGTCTATGGCCAGCCTCTGTTCCAGATCCATTTCCCTCTTGCCTTATGAGCTTTGTCCTGTACTTATTCTTTTTCTCCCTTCTTACATTCAACTTTTTTTTAATGTACTAGATCATTTCTGCCATCATCCAAACACATCTTCCATCTTAAAACAACAACAAAAACCTTCTATTAATCCTACTTCTCAGTGTCTTCCCATTTCTCTGCTCGTCTTTATGCAGTGTTCCTAAAGAGTTTCTATACTCCTCATTTATATATTTTTTTTTACTTACCTTTGACTCTCTCCTGGACCCTCTATAATTAGGCTTTCATGCTTTCCACTCAATACAAAGGTTTTTATCAAAGTCAACAACCCAATATTGCCAAAGCTAATAATTCTCAAGTCTTTTCTTTTTATTATGTGATAGAATTTGGTCTAAGTATTCCCTCTTCCTTGAAATTTTTTCTTTACGTGGTTTCTAGATACAGTAGAGAACCTCTTCATTGATGCCTCTCATCCCAGCTGTAAATGTTTGAGTGCCCCAAGGCAATACTGCCTTGTCTCCATCTCTACTTCCCTGGTGATCTTATTCAGGAGTATTGATTGGGAGTATGCCGATGACTCCCAAGTTTTTATCTCTAGCTCTGAGCTATTTCCTAAGCCCCAGACTTACATATTGAACTGAACTGCCTACTCCTCTCCTCCCATTGAACATGTAGCACTTAACTTAAGTTTAACATGTCCCAAACTTTATATGATTTCCCATGTGCCTAACCTATTCTTCCTCTTCTTTCCACATTTCAATATGTGGTGTAACCATTCATCTCATTATTCATTTATCACCTCATAGAATTTCCCCTAATAAATGAACCAGGTTTATTTTGTCTGTCTGTATTTATGATCAAGTTTAATAAACACTAATACATAGTGCTGATGAAGAGAAATTAGAAAGTTGGGACTATATGTTTAAGAAATTCACATTCCATTGAAAGAAAAGAAAGATATAAACACATGAAAAATCATCTAAGCAAGATAAACTAATCATTTATGGTAGCTTCTAAGTTTTATTATTTTAAGACATTCTACCTTGACTAAGAGGGCTCCGTGAAGAATAATAAATGAAAATGCTTTATTTTCTCTATTTTATGCTTTTTCACAAAGATAACCTTGGGATCAGCATTCAAGCAAACTGTTTAGATTTTGTTGTCTCTAAGATAGCCAAAACCAGCTTCTTTATAGGAAGTCTTGAGCCACATATAAGTAGATACAAAAGCTTATGAGGCCCACTTTCTGTCCTCAAGAAACACTACAATATAGGTAAGCAGGTGAAATATAACAGGTAAAAAGATAAAGATTCAAAGTATATTAATCTGTTTTTCATTACTATAACAAAATATCTAAGTCAGACAACTATATAAAGAAAATTGCTTTACTATTTTGGCTCATGGTTCTTGCCAGCAGAATAAGGACTTGTAGGGCATCACTTGGAGAAGATAGAGCACTTGTGTTTGTCTCTTCTCATGTCTCTCCCCCACATATTTTTGTAAAGCCACCACTATTCAGTTGTGGAGGTTCTACCCTCATGACCTTGTCTAATCCTAATCACCTCCCAAAGATGCCAACTCTAATCACTATAATGGGATTAAGTTTCCACCCTCTTAATGACTCACATGAAACCTTGGAGGATACACTCAAACCATATCTAGACCATAGCATCCTACCCCTGTCTCTCATAGTTCAGGTAATACTTACAATGCAAAATACAATTTTTCCTTCCCCAGTAGTCCCAGAGTTTTAACTCATTCTAGTATTAATTCAAAAGTACAAAGTTTTATCTAAGACTCAAAGTGAACTCATTCTCTGTGAGCCTAGAATATCAAAATAAGTTATCTCCTTCCAGCATACAATGGTGGGAGGCCATTGTATACAATGGGATATACCTTCACATTCCAAGAGGAAAGAACAGGAAAATACACAGGTGAATTGCCCCCAAAACAAGACCAGAAACCAGCAGGACAGACATTAAATTCTAAAGCTCCAAGTTCTTTATCAAGGGGTAGGCCCCCAAGGCCTGAACACTCCCTCCCCTACAACCTTGCTGGTCACAGCCTTACATGATTGCATACTAATGTTGGTGGCTTTCCTGGATGGGTATGACATGTTGCTAGTCACTCTGTCTGTCTGGGATCCCATGTATGTACTGTTTATCACCCCATTAGGTGCTCCTTGCCAGGGCTCTGACCCTTCAGCAAATTTCTGCTTGGCTTCCCAAGCTTTCCTTTGAAAACTCAGTGAAAGCCACCATGATTCTATAATTCTTGCATTCTTCATGTCTGCAGAGCCAGCATTATGTAGATGCCAGAAAGGTCTACCACTGGCATAAGCTGTGCCTGGCCTATGACAAGAGAGGTGGCCTAGAAAATTTGTGAAATGCCCTCAAAGCCTTTTCCAGTTGTCATGATGATTAACATTTCTCCTGCTAAACTTTTTAGCAAGCATTCCCTCTGCCTGGTCCTCCTTGGCTATACCTTTACACTCTTTTTCTTTGCTCCTTCCTTTGCTAGGGTATGAATTCTCTAAATAAACGTACCTACTCTGTTTCCTTTTGCTCCCAGCTTTCACTGTAAATCTGACTAAAAGCATCCAGTAATTCTCATGTCACAGCCTGAATGCTTTATAATTTTGAAATTTCTTCTGCCAAACAAACTAGTCCATCATTATTAATTTCAGCCTTTTCTTAAGTCTTGTGGCATGATTGCAATACAAATTGTTTGCAGTGGTATAACAATGATGACCCTATTTCCAGTTTCCAAACAGATTCTCATTTTCATCCAAACCTAGTTCCTTAGTCTTCTGAGCCCTTACTAGAATAGAATCTCCCACAAGTATATGCTTAGCACATTCTAGGCCTTTTTTTTTTTTTTTTTTTTTTTTTTTTTTTTTGGTACCAGGGATTCAATCCAGGAGCACTTAAATACTGAGCTATATTCCCAGACCTTTTTATATTTTATTTTAAGACAAGGTCTCGCTAAGTTGCTTAGGGTCTCCTTAAATTGCTGAGGCTGACAATCCCCCTGCCTCAGCCTCCTGAGCTACTGGGATTACAGGCATGTGCCACCATGCCCAGCTTGAGGCTTATTTAAAAAACTGCTCCTCCACACTCTTCCATTCTCTACTCATCTCCCAATTCTAAAGCTGCCTCCACATTTTCAAGTATAATTATAGTAGTAATGCCACTTTTGGTACCAATTCTCTATATTAGTCTGTTTTTCATTACTATAATGAAATACCTGAGGCAAGCTAACATTATGAATAAAACTGGTTTATTTAGCCCTAGAGATTTAAGGACAAGCCGCTTGCATTGGCTCAACTCTGGTGAGAGCCACAAGGCACTGTGGCAGAAGCATATGCAGGAAGAATAAATCACATCTCAAAAAAGAAAGCCAAAGAGTAAGTCAAGTTTGTTCTTAACAACAGTTTGCTCTTGCAAGAGCTTCAGAGTCCCACAGAAGTCACCTTAATCCTTTCTAAGGGCAGTTCTCCAGTACAAGGACCTCCCTCTAGGCCCCCCACCACTTAGAAACCTCACCATCTCTCAGCACTACCACACTGGGGACTAAGATGGACCTTGGGGTTTGCATTCAAACTGTGCCCAAACCATACCATAAGGCATAATACAGAACTCAGTGTGCTTCTGAGGAGGGTGTCTACTAACTATGATGATCAAGAAGGCAAAACTGAAAGTAACAGATGATTGGCTGGGTGTAGCTCAATGGCAGAGTGCCCTACATTTGATCCCCAACACCAAAAGAAAAAAAAAAAAAAGATAACAGCTGATTGCCCTTGATAATACTACAAATGAATATAGTTATTGTGGCCAGTAATGAATACCTAATTAAATCCAATTCACATATACCCAAAGAAAATTGGTTTTGATTATTCCATATATAGGCAGTTAGAAAACAGATGGTAGAAATTACTCACCCAGGTTGAATTAGTCTTGTGAGGCTTATAGAAGAGATGTGTATTTAGTAGATTTGAAAGAAAAACTAGACACAATTTATCAAAGAAAAATTTGCTGGAGGGCACTACTAGGGGAGAAATACATATGTAGTTGGGGAGTGTCAGAAAACAATGGCAACAATAAAATTACATTAAAAAAAAGGAACCAAAACAAATAGCTAACAACTTTTACATGATCATATAGATTTTGCAGTGTGGGATTGTGGACATATGCTATATTTATTGTATCCCATTCTTCTAGAAATGGGAGATAAACTTAGCAAAGTTGGTGTAATCAAATAATAATTTTTTGTGCAATTACTTTGTGCCTAGTATTGTGCTCTACCTTGCCAGATATGTTGAAATGTGGATTCTATAACATTTGGGTAAATTATTCAATATTCTGAGATTTAGTTTCCATTTTTTTATTTATAGCCATATCTCCAGTGCCTCCAGTACTTTTGATACATGGTAGGCACTCACCTATAGAAAAAGAGAGAGGGAAGGAAGAAGGTTAGTTGACTGAATAAAATAAAATATTCACAAAGGGTCTGGCATATAGTAGGTGCATAGTAAATTATTACTTGACTTTGTGTCTACCCTCATGTCCTAGCATAAGTCCTAACTATATAGCAGCCACCTGCTGTGGTTTGGGTATGGTTTGTCCCCCAAGGGTTCATGTGTTAGAAGCTTGATTCCCACAGTGATGATGTTGGAAGTTGATGAGGTTCTTCGGTCATTGGAGGAGCTGCCCTCCTGAGGGATTAAGGTAGCTTTTGTGAGACCCTTGAGATTTTCTGAGAGCAAGTTCTTAAAGAGTGAGCCCACCCCTGAATTGCAGCTTCCTGTTTCAAGATGTAATTTCTTTCCCTCCCACACATGCCCCTGCCATTGTGATACTGTTCTTCACCTTACCAAATCTGTCTTTGATGGGTACAGCCACACAGTCTTGGAATTTGAACCTTCAGAACTATGAACAAAATAAACCTCTTTTCTTCATGAAGTTAGCCCACCTCAGGTATTTCCTTATAGTAATAAAATAGAATAATATATCACTTAATAGAAGTTACTGGAATTAATTAATTTCCCTTCATTCAATGAATATTTATTGAGGACCTGTAATATTCCAGGCACTGGGAAGACAGCAATAAACCAAAGAAAGAAATCCCTGCCCTGTAAATTCTGAATAGAACTTACTTTTGTGGAAGGAGGCAAGATAGTAAACCAAAAAGCATGTTCTATGCTAGATGGTGGTCATTGCTATGAGGAAAATTTATAGTAGAGGCAGGAACAGGGTGAAGAAGAGAATCCTAAAGGTTAGTGAAAGGATGGTTAGGGAATTCTTTTATAAGTGATATTTGAACAGAGACCTTGAAGGAAGTTAAGGGAGAAAGCCATGCAAGTTTGTAGAAAACTAGTTTCTGGGCTGAGAACAATAAATACAAGGACCTGAGGTAAGAAAATACTTGGCATGTTTAAGAAATTCCATGGAAGTCTGTGTGGCTGTAGTAGCATAAGCCAGGAGAAGAGTAAAAACAAAGTCAAAGAAGTATCAGGAAATGAGTATATGTAACCTCATAAGGAAATTATGGGGACTTTATGTTTTACTCTGAGTGATATGAAAGTCATGGAAACTAGAGCACTCTGAGGAGTGACATGACCTAACTTTCAAAAGATGATCCTAGCTGCTGTGTAGAGAATCGTAGAGGGAGCAGTATAGAAGCAGGGACCACTTAAGAGGCTGTGATATTAGTCCAGGTGAGAAGTATTGATAGCTTGGTTGGTAGTGAAAAGTGGTTGGGTTATTGGGTGTGTTTCAGAGATAGAGTCGACATAATTTGCTAATAGATGGATATGGGGTATGAAAGAGAAGTGAAGGATATTTCCAAGGTTTTCATACTTAGCAATTAGAAGAATGAATTTAATTAACATTTAATGGGATGGAAAACTGTATGAGGAGCAGGTTTTGTGGGAGCATCAAGAGTCCCATTTAGGACATGCTAAATTTGAGAAGCCTATAAAAATCTAGAGGTCATAGCAGAGTGGAATTAGTGTTTACCAAGGGCTTGGGGAGAGTATGGATTTTATACAATATAATGTCTACCCACGATTGAATGTGACCTATCATATGAGGTTAATTTTCCTGTTGTGTGTGGAATTTTCCATTTGTGGAATCCTCTGAGTGCTCATCAAGTTTTGGATTTAGGAGCACATCAGATTTTCTGGTTAGGGGTTTTATATCTATTCAATGGGTATAATAAAATTTCAGTTACATAAAATGACTAAGTTCTAGAGATCTGTTGTCCAATACTGTATGGATAATTAACAATACTGGATTATATGCATAAAAATTTACCACCAGTGTTTAAAAAAAAATAAGAAAGAAATGCAGAATCATAGGTTTCACCAAGACTTACTGAATCAAAATCTGCATTTTAACAAGACCCACAGGTATTTGGAGTGTACATTACAGACTGAAACACACCAGCATGAAGGTTAGAGGGATGTCTTCATGACACTAATTTGCTCTGCAATCAGTCTATAAGGAAGATGGTAGCAGCATATTTAATATTGTATTATGTTGAATGTTCTCTGTATGAAGTCATTGTAGATGTAATCTTAAAAATTAATTTTAATATAATTTGTCCTTAAATTTATCCATTTACTTTCCATAGCACTTTGTAAAATCCTATTATACATTTCTATTCAGTGATTTAAAAAAAAAAACCTTGAGGTCAGGAAGAAATCAACATGCCAACATAAATTCAAGAGTCATGAGGAGGTAGAGATTGTATAAAACTATTAAATCAGATGAGATCACCAACAGTGTGAGCGAATATAACAAAGAAAAGTTGCTCAAAAACTCAACCCTTGAGTATTCCAACATTTACAAGACAGGAAGAAAAAAGAGAATTGACAAAAAGGGCTGAGACAGAGCAACTTCTCGTATAGGACAGCCAGAGATAAGTATCTGGGTGGACATTTGGGTGAGTGAGCAAAGGAACAGACAAGAGTAGGCAAGTGACACTAGCCCTTTGAGGATAGATGTATAAAATAGGGATGAGGGTCATGTTGCTACTTATTTACAGGGTTACTGCAAGGATTATAAATAATGTATGTATACATCTAATACCACAACTAACACATAGAAAGTGCCCAGTAATTACAGATTTTTCTTACCAAAAATGCTTGGAATTAGGTTTATTTTGAAATATTTTGTATATAAACATAATGAGATATCTTAGCAGTGGGACCCAAGTCCAAACATGAAATTCATTTATGTTTTTTATGTGCCTTATACACATAGCTTGAAGCATTATTTATTTATTTTGTTACATTTGGTTTTTGCTTTTGGTATGGGGGATTGAACCCAGGAGTACTCTACCACTGGGCTATGTCCCCATCCCTTTTAAAAATTTTTTTTTATTTTGAGTCAGGGTCTTGCTAAGTTGCCCAGGCTGGCCTCAAACTTGCAATCCCACTGCCTCAGCCTCCTGAGTAGCTAGGATTACAGGTGTGCACTATCACACCCAGCCTGAAGGTAATTTTATACAAAATTTTGTCTAGCCATGATTGACTATGATCTGTCACATGAAGTCAATTTTCCAGTCATGTGTGGAATTTTCCATTTGTGGCATCCTCTTAGTTCTCAACAAGTTTTGGATTTAGGAGCACTTCAAATTTTCTTGTTAGGGATGCTTAACCCATAATAGCCAATTTTTTATTATAAACATGAAGAAAGCATAAGTGTAGATTTTTTTTTTTAGTGAATATTGAAAATGCTTCAGAAGAAATCAGTATGACTCTGGATATTAAGGAAGTTTCTGTGAAAGAAAGAGAAACTTGAATCAGACTTTGAAATGGATTTTGATAGGGGCAAGAAACAGCGTTCCAGGTGATGAGATGAGTAAAAATTTAGAAATGCCTTTAGGAGAGCCTGGTGATATAGCAGAGACGATTCTGTACAAATGAAGCCTCATTACAGGCATTGACTTACTTGAAGTTTGTTTTGTTTTTGTTGCTTGATTTTATTTGGAAGCTAACATATATTTGTTTATTTGTTCACTCTTATAAAACTAAGCCCAGTAAATATTGCAAGACCAACCAATTGCAAGACCAACCATCCTCAAAGACTCAGGAACCCTCAGTTGATGATGGTTTTTTCATTTGTGCCATCAGGTTTTACCACCATTGAGGGATGTGACAAATCGACCTGAAGTTGGCTCAACTGTGAGAAATAAGCTGGTGCGCCTCATGACACATGTTGACCTTGGAGTCAAGCAAATTGCTGCTGAATTCCTTTTTGTCCTTTGCAAAGAGAGAGGTAGGTTAAACTCTCTTTGCCCCCTGCTTTTTATCTATTGGAGGGAACTTGAAATTTTCCTGTTGATAATAGCCATCTTTTTCCACCCTGTCCAGAGCTTACTATCTAATGTTAGTAGAGGGGCTGAGAAGATAAAATAAAAATTAACAACTTAAAAGCATTTTATAAGCTGGGCATGGTAGCACACACCCATAATCCCAGTTACTTGAAAGGCTGAGGCAGGATGATAACAAGTTAGTGAGACCCTATCTCAAAATTAAAAGGGCTGGGCTGGGGTTGTAGCTCAGTGGTAGAGTGTTTGCCTCACATGCGTGAGGTGAGGTCCTGAGTTCGATCCTCAGCACCACATAAAAATAAATAAATAAAAATAAAGATATTGTGAAAAATAAAATAAAAAGGGCTGGGTGTAGCCCAGTGATAAAGTGACCCTAGGTTTAATCCCCGGTACCGAAAAACAGAAACTTAAAAAGCATTTTGTATGTTTCTGAATTCATTAAAACATACATAGACAGATACATTGCCAAGCACATACATTTAAACTTTACTTTCTGTATCTTTAACCCAAACTTCTTAATCTTGATGGGGCAGGACCTGGACGCATTTATGAAAACTCTGTATAATAATTCAGGTGCTACATCCCACAAGAATGGGATCCGAATTAGAATAAGTTAATACACTGTGTGTGTATAATATGTCAAAATATACTCTATTGTCCTGTATATCTTAAAAGAACAAATTTTTTTAAAAAAGGGTTAGGGAGGAGAAAATAAAGGAACTCAGATATATTTATTTCTTCTAGTTTATAAATATCCTAATATAAAATTCCATCTAAGCATATTTTTTATTACATTTTTTTTTTTGAAGTACCAAGTTTTATGAGATAGATAGTTTGAAGATGAAAAAGTTCACTTCTCGGGGCTGGGGTTGTGGCTTAGTGGTAGAGCGCTTGCCTAGCACATGAGAGGCACTGGGTTTGATCCTCAGCACCACATAAAAAATAAAATAAAGCTATTGTGTTCACCTACAACTAAAACATATATATTAAAAAAAGAAGTTTACTTCTCTAAAAATCTCAAGTCAACTGTATTTCTCAACTTCAACTTCATTCCTAACATTGATCTGAACACTTAAGTTTCTGTTCAGATGGTATACTAGCAACATGATTTGATCATTATCATAATGGTAATAAGCATAGGTCTTATGAAGTAAATGTCTGATGTGCCTGACATTCTATGCATAATTCATTTAATTCTCAGAAGAACCCTCTAAGGTTAATATTATTTCAGTTTCTTCTGCTCTTCTGAACAATTTTCTTCCTTCATGACTTTGAAAAAAGATTGATTTATCATTTTGGAACAAAGTTATCATAATGTCTTGTGTCTATAAATATTGACTAAATTGAATCATTTTTTCTGAGCTCAAAAATCTGTTTTTTTAAGTATGTATATGTATATAAATTTAAGGCACTTGTATATGTACCTGTTAATTGAAAAAGGTTTGTCAAAGTCAGATCTGGTCGTGCATTCCTATAATCCACATGATTCAGGAGGCTGAGGCAGGGAACACAAGTTCGAAGCCAGCCTGGGCAACATAGTGAGACCCTGTCTCAAAATAAAAAAGGGCTGGGGGATATAGCTTCAGTGGTAGAGTGTCCCTGGGTTCAATCCCCAGTGCCACAATAAAAATAAATAATAAGGTTTGTCAAAATATTATAATTAATATGATGTGATAATATTTTATTATTGATATTATTACCTCTGAATAGTAAGATTAATGGTGGGTTTTTTTTTTTCTTTTTTCATTCTCTGTATTAAAATTTTTTCTACAAGGAACATGTATTCCTTATGTACTTTATAAAAATCTTTTTTAAAGGCTAAAATGAACTGTTTCTTCTATGATTGTATATCTAAATATTACATAGCTAAATGCACAACTAAATATATATCTACCTATAATCACCTTACTGATGAATTAAGTGTTGTAGCACATTTATTGTTAATTTTTCTTCCATTTGAAATGGTTGGCTTTATTCCCCTATGGACCCAGTATTTCATAGTTGTAACTTTGAGCCCAAAAGCAAATCCACATTAGCACAAGTGTATAGATATATTATTTTGGAATAAAAATTCAGTCATTCAGAAATATTTTTAGAGCTAAACCTTGGGATTTCTGAGGTACACAAGATAAATAGGGTCTCTACCCTAATGAGTCACAGACTCAAATGCCTATAGCAGCTAGGCTAGAGATAAAAGTAAACCAGGTGGGGGCTGGGGCTATAGCTCAGTGGCAGAGCACTTGCCTCTTATGTGTGAGGCACTGGGATCGAACCTCAGCACCACAAAAAATAAATAAAACAAAGTCATGCTGTCCATGTACAACTACAAAAAAAAAAATTTTTTTTTTTTAAGTAAACCAGGTGGAGTAGATATAAGATGATGAATGCAGACTGACACTTTCCAGCAATTCACTATTGGAGAGACAGTGGGTTGGGGATGGGGAGCAAGGGGACACTAGGGGGTTGGAAAAAGGATGTTGCAGTTCAACTCCAACTTACTGTTACCATGAACAAATCAGATGTGTTACCAGATCTCAAGTTCTTCAAGAGAAGCTAGAACCCTGGATTGTTACATAAAATCTGTTTCTAAAACTTTGGGCCAAAAAAAAGTCTACCTTCAATTGAAGTCATCAGATTTTTGGAAGTTGGGTTTGGAGAGACTATCAAAATGAAATAGATTTCAAATAATTTGTCAGTGTGACTGAGCTTTCCTCTTTAGGATATGCATAGCTAAGTTTGAAATGAAGGAAGGTACTTTGATCAATGCTCAAAGCTCAGACCACAAGGTAGATTTAGTAAGCAGTAATCAAATTGGGTTAGGAACACAGAGAATAGAAGGAAAGAAGGAAATTGAAATAAGATGAGATACAGCATGCAAAATCTCATGGAAGACTAGGCACAGAAGGAACCTTCCAGGTGTCTTAAATACTCATCTGTGCCAGGCAAAGTGGCATCTCCAGCTGACAGTGGCCAAAAGGCTAACTTTGTGCTTGTGCCACCAATTTGTTCTTTTAACCCTGCCATAACAAAACTTTCAGAATCACTCTGCAGATTGTGTTCTTTTTACAGGGGCCCTAAAGACAGGCTTTACATAATTTAATCAAAAGAAAATAATTTGTGAAAATAGTCCCCTGCTTTGGTGGGATCCTCCTCCTCTCCCCCTGCCTCTTTAATATATTTGCTAATTTCTAGTATATGTGAAACAATGTGGTAGAGGCTGAATTATGGAGATAAATTAGACTTGAACTCCCTCAGCATGTAGCCTCACACTTACAAATTTACTTTAGTCTCCACTTAAGTCTCAAAGGAATAGGTGTCCAGCTTGGAGCTAAACATTCTCTCTTCCTGTTGATCTTTTCTCTTCCTGTCTTTGCAGAAGTCTTGCCTCATCAAGTTTTACTCTATTCTTTTTTTTTTTTTTTTTTTTTATTCTCCCTATGTGTTTTCCTCAAACTGTAAAGATACTCATATCATTGTCCTTCAGATCTTGAAATCTTGAAAGACTTATCTGTTTTTCCTTTCAGTGTTCTTATACCTACTCAGTCTTCAGCTTGCTGCAAGCCAGCAATTTCCAAGTTCCTCTTTATCTGCCTATAACTCTTAAACAATTGACACTGCTGACAACTTGTATTGTTTCTGTACTACCACACAGTGCTAGATTATCCATTGATCCCCCCATTCTTTAATTTTTTTCAGTCTCTTTTCCTGATTCATATCTTTTCCATATTTAATTCCTAATGTTCTCTACAGTCATCTTCTGACCTCATTCTCACTTTACTTTGCTCCCTGAGTAATCTCATTCTCTCCCTTGGCTTTTGCTTCAGCCTCTTTGCTGAGTAGCTTCCCAAATCTCCATGTCTCCAGCCCCAACCTTTCTCCTGAACTTGTCATGTTTATCCACCTGCTCACTGGACATCTGTGCTTGAGTTTCTCACAGGTAACTTCAACAGATGTCTAAAGTTGAGTTCATTATCTCCATTCCCATTCTCCCCAACATTTTCTTTCTCCTTTGGTCATTTTTTCTGTGAAAGTCACCACTGTCTGTTTAATTGCTAAAGGCAAAAGCCTAGGAGTTACCTCAAATTTCTTCTTTATCTGCAGATTAATAATCATATATATTTTACCTCCTAAATACCTCTTTTATTTATTCCTTCCTTTCTGTTCCCACACCACTACCTTGGTATAGGCCCTTAAAGTTATTTTCTTAAACTGTTTTAATAAATCTATTTCTATTAAGGTTTTCTTCATTTTATCTTTAGATATAATCTTGTCATTCCCCCATGTAAAACTTCAAATGATTTTCTCTCACCTGCATAGTGTATTTTACAGCTACTTCCTGCTTAAAAATACTAAATGCTGTATTTATTTATGGATGCCTTCCCCATTTTTGTTATCATGGGGTGAACTTTACTTGTCCTTGAAGACCAGCTTGAGCCTTATCTCTGCAGACTTCTCTGACCATCACAAGCAAAGTAAATCATTCTTTCCTTTGTTCCAGTTTTATTTATCTCTGTTTTTAAAACTTTTGATATTTGCCACGTTGTTACTCTTTATTGGTTGAGCTTGAATTCTAGACATTGAGTCTGTTTTAAATTGGAGATCATGTTGTACTCATCTCTGGATCCTCCATGCTTAACAAAGAACCTTACAGAAAGTAAGTGCCCCGTAAATGTTTAATAAAAGAGCAGTATTTGTGCTCCCTATAAATCCAGTCTAGTGCATATGCCATCTTGTGTATTTGTGCATATAAAAAAATAATTTCATTATACTGTAGTAAATTCCCTAAGAGAGAAATGTGCCAGGTAACATGGCAGCCTGACTGAGGAAATGATTAGGGGGTGTGGAAGTAAGAGAATGTCTTTGCAAAAGAATACAAAGAAATGGAAAATAACTAGTAGGTACAAGGGGAAAAAGAAGACTAGTTAAGATGTGAGAAGTCTACAGTATACGAGATGAGTTTGGAAAAGAACAGCCCTTTAGACCCTGTTTTGGAATTTGAGTTTAGCCCTTAGTGAAAGGAATCATAGCTTTGTTTTATAAAGATGTCTTGGGCAGTTATGTGGAATAAGGAATAGAGAAATGTGACTCTGGAATAAGGACACTAGGTAGAGGAAACTACTAGTTTGTTTCTAAAAGTTGCAATATTTGACCAGGAAAAAGAAAGATCTATACAGAGAAGGGAAAATGGTGTCTGGGTAGATTGGTTTTGCCACTTTCTTTTTGACTCCCTGTGTAGCTCTCACTGTGCTGCCCTGCTTGCTCTCCTCTGTTCAGAGAGTGCCCTCTAGTATCCTGGTAAAGGAGTGGTGAAATGCTACTGGAAATTTCCTGCCTAAATACTGAGTTATTTCATTTCAGCAACATTTTTACATCACTATATGGATAACTACTATGACAAAGAACAGATTGTGTGTGTGTGTGTAAGAGCTCATTTAGGGGCTGGGGTTGTGGCTCAGTGGTGGAGCGCTTGCCTAGCATGCACACGGCCCAGGTTCTATCCCCAGCACCACGTAAAAATGAAGGCATTGTGTACAACTAAAGCAAATAAATAAATGTTTAAAAAAGAGAGAGAGAGAGTACATTTAGGACCACAAGAAAATCTTTTCTTTGTCTTAGCAGCTTGCCTTAACATCCAAGGTCAGTCACTTTTCCTTTTCCACTTTCCCAATATCAAATAGGATATTGTATAGTATATTCGAAAATAGACTAAAAAATAACTTCAAACACTCCACCAGTGCTTCTCAGTGAGGATTTTGCATTCCATTTGTCTCCTTTTCTCTAACCCCCACTTCAGATATTTTATATCTTTAACAAAAGTTCATTTGCCTTTAAAACTATTGGCTGCAGCATTAACTGTTTTGAAGGCAAAGTATGCCTTAAATCATCTTTGTAACCCACACTGCCCATCATAGAGTTGGCACATGTTTGCTCCAGTGAAAGAACAATAAATATTTTCACTTAATGTCAGGCATTTTTACTATTAACTGGCTTTCAGAAGGATTTTCTGTATTAAAGCAGTTCTTTTGGCATTATATTTACTTCTGTTTAGTCTGTTTTGGCTTTCATCACATTTGTGTTCTTAAACTATTTTAATCTTTAGCCAATGCTTTGTGTCATTTTAAATTGCTGTTAGTTTTTAAGTATATTCATTTAAACCATTTATTCATAATGCCACAATTTAGACTTTAATGATTTCAGTGAATATTATTTTTCTGGAAACACTAAACATCCTTATTTATTTTAAATAATAATAAGCCTGGAAAAAAGAATAATAAGCCTATGGCTGGGGTGTAGCTCAGTGGTAGAGCATATGCTTAACATGCACAAGACCTTGGGATCAGCACAAAAAAATAAAAATGAAAATAAACCTTATCGGCAATGTTTGCAATGAGAGGATCAGTGCCATGTGGGTTTAAATCTGTGATCTACATCCTCAATGGCTTTGTATCTGGCCATGCATTAAGTTCATGTCTGACCTCCAAGAATATTAAAAATACCTATACACACTGAATTTTTATTTCTTCCCCTAGTTTAATGATTCATTAATTTATCTAAGTCACTTTATCTTGGGGACCCACTGGTCACAAGATGGGTCATATCAGATTTAGTCAGAGGGCTTTCAGATTACATGATGCCTCTTTAAATTCTAATGTAATCCTATCCAGCACCCACTAAGAGTTATTATCAAAGAGACCACAGTTACCAATAGCTTCTAAGATTGAAAATGACTAGTAAATCTCATTTAATGTACTTATATTATTAATCCGTGTTTCCTTTTGCAAAAATTTTACCAGTTTGCTATATTCTTTGAATTTTATTTTATTTGTCCCCAAAGTACCTATTTTCAGTGTCTGAGGAAGTACCCTTTAGTTCAAGTATTTAAAAATTCAACAAACTATCCTGGAATATTCATCATGTCCATGCCCTTCATGATTTCATACTCTGATCACATATATCCCCTTTTCTTACCCATCTATTTCTCTACCCACTACCCTTTTTAGGTCCCCAAAAGTCATTTTAATTGCCCTTCTCTGACTGTTCTCCAGCTTTGTTTGTCTTTTTTGAGAAAAGTGATCTGAATTACAAAAGTATTTCAGATGTAGATTTAACTATGGCTTTATACATAGGTTAAGACCTGTGGGGTTTGGTTTTCTACAACTGTCCTTGGGGTGGCATTTTATCCACATTCCATTGAAGATCTTAAGTAAATTTTGTTCATTTTTATCTTTTGATTAAATACACTACTGTTCACCTTGAAATTGTACCTAAATAAAGGGCTAATTACTGCTTAATGTCTTTTCAAAAAGATATTTAGAAATATTTCTCTCTCTCTCTCTCTCTCCCTCTCTCTCTCTCTCTCACACACACACACACACACACACACACACACACACACAGAGTGCAGGGTTTCTTTGAAAAAATTTCATTTGTCAGCTTCTTTTAGAGATGTCACCATATACTGTTGGCAGGGTGATAGTCACCTAAGACCTACACCAAATGCTTCATTGGGTGCTTTTTTGTTTTGGGTTTTATTTGTGTGTGTGTGGCAGGGGGGTGTCCTGAAATAATTCTTTTACTCAGTATTACCAGAGGAAAAAAATGAGTTTAACCAGATACTTTTCTAAATTCTTTGCAGGTATTAACTTGTGGAGTAGATGGTTATTATTTCATTCCTACAGATTAGAAAACTGGGGTGGGTTGCAGGATCTCTTACCCAAGGTCAACTAAGTCCTTATTGGAACCTTGCCTATCTAGCTGTGGACCTATTTTCTCAGTGGGCTTCATGTTTTTACCTATTATCGCTTTTTTTTTTTTTTTTAAGAGTAGTAAATTAGACTAACTTATTTACTAATATCCTTAATTTTCTTATTTCTTATACCTTTTACTTCCGATTGTTACAAAGAATTTGACCTTTATTATCTGTAGTTTCTTATGATTTCTCTTAAATTGAATTTTAGAAATGTAAGATTTAAGATCAAAGACTTTATTATTGAAACACAACCCTTACCAGTGACCTAGCAGTCACGGAGGCTCCACTTCTGCCAAAAGAGTGTGTTTGGACCAGCTGTTAAGTTTCTGATTCCCAAAAAAAGGATCTTAGTCCTCAAAGCATATGAAATAATCTGTAAAAGTTTGGCATAACCACTTCCACACACCTCCTTCCCTACATTGGTTGGTGAGTGGTTGATGATGATGGTGAGCACCCATAAACTCCTGTCTAAAACCCTGTTCTGTTTTGCAGTGGACAGCCTGCTGAAATATACTGGCTATGGGAATGCTGCAGGACTGTTGGCAGCCAGGGGCCTCTTGGCTGGAGGAAGAGGAGATAATTGGTACTCAGAGGACGAGGACACAGACACTGAAGAATACAAAAATGCAAAACCAAAGTATAGTATCAAGTTTTTTTCACCTAACTGTTGCTGTGCCGATGAGTTGGTTATTTGCCTTTCACTTCCTTTGTCTTTCATTTTCCAGTGTTTCTTTTCTCTTGTGGATTTGGAAGCTTTCCTTTTAATGGTGATTTTAGAGGCAGTTTCATAGCTAGTGCTTTAGAAAATGACTTAAGTGATTGAGGAAGGATAATATTGCAAGAAATGTTCAGTTGCATGATGTTTTCAATATGTTCATTATCTTCTCTCAAGTACTAAGAGAGCTGGTGATTTTAGAAGTCTACCATGTACTAAAAACATTACTGCTTACTATTTTCCTTCCTTTCTGTAAGAGATTTTATATGTTCTAACCAAGACCAAATATTTAACTTGGTTATTTGATATTTCAGTCTTTCTCAGAAATCTAAATGTTAAGTTTCATACATTATGATCAACTCCCTTACATAAAAACTCTTACAAGTCAAAAAAATAATGCACCAAGGCATATTACTACCCAAAGGAAGAAGTCTGACTCCATGTTGAATTTTAATCAAACATACACTTAAGGATCATTTTTTAACAAGTGTATCAGTGCACTGAAAAGACAAACCTGAAACTATGAAGTCAGAGTCAGTGCTTACAAATTAAAATCACTAATTCTCTCTCCCTGCAACCCCCAAGACAAACCACCTCTCCTTCCTTCTGCTCCTTCCCCATCTTTTTCATTCCCCCTCAACCTCCATCTCAAGTAAATTTCTTAGTTTCCATTCATTAGTAATTATTTGAGCAGTTTTTGCTGGATTCCATTACTGAACATTAAAGAGGTGTGCCCTTCCCTTTTGCCATTATCAGTAATGTTGAGATGCTCTGTTTTCTATTGATAGTCTTCTATAGTATGAAGTGATCAAGGATAGACAATCATAATCTGAAAATTTTGTTTTGGGGATTGTTTTGGTTTTTGGGTTTTTTTTTAATGTACAAATTATGCCCTGTTGACATAAAAGTAACAGGTTGTCAGAAGAGGAAAAAAAAAAAAGTGACTGGTCTCCAATAAGATAAATAGCCTATTTCTTGGCAAATCAGGTCTGAGGTAGGTAGTGTTGCTTTTAGCATTCCCAGTGCTATCTATCAGCCTCTGCAGGATCTTATAGAATGTGTCTTAGGAAAAAAGGCTTTTTGGATGGGGGAAGCTAGCCGGGACTGTTAACAGTACATTCTTAAGACTACCACTATTTAGATGTTATAGATTGGGCATCTCTGCCAAGTATTACAAGTTCAGATAGAGAAATCATATTCTTTCTTTCTCTAAGTCATCGTGCTAAGTTAGTCTTATTAGTTCTTGGTTTTCCCATTCCATTAATTATATTTCCATGTTAATTTAATATTTTATCTCTCTTCATTTGACATGTAAAAATACCCTACTTAAAAATTTGTCTCTCTTTCCCACCCATCCCCACTGCCATTTTTTTTTTTTTTTTCTGAGATGGGGGTCTCACTATGTTGCCTAGGCAACAAACTCAAACCTATGAGTTCAAGCAATCCTTTTGCCTCAGCCTCCTGAGTATCTGAGATTATAGGTGTGTGCCACCACATCCATCTAAACATCTCATATTTTAAAATGAAGGTAGAGATTACATTAGGCATTCATTGATTACCAGGGAATATGGACAGTCAACTAAGGCAGAAAACTCAAGAGTACTCACGGATGGTTCATATTTTTGCACCTCAGTGTATATTATCCATTTTATATGGTGGATGTCTTTTATAATGCTCATGGTCATATACTTAGCAAGCACCAGAATGCTACAGTAATAAGAAGGAGCTCAGAGAGAACACAGGAGCACTGGATCTCTCCTAATAGTATAGGAGATATTGTTACATAGAAGATTTCACTAGAGCACCTTTTGTCTAAATGAGTAACTCTGTGGTGTTTGATATTGTTAATGTTTTGACTATGTCATGGGAAGACTCTATAATTGAGCTTTACATCTTAACTGGAATCATTTTCAGCTTTTGAACTTGGCTTATGCTGTTCACAGGAGTGGTATAATAGTATGATCAGAATGATCACCATTGTCAAATATTGTGTCTCTTAAATATTGGTTATTACAAATATAAATGGTTTTCAGGTAGCATCACATCTTCCCCCTTCAGATAGATTTGCATCTGTTTTTCTCTTAATTCTTCTTTAAGGTGAAAAGTGTGGTGGGACCTTTAATGTGTTAGTTTTTCAAATGGTCCTTGTGAAAGTGGTGGCAAACAGAGTACTTTGTTAGCAGGATGACTTTTGTACTCTAAAGAGCAATCTACAGAGCTCAAAGATCTTGTTATGAAAACTTTACTAATCTAGTCAATCTTAAAAAGTTGGCATCTGAAAGGATTGCTTATCTCCTACTCCCTGATTACCCTTCACCGCCAGAGTTCCCAAGATCCAGTTTGCTTTTCTTATGATGCATATATTCACAACAGTTGCTAGTATTGGCAGAAGCAGAGAAATTATTCTTCATCCAGTTGGCCCTAGTCCTGTTGTCAAAAATGTAAGTGGATTCTGATTAATGCACCAAGGTAACCTGTAATCCTTTATTGGAATCTGAAACCCAGAATTGCATGGAGCTTACATTCAGGCTATGGGAGAGAGTTAATATCACAGCAATTCTTTTTGTGTCAAAATTAATGTATTTAATGGACTGGAAATGACTTTCTGCAATTTACACATTTAGACAAAATATACTCATAGAATTAAATTACATAACACATAGGTTTTTGGTGTATGTCTAGCCAGGTTTGTTAACATTTTCAGATGAAGTTTGGTCCTTTATCAAAGGGCAACCAAAGGTCTAAATTCTAACTTTTATACTTATTTCTTCTATGTCTCTGAGCATGGAGACTCCATAACTGTATAAATAAAATAAAAGAATGACATTACCTTCTGGCTGACATGGTTTTACATCATTCTAAACATCAGTTGAATGTGTGTTCAATGACATTTGGCTCATTTTAGAACAGTGGCTTTCAGACTAGGTACACAGGTATCTGAGGTGTAAAGAGATGTCTTTATGGAGGGGCAAGGGGGATTGCCAAAAGTGGGCAAACTCTCTAGGGTACCTCTGACATTCACACTCCACATTAGACCATAATTATATCCAAAGCTCAGAATCATTTTACTGAGCAAATTCAGGGACATTTCCTTCTTAACTGTATTTATCACAGCTGTAGCTGTGGCAGCAGCTATACGGATGGTTTCTTAAGCATAAGGCAAGATACTTTTTTTCCTTTTAATTGTCAAGATTTTGTTATGCTGCTTAAGTCAAGTTCTAAGATAGTTGTCTTGCTATATTTGGGCTATATAAATAATTTCTTTGTTTTTAATGTTTCTTGAAGTAAGAGAACCAAAACCCATGATTTTTCTCTTTTCCCAGTTTGGGCTCTGATGGTATAATTGATATATAATGGGATTTAATTAACATCTCTAGGAACTGGGATTTAGTACTGTAAGCATGCATGAAGCACATCTAAGCTCAGATCACTGAAAGACCAGAGTTGAAAATTATTGCCGCTTCTGCCATGCCCACCAATTCTAAAAGTTTACCAGCCTTTGTGATTCTTACAATAATGTCAATTTTGTAATTTCAGATTTGAGCTGTTTTCTTTTGTATTATAATTTGGGTTAATGACCATCAAGAGGCCAGGTATATTAGCTGAATACAGTACTGAGCTTTGCTCCAGTTTTCATTTTCTGTAGATTCACAACCATCAATTTTCTATACCCTTTATGGCAAGGATAGCACTCTTAATCAAATAGCCTAACAGGAAACATTTAAAAGTACTATAATTTAAAAAAAATTTTTTTAAGTTGTAGATGGACATGATACCTTTATCTTATTTATTTGTATATGGTACTGAGGATCGAATACAGTGCCTCACTTTTGCTAAGCCAGCACTCTACCCCGAGCCACAACCCCAGCCCTATAAAGTACTATAATTTAAAGACATTTTGGAGCTCTTTCTTCTTGCATACATGCATCTTAATATTCATGTAAATGTATTCAGTATTTTATGTTTGTGTGGCTGATACATGGTAAACATTTAATAAACATCTTATAAAGAAGAATGACACCATATTACCTACTTTTTTCCATTGCTGATCTAGTGCAAAGACTTGGATTAGGTTGTGGTTTCATAATTTATCCTACTTCTTTAATGTGGAATTAGTGTTAACATTTATACACTAATGCTCAAATTACTTGAGACATTTTTGGGAACTGGTATCTCTTCACAATATCTTATATGTGATTTTAATTATACCAAACTCCACAAGACCCCTAGTTTTTGTGTAGTTTCTTTAAAAATAAAGATTATACATATGTCTCCATAGTGATAATTAAATAGAATAAATCACTTCCTGAATCATCTGAGGTCTTTCTTATTTCTCAGAAAGTGCCTCAACTATGCCGATAATAATAGCTGGTATTTATTGAGTGTTTAATATGTGCCAAGCACTATTCTAAGAACTTCACAAATATCATCTCATCTTCACAACTCTTTGAGGTAGGGTTATTCACATTTTACAGGTGAGCTCAGTGAAGTCAAGTAACTTGTCCAGGGCAGACAGTTCATACATGTCTGTCAGCCTGACTCCAGAGCTTGTGGTGTTATAGGGATTCTGCTGTTTTTTTGAGGTAGCCAGAGCATATTTTATTGTGCTCTTTACTTTTTTGGGGGAGGAGGGGGTTGGGTAAAGTACACATAAGATTTCCTAACCATCACCACTGTCCGTCTCCAAAACTTTTTCATCTTCCCCAGTGAAGTTCTGTACCCATTCTCCTGCCTTCTAGCCTCTGGTAACCACCATTTTTCTCTGTCTCTCTGAAATCTAACTTACAATAATGTCTTCGGGATTCACCCATATTGCAGTGTGTGTCAAATTTTCCTTCCATTTTAAGACTGAATAGTATTCCATTCTGTGTGTATACCACATTGTGTTTATCCATTCACCCATCAACAGACACTTGGGTTGCTTTCATCTTTTGACTGTGGTGAATAATGCTGCTGAACATGAGAGTACCAATATCCATTCAGGTCCCTGCTTTCACTTCTTTTGGATCAGTACCCAGAAGAGGAATTGCTGGATCACATGGTAGTTGTATGCTTAATTTCTTGAAACAGCCATACCATTTTACACAGCAGCTGCAACCATTTTACATTCTCTCCAAGGGTTCAGGGCTTATCTTTTTTTCTGCTTCCTCACAGTATTTGCTGTTTTCTGCAAAGGAGTGAGTTTGTGTATTCTCAGTAATAACCATCCTAGTGGGTGTGAAGTCAGAACTATGGTTTAACTGCTACTGAATAGATCTGCCTCCAAGCCCTTCAAAGAGAGATGAGTTTTACCTTCATCATAGCTTCCCTGTACTTTGATGTAATCAAAACAGAAAACAAGAGAAAGTAAATGGGTCTTTATATACCCTGATATCCCTGAAAACACAAAGTTCTATTTGATTCATTTAAATTCTGTAAATATACATGTACATCTGTCAGATAGTTCTGATTGTACCTTCATCACAGTCAGAATTTAGTCACCCCTTATTGCCAACACTGCTACCAAACTAAAATTGTGTCACTCTCCAGGATCTTTTTAATAACCTTCTAATTAATCTTGGAGTTTTGTTTAGTTTAGTTTGGTGCTAGGTATAGAACCTGGGGACAGCTACCACTATCCTAAATCCCTGGCCCTTCTTATTTTATTTTATTTTTAAATTTTGAGACAGGGTCTTACTATATTGCTAAGGCAGGCCTCTAACTTGTGCCCTGTTGCTTCAGCCTTCCCAGTGTGCACCACTGCTGGCTTGTTCTATTTGCAGTGCTAGGAATTGAACCCAGGGCTTCACACGTGTTAGGAACACTCCAAACATGATCCTGCCCAAGGCCTTTGCCTTGAGGATCCTTCCTCCTGGAATGCCACTGGGTCCCACTGCCTCCCCTCCTTCCAGTCTGTGCTCAGGTAGCAGCTTCTTATTAAGGGTAGCAGTACTCCTGCCTTGACCACTCCACCCCACGCCTCTATGTTGCTCCTTCTCTCACAGCACTTATCACCTCCTGCCATACCATAAGCTTCCTTACTCATTAAATCTGTTGTTTCATCCATTAGAAGATAAACTCCATAAGGAAGAGGGTTTGATTTTGTTTGCATCTGCTTTTGTTTGTTAAGATGTCCTCAGAATAATGCCTGGCACACAGTAGCAAATTTTTGTTGAATTAATTCATTTTTTGAGCTATTAAATAAGTTACTTTTTTGAGTTGGTCAGCCCTCCTCAGCATTAGGATTCTGTGACAATCGAGTTTCATACCTTCATCAAGCCCCACATCTGGTTAAGGAGTGGTAGCCAGGGAATGGAATTCAAGAAAAACAGGATATGGTTAATTATTTGTTGTGTTGTTATTCCGAGGGGGAATAGTCTGTGGAGTGTCCTGGAAGGGCATTTTTAGCTTTATTCCCATGTAATGTCTCCTTTCCCACCCCACCTGCTCCCTTCTTCCCTGGTTTGGGCTTACAAAATGCCACTTATCAAAAGGCCTGTTCTGTTCCCTAAAAGTTATAAATTATCGGCACCTAGGCTGGATTTAGCTCATGTAAATATGTTTTGTTTGGCTTACCCATGTAGTGTTGGTTATCTGGTTTTTGGTTTTGCTTTTTATTTTACGTAGTGCTTCTTAGGATAATTTATTTATTTGCCAACATTTAGAATCCAGGTATTTCATATGAAAATGTAGATTTCAAGCTTTGTTGGAAAAAATGGCAGTTCTGATAGGGCCTGTGTTCTCATGTAGTAGCCAACTGCTGGAATTGAGTAGCTGCAGCCCCCTTCATACCAGGCACAGGTTCCTTTATCTTGACAGCCTCCCCTTTCACTTTCATCTTACCTGCCATGCCCCTGTAGGGATTTGACTTTAAAGCTGCTTTTTTTACCAGAATGCTCTGAGTAAAATTTAAGCCACACTTCAGAAATTGAAGTTAACTTTCATGTAGCTAAGGGGATTCCCCCTCCCCGCCCCCCAATGCTGGGAATGGAACCCAGGGCCTCAAGTTTGCTAGGCAAAGTGCTTTATCACTGAGGCTCAACACCAGCCCTTTGAGGGAACATTTAGTGGCTTTTTATTTTTTTTATTATTGTTAAATGACCTAGTACTATTGCTGTTGGCCAAAAATGGAAACAATGTGAAGAAAGAGTGAAAGACTTGAAATGTATTTCAGCTTTTACACATATATTCATCTGTTCATACCTTTTTAGTATGTCTTAATCCTTTTGTCTCTAGGCCCATAGCTGCTTGTCACTTAATACAGTGGTTTAATATACTAATTTTAAAAATGCATGATGAAGTGTCCAAAGATCAGAGTTTAGATGCTTTCTGTCACCTGATTGGAAGACATTAATAATCATAGGATTGGAATGCTAGGAGGATGGAGAGGGGAGCAGAGACAAGGAGGGATAAATTATGATAAATATAAACTCAATGAAATGTTTACCACAATTAGTGTCCTTAAAGCACTAATTGTCTGTGTCTAAGAATCAGTTTTAGGGCTGGGGTTGTGGCTCAGTGGTAGAGTGCTCGCATAGCACGTGGGTGGCCCAGGATCGATCCTCAGCACCATGTAAAAAAAAATAATAAACGCATTGTGTACAACGAAAGCAAGTAAATAAATATTTTTTTAAAAAAATTTATAAAAAAAGAATCAGTCTTAGGACAAAATTAAAGTAACCCCAGAATTTAGTAATGTTAATATCTTAAAAACTGCCAAGTTAAATTTTAGACTACTATGGGAGGTTGTTAAGGTGCCAGGTGTTTGTTCAACTGAAAATAATCTATTTTATGAAACCTCGCATGGTGGTTGTCACGGTGACTTTTATGTTTTCTCTTCCTTTTCTGGGTAGGGAAACTACAGGAGACTCTGGCTTGAAAGAGGGAGGGACAGGAGGATAGACAGAACCCTCTGCCTTCAGCTATAGGACAATAGCATTTCCCTATAATAGAGTAGCTGTGACTTTATATTTTTCTATCAATGGGGTAAAGTGTCTTTTTAAAGGAAAAGGTGAAATATGGATCCCTGGAGTGACTTTGGAGGGGTTGGAATGTTTTACTACATAGATAGAGGATGAGATTTTACTCTGTAAGAATGAATTTAAGCTCCAATAGAATGTAAACAAGCTCCAGTTGCAAAGGATTTCAGAGCAAGCCATGAAGTCATTTTAACAGCTAGGAGACTTGAAGTCAGCTTATAGAAAACAGTCATCATTTCCACTAAACTAAGAAACCAAGAAAAGAATCAACATATTCTCATCCAAGAATTCATATCTGACTTGTGTACTGTGGTGCCCATGATACTGCAGGACTCACTAGTGCATCCTCCGATAGGTTTTTCCTGATTCTTTGTTCTGATGTCATATTCAAAACAGTCGACAAATCTGATTTTTCAAATCAGACCTCCATTAAATTTGAGGAAAGAAGCCTTCTCTCAAGTGGCAAGTGAGCACGATCTCCATAATTATATATCTACCTTCCCTTGTACTTTATTCCAAGGCCTGGTTTCCTTCATGTGCATGGGAAGTGATTTGCATATGTAATAAGTACATTTATTTATTTATTTTGAAAAAAGGTAGTTTGTTTGTTTTTTCCTAATTTTTCAGGTAGCAAGGAGAAACCAGTGAAAACAGATGACTTCTTGTCATTTGCCTGAGGAAATAATGGATGGGTGGTGGTGTATGTGTTTTCAGTATGGCATCTGGATATATCTCCATGGTTCTCAAAAACCTTGTCTGAGTTTTTGGGAAATAGGATGACCCATTCAGCATTTTTGTTGATGGCTTTTAACCAGAGGCCTTGTTCTCTTTTATGAGCACCCCATAAAAGAAGAAGAACTAGTAGCACTCCGTGAGTGTGTGCACCAGCACTGTAGTTCAATGGTTCTTAACCTCATTGTGTATCAGAATCACCTAGAAAACTTTGATACACACACATGCACACACAGATTAAAGTGAAGCTCAGACTTGTTCTTTGGAGTTCCCAAGTGATTCTAATGTACATCTGCCAAAGCTAAGAATTAGTGACAAGCCTAGAGGTTTTCAGGTTTCCCCAAAACTCAGGCATTCCTAAAAATGCCCTGGGGGTACCTTAAGAGGAAGCAAGCAGGGGGAAGACAAACGAGGGGCCCTAGGCATCACTCTCCTCCACTACCCCTATCCCCCTCTTTGCCTGAACAATTCTGCTTTTTTCTGTATTAAATATAGAGGTTCTAAAGGGAACAAGTTTTTTAACCACAGCTCTAGACATGTATGTCCTATGTAAGAAGGGCAACACAGATTTTAACTCTGGTTTTCAAGAATGGGGAGCACTGAGTTTTCCACCAAAATTTGTATATTATGTAGCCTCTGAGGAATGTAGAAAAAGAAAGGAAATCCAAGTGATAGGTAACAGTGTCCTGTGAGCTAGGCTTTACTTTAAGTGAGGAAGGAATTGACTTGTCCAAGCAGAAGTCTCAAACGGGCTACATGCTGGCTACCAGAGAATCCAGTTGATTGTAGTGTCTTTGTTTTGGTCCACATGATGTCTTAAAATTTAGACAGGCACTGTTCTCAAGTTTACCCCAGTCTACAACTTTCCATATGGTTTATACTTGACTCACTCATTCATTTGCTTATCCTGAAGGCCTGACCTCTGAAAACTTTGGTGTTTCTAGACCCTAGAAAACAATTTGTTTATCAGTTTGCTATTTGCAGGGATATTTCATTTGATCAACTTTGGAGGCTGAGGTAGGAAGGATCACAAGTTCAAAACCAGCCTCAGCAATGTAGTGAGACCCCTGTATCAAAATAAAAATTACAAGGACTGGGGATTTAGCTCAGTGGTAAAGTGCCCCTGGGTTCAGTCCCTAGTCAAAACAATAGCAACTGTCTGTACTTGGCTGGTACAAGATATTGTAACCTCTTGTCTGCTTCTCTAGAAAAATGTTTTAAGTTACAGATCTTTAGCAGCCCTTGGAAGAGTATCTTTTATTTCCCTACCTCAGGAAAAAAATTAAAAGAAAGAAGAAGTATGGCTTTTATTCAAGAGAATAATTTGTTTGGTATTAAAATGTCATACAAAGTTTTTGCCAAGTATTCATTATAAGAACTGTGTTAAATCTATTTCTAGAAAGCCAAGATGGTACTTGGTCTCTTGGTGGGCTAGATTTCATTCCTTTTTTTATCTAGGTCAGATCAAAACAAAATTAAAATTGTTCTTCTGCTTTATCTTTTATTATTTAGACACTCATTGCCCTCTGTGGTCTCACTAATGGACTAATTTCCTGAAATTATAAATTGGCATGCTTTCATTTCCAGATTGCAGCCTCTCTGTCATCATTTTTCCAGTTTTTTTTTGACATGTTTGTTTTATGCTGTATCACAAATGGATTTCCTCATTTCACCTTCTATGAAGTCATTTGTCCCCTTATAATTAACGAATAAACTGTGCATCCAAGGATATTTATCCAACGGCACCAATCAAATTTTATATTTTTAAAAAGCAGCCCTGCCTTTACAAATAAGAGTTGGCAAGTCAAGTTTAGTGTTTTTTTTTTTTTTAAACAATGACTGTAGCCCATTTCCCAAATTAGTAGAAGTCAGTTTTTTAAAATTACTACAGCAATTCTGTACTATAAAATTACTACCAATATTATTGCCAATTTTTTGGCTATTATACTCTTTCTTATTATAACTTAAAACTTGGACCAGAAAAGTATAGAAAGAGCATAGTTTTAAAACATACAGCATAACTTTTTTTTCTTTTTGTAGCATTAATCTTATCACTGGTCATTTAGAGGAACCAATGCCAAACCCCATAGATGAAATGACAGAAGAACAAAAAGAATATGAAGCCATGAAACTTGTCAACATGCTTGATAAACTTTCCAGGTATTGTATTCCCATCCATTTTTTGCTTGGTTTCTAAAAATGTTCTATTTCTTTGTCTCTCTCACTGAGAGTTACCATAGAACAGCAACTCTGGAAATCCATGTTCATTAAAACAGGGTGGCCCAGGCAGCGATAGTTCAGACACCTCTTGGCTACCATGGTTTTTCTACATGTGCCGCTTCTGGATGTGCATTCTTAAACCATTTAAACTCTCAAAGCTAAGATAGTAACTATTAGATCACTGTAATATTTAACCAACTAACCTCCCTGTCTTCAAAAAGATGCTATGAGTTAGGTTCAATGATTTTGCTGCTTCTTGTATTTTTGTTTTAGCCTGTTTTTGTTTTTGTTCCAAATCATTATGCGCTTTTCTTTCCCTTTCATTTTTGATGTGCGAGTTTGCAATTCTGCTTTTTTGGGTTGCTGCTAAAACCAAGAATTCTAAAATGTAATGCACCCAATAGGAAAAAGTAAAAAGAAATAGCTCAAATGAAGGATTTTCTGAAAGCAGACATTTGTATTAATTAGGGGTTCTAAAATCAATCTGCCCTTCCCCTCTTACTTCACGTCTCCTTGCCCTCCATAAAATAACCAGTTTTAAAAATATAAACCACATATATACTAATCAGCAACGAGTCATCTTGGAGGAGTTATTAGAAAAAAAAATCCTTTCATACTTGGCTGAATTGCTCTATTTTCCAGTCATACATTGAATCACTGTTTCTTTAAGCCATCTTGAGTGAGTGCTTCTGTGTATTGGTGGCATCTACCATTTTCAGATGAACTTCTTCTGGTCATCTCCTCTTTCACAGTGGCTATGTGGGGGGAAAGAGCTAGTATCCCTCAGTCAAGAGAAGAAACAAGTGGAATGTGAAGCCAAACTAGGAAAAGGAAAGGTCTAACAAAGAAATAAGCATAGGTGAAGGGTAGAGCAGGAAGCTTAGAGTAGAAATGGGCAAGAACAAGAGACTGATGTGGGAAGGATGACAAGTATGGGTATTTTGACACTGTACTCTGAGCTTTCAAATGATGCCAGTGATGTGGTAGAAGTTGTTTAGAAGTAAGCAACTTCATTATCTACAAAGTATAACTACAACTCAAGGACTGCCAGCTACCTCTTTTAAATATCTATCCATTCCTAAGAAGGTTAAAGTTTACAGCTGACTGTGCTCACAACCTTCAAAAGACATTTTTGACTGTTTGCAATTCTATTCTCCATACCTTTGTATGGAACAGACATGTTCTTTCCTTGAAGGAACTAATAGTCACAGAGAAGATACTGATGGAGCAAACCTATTTGATACAGAATAAAAGCTCTAAATGAATACATAAAAATAACATAAAGTAGCTGGTGGTATAGCTCAGGGGTAGAGCACATGCTTAGCATGTATAAGGCTCTGGGTTTAATCCCTAGCACCTTTTTTAAAAAAATATATTTATACAAAAATAAGATATGAATGTGCTTGGCTGCTTCCAGAAGGTCTGACGTAACTAATGAAACTCAGGTAGAAGTACAAGTTAGGATGAGAACCAACATAGCCCATCTAGTGGAAGCTGGAGGGGGAATTGTTAGCAAGGAACTAAGTGGAGCATTATTAGTGTTTTAGGACAGTGAACCAGTAAAGTTGCAAAATTTCATATTCTGACCAACAATATGAATTTTTAGAAGTTAGCATAGATGTTCTTCAGCTGGCCCATCTACCTTGAACGAGTAAAATCCAAGTTAGGAAAAGTAGAAGGTGGGGGGAAAAACTGCCTAGGATAATACAATATAATCTGGGAACTTGGCTTATCAGTAGAGACACTACCAATTTCATAAAGCATCCCAATTATAGGCACAGAAAACAAAGGTGCCAGATCCTTCTTTTAATCTCAGTGGAATCCATATATTCTAGAAGCTATCAATAAGTAAATACACCAACATCAAGTCTGAAGTACTCAGCATCCATCTATTTTAAACTATGCCTTAAAGAAGATGCACATTCACCAGCAGACACCCAGCAATGCCCAACTCAGTTTGAAGGTGGTACTGATTTTTGCATGAACAAAGCAAAGCAAATATGTCTTGTGTAGGCTTGTAAAACCACCAATAGTACCACCGATGGTACTATTTTTGCCATTAAAGTTGAAGCAAACAGCAACCTTGTATAGTCCTAAATCATGTACACTTTTTGCATGATATGTGGTGGGTTTTTACATTGTCTGCCTTTGTGTGCTTTCTAACATTTGCTCCTACTAATAACAGTGAATGACAAAACTGTATGAAGATCAGTAGTGGGCATTCCAAAGCAGGAATGCAAAGAATGTAACCATTCTTTATGCGTCTTACACGTTTGTTGTGCTGTATTCCTCATTAGTCTTAAGTTTCTTCTCTCTTTTCACTTTTTTTTTTTTTTTCTTTAGGTTAAAAAATATCAGTAAGCCAAAATAGACTAAATTCAGTACAATTCAGGGAACATTTACTAAACAGATACTTTGTGCTAGATATTCTGTGCTACACTGTGCTAGGAAGCCAAGGAAGATGCAGAGGTGAATGGGACAGTCTCTGTCTTTAGAAAACTCACATCCTAACAGTGTGATCTATTCTAGAATATAAAGTAGAAGGAAATAATGACAAAATGAGGTCTATGTTGAAATTAAGCACCCAGGAAAAGGAGCAGTTCATTCTGTCTGCATGATTTAGGAAGTGTTGCACAGGGAAGGTAGTAGCATTTGTGCTGATCATTGAAGTTTAAGAGGTATTTAATGGAAAAATGACTATTCATTGCAGGTAAAAGAAAATTTAATCTCATTAGTAAGATAAGTCTTTGGTATTTGCATTCTGTGTCTTTCTTCCAAAGAGCTTAGGTTATTTTATCATGATTTGACTAACACAGTATATTACCAGATTTATCATTGGGGGAAGCAAGGACCAAAGAATTGACCAAAACATTTCCAAGTTATTGACTGATGATGACCCATTTCCTTTTGACAGTTTACAAAACACTTTCACATACATCTTTCTAGCTTCATAATAAAGTGAGCCTAGGAACTTCATTTTCTAGAACTCAAGATCTTTGCTCTGTCCACTGTGTTACTGTGTCTGTCTGTTATAGGAAGTGTTTGCCAAAATACTTCCTAATCACTTTCTCAGCATTGTACTATTGGTTAGTTCCCTAGGCTGTCACTGTAGGAAGTTCTGCATTCGACTGAGCCTTTATTGTGCTAAAAGTGTTCTTCAGCTTTGTCTGATTAACTTCCTTTCTCAAAATGAAATCATTTTCTCCTGCACCTGAATTGAAAGGCATGTGAATAAAGGATAGGGTTGGAGGTGACGTGGCCAAGGAATGGACACTACACACTTCCTTTTTTCCATCCATAGGAGAGCAGATGTGAAGGACCTGCACCAGGATGGTGGTTAGCAACAATGGCCCGTGCCAAAGCACTTACCAAAGTGATGACTAAGGTTGGTCATGCCAAGTACTGTTACTGAGCCTGGTGTAAGGTGTAGATGGTACTCACTATTAAAAAGTGTAAAACCACCAATGTAAAACTTAAAACTATATTTCCATTTTGCCCCCATGCTGGACTTAGCCACTGCCTCAAGGAGCTCACCACCTTAGCATCTTTATCTCAGCTAGACTTCCAAAGACAGTGAAGAGATTAGTGCTCAAATATTTTCTTTCCATTGAATGCCAAATGATTTAGTAGTATTCTAAGTGATTTTGTATTTCTTTAGTATAAGGATTATCTCTTTGACAGGTGTTTATATAAAAACTCTTGTATAGGGGTTGGCAGTGTACCTGGAGGTCTTCAGAGTTGGAGAATCACCTGAACCCTATAAACCCCATTATATCTATCTATAACATAGTGCCTTGGTTTCTCCAGTGCATGATGATGAAATGATGAAACAGGTGGTCCCCAAATTTGAAGCTCAGGTTTCTTGCTCTATAAAATAGCCTCCATGGTTTAAGACTTTGAAGCATACTTTGTCAGTTCCATTTCTTGTCCAGACTTGGTAAAAGTCAAGGCAGAAAAAGAATTCTACAAAACACTGTAGACCATAACTGGCCAATTTAAATATGAGTACATAATTTCTTTACCATGGAATGATAATTATAATATTTATCAAACATAAGAATTGAAGCCTAGGCTGGGCGTGGTAGCAGATGCCTATAATCCCATCAGCTCTGGAAGCTGTTGCAGGAGGATCACATGTTCAAGGCCAGCCTCAGCATCCAGCAAGACCCTGTCTCAAATTAAAAAATAAAAAGAACTGGGGATATAGCTCAGTGGTAAAAGCCCTGCTAGAGACGAGAATGTTGATTGTGTGAAAACAAGCCCAGTGTGCCTGATAGCATTGCGTCTGCTTGGCTGCACCAGGCAGCTCACTTGTAATGACGCCTGCTCCAGAAAAGGGCAGAGAACATCGATTAACATAAGCTTAAATTAACCAAGGGAATGATATTCCAAGTAACAGTTTTGTTTTGAATTTTTAAATCCTCTTTAGTTCCTTAATTGATGCCAGAATTGATTAATCCTCTACTCCATCCTCCCTCTATCACTGTTTAACAAGGTACATTGCCTGTTTGCTTTTATGTTCTACCATTAAAATCTGTTTTTAAATTTATATGTATATAAATAAATTATTGTCCTACCATTTCTTCCTTTTCTCATCCACTCACTTAGTCAAAAATTATAGTTTTTCAAAAAATTGGGGTTTTTTTTCTGCCAGCCATAATGATATTTGGGATGTGGCTTTCTTAATAAATGCAAGTGCCAAATATTAAAAAAAAAATTTTCTTTATTTCAAAGATTATTTTTAAACTTACTAAGGCTGAGAGTAATTTAGGACTGAAATGTAACAACTATAGAGTTTTTCCTTAAAAATAATTTCTTTTATTCATTTTACAAAAATATCAACAACTATGATTACATCTGCCTTGTGATGAGTTAGTCAAGAAAATGTTTTTCAGATACATTTCAGAAACATGATCCAATTTTTAAAGCACTGTAAAAACTATTGTTGGTATAAATGTATAAAGATCTAATTGTTTCCACCGGAATATCCTTCAGATCTGCACTCTCCAGTACGGTAACCATTAGCCTTACATGACTGTTGAGCACTTGAAATGTGGTTAGTCCAAATTGGGATGACCTCTAAATGTAAAATACTCACTGGTTCCAAAGACTTAATAATATTTTTTAAAAAAAGAATGTTAAATATCTTACTAATAGTTTAATATGGATTACCTGTCAAAATGATATTTTTGATCTACTGAGTTAAGTAAAACACCTTACACAGCAAATTTTAACTATTTTTTTAATGTGGCTATTAGAACATCTAATATTACATATATAGCTTACATCGTCTTGCATTTTATTTTTATTAGCACTGCTCTCCATCATTAAAATATACTGTAAGGTTGCTTGGAAATTCAATTACAGGGACTTGGATCCAGTTAAACTATAACATACAGGGGCAAGGGAAGATTAATTTGAGAAGCTCAGTAGTTGTTTCATTAGGTTATAGAGGACCTGTCCAGTGGTAAGATACCTAAGTAGGGTGCGGTATTCCCTGTTGGTATGAGGTAGCCTCCATATTCCCTCTAGGTAGTCGTTGTCCTTTAGATCTGTAACAGGAATGACTGCTTAGAGTTCTTGGTTAAACCACTAGCTGAAATGGCTTTTGACCATTAGAAAAGGGTAAAATAAGAATAATCTCAACTGGCTGTTTATAAGTTAAAAGTTTTTAACTTTTAAGCATTCCTAATTGGGAAGAGCATAAAAAAGGACTTTTTTTTGTTTTGTTTTCCAACAGCGTCAGTTGGCATGCTGACTACTTCATGTTTATTTTGTCAATTTGGACTACAGGGCAGAAAAGTTCTATGAGTAGATCACCAAGAAATAATAAAGAACACCATCACTTAAGGATAAAACTGAATTTTATTCTTCTAGCACTGTTCTTAATCTTTCTCTATATTTTCTTAACCATGCTGTTTAATGTGAGGTGGGCAGCAAGTTTTTAGAAGCTTTGCATGCAATCTTCTAACAGAAATGAGAGCAATAATAAAACACTAATATTTACATAGTGCTTAACTGTAAAAAGTGCTTCCATATATGTTATTTTCATTGATCACTAAAATAGTCTTGTGAATTACATAAGACAAGAGGTATTTTATTAAGAAGTAAATGTATCAAAGATTAAATAACTGATCCCAGATCAGGTATCTAGTTAAGAACACCCACCAGGACGTGGTTCTCCGTCTTCAAACTCCAGATATTATACTGTTTTGAAAACTTACCAACAGCTCTCAAAAGATTGTTCTTCTGGTTATTTTTAAATAAGACTTCTAAATTTTAAATAAATGCAGAACCCAAAAGCCCAATAGTAAGCACAAATGTCCACCTTGAAAGAAAAATAAGATGTGGAGAAGACAAGCATTGCGCAGGCTGCTTTTCATCCCATAGCTGAGCTGTTGCCAAAGATCAGATCGTGTGCCCAAGAAATAGTTTATATTAAGAGATAATATGAGGGAAACCATAAAATTTCTATGATTCTGTTAATACAAGATTTGGTTTTTTTGATTATTTTAAAGAGAAAATGAATAATGGGTATCCTAACATTCTTACATGTTATCACACTAATAAAACCTAACATTTAGACAATTCCCAATTACCTTTACAAAGTGAAATGACATAGTGATATGAGCAGTATACCATATCTGTTTGTCTTGGGAATAATATTTTGCTTTCCCACCTGTACCTAATCTCAAAGCATGATGGTGAGGGCTAAGGGGAGAATCTCAGAATCATTTATGAAAGATGCAGCCAGAAGACCTCATATTTGCTATGGAAGAGCCACCATAACTTCCTTCCTACTGTGTTAAGGACTTAGTGAAAGATCAGCACTCAAAAGCCACTAGATGAAAGATGCGATGAAAGACAGAGGGTCAGGGTCCAAGCCCAAAGGATACTTTCACAGTATCTAATTGAGTATGATAACCAGTCTCAAAGGTTATATAATTTCTGTGAGAAAAAAAGGGTTAAAAACACCTATATTAAATCACAGCTTAGCAGTGTTCCCAGACTTGGAATTATAGCTAAGACTATAGAGCTGCTTTCTCCAGACCATCAAATGCTCCATTCTAGCAGACATTCTTGAAAAATCTCTGTGCTAATGAAAATGCTTATTTATATACTAGTTTTTCATCCCATCTTTCAAATGTGAAAAGGAATTAAATATGAAACGGCTAATTTAAAATGTCAAGGTTCTTTTTTTCCAAGCCAACCTTACATTAAGAGCAGGAATCCCTGAGCCAAATAAATGGTTCCCAATTATCTTGTCTTGGGTTTTGTTATACATTGTACAGAAGTCAACAAAACAAGTATGTAACAGAACCTGCCTAAATAGCAGCCACCCTCATTAAAAACGGAGACTTAATCAAGGGTGATTGAAGGAAGCAATGCCTCATAGATTCCCCACACATACACTTTTCTTCTTTTCTAATCATAGAACAAAATATGTTACATAAAAGGATCGGAACGATTATGCAGTACTCAATTAGAGGGAGGTGAATAGGTCTCTAACATGCTGTTTTATCAAAAGAGCAGACTGGTGTTTGCATGACTGTTGTTTCATTACAGACCCTGTCATTAATTCCATGTGTCAATACTGCCCTGTAGTACACAGAGCAGACAAGAAAGAAGAGCCCTTGAAAACAAGGGAATGATTTTTGAGTCGTTATCAAGCTAAGTGGCAAGCGGGAAGCTGAAACTCGTATAGGTAAATTCGAAGGGACTCTTGGGAGATCTGCAAGTGGGAAACAAGAATGCATTTTACCAACTGCTTAATTATGTCCTGTTTTTCAGCAAGTACACTTGAATTGAATGCTTTGTTTGTATTGCACAAAAACATGCTGTGGGCAAGAGTATTCTCTTGCTTCCAGGTCAAGTAAGGTGTTCTATACACACACACATCTGACCTATTCTGTAATGTGCAATTGGGTATGTTAGTATCTGAGCCCCAATTCTGCACTCTCATTTCCGGGGGACAGAGTCACATAGAAACCAGAGCCCTAAAAAGTGGGACCTTCTCTAAGGTCCTGAGAAGTTATGTAAACCCAGGCATTCCAGAGTGCCATACTTACAGGAAAATGGTGGCTCAGGAAACTGTTAACATATATTTGGGAAAAAAAAGCAGCCAGAGAATTTTAAATATGTATAAATCCCATTATCTCCCACCCCTAGATCATTAAGAAATTTTTTTTTTGGTTTCCATTAGCAGTCCCAAGGGTTAGGCTGGGGCAAAATAGGGTTTCCTTTTTTGGACGTGCTTTACCTGTGTCCTCTTGCCTGGCCAAGCCCTTATAGATTATGGTTCCTTATCGTTTAGTAAGATCAAATTTCTAAATGATGTTTCGTTCCAGTTGAACATTCTTGGAGGCTTATCTCTTCCCTGGCCAGATGCCTGATCAGATGAGAAGCCCGCCATGATACTGTCACAGTGCCTAGAATGGGCTCTTTATCCAGTAGACATCACTGTACTTTTTGATGATAACGAGGGCAGTCTTAACTTATGTTAAGGCCTGTGTATAGCATTGAAGGTAAGTATGAAGGAGTTGTTGCTATGTGAATATCTTAATCCTGATACACATTTCAATATAGAGTATCTCCGTTTTATCATGATATATATGTATATATATATGTGTGTGTGTGTGTATATATATATATATATATATATATATATCTGACACCTAGCCATCCTTTTTAGATAGGACCTTCATAAATTCAGGACCAGGAACTCTTCATAAAATGGCCTATTTATTGAGGGCCATGAGGGAATTTGGATCCTTCTGTGTAACACATGCCATTGCTTTGATTTGCCTATATAATCATTTTAATCATCTGCTGGTAGATTGCAGAAAGGGTTTGTGGTCTTGGTGTATGCCAGTGACAGGTAGGTAGGATGTTGTGTTTCATTCTTAGGTTTAGACTATCTTGATTGGAAACAAAGCCTTAGAATAATTACTTTGAGTGTCTTTAAATCTAGCAGCTTTTTAAATAGATCAAAATTACTTAGTAGGCTTATACTTAGACTCTTGAACTTAGTATAGAATTTTAAGGATCATCTTGTCCAACCCCTCATTTTATAGATAGGGAGACTCAAGCCTGGTAGGCAAATGACATGCCCAAGGACACGTAACAAGTTAATAGAAGATCTGAGACTAGAATCTAGAGATCTCTTGTCCCATACATGAGACGCCAAGTTTATACCAGTTAGTTGTTGATAATTCTAGGCTGTACAGAAAGACAGTCTGACTTCTGGGCCATCAGAATGTCTGATGACCTTGACTCATCAAGGAAATAATTAAAATAATATGAGAATGATTTCTGACAAATGGTTCTCTGCCATTCTCCCTTTATGTCATGACCCACATACTGTAATCTCTCTGTAAACATTTACTGAGTACCTACTATGTGCTGTGTTCTATACTAGGTACTGGCAGATTACAGCCAGATAAGACATGGACTCTGCCCTCAAGTTGCTCACAGTCTAGTGAGAACAAGAAATTCCTGGAAAGCATAATTCAGAATTTCCTATGGAATATTAATACCTTTCCAAACTCTGTTACTCTTGATGAAAGTGAATCTTTTACCTACAAATTTAGCTTACCTCTTGTTCCTGGTTATTAGGAGTCCTATAAGACACATGTCTTTTCTTTTTGTGAAGATGCAAGATGATGTCAAGTGCAACAAAAGTGTAGTTCATAGACACTTACTGAAGCTCTGCTCTCTGCAAGGCACTGTGCTAGACAAATAGGGATATGGAAACTGAATAATTAAAGCAAATCTATTTTTTAATATGTTAGAACAGTATTGTTTCATAGCTTTCAAACTTTGTAATGACAATTATTTTTTTTTTTTAATATTCTTAAATATGGGGGCTCTTGAAATAGGAGACAAAAATACCTTCATACTCAAATCCAGACTTGTCAGTCTAGGATTCAGGTCTCCATTCAGATCCTCTTTCATACCCCATATCTCTTATGAGCTTTCTTTTTTCCTTTTCCTCTGCTGAACCTGCCTGCTTGGCAATCCCTGCACACAACTAACTCTTGCTTCTGTGCCTCGCCTGACTAATCCTTCTGCTTTGGGAATGCTTCTCTTCCCATGAATCCATGTCCATCGCTGCCATTATAGCCTGACCCTGAGTCCACCTCCTGCAAGGAGCCTGTAGTCAGTGTCCCTGTCTCCTTCCATGTCCCTCAGACATGTATAGCCTATATGACTGGTGGAGGAACATTTCTGTGGTGTTCATTAAAGCTTCCCATTCTCTGTCCACATCTTTCTGATCTAGATACAACAGAAAATAAATGAAAGCAGTCTAATGTAAACATGTTGTTTGCCAAGCCTTTTAGGAGTGAGTCTATAACAAAGATTTCATTTTGAGGTTTGTGGGATATAAGTTAATAGAATAGAAAGATCAGAAAATTAGGATGGGAGATTGAGAAACTTGGGTCCATGTCTATTAATGATCATTTCCTACTCCCACACAGGTCAGAAAAATCTATCTCCTTTAAGCAAAGTACAAATATGGTGAGGGTGGATCCATGACTGTCAAGCTCAGGGAAAGCAGAGCTCTGCCTGTCAATCATCTCAAGCTTGTTGATCTGCTGTTCTGTAATTCTTTGAATATTGTTTAATGTGTGTGTGTTTTTATCTTCTGAACTGACTAAAAGCTTCTTGAGGACAGGGACCATGTCTTTTTCTTTTCTTTTCTTTTTTTCTGGTTTGTTTATTTATATTTTTTTCTGTTTTTGCTTTTGCATATTCTTCCCCCACTTATTCCTAACTGGCATGGGGAAAACCTGGAAGCATATAGGAATAGGAATGCAACTTGTGGGTTCCAAGTACGTCCTAGCTATTACACTTACATACTTGATATGTACAATAGTCTTTGCCCTCATGACAACTTAAGGAGGTGGGTATTCCTATCCTAATTCTACAGATATGGAAATTGAAGTTCAGAAAGTTCAAGGTCTTATGGTTAGTGAGTATTGGATCCAGAATTAGAACTCAGATCTGACTCCAAAACCTGTATGTGTTTTTTATTACATCACAGTCGTGGTAAATGTTTGAGTCCTTTACAGTTCACAGAACTCCTTGATTTACATTATTATTGCTATTGTTACTGCCATTATTATTATAATTATTCCTTACATCATTACTAGGAAGTAGGTAGTGCTAGTATTATCATGAACCACCCCCCCCCCCCCCCATTTCACAGATGGGGAAACAGACTCAGAGACATGCCCGAGGTCGCACAGCTGGTAAGTGAAAGAATCAGGACTTCAGACAGACCTCCTGACTCCACGACCTTTTGTTTTTTCCACAAGGTCAAGTTGCTGCCTTAACTCATTTGCATGAGTGCATGATGAGGGCAGTGCTCATTGATGCCTTCCTGCAGAAAGGCCAGTACACGTGAGCCATGCAGAAAAGAAAAGAAAAATAACTCATGCCTTCTGAGGAGCTTCCATTTCCATGGAGGGCTAATAAAAAGCACTAAAAATATAAACACTTAAATAGTTCAGAAGTGAGAACTAAAATACGGGGCACTTTATTCTATCAATGAATTCCCATAATTTGGCCATAAAGCTATGTAATATTTTTCCATCCTAAAGTTGGGTTAGGAAATAGGGATGAAGCTTATAGACCTGATTTGAAAATGTTCCCCTGGGTTTAGATGAAAAAGTGCTAGACACTTCATACAAATTGGTATCTGTCCCCAGAATCGTCCTATTATCAAAGAGGTGCAGTAGTATTAGTCCAAAGGATGATGATATGTCCACCCAGCAATTCATCACTGTCCTTGGTAGAATCCCTCTAGTCCCATCTGCCAGGCCTACTTTTGCCTCTCCCTACCCTGCTGCCCCTACCCCCACCTCCCTGCCCTCAGTTCACCAAGCCCTATTGGCCTTTGAACTTCCTCATTCTCCATTCCCAGCAAGTTGTCCCCATTCTCCTTTTGCCTCAGTTGTTTGTATATAGTGTACAGTATCTTCAGCACAGTCAGTCAGAACTAGGAAGATGTATACTGTAAATTATAGCTATATAGTTTGTGTCCATGCTAGAGACAAGTTTTGAAGTAAACAGATCGTTTCTAACTCTCCACCAGACATTTCTACCTGGTTGTCAAATGGGCAACTCAAGCTCTTCACATACTGAAAGATAGCAGTGTCTCCCACCAGATCTACTCTGTCTCGCTTCTTCTGCTCCAGTAGATAATATCACATCTACTTGGCCATCCACCCCACAACTACAGGGACTCTACTCCTTGCCTTCACTGACCCTTTCCCCTATGGGGGTCATCAGATCTCCCTCAGAAGTGTTGCCTTCTGTTCCCACAACTTCAGCCATAACCCAGCTCTGTCTCCTCTCCCACACAGCTGTTACAGTTACCTCCTAAGGACTTGTCTCTCTGCCACCTCTTCCAGTGTGGTCTCCCACGCTGTTGCCAGAGGAAGCAAGCCTGATGGAACACTCTTTACAGGATGAAGTCCAAGCTCCTTACTTGGGCATTTAAGACACTTGACTATTGGATAGCAGATGACCTTTGCATCCGCCCCTCCTGCCACCCCTGTACCGAGCCCCTCCACTCTCCAAACACCAGGCCCTTTTCCAGCTTTGTGAGAGCACACAGACAGAAAAGATGAACTGGCACAATCAAAAAAGGTCTACAAAAGCCCCACAAGGCAATGGGACTACACAGAACTCCTGACATGGTCTCCTTGTCCTCAAATGTGTGCCCTTTGCCTGGCACAGGACCCCTTGGTGGCACCTTTCTCCATTTCCCCCAGGCATTTGGTTGGTATTTCATCTCAGGAGCTGCTGCAGTTCTTTATTCATAATTCTCTCATAGCATCGCCCCCATTATGTTCCAGGTTATTTTCCATATATTTATTTTACTTGATCATCAAAGGCAGCAGCTGTACCCAGTCTTCCTTTTCTTCCCAGTATGTGACATAGTTCCTGTCGCATAGTTATTGAACAGATGCTGAACAAAGCACTTAGGGTGTGCTCTGCCAGAGCAGTCAGGCACTTAGTTCAGATGTGTTGTGCTGCAAAGAACACTGGACTGGGATCCAGAAACCCATGTTTCAGGTCCAACTTGCCACTAGATAAGTGACCTTGGGTAAGTCACTCAGTCTCTTCTATTAAAGAAAGGGGTTGGACTAAATGATCTCTGAGGCCCCTTCCAACTTTAAGCCCTATGATTTTTACCCCATTTCTTGGATCAGGAAACACTGCCTACTTTGTAACATTCAGGAGCCTCACTGTAGCCAGACAGCCAGCCACCACATTTCCCAAATAGATTTTTCAGACTCTCAGAAATAAGTCTTCCATGCAGGCCAGAGCTTCTCCAGGGGGCTCCTCTTGGCCTCATGGCAATCACTGAGCTGTTCTCACCCCTCTCCAGGTTTTGGGTGCCTATAACACCATCACACAGTCATGTGGCTGTCCTTTCCCAGGAGGGAGCCCTTCTTTGTGCTGGCCTAAGGAAGGCAGGGGGAGAGGAAGTGCTGTTTCCCTTCACCGCACAGCCCACCAATATTACAGCTGCTGCCGTCCTGTTTTGGGGAAACGATGCCCATTTCTGTGAGAAATAAGTTTTAAGCAGCTCATGGCCCTCTCTAAGGCTCCTCTTAAGTATACTGCTGACCTTTTGAGGGTGGGAGGAGGACTGGAGATAGCAACTCCACAGGTACATTTGCCATAATCTCCATGTAATAAATAAGAGTCTATGAAAAAAACTTTCCTGATGCTTTTTGATTGGTTTAATCAATAATTAATCATCTTCAGATGAGGCTGTAACTTGTGGAGTAGATATAATTGGATTAGCTGAAAAGAGCCAGTTGGGGAGCTTTGAAGAGATTAAAATGGCTGTCAATCCCATAATTAAACTGCCACAAACAAAAGCAATGGTGTTTTAAACAAGAAGAAGGGAAAGAACAATCAAGAGACAGAAAAGGGAAGAAAGATTGGGGAAAAAATCAGGGAAGTCCAACTGATTTGAAATGAATCAACAAGTACTTATGTGTCACTAAAGACTGAAGGCAAAATCAAATCTGACACATTGATTCCATTGAATGAAATGCATACATACCGAATCAGCCATTTAATTGTAGGGCTAGGGCAGGTGAAGTTTTGCAGCTTTAGCTTCACTAAAACAAAACAAATCCACAAAAAGGGGAGGAAAAGTTACTTATTCAAAACAGAAGAGACCTGCTCCTTGTCCTGAGCCCATTTAGACCTTGACTTTTCATACTTTTAATTGGCTTAGTAGGTCTGGCCTGTGTGAATGAAGTCTTTTATCTCTTTTTCTTTCCATGCCCCTTTCATCTTTCCTATTACAAACACACAGAGAGAGCTTGAGAGAAAATACTTTGGTTTTTAAAGACTTTTCTTTTAAAAGGATGTGGATTTGGGTGGGGGGAGGGGTGTGTGTGTGATGCTGGTGAATACTTTTTTTCTCTCTCTTTTATCTCTTTTTCCAGAGAGGAGTTGCTTAAACCAATGGGACTAAAACCTGATGGGACAATAACGCCTTTGGAGGAAGCACTCAACCAGTACTCCGTCCTGGAAGAGACCAGCTCCGACACAGACTGAAAGCATCACCTGCTCAGCTCTCAGTATTGCTTTTATCAGCATCTTTTCTCTGTAGCTCCAGGGGAATCTTTTCTCTAAAACATTTATGCCCTTGCTTTGGCTAGAAACACATTAACTGGTTTACTCATTGAGAATCCAGCATATTTAAGAGGTGATCCTGTGTTTTTTGCGATATTGAGGCATTCATAGAGAGCTGCAGTGAGGCAGAGTTACAGGGACTAGAAGCAGAAAAACAGTAATTCCATTTCATCAGATGGAACGAAGAACTTCATTCTGTAAAGCAGCCCTGGCCGAATCTGGCCGTTCTGTTTGCCAAGATTCTTGACTGAAGATTTAGCCAGGTCCTTCCTCTCACTTGGGTGAGCGGCCCCTTCTGAGTCTCTCGAGCAGCCAGAGGCACATGAGAGCAAAATGAGCTAGTAATAAGGACTGAGGCAAGTGACTCCTTAGATCAGTACTGACTAAATGGAAGCCAAGCAGCTGCTCTGTAAACCTAGCCCCACTCTTCATTTCAATTTTATATAAATACAGAAGCACACACACAAACACACACACAGCCCCCATACTTACAAACTGACTACACTAAAAGTTTGTATGTCACTTAGCTAAAATTTCAGAATACATTTCTCTCCATCAGGAGTTATGAATGATGGTTTAGTTCCCAGGCAGCTGCAGATGCCTATTTATTCCCTAATGTACCTGAACACTAGTACTGCAGAACTGAACCAGCATATGTACCGTGGTGTGGGGAGCGTGCATTCTGAGTTCTGACTCGGGGTGCCAGGAACATACACACCCTCCATCCCAGCAAGGGAGTGGGGACTCCCTGAGTAATGGGAGCTATTTTGTGGCCTCTTCTAGTAGGAGAGTCAGAGGCACCCATTTGTACATAAAGGTCATTCTATATATCATGTTTTAAATTGGGGTCAGTGTATATGCTTGTGTGTGTGTATTCTACCTTTCTATCATATGTGATCGGCTTAATGGTAACTTTATTTATTTAAAAAAAAGGAAAGAAACACAAATAGTTACCATTAAACTGATTAAGGCTGTTTATTTTTACCGTTAGAATTGGTCATATGAAGATGTAGAGACGCCGTCATGCCATAGACAGTGGGCCTAGCTAATCAGTGGCTAAAGTTGGAAAGGGGTTGGTTTCCTTTGATATGTATGTATGTGTGTGGATGCACATGCATATATACATATGTATACACACACATAGATAATGTGCTTAACCACTGCCTTTTAAAACTTTAAATTAAATAAAACATTGGGGTTGATTCAACTTAGCCATCTGTGTGTGTTTATTTATGGCTACACGGGCTAAGCAACACTATTTTGTAGTTAATGCTTTTTAAAAATGCTTTTCCAACCATTATCTCACTTGTATTATTATAGCTTTTGTAAGGACAGGTAATGTATTTAGAGTATTAGTGAAAATGTCATTTATCCAGAAGTTAACTTCTCTGGCAAAACAAGTCAGGAATTGAGTCTTAAAAGGCCTTGGAGCTACCAGAGATAGATCACAAATTTCTTGCAACTACTCATAGGGGAGAGCCTCAAAATTATCACTCTTAGCCTTTTTACTAAAATCTGCATATATCTCTTTAACATGTTGAGATATCTGGCCCCCCTCCTCAAAAAAAAAAAAAAAAAAAAGGCAAAGAAAGAGGCTGCTAGACTGCAGGCAGGCATACTGAAAGCAGAAAAGTCCACAGAAAACACTGTTAAGATGGGAAGAATCTAGTCAAGGTGAAGCAAATCAAGACTCTCAACTTACTGTAAGATACTCTAGTTGACCCAGAAAATAAGTGTTTAATAGGATGGCCCATAAACTCAATCTCTGCCCATGAGTTTCTTTAAAAGAATAAATTAGCCAAAATATTGTATAAAAGACTAGGAAGAAAAAAGACATTAAGGAATTTCATCCAAAATAGTTGAGGGAGAGATTGTGAATGACCTATGTTTTAACCAACAATAAATAAAATAAAACTTGGCAATTCTTAATTTCAGATTTAGTGAAAAGGGATTTTTTAAAACTTGATATTTTTGTTATTCTACAAATGTATTTTTATAATTTCTAAAATCAAATCACTTTGGCATGAGTGGCAGTCTGGTGAAAGGCCATCCATCTTCCCAGCTCTGCAGAGTGAGCAAGTGAACAGTCCTGTTTAAGAAGCTGTGATTTCCTTTCATTTTGCCTTTCCCAATGCTGGATGTTAAACTTGGATTTTAAAGAGGGAGAATTTGCAGGGGACAGGATGGGAGTGACCTCACCTTGCACACGGAAAAGAGCTGACACCTGTGGGTGCTGGCGGCATGTAGGCTCTCCTGCAGCCTCGCCATGACATCCCCAGAGCCTCACAGCCAGCGAGAGTCCACCTCTGGCCGCCTGACTCCCAGCACCCTTCTTCCCCTGCCCCACTGCACACCGGAGCACACTAAGCCTCCCCGGGCTTTGAATGTGGGGAACAGAGCGGGATGCGGAGGGCGGTCAGTCTCGGGCCATTTTAAGCAATAACTATCTCAGCTTAACTTGAAACAGTTTAAAGAATGTTTTAAGCAAGGAGGGGCCCTGGAGTGGAAATGTGATTGGGAAGCTTGCTCAGTTAGGTGAGTACTAGATTTCAAATGAAGACCTGGAATCCTTTAGGGTAGGTCAGAGGCCAGGGATGGAGGCCACTCTGCCCACACCCCTCCTGACCTTAGAAGTTGGATGCCAGAGTATGTCCTGAATAAAGCATTGAGCTGCTGCTTTGGAAGAACAATTGCCAGATGATTGCAACCCTTTCGCATGCGTGGTGATCCTGGGCAGTGGGTAGGACAGACATTACCCCTTTGGGAATGAGGACACAGGCCGTGCGAGTGACTGAACACCTAGTACCACATCAGTCTTGCCACCTCCCAGGACAGGTGTCACTTGCATTTACTTCCTTTTTTTCCCTGATCATAAAAATAATGTCTGTTTGTTGTGGAAAGTTTGGAAAATGCAGAAAGCAATAAAATTAATTTTACCCAATATCCCATCACTCTGAGAGCATCACTGTTAATGTTTCAGTGTATTCCCTTCCTGTATTTTTTCTATGCATATATAATTTATTTTACTACAAGATTGGGATCATGCTGTATTGACAGATTTGTATCCTGCTTTCTTTAACACATTGTGAGCATTTTCCCATGTTAATAAATATTCTTCAAAAGTTAATGGCTATACGATATTCCATCATATGAACTGTGGCAAAGTGATTGCCTACCCAGTAGTTTCCCTAACAAAACATCAAAGTCTAGAGCCCCTGCTCCCAGCCACCAAAAATAAGTTATCTGCTGTCTTCCCACAAGGCAGCGTGAGCCTTGGCAGTGCTGCAGAGTCACAGGATCTGGGAATGGCCCAGGAGACGCTCCACCCTGTACCCCCGTCCTGCAGCAGCCTCAGCAGCACACATGGCAGATTGAGTGCCAATGTAACTCCACAGCTTTCAAGGAGAGCCACGTAAAGGTAGCAAGAGAGCCGGACAACTTAGGAATGTCTGCGTGTAAACAACAAAAAAAGATGTCAACCTTGTTTTGTGTGCAGTCCAATTGTTGACATGAGGTTTCTTGGAGAAACTTAATTCCAGAAGCAGAGTGAGTGACCAAGGTTCAGGAGCCACGTGTTATTCTTACAAGAAAAACAAGATGGTGCCTGTCACAATATTGAATGTGACAAGCACAGTGTGGAGAAGGAACAAATCATGAGAGGCAGGGAGAGACTCGTAGCAACTGAGGAGCCTGAAGGAAAGGGAGAGGTTTCTAGAGGGCACACTGGAGTGGGCTGTGCACCACACCCAGCCCTGCTCCGTGAGCCATCAGAGCAGCCCTTGCAGCAGAGGGCCGGGGAGGTAGGCAGACTGCACCTAAGTCACAGTGCAGATGCCCAACACACTCCCCTCTGTGTCTGCGGTGGTGATGTGGCATCCTCAGGAGAGCTGAAACAGGCCAGTCACTGTGTTCTGTGGTCTGGGTCCCTAACCACCCTGTGCCTGAGAACGAAAATATTCTCCGAGAGTTCTAGAGTCAGATTTGCCTGTTAATGCAACACAATGATCATCCTAAGCAGTAGCCTCTAGCTTTATTCACATCTCAAAAACCTCCACCTTTTCTGCATTGAACAAAATCACAGCTAAAAAAAACACATTGAGCAATACTGTGGTGGTCAGTGTGCTGAGCACTTAACATGCATACTCTTAATTTATTCTTTATAACAATATTATGAGGTGAGCCCTATTGTAAAAGTTCTCACTTTTCAGATAAGAAAACTTAAAAAAAAAAAAATTTGCTTTCAGTTTGCTGTATATAGCAAATTTAAACTCAAGCCAGACACCAGAGTGCATGAATTGTTTTTGTAATCAGAAGAAAATGCATACACCTTTTATTTATTTAAGAAATGTCAGAAGATTTAAACAGGAAAAAAAATTAAGAAAACGACTGATAACACATTTTTTCATTTCCACATCTGCACGGGTTTCCATGCTGGAGTTAGTTAGTCTCAAAGAGAAGCCCATATTCACCAGCACACTGATCCACGTCAATTTGTTCAGTAAGCATTGATCAGGCATTACCTATGTGCCAGGTGCTGTTCAAGGTACTTGACCAAACATGACCAAAGTCCCCATCCCCAAAGTGCCCACAGCATGGGGCACAGGATGTCAGGGGGATGCTGGGGTAAATAACAGGAAGTTTCACAGGTGACATGTGAGCCTGAGCATGAGCTTACCATGGGTAGAACTGCTCCTGCCAGCTCAAACAAGCTCCTGAGCAAAAGGTACCTGATGGGTGCAGACCCGAGGAGCTGTGTACCATGGAAACAGCCATTCAGTCTCAAAATTAGACACATGAGTAGCAGCACTTCAGGAAAGGGACATGAGAAGATCACTCTGACCACAAGATAGAGAATGGATTGGAGAAAGGATAGATAGAAAAGAGACCAGGCCGAAAGCCAGTGCCTCAATATTTGAAGAGTAAACTAGGCAGTAGGTGTGGACAAATGGGTGGATTCAAGACTTGAGTTAAGAAAGCTTGAGTTTGCTCTTAGAAAAAGGCAAGAAAGCTCATTTAAACTCAACTGAGGAATAAGAATTATTTTGGGGAAAAGATAATATAAAACCCTAGCTCCTAATCTATGGACTAAGTAACTTTGGGAGCAGAAGAGTAGAGCTAAAAGTTTCTTCAAAGACTGCAAATTTATATGGTCCCTGTGTTAGCTTTCTAATTCTGTAATAAAATGCCTGAGATAATCAACTTATAAAAAGAAAAGGTTATTTTAGAAGTTTCAGTCCACGGTCAGTTGGCTCAGTTGCTTTGGAGCCTGTAGCAAGATAGCACAATATGGTGGGGACTGTGTCACAGAAGAAGCCCCCTCTTTGTACACCTTATGGCCGGGAACAAAAGAAAACGAAAAGAAGGAGCTGAGATCCCACAATCCCCTTGAAGGGTACACTCCCCAGTGACAGGAAGACCTCTTTGTAGGCCCCATTTCTTAAAGTCTATGTCATCTCCCAGTAGTGCCCAACTGGGGACTAAACTTTTAACACAAGTACCTCAGGGAATGTTCCAGAAACTACAGCAGTCACCAAGCATCTACTGAATAAACAATGCCTTGCATGGGCACATACTCTGTGTAAATGATTAGTAAAATGAAAGCTCGTTTACAAACATTACTAAATTCATAGTATCCTATTGCCCATCTGTATTTTCTCAGCCAAAACATGATAAAAAGCTATCATGTGGAAAAGGAGATCCTGGAAAATTTGGACTTAAAAAAAAAAATTCTCCATTTATGTATGATGTGTCAAAGTGCATTCTACTGTCACATGCAACTACTTAGAACAAATCAAAATAATAAAAATAATTCTCATAATTGAAAAGACACAGAAGCCTTGGTAACAAGTATCAGGAACTAAAATTGGACTTAGCTCAGTACTGAAAAACAAGGAGGTGCCTTTGTTAAAGAAGGAGATGAACGGTGCTGCTGTGGAGAGAAGAGGGATGTAGCAAGATTTGTGGATCTCATTACACTACAGTGGGGGGATAAAGAGATTTACAAAATCCATGTTCAGGATGTCCCCATGGCAACTTGAACTCTATGGGGGAAGTGTTTTGCACTGAGGAATCAGCAAACTCCACCAGTCAGGGCTTTTCCCCTGGAAAGCCAATCAAGCATCTGCAGCAACTACTGTAATAGACCCTGCAGAGCCCAGGAATGGCTTTGGAATCAGATACCAGCACATCTGAGAATGAGCGCATGGGTGGGGCTTAAAACAGACAAGTCCCCCCTCCTGTCCCCCCGCACACACCTGCCCTATTCTCTACCTACCCAAGTGTAAGCCAGGAGTTTCCCTGAGAAGAGGTTAATTCAAAGGATTCTGTCCCTGAGGACTCAGGCACAGAAGATGGGGAGGGGTTCCTCACTGAAACAGGTAAGAGACCTGTCTGGGACTCTGCATGGGACCTCTGGTCTCCTTCTCAACCTCCTTCCTGTCAGGTCCAAGAGCACTGGCAGCCAGGACTCTTCTGACTGGGAAAATGGACCCAAAAGCAGGAACCTAAAGAGACTGGATATTAGGGATCCCTGAATGAAATAGCTAGAAGACAGACAGAAATATTACATGCATTATGGCATTTACTACTGCCCCCCCCCCCCCCCCCCCCCCCCCCCCCCCATCGATGGGGAAGGACCTTTAAACCATTGGGCTCAGAGTAACAAAGCTGGGATTGGCAGAGTGGAGATTTCATGTCCGTTGTTTTAAGTTGCTATGCCACACTGTCAGGAGCTGATCCACAGTCATTCTGTAAAAATCTGTGCCAATCAAGTCGTATTGCTGTATCATGTGTACATACACAGTATTAACAAGGAATCCCACCACTATGTAAAATTATAATACACCAATGAAAAATATGGAAGAAAGAGAGAGAGAGAGAGACCTTTGGCAACCAATCACTCTCTCCCATTTGCCTGGCAGGTGAGAGGGAAGGAAGAGAAGAGAAGGGACAGGAAGCCAAGCCATCGTCAATGGGTTCTTTTTTCCTGATTCAATTATCAAGAATAACAATGAAATGTGGTGAGCAGGAACTCTGTGACAGATTATGAACTAAGGGCTGTCCATGATCAACTTCACTTTGTCCTCACAACCACCTATGGCATGGCTACCATTATTATTCCTCATTCACTGATGGGAACTGGAAGCTGAGAAGGTCAGGTCACCTACCTAGTTAGCAGGAGATCCGTGATGGGCAGATCCTAAGCCACGCCCTCTGCCATCCAAGGGCACCTGGCCGCCTGATCTAATGTGCTGCTTCCTTGTGCATCTCCAACTAGGGAGGCACCTCTTGATACATTTCCTTTCTAGTATTAAATCTAAATGTCTTGGAAGAAACTGTCCAGCCATCCCGGAAGCCCAGATATATCCTTGGGTTCCTCTTCCTGGGTCAGATTCCAATTCAGCAAATATTTTCATAGAAGGACTACAGAATGCCCCCCCCCCCAATCACCTCCCACACACAGGCTCATTTACTGCTCACGACAACGCTGGGTGGTGAGTTCTTCTACTATCACCCTTATTTCACAGACAGGGACTCTGTGGCTCAGAGAGGTACATGGACAGAGCCAGGCAGGACTTGAGTCCAGCCCTCGGGGTTACACATCCAGTCCACGAACCTCCTAGACTGCTGGTTCTTGGGAATAGATAATCCAGATCTCATTCCAGTTGCATTAGAAAACTTGGTCCTTTGACCCCAACCCTCAAGTCCTCGTTCCTTCCCCAGAGGCAAGTCCGGGTTCAGATTGCCAGAGGAGAGAGGCAGGGGTCTGGGCTGCGAAGGACATCTTTTGACCATCTACGGTGAACCTGGTGCGACTCGTTCTGCTACTTCTAGTCTCACACCATAATCTAGCAACCCAGCTTTGGATATCTTACCTTTTTCAAAATCCCTGAGAGGGCATCGACCTTCCCACCCTCCGTGCACATCTCTGCCCTCTGCCCCTGTGCCCACCAGCCTCCCTGATACACTCCAGGAAGCCTTCAACAGCTCCTTCTTTGGGGTCTTCAGCAAACATAAGAGGAGTTTCCTCTCCAGGAGGGCTGGGAAAACGGCCCCATCCCGAACACCAGGCCACAAGCCTCCTAGTCGTGATCCTTTCTGAAAGTATTAATTAAAACATAAAAAGGCCGACTAGTCTGAGGCCCGCTGTTCTTGGCCTGGCAAACTTGTTTTACTGTGCTCTTCATTGTGAGGAGAGGAGAGAGGATTGGCGATTATCAGCCTCCCCCCCTGCCCCCCACCCCGTCTTTCCTTGGTGTCAATTAGCATAATTTAAAAGGCCAGGGGGTGAAACTGATACCTTCGAGACTGCTTCTGGGCTTGAACTTCTCCATCCTTTGGGGCTGATTAGGGCCAAGCGACCCATATTTAAAAAGCGTTTACAATAAAATGATGCACTTTCCTTTGTGCCATCAGCCTCGCTGATGAAAAGCAAAAATGTTTTAAAATTGTCCCTTTTTGTCAGCAGTAATGGCCATGCTATATTTCAGCTCGTCCCCCTTGTGGGTGTAGAAAAGGAAGGGCACTAAAGGGCACAGCTGTAGACACTTTATGGCCTGCTTGGGGGGCTGCGTGGGGGAGAGGGGAGTGGAAGCAAGAAACAGATTGCCTGTGTGTCAACAAATGCAGCTGGGGAAAGAGAAAGCTTCTAAAGACCTCCGCGATTTAAAGTCCAAGATAAATGATGTTCCTATTTGGAAAGAAAAAACAAAACATGGAGGTGAAATTCAATAAAGGCTGGCTGAAAAGAGCAGGTTCCAAAGGCCTTTCTCTGCAGCTAGGCAGCTCCCAAGAGAAATGAGCAAAAGTGGCCACAGGCGAGGGGGGCGCAGCCCGAGAGACAACAAAGGCCCCTCCCAGCCAGCACACCAAAGCGGACCGGCGCCAGGCTTGGCCAGGCCGGGCCCAGAGGAGCCTTGCCAAGTTGGGGGCAGGGATGGCCTGGTTGAGAGAAGTGCCCCCAGACAGTCAGACTTGAGGGTCTGTGCAGGAGCCCTGTTTGGGGAGATGGCTAAGATTGCAGTTGACTACAGGCCATGGAGATGTTTGGGCATTGCCGCCTTCCGTAGTCTCACGAGACTTGGCCCGAGATCTCGAGAGATTTGAGCCGAGATTGCTGATCGGGTGGGCGCCATTTGGTTGTTGGTTGTTTGGTGGTGTGTGTGATGCGTGTTAGAGTTGTTGTCAGAGTCGGAGAGAAAAGTTAGCAAAATAAAAAGCCTGTTTGTTTCCAGTTGCCTCTGAACTTCTTCCCGCGGCTTCATTGCTCCAAGCGGCCATCGCTTCAGGTGGCAACAGGTCTGCTTGGGCCTTGCCTGAGGGGAAAAGGCAGAAAAGCATATGACCCCTTGGGGGAGAGGCTGGGTCACTTGAGGATAGAAAATACCATTGCACTGGGGTCAGGAGACCCAGGATAGGCCACAGCTCTGGCAGTGACTAGCTGCGTGAGATGAGCAGGCCCTGGCAGCCCCGCAGACCTCGACAGTTTGTGAAAACCTCCCCTTGTGTATCCTCTTTGAATCTCACCAACAACCCGGGAGTCAAGTTTGGATGCGTGGCCCCCAATTTACACATGAGAAAACTAAGGTGCCAGGCTGAGAACACAGCTCAGTGGTAGAGTGCTTGCCTGCCCCTCACATCCAGTCCCTCAACCCCAGACCTGGCCCCAGACACCTGGTTCCCGACCCCAAAGGCTGCAGCCTCTCCGTGACCCCTTCCAGACATTTCCTTCCCTGGCGTGGACATGCCCAGTCCTCTGTGTCTTGAATGAACCCCAAATCACACTCTTGCCACGAGGAGGTGTTTTCTTTTAAATTGAAAATATGAGACAGGCAAGCTAAGTAAGAAAGAGAAGGAGAACAAGGAAAAGAAGGAAACTTGAAGACGCAGAAAGGAATGTGCCCAGGAGAAATAACCCAAGGCCATGACTTGAGTCCATGGTGAAGAACAGAGGCTGGCTTCTAACTGAACACATCAATAGACAAAGGACAGGAGGGGACTTGTCACGACCACACAGGGTGTCTCAAAGTGGGAAAAGGGGAGGTGAGGAGAAAAGAGCTGAAGGGAAGGCGGGACTGGACTGCTGAAAACCCTCCCTGTGGAAGAAAGCCAAGGACCCTGCTGCCACTCTGCCTCCAGGAGGACGGGCTCTGTCCTGCCCCCCGTGCCCTCCCACATCTGGAGGAACAAGTACTTGCTCCATGAAAGGAGACCAGAGAATGTTGAAGCCCAAAGGCACCTTGGAGGTCATGGAGGTCCACTCCCCTGGCTTCACGATGGGGGCACTGAGCTGAAGCCCAGAGGCAGGTGCTCTTTGGTGGCCACGGCAGAGCTTAAATCTAGATTTTCTGGCTCTTTAGTCCCCTGTTCTTTCCTCCACACTGCTGTCCTCAGCGAGAGCCCTCTCCGTAGCCGTCACCGGGTAGAAGTGTCACCCTGAGGGGCCAGGGGACTCTCCCAGCCTCAGGAGCACACCCCAGCACACACACACACTGGCCTGGTGAAGCTCAGGGAGGACAGTGGCCTTGGAGACCCTGGAGGCTGACCTTCACCCAGCAGCTAAGACCAGTGGCGGCGACGTCAGGCCGAGGACAGAGCTGTGGGCCACCAACCTACTGACCAGCAATAATCAGGGTTAATAGCGGGCTGTTTCTCGCTAGCCTGTTTTTTCCCTTCACATTTACATATTTTATATTTGTGATCCCATTGAATAGAGTTTTGAATATGTGTTCACTATTTCATGGTTCTAACATGAGCACTGGTCCTTGTCACTGCATGTTCTGAAACACTTGGCTTTTAATAAATTGCACAGTGCATTGATGCTTTATGTGGCTCACTGTCATAACGTAAGCACGTCCCCACTGCTGATAGTTAGCTGGCCTCTTCTAGTTGTTTATTATTTGGGCTTTCCTACAATGGCATCCGCGAAGAGCTCTGTAAACCACCCTGGTTTCTCTGGTTCCCTGTTTAGTGTAGATATCTAGAAGTGGATCACTGGTTAGCAAGGAATAAACATGCTTAAGGCTTTGGTTACATCCAGCCAAACTGCTCTCCAGTAAGCAACCCTATATTTCCTGTTAAGGGACCACTTAGTACATTTAAATTCAATGTGGCTAGTTGCATTGGGAGCTTTAAAAGTTTTGTTTCGCCTAAGAATATTAATCCTCTTATTCCATAGCCACTTTCCCCATCCCACGTCACTATGTGGCACATCATTCAAGCCATTCATTCATTAAAGAAATATCGAATAGGGCTAGAGATGTAGCTCAGTGGTAGAGTGATTGTCTAGCATGCATGAGGCTCTGAATTTGATCCCCAATACTTCAAAAAAAAGAAAGAAAGAAGCTGGGCGCGGTGGCGCACGCCTGTAATCCCAGCACTTGGGAGGCTGAGGCAGGAGGATTGCGAGTTCAAAGCCAGCCTCAGCAATGGCGAGGCACTTAGCAACTCAGTGAGACCCTGTCTCTAAATAAAATACAAAAAAGGGCTGGGGATGTGACCCAGTGGTCGAGTGCCCCTGAGTTCAATCCCCGATACCACAAAAAAAAAAAAAAAAAAGAAAGAAAGAAAGAGAGAGAGAAATGGCGTTATTATTGTCCCACTTTTACAGCTGAGAAAGAAAATACACAGAGAAACAAATTATCCAAGGTCATACCCTGGAGAGTGGTAGAACTGAAATTCAAATTCAGGTGCACTGACTCCAAAACCCACTGGCTTTCCTCCATCATCCAACATTAGCCCCATGTGTGGGCTACTGGGCTGGCCTATGGCATTCATTGCTCAGAGAGATATTGGGGCCTTTCATCAATCCCTCTCTCCATCTCCCAGTATCTGTTTTACTCTGATCTCTTTTATTTTTTACTTTAATTATTTATTCACTTATTCATAATGCACAAGTATAGCATCTTTTTACATACAACTGCTTGTATACAAAGTATGTAAGTACAATTCAGATCTTCAATCATGCATTTAGGATAATGATATCCATCTCATTCAACCACCAATTTTTTTCCTTCCCCCCTCCCCCCTTGCTCCCTCCCTTCCCCTCCCTTTCCTTTGACCTTTCTAGTGTTCCTCTAATCCTGTGTACCCCCATCCAACAACCCTGTGAACTAGCCTTCTTATATCAGAGAAAACATTCGGTATTTGGATTTTTGAGATTGACTAATTTCACTTAGCATTATATTCTCCAACTTCATCCATTTACCTGCAAATGCCATTATTTTATTCTCTCTTATTGCTGAGTAAAATTCCATTTTGTATATATACCACATTTTCTTTATCCATTCATCTACTGAGGGACATCTAGGTTGGTTCCACAACCTAGCTATTGTGAATTGTGCTGCTATAAACATTGAAGTGGCTGTGTCACTGTAATATGCTGTTTTTAAGTCCTTTGGGAATAGACCCAGGAGTGGGATGGCTGGGTCATAGGGTGGTTCCATTCCCATTTTCCCAAGAAATCTCCATACTGCTTTCCATAGCGGTTGCACCATTTTGCAGTCCCACCAGCAATGTATGACTGTGCCTTTTTCCCCACATTCTCTCCAACATTTATTGTTGTTTGTGTTCTTGATAGCTGCCATTCTGACTGGAGTGAAATGAAATCTTAGAGTAGTTTTGATTTGCATTTCTCTAATTGCCAGCGATGTTGAGCATTTTTTCATGTATTTGTTGATTAAATGTGTACCTTCTTCTGAGAAGTGTCTTTTCAATTCCTTAGCCCATTTATTGATTGGGTTATTTGCTTTTTTGGTGTTAAGTTTTTTGAGTTCTTTATATATTCTAGAAATTAGTGTTCTATCTGATGTGCATGTATTAAATATTTGTTCCCAATTAGTTGGCTCTCTATTCACCTCACTAATTGTTTCTTTTGCTGAGAAGAAGCTTTTTAGTTTAAATCTATCCCATTCATTAATTCTTGGTAATAGTTCTTGTGATACAGGATTCTTATTAAGGAACTTGGGGCCTAATCCAACATGTTGGAAATTGGAGCTTACTTGTCTCTTATTATTGCTGCTGTAAGCCCCACTTTCCTCTTCCCTTCACTATTTATTACAAGAATACATTTCAAGCACCTGTTTTATGCAAGGCCTGTGGTACAGGGCTAAATAACTCAGACATGGTGCCTGTCTCTGTGGAGCTTATAGTCTAGTTGCTGAGAGGACATGGCATGTAGGGCAACAATTATTATCATATCATATTTATGATATGATCATAAACTGGAAAAGTGCTTGTCTTGTTTTCCTTTCTATTGCTGTAACAAAACCCCTGAGAGTAGATAATTTATAAAGAAAAGATTCATTTTGGTTTACAGTTTTGGAGGTTGGAAGGTCCAAGGTCTGGATCCTTTCTTCCTTTCTTCCTTCCTTCCTCCTTCCTTTCTTTCTTGGGGGCCACTTGCTGACTCAGTTCATGGTGGAAAGGCAGAAGAGAGGCATGTACCAGCCAGTGAGGGGAGGTGGGCGCCAGGCTTGCGCTCTGGCATTCCAGTGAACTAACCCAGTCTCCAGAGAAAGACTTCAGTCCCTTAGAGAGGGCGGAGCCTCAGGACCTCAGGATCTCGAAGGCCCCACTTCCCAACACCTGGACGTTGGCAGTGAAGTCGCACCGTGCGTTGCGGTGGAGACAAACCACAGCCAGGCCACAACAGAGCTGGAGAGAGGACTGAGTGAGAGGGTGCCCTGGAGGGCCGTCGCAGAGGTGGCGCTGCAGCAGGCTCTCAGCCCTGCCATCCAGGCCCCGTGCTGTGCTGACTCTCTCCACGGAAACCAAGGACCTTGCTCCAGTTTGGATCTGGAAGGTCCTGAAGGCTCCTGTGGTAAAGCCTTGGTCCCAGCCCAAGGTGGGTCCCAGCGGGAGCCTTCAGGGCATGGGGGCATGCCCTCAGAAGGGACAGGGGACCCGGTCTCTTCCTCTCTCTGTCCTCCGCTGACTGGCCCTGAGGGGATCAGCTCTGCTCCACCAAGCGCTCTGCCTTGCCAAAGGCCTGACCGCCACGGAGCCAATCAAACGCGGCCTGAACCCTCTTCCCTGGGAGCCAAGGTGACACTTTTCTCTTTATAAGTTAATGGTCTCGGGTGCTTCTCATAATGCAGGAAAGCTTCCTAGCCCAGAGCCATGAGATCACTTCCAATCCTAACTCTTTAAAACCCTCGGACATCCCTACCTGGTCCCCTAGCCTCCCTCCAGCTTTTTCAGTACTTTTGCTTTTAGCTCTGTGTTTTGAATTTGTTCTCTGGACCAATGGCCTGCAAACATTTTTGATGGCATTATGCCATGAATAACGAAACAGAGCTGCATATATGTGGTTTTTAAAAACTTCTCAACTTCTACACATAAACACATAGACCACAGTATAAATGTACAGTCTAAGCCTCTTCTAATAGAATGGTCACTCTCCACATGGGGCTATTCAAATTTTAATTAATTTCCTTTTTTTTTTTTTTTTTTTGGCACTGGGGATTGAACCCAGGGGCTGAGCCACATCCCCAGCCTTTTTAAAAATATTTTTTTATCTCAAGACAGGGTCTTGCTAAGTTGCTTAAGGCCTTGGTAAATTGCTGAGGCTGGCCTCAAATTTGTGATTCTCCTGCCTCAGCCCCCCACCAGTCACTGGGATTACTGGTATGCACACGGCTAAATTTAAATTAATTTAAATAAAATTTATTTATTTTTTGAACATAGTTCTGGTGTCCTGTGGTTATTTATTTATTTATTTATTTATAGGCACTGATGGACCTTTATTTTGTTCATTTATTTATATGGGGTGCTGAGAATCGAACCCAGTGCCTCACACGTGCTGGGCAAGTGCTCTACCACTGAGCCACAACCCCAGCAACTTAAATAAAATTTATAATTCAATTCTTCCATTGCACTGAGGAACATTTATTTTACCGTCACAAAACGTTCTGTTGGACAGTGCTGTTCTAAACATCATACCAAAATAGTTATGTTGAAAGGATGAAAAAAGAAGAAGAAATTCAACACTTTCCTCCCACCCTGGGGGGCCTGCAGCCACTCAGTGCTTTAGATGTCTGATGCTGTGAAATTTAAAAGGAAAAAATCATGCTGAAAGCAATATTAACAGGGTTTTCCAAGATGACCCTTGGTTATCTTCACCCTCTCATGGACATTTTTTTTCTAAGTGTAGATGCTCTTTTCTTTATCATCTAGAGGTCCCATAGCCTTGTCACAGAGCACCTGTTTTCAGCTCCAACAGAAGTTCCCCCCAAAAGAATTTTTACTGCTTTGTAATAAAGCAACACCTGTTACAGTGTGGATATGAGGTGTCTCCCCAAAACTCCTGTGATAATGGAGAAGGTGAACTGATTAGATCATGGGAGCTGTGGCCTAATCTGAGCATTAATCCATTTGATGGATTAATAATTTGAATTCATAATTTGAATGGACTAACTAATGGTAATTCAGGCAAGTGGCATGTGGCTAGAGGAAGTGTGTCACTGAGGGCCTTTATACGTTTAAAGGGTTTATACATTTTGTCCCTGGCTACTCCTCCTCCTCTTTCTCCTCCTTCTGCTTTTCCTCCTTCTTCTTCTTTCTCTCTCTCTCTCCTTCCTAGCCACCACGAATTGAGCAGCTTTCCTTCTGCCATGATGTTCCGCCTCATCCCAGGCCAAAAGCAACGAAGTCGGCTGACCACAGGACTGAACCTCCGAAACCATGAGCTCAAAACAAACATTTCCTCCTTTAAGTTGTTCTGCTCAGGTGTTTTGGTTGTAGTGGCAGAAAGCTGATTAACACAACACCATTTGCTTATGTAAGCTCCATGTTCCCTGCTGTCTTTGGAACACTGATTTAGAGCTGTGTTTCCTGAATTGTACTTCCTAAGACTCCAAACAAAGTCCTTTGTGCAACTTCTGAGTTGAACTGAGAGACAATGCATGAAGCTCATGCAAGCGCGCGCGCGCGCGCGCGCGCGCGCACACACACACACACACACACACACACATACACACACACCCTGCCTTCTTAATAAATATGCCTGAAGTTATATACCCTAATAAGGCTTGTCCCAATCTTCATGTTTTTCTATCCCCATTGTCACCCCCAAATGGTTTGGATCTGCAATGTCCCCTGAAGGCTTCTGTATTAAAGACTTGGTTCCCAGTGCAGCAGGGGTCAGAGGTGGGACTTGCAGGAAATGATTAGCTCAAGGGGCTCCAACCTCATCAGTAGACTCACCCACTGATGGATCCATAATTTGAATGGATTATTTCGAGGTGGTAGAAACCATAGAGGTGCGTCCTGGGGGGTGTGCCCTTGGGCACTCTGCCCTGGACCTAGTGCTCAGCCTCTGCTTCTCTGCCACCTTGACCTAAGTGGCTTCCCTCGGCACCGTCCTCTCATCAGGATGTTCTGCCTCATTACTGGAGTCAGCTGATCATGGACTGGAGCCTCTGAAACTGTGAGCCACGCAGGTCTCTCCTCCTCCAGGTTGACTTTTCCAGGTATTGTGTCACAACAACGGACAGCTGATAACACATCCCCCATAACTAACATCCTACACACACTTAACTAACCACCATTCCCAGAACACCTAGTGTGCCTTTTATACCCACCAAATCTCCTCTGGAATAAAGAATCCCCTCTTCTCTGTTGGGTGAACCCAGGTTTCAAAATTCACCTCAAAGTCGCCTCCTTCAAGAGGCTAAGAGCTCCTAGGCAAAAAAAAAAAAAAAAAAAAAAAAAGTCAGTGATTTTTCTCCTGCTATTGTGCTTAACGTATGCAGCACTTCTTATAAAGTCCCTACAATGAATGAATATATGTAAAAAGCTTAGACCAGGGCCAAGTGCACCAAAAGCACTACGTAGGTGTGAGATATGACGCAGCTGCTGCCGGACATCAGAGAGGTGACCAACACAGAGCGCGCGAGCTGCTGCCATCCTGGGCAGCAGGAACTTTGTCATAAAGCGCATGGCTGGGGACATCACATACCCAGCATTCCGGTTCTGGAAGGGGCTAGAAAAGTTCCTCCAGAAAGGCGGCATACAATGGAGGCTTAAATGAACAAACAGAAATACCTATTCCCAGAAGCTGCTGAGACTCTGTCCTCTCTGGACCACTCTTCAGATGTGTCCGCACAGCCGATTCACACAAAGCTAGAATCAAACCATGTTTCTGACCCAAGAGTCTTGGCCACCCATCTTGTTCAAGACACCCAGCTCAGAAGTGGCAGAGCCAGGATCTGGGTCCAAATCTGACTCAGAAGCTTCCAAAGGGAAGTTTGTCCTCGACCCCAGGACAATTCTCATGGCTTGTAATTATAAGATCGTGTCATCTGTGTTTTTTTTTTTAAATATTTATTTATTCAATTTTAGTTGTACACAATGCCTTTATTTTTATGTGGTGCTGAGGATCGAACCCGGGCCGCGTATGTGCTAGGCGAGCGCTCTACCGCTGAGCCACAACCCCAGCCCTCATCTGTGTTCTGATCCACAGCCCTTGGTGGCCTCTTAACGTAGGTCGTACCATCTTTACCATCTATCAAGAGCTCACTCTAACAGTGCTAAAGACATGACACCTTTGTGATCTAATTCTCATAGCAATCTTCAGACATAGATAGAATTACTGCTCCTAATTTACACAAGACAAAACTGAGGCTTGTCCAAGCTCGTGCAGTGCAGCTCAGCTGCAGAGGGCCTGGGGTGGTCTCTGTGAGTTGCTAACTCTCCCTTTGATGTCCTACGTCCATTTTACATGCAGACCTTTGCGTACGCCTTGTCCCCTGCCTGACTCAGAACCCTCTTTTCTGTCATCCACTTGCTAATCTCTGCTGTACTGAATGAAGCTAGTTTAAGTTTTGGGTTTTCTAAGAAAGCATCCTATCATCTTTTCTTGTCTGACAGGCTAGGTTAGGTGCTGTCTGAACCCTCACCCCCACCCCCGCTGTAGCATCTTGTACTTCTCTTTATCTGAGAAGCCCCAGCCAGACTAGGTTGTGACAGCAGCGTCACCGGTCCATCTTAACCACCTGACTGGGGGGAAAAAAAAGGAGCAGGAGAGGAACAATAACCTCATTATTGCACTGAGATTGTGGGGTTGTTTGTTTCTGCAGCATAGCGTTGCCTATCCTGACTGATATATTCCTAAGATTTCTTGAGTGGAAGTGGAGAGAAAGAATAGTAAATATTTCTCTTTCAGAAAAGGTATGAGACATACAAACTGCTGACAGTCACATGAAGAGCATTGATCTGAGAACAACAAAGAGAGGCAGGGATGGAGAGGTTATGGTGACAATCAGAGATCCCTGATTGTGGTTGTCTTTGAGACCGAACTGGATCCCTATTTCCTACAGTATGCGAATCCATAAAGCTCTGAGCTGCCTCTCAGAAAACAGTATAAAACTTATCAAACCACCAAGAAGCCAAATTCAGAAGGTCAACAGTCACATATTTTCTCTCATTATGTAGAAGCTAGAGAGGAAAAAAGGCAAGATGTGATGGAAGGTGTGTCTCATAAAAATCAAAAGGAGGTCAGAGTAGAGGAAAAGAAGCAGGGGAAGGGGGGAGGGAAGGGAAAGGGGAATAACTGGGGAATGACGTTGACCACATTATACTGTTATGTTGAGTGTGTGTATAAATAGGTAACAATAAATCCCATCATATGTACAACTATAATGCACCAATAAAAACATGGAAAACTAACTAAATAGACAAAAAAAAAAAAAAAAAAACACTTATCAAACCACCATGTGGCTGAGATTTAGAAAAGACCTAAAATATAAAGAATCTGAGCTTAAAGACCAAACCCTGATGTTTTGAGGTATGAGAGGACTGGGGCAGAGTCTGCTAAGTCACTAAGAACCCCAGGGCCAGTTGCCTAGCTATCCTGACTCCCAGGAGTCTACACCACAGGCCTGAGAGGTTTGAACTGAGAGATCAACCAGTTAAGGCGTGGCTTCTGAAATCCTACTTGAGGATCTTCTGTTAAAGGAAGGTCTCCAGAGAGTAAGTTTTGTGAACAAAGCAGAAACCCATTTTCAGTTGACAAAGAATGTGGGGAAAAGTGAGGCTGAAATGTGGCCTCAGTACAGTAAGAAGCCAGCCTCCCACCCCACCCTCCACCCCAGGAGGGAAGGAACAAGGAGGAAAAGGAGCTGCCAGGAGCCATATGCAAAGGCACTGGGGAGAGGTGAGCCTGCGGGACCTGGAGAGCCGTGGGTTTGAGCCCTGGAGCAGCCACCCTGCGCTTCTGTGACTCTAAAAAAACAGAATGTGCTGAGAAAGAGGCTGAGAATATACTGAGAGAACCCCTGCCCAGAGGGCCGCAGGAAAGACGATCTCCTCCAATCCCAGGCTTTCTGGGCTCTTCCTTTAGTGCTTTCCCGAGGGCTGTCCCCATCCCACTCACACTGAGTCATCTGAGTCATGTCTTTGCCTTGGCTCCAGCTGAGGAGGCACAGACAGGTGTCACCACAACAGGTCAGAGGAGGTCTCTCTAGAGGCAGAGGGGACCTCTACTCAGACCTGCCAGGTTCTTGACACATTGCAGGAAAGAATTTAAGGAGAAGTCAGGTTTTGTCCAAGAGCCCAAGGGCTTTATTAGAAAGTGAAAGGGGAGGGTGGTCATTCTCAGACCAAGACGCACCTCCAGGGCTTAAGGTCAGGTTTTTTTTTATTAGGGTGCATAGTTAACCCCTGAAGGGCTGGGCTTTTCATGGGACTGGAAAATATGCAGCAAGATCATGTTTCCCCATTAGGGGTCTGCCATGTAGGTTTCAGCTCACGTCAATGTCTCTAGGGGTAAGATGTCAATCAGATGATCCCGCCAAAGGGGCGTGGTCCAGTCGAATGTTAGCCCCTAGCTTCCTGAGGTTGATGATCTCTTTCTATTGAGGTATTCTTCTTGCTTTGCTGCCTGACAAAGAAAGAACAAGAAAGAAAGAAAGAAACTCACAGGGAGCTGGAAAGTTAGAAAGACATTAACAAACTCAACATTTCGGCCCTTTCTGTCCTTTGTGCTTCTTTGTCTAGTTCATGAGTTGTTCACAAGCCTCTGGTTCCATATTCCAACAGGGACATTGATCCTTTGGACACTCCATTTTCACTCTGTTTCTAAATTTCTTTCTCACAGGGACGAGTGCAGACACAGAACGGGACAGAGAGTCACAGGAAGTAACCACAGCCCTGACTTCCCAGCACTTTGCTCAAGGCCTGGCTGTACTTCCATTCTTCTGGGGATGGAACCCAGGCCTTCAAATCTCCATCATGTTGGATTAGGCCCCGACTTCCTCAATGAGACCCCTATAGAGCAAGAATTAAAACCAAGAATCAATCAATGGGATGGATTCAAACTAAAAAGCATCTTCTCAGCAAAGCAAACAATTAGTGAGGTGAACAGAGAACCTACAGAATGGGAGCAAATCTTTACCACAAGCACATCAGACAGAACACTAACCTCAAGGATATACAAAGCTCTCAAAAAATTTAACACCATAAAAACAAATAACCCAATCAATAAATGGGCCAAGGAACTGAACAGACACTTCTCAGAAGATGATATACAATCAATCAATAAATATATGAAAAAATGTTCAACATTTCTAGCAATTAGAGAAATGCAAATCAAAACAACTCTAAGATTTCATCTTACTCCAGTCAGAATGGCAGCTATCAAAAATACAAATAACAATAAATGCTGGCTAGGATGTGGGGGAAAAGGCACACTCATACATTGCTGGTAGGACTGCAAATTGGTGCAGCCAATCTGGAAAATAGTATGGAGATTCCTAGGAAAACTTGGAATGGAACCGCCATTTGACCCAGCTATCCCACTCCTTGGTCTATACCCAAAAGACTTAAAAACAGCTTAGTACAGGGACACAGCCACATCAATGTTTATAGCAGCACAATTCACAATAGCTAGATTGTGGAACCAACCCTGATGCCCATCAGCAGATGAATGGATAGGGAAACTTTGGTATATATACACAATGGAACACTACTCAGCACTGAAAGAGAATAAAATCATGGCATTTGCAGGTAAATGGATGGACTTGGAGAAAATAATGCTAAGTGAAGTGAGCCAATCCCAAAAAACCAAAGGTTGAATGATCTTTCTTATGAAGATACTGACTTATACAGGCAAGGGAGGGGGATGAGAGGAATGAAGGAACTTTAAATAGAACAGGGGGGGTTGGCGGCAAGGGGATAGGAATAATGGTAGAATGAGTTAGACATCATTACCCTAAGTACATGTATGAAGACACAATTGTTGTGAAAATACTTTACGTAAAACCAGCGACTTGAAAAATTGTGCTCTTTACATGTAATGTGAAATGAATTGCACTTTGCAAGCATGTATAACAAATTGGAATAAAATCAAAATACAATAAAACAAACAAACAAACAAAAAAAGACCCCCAGGCCTTGAGTATGCCGGGCAAGCACTCTACCACTGAGTCACATCCCCCAGCTCTAGCAATGATATTTTTCCCCCTATATTTAGTTGTAGGTGGACAGAATACCTTTATTTTATTTATGTGGTGCTGAGAATCGAACCCAGGGTCTCACACATGCGAGATGAGCCCTCTAACGCTGAGCCCCAGCCCCAGCCCCTCTAGCAATCATTCTTAACATTATCTGCGCTATAGGTCACACTAGAAATCTTAGGGGACATAGGGACCACTTCTCACAGAGAGGCCCAGGGGCACACAATTGGCAACCAGCACAGGGGAAGGGAGGGTGCAGATGCCAACTGTATCCATGGGCCCCAGGTTAGGAACCCGTGGCCAAGAGACAGAGGGGATTTGTGTAAAGACTGGAGGAGAGGCCCAGGATCATAGCTCAGAATCGGCATAGTATGAGGAGGATCAGGAGACCCAGGTTCAAATTCTAGTCCTACCCACAATGGCCATGTAGGAGGGTCGGAGTGTGGCAGAAGAGGAGGATAATCCTACAGAGCTAGTAAGGAAACACTAAGGCACAACTTAATGAATCATCATCAAGTACAGACCTATGAGCCCTGGGCTAAAAGGTGAGAACATTGCCAAGACTCCCTCCCACTCCTTTCCGATTGTAACACCCCAGCCCTGCCCAAAGACCATCACTGATGTGTTCCACGCTTTTCTTTATAATTTGACCATCCAGAATATATGGCTAAAGAGCATGACTGGATTTTGCTCATTTTTACACTCTGTGTAAGCAGAAAACCTACAGTGCAAATTGTATTTCGGCTGACTTCTTTCCCTTGTTAGGGATCAGAAAACGGTACCCCCAAGTGAAGCCTCCAGAAGAGCCGTTTCTCTCTGGCTTTCTCTTGTCCTGTCTCCAGCTCCACCTTCTCCTCCTAGGGAAGCCTTAGACACTAGATTTTCTCTTCCTCACGGAGGGTGATAGAAACCAGAACCCTTTTCCCCAAAGCCAGCCATAAAGTCTAAAAATAGTATTGTAATCTTTCCCTGTCTTTCTGTCTTGGAGCTGGCCATCAGGAAATTCTGTGACCTATCTTGTCTGGTAGATCATAAGACCCTCATTTCAGAAGGAGTCTTGTCCCAGACCAGGAAAGAAAGAATGTTGCGGAGAGATGCCAAGAGGAACCTGAGCAGATGGTGGTTTCTCCACTGGGTCGATCCTGTTTAGGTCACCCCCGTTTTGTCCAAGATATTTCTACGTGGCTGCATCCAAGCTTCATCAACCTAAGTGTTAAAACAGATAGCTCACCCTTGGTCTTTGGGGTCTTTACCCTGAAGTTTCCTGTGTAATATAAAACTATAATCAAACAAATTGGCTGTTTTTCCCTTGTTAAAACACGTCTCTTGTTCCTGACGATGGTCGTGATCTTTTATAACAGGCAGGAAAGGGCTGGCTCTCTCTGAGGAAGGGAGCCAGGGCAGGGAAGGCAGGAAGACATGCCACCTCATTCCTTTTGAGAGGATGCACACTGCCTGTCTCACTGGCCCGGTGAGTGTGGACCCTGGAAACTGAGTCAGGACATGGGGGTGCCTGAATTCCTCTCTTTGCAGGGCCATGAATTAGTCCTGTTCTTGGCCAGGGTCATTAGCTTCTCTGTACACCATTCCTTCCTCTGGGAAAAAGAAAGAAGCCAAAACCTGCCTACCTCCTAGGTGGGAGCTCTCCCCGGGCCTCCCCCAAGTGACAGATAAGAGGGCCATCAGAAAAGAATGCAAAATGCAAGTCACACTGTGCTTCGTGCTCCCGCTTGATTTTGCTAATCCAAGTAATAGACCAAAACACTTTTGTTCTTCCTATAGATCTATTAAAATATATATATATATATATGGTGGACATTTCACTTTTAGTTTTCTCAAAAGCCTAGCGAGAATCTCCATGGCCTTGAGCAAAGAAGACAGCCATTCCTGCAAAGAGCAGAGTAGATTTCTACCTGCTCAAGTGTTATGCTACAAGGGTCGTTCAAGGCACCACTCACAAGTGACAGCCTGTGTTCCCACAAAATTCTCATTTCCCCCCCGAAAACCTACCTAGTAGGCTGCAGTCTGCCTGCAAACCTGTCTGCCCTTGTTCCAGGCGCTGAGGAATTCCTACTCTGTAGCTCTGTTTCAAAACTACCCTTCTCTTTACTGTGGGAGGTTAAGATGCCAGCCTGCCAAAGCAGAGGGCTCCATTCTGTCCAAGTGGGAAATTTCACAAACTCCTCCATCAACAGCAAATGGGAGAATTTTCCTATAAACGCTTTGGGCATCTCCCTACCGAATGTGGGGGGAACAGCGGTTCGCGAAGCTCCTGGTGGCTTCTAAGGCTTGACTTCATTTCTCATCCTTGGAGACCCCGAGATGCTGAGATGCCCCTTCAGTCATAAAGTGACCTACCTTCCTTCCTCTCTCTCTCTCTCTCTCTCTCTCTCTCTCTCTCTCTGTTTCACAGTGACCTTTTTTTGACAAGCAGCGAGAACGGAGTTTTGCTTCTTGCAATCACACGAACTCTGGTCAAGACAGAAACATTGATCCAGGTCTTACATCTTTCACTTTCTCAAACCTTTCTGGAAGCTTCGATAATGACATTTACAAAGTCTCAGACACCAAACCTGTCTAAATGCTGGTCTGGTCGAAGAGCTCCCTTGTTCTTGCAGCTTGTCTTCCTGTAATAACAAGTTGCCACATACATGTCCCACCGTCTCCCAGATGCCTTTGCAGGAAGCTCAGCATCGTGGGAGGGCTCGCGGGCTTTAGTGTTGGAGCAGAGTTTAGATCCTCGTTGTTCAAACCTGACTGAGCAGCTCTATTTCCCCATCCTCAGCATTTCCTTGACTATGAAATGGGCATGAGATCTCCACTGCATGGATTTTAAAGACTTTAGAAGAAAGAGTCTATAAAACAACCAACACAGAGAAAGCATAACTAATTGGCAAGTATTGCTTTGATTTTCACCTCAGATTTTTAGGGACAACCTGGATGGCAGTAGTCTCTGCTGATGCGTAGGAAAGCCGTGGAATTACCCTGGACATTGGGATACTTGGGTATTTAAAAGGCATCTTCCAAACTGAACTCTCGTGTTCTAGTGTGGTTTGCAATCTGTGGTCTTTGCACTTGAGACCTGGGCCTCAGGGGGGTGGGCATGGCAGGGCCCAGCTAGGTCATCCTTCTGTCACTTCTGGACTGAAGAATCCTGCTTTGCAGTGACAACTTCGAGCAGGCAGCCTTGTCCCTGCTGTCCCACAGAGCTGCAATTCGGGCCCCATGCTTGGTCCTGCCAAACTCCCGGAGCTCTGGATTCCCGTCACTGGCCTCCAGTGCCAGCCGCGTGAAAAGAGGCCACTTTACATTGCGTACAAAGCCTCAGCCGGTCTCATTCATGGTGCCTGGAACATACTAAGCTCTGGACACACGGCTGCAAAGTAGCAGCCAGGCACCCACCCCCTGGCCTGCCTCCTCCCCACAGGCCCTCACAAACCAAGACAAACATGCTGCGGCTTGTCTTTCCCACCCCTCATCTTCCCAGATGTCAAGCAATGTGGTTCTGGGGGTCAGCTTGAGAAAAGCCCTATTCTCCTGGCTCCTCCTCACCTGCCAAGAAGCCCCCGGCCCACAGGTGTCTGGCGGAGGAGGCCGAGGAGCTCCCAGAAAGTGCCAGCCCATTCATGCTGCTGAGAAGTGGCCTCCTCCTGCCAAGTCCCAACCTTGGCAGCTCCATCGCAGGGCCTGGTTCCCATCAGCAGCACCTGTCGGCCCAGGCCTCAAACCCAACCCCCCACCCCCACTGCTTCACACAAATGCAGGTGACCCCATGACTAGGGCCTCTGTTGGAGCCTATAGTTCTTCTCTTGACAGAATCCTGCTTGTTTGGAAAGACTGGGTTTCAAAGAGGTTTCCGGTCGAGGAAGCAAGGGAAGCAGAGAGCCTGATGTTCCCACTCAGAGTGCTCCTTATGGATGGAGGAATTCAGGTGCAGGCAGGAGGGGACCTTCAGGAGTAGCACCTGGTCCCATGCATCTCAAGCCTGGCTGCAGTTAGAACCACCTGGAGGACTTTTAAAAATGAGATTCTGAGCCAGGCGTGGTGGCACACACCTGTCATCCCTGCACTTGGGAGGCTGAGGCAGGAGGATCACAAGTTCAAAGCCAGCCTTAGCAATGGCGAGGCACTTAGCAACTCAGTGAGACCCTGTCTCTAATAAAATACAAAAAAGGGCTGGGGATGTGGCCCAGTGGTCAAGTGCCCCTGAGTTCAATCCCTGGTACAAAAAGGGGGGGGGGGGCTGGGCTTGTAGCTCAGGGGTAGAGCATTTGCCTCACACATGTGAGGCCCTGGGTTCGATCCTCAGCATCACATAAAAATAAATAAGTGAATAGAATAAAGATATTGTGTACATCTACAACTAAAAAATGTTAAAAAAATGAGATTCTGATTTCATTGGGGAGTGGGAGGGAGCACCCTCAGTAGAGCCCAAGTTGAAAATCCCTGATTATCATTTGGACAGGAAGAACTGGGGCGGAGAGAAGGGGCTTTGGGGATTATTGATCTTATTTGATCCAACTGTTTTACAGATGGAGAACCGAAGCCCAGAGAGGTTAAGCAGACTCACCCATGGCTCCATAGCTATAATGATCTTTTAGTAATTTGGGCAGTCTTATGGTTTGGATGTGAGGTGACCCCCAAAAGCTCACATGTGAGACAATGCAAGAAGGTCTGGAGGAGAAATGACTGGGTCACAACCTTAACCCAATAAACAAATTAATCCTGATAGGGATGAACTGAGTGGTAACTGAAGCAGTAGGGTGTGGCTGGAGGAGATGGCCAACGGCCGTGGCTTTGGGGTACATATTTGTATCTGGCAAGTGGAGTCTTTCTCTCTGCCTCTTGATCACCATGTGGGCTGTTCTCCTCCACCACTCTTTTCTGCCACGATGTTCACCTTGAGCCCTGAGGAAGGAGCCAGTCTTCTATGGACGAAAACCTCTGAAACCATGAGCCCTCAAATAAACTTTTCCTCCACCGTGATTGCTCTGGTCCGATCTGCAGTTTGTTAACAGTCTCAAAATGGTTCTATCATTTCTAGTTTTATTGCCTTCAAGATCTGCGGTCAACCCACCATGGTTCCCCACTGCTCAAGAAAGAGTCTAATGGAATCGTCTAATTCCTGAACACGGCACCCATGACCCAGACACAAGCTGGCCCTCACATACTTTTCCAGAAATTTCACCCACACCCAGGTAAGAAGTCCCCAGTCCTGGTCCCTTCCAGGAAAAAAAAAAGAAAAAGAAAAGTGCTACTAGGATGCATGCTCCCAGGCCTGAAGGTGGCCCTGAGGTAGCTGTTCACTGAGGTGGGGTGGCTGGGGCTTGCCCAGTCAGGCCGGGTGCTGAGCCCTCTTTGTGCAGACTGGAGTCCACGGTGAGACCCGGGGAGCAGGCTGTAGGCTGGGAGCTGGCCCCTCCATGCTCTGAAGAATCCCAGAATTCTAAAGTCAGGAATCCCAGAATTCTAAATTCAGACGTTGCCTTTTACATTGTCACAAAGATGCACTTGTCAGGGTAGCAGACTGGAACATATCAAACGGTTTGATGTATAAATTTCAGCTGCTTGCTTGGTATGTGGACCTCCATTTCCACCCTTGCCTCGACCCTGCATGTTTCAGGGATGGTCCGCTGTTCAATCATGGCTCTTATAAGTGGAGGCTTCATGGCCCTGGACCTGTGAGAAGGTCCCTCTGGTCTCCCTGAGGGAAATGAAAGGAACGGGTCTCAAGGTTGACCCCTGTGAGACTCAGCAAGGGTGGGGCAGCGGTGTGGAGTCCCCACGCCCCGGCTTTCTCCCCCCTTCCTTTCATCCTGTAGTGTACTTCTGATAAAATCGTTTTTCAGTTCCTGGGCTATAGTTTTTTCCTTCAGTGGAATTTCTGTCGTGTATACAAACACTAGGAATGGGACTGCTGGGCCATAGGGTATCTCTACCTATTTGCCTAAGTAACTCCAGATGGTTCTTTGGCACAGCTGCACCTGTCTGCCATTGCACCAGCTGAGCACGAGGGTCCCCTGTCCCCATGCTTCTGCCAACAAGTGAATCACAATTCAGCTCTTCAATTTTTGCCAGATCACCAGTAGAAAAGTTATGTCTTATTGTGGCTCTGATTTGCAATTTTTAAAATGACTCACGATTTGGGGTGTTTTGTCCTGTGCCTGTTAATGTCCATCAACTCTCCCCTCCCGTGGGATTATTGTGCAGCCCACCTTTCTCTAAGGTTCTGTGCAAGGACAGGTGGACACACCACAGACCAGTTTGCTAATATCTCGACTTGATAGTGGAGAGACCCGCGATGACACTGAGCTTGCCGTTCCTGCTTATTCTCACCTCCTTGGGTCTTCCTCTCCCCCCTCTTCCCTGTAGCTCTCTGTTCTCTAGCTGCACCAGGCGAAGCCAGTCCCACCTTAGGGACTTAGACTCGCCCTCCTCTGTCCTCCTCCGGGTATCTGCTCAATGCCATGTCAGCCCTATTTCTAAAGTAGCGCTTTAACCACCTTCTCCCCTTAAATTTTCTTCTTAGTACCTCCCACCACTTCTTAGTACCACACCCATGGCTCATGGTGTGTGTTTTCTCGGTTGTTTACTTCTTACCTCTTTCTTGGGTGCCACAAAAGCAGGGATTGTCTGTCTCCTGCTGTAGCTCAAGTGCTTGGAAGAGTGCCAGGACCAAAGCAAATGCTCAGTGGAATCAATTCTTATCAGGTCCTCATACCTGGACATGCTGTCACAGCACCCAAATGGGCACATGTGGATATTATCAGTTTGCTAAGGGAAGTTCTTAGATCTTTAAGAAAAAATGAGTTAACGGGGCTAGGGATATAGCTCAGTGGTAAGGTGCTGGCCTCGCATGGGCCAGGCCCTGGGTTTCATCCCCAACACCACAAAGGGAGTAGGATATTTATACAAAGAGAGGCATTACAAAATGGTAAAATGCACAAACAGGTGACTAAACTTTTGACTGAGTGGAATTCCTTCAGGGATCCTATTCATTTCTCAATGGTCTCTGGTGCTGTACCCAAACTGCTCAATGTATGTCCAGATCTGGCTTTGGAAAAAAATGGAAAACTTCTCCTAAATTCAAGATTATTCCCTAGAGCCCATATATCACAAATTATTTTGGTTGTCATGTATTGCTTTTGCTATCTTTAATTTCTAACATTAATCATTTCCCTTTTTTTCTTTACTGGGGATTGAACCCAGGGTACTCTACCACCATGCTATATCCTCAGACCTTTTTCAAATTTTATTTTGAGACAGGGTCTTGCTAAGTTGCCAAGGTTGGCCTCAAACTTGCCATCCTCCTGCCTCAGCCTTCCAAGCTGCTGGGATTACAGGTGTGCGCCACTGTGCCTGATAATCATTTTCTTATTTACAAAAATACATTTCTCCATAAGTAGGACTCCATTCTTTAGGCTTAAAATCTTAATCCAATATAATGACAGATAATTTAAAAAGCATCTGGTCACAAATGCATAAGCACTTTCTAAAAAACTTCACTAGCTTTCTCTGAAACTTGTAAAAAAAATTGTTAGGAAACAATGCAGCTAGAATTCATCCACGTCTTTCTTTAAAAAAAAAAAAAAAAATCGGTAGGAGTGCCAGTTGTATAGGCTCTGTCCTTTGTTTACAAAAAAAAAAAAAAAAAAAAAAAAAAAAAAAAAAGTTTTAACTCCACAGTGGAAAAACTAACATTGTCACTAGGATATGAAGAAACCATGGTTAAGAACTAAGGACAGCGAGGCCCTGCAGAATGGCTAGCGGCATCTGCTCCAAGGGCCTTTATCAGCAGCCTTGTCTGTTCTATTCAGGACTCTCAGAATGATTGTTGGCATGATGTAGACAAATTGACGCAAATTAGTTTAGCACGGGCTATGCAAAGTTTAAGCTTGTTGAGCAACACACGTGGACCACATAGCAACAGCTCCCAACACCGTGCAAAAAGTGTTGGATGCAAAGTACTAAGCACCCTACATCCTGTCTTCCAAATTGGAGGCAGAATTTGCAAATCACTGGTGGAGGCTGGGGGAGGCAATGGAAGAAGGGGGGAAGGCTGGCAATAGAGGACAGAGCCCCCACACTGACCCTGAAGGCCAGCGGATGGTTGAGAAAAATGTCTCCTTAAAGTGCCGCCTGCTCTGCCTCAAATCGACCTCCTGTTATTTCATGGCCACAAATCCTCAAAGGACTGGCCCCAAAGATTAAGGGGATTCCGCCACTTTGCTCTTTACTTTGGGTTCAAATATCTCGAGACAATTCTTTTGGGGCTGGTGTCACACGGACCACCTAGAGGGACCTTCTAATTGTATTTACAGTAATTTAATTACAGCCTCGAGAGCTTCAGAAGGCAGGATTTACCAAGAGCGATACTGTGGGTGCCGCTGGCAGTTTTAATCTGTTAAATCAACAGAGAAATGGTAAAAAATAAAGCCTCTCCAGAGTTTGGAAACCACTTCATGGACTCTTTCTTCTTTTTTTCTTAGGGAAGGCTGGGTGGGTGAAGAAGACGTTTTCCGGGGGTCAACAGCTTTCCCACTTTTATTCATATTATTTTATACTTTATGCATGCATTATATCTTCCTGATCACTCACACATACACTTATACATACAGAGAGATATTAGAAATTGCACCACAGCTGTGTGTGTGTGTGTGTGTGTGTGTGTGTGTGTGTGTAATTAAAGTATCTCTGGATAGCTATGGAAGACTTGATAGTCCTCCTCTGGGAAGGAGACCTGAAGGTGAGGTGAGCTGGAGATTTTTAACTTCACCTCTTATTCTTTTTTTCCCCCCCAATATGTTTTTACACAAAAACATTTAAACTATTTTTTTCAACATATCCGTAAGGAAATGTTCCCTGTAAATAGTAAATCACAAAAGTCAGTGACCTGCATACAGTTCAGTCGATTTTCGATAGTTCGGCTAACTAGTAACCTAGCTTTGATGGATGCCAGTGCCTTCCGGGCGCTTCAGCCTCCCATCGGTAAGATGGGAGGGAACTCAGCCACTGCCCCGGAGGCTCCTTCCCTTGGGACTCAAAGTCACTCGCCTGAGTCTGAAAACAGCGCGTGCTGCTACTGCCATCTAGCGGCCCACCCGGAGATGTGCGCATCCCGCTTTTCTTCGGCATTTGAAAAGCCTCAGGGTCTGGATGGGAGCTTTCCAAAGACCCCGTTGGATCTGCGGACACCCGGCAGCCCCTAGGCTCTTTTCTGAGCAAGACAGAGTGTAAAAATACAAACCAACCCTTAGACATTGAAAAAGTAGTCACGGGCAGGGATTGCTCTCCCCAACTCTACCCCAACCAGGTTTCCACACCTGTACACTGAAGGATGTAAATTAAAGCCCCAAAGCCTATTCCCTTTTAGAAAAGATTAGGGAAAGTGTGCCCAAGGACAGCGTGGCCAGCCCAACAGTTGTAAAGAAGCCACGACATGCTGCCACCTGTTGGCGATGCATTGAATTACTGTAAATTTTAAGCAAAACTCAAATTTAGCATTTCAATTTTAATTATACCCTAAGGAATTTACACACCTATTTACAGTAGAAACTCATTGCAGTGCCAAGGTCAAGAGATCTTTTCTCCGAAGGTAATAATAGTAGTAGTAGTAGTAACGATAATAATAATTAACACTTAAGGAGCGGTCCCCACACTGAATCCACACAGCCTCGGGGTTCTTGGATTATCTTCAATTTACAGATGAGCAAACTGACAGTCAAGGAAGGAATGACTACCCAGCCATCCCACTCCTGGGTCTATTCCCAAAAGACTTAAAAACAGCATATTACAGTGACACAGCCACTTCAATGTTTATAGCAGCACAATTCACAATAGCTAGGTTATGGAACCAACCTAGATGCCCCTCAGTAGATGAGTGGATAAAGAAAATATGGTATATATACAAAATGGAATTTTACTCAGCAATAAGAGAGAATAAAATAATGGCATTTGCAGGTAAATGGATGAAGTTGGAGAATATAATGCTAAGTGAAATTAGTCAATCTCAAAAATCCAAGTACCGAATGTTTTCTCTGATATAAGGAGGCTGGTTCACAGAGTTGTTGGAAGGGGGTACATAGGATCAGAGGAACACTAGAATGGTCAACGGAAAGGGAGGGGAGGGAGGGAGTAAGGGGGGGGTTGGAAAAAAATTGGTGGTTGAATGAGATGGATATCATTATCCTAAATGCATGATTCAAGATCTGAATGGTACTTATATGCTTTGTATACAAGCAGTTGTATGTAAAAAGATACTATACTTGTGCATGATGAATAAGTAAATAAATAATAAAAAAATTAAAAAAAAAAAAAAAAAAAAAGGAAGGAATGACTAGCTCAAGTTCACGTGGGTGAAAAGTAACAGATGGAGCTCACTTCCTTGTACTTAACAGGGATGCTCCAAGTTCAGTGTATTCTACAACGTTGATTTTCTTGCTCCGGATTTGAAAAGTACTTAACATTGTCGTAGACTGATCCTATCACTAAAAGGAAATCAATGTTAATATTTTGTGTTTATCTATTCAGTGTTTGTAATGCTTATATGATCTCTATATTTTTACTTTGAGGCATAATTATAATGTTGGTCAAAACAAAAAGAAGTTTCTTTTTAAAAATTCATTCATTTATCCGCTCACTCATTTATCCAATTAAATTTAGCAAATGCTTAATCTGTGCCTGGAAGAGAGACAATGGATGGGAAAAGATGATGAAGCTAATAGTCTACAGGAAGAGATCTACAAATAATCACAAGACAGATAAATACTTCAAAGGAAGAATAGTTCCAGGAGAAGCTGGTCTTTATTGTGGGGCCACAAAAGCTTCACCGAGGAAGTGATGTTCTCCTCAACTTCAATTCTTGGCTTCGAGGAGGGAGAAACCCACCCTCTTCAATCTTACCCCATGGTTCAATCTTTCCACACGGTAGGTGTGTTGTGGGATCTTGCACAGCGACACCAGACACCAGAGATAGCAGCAGGAAGCAGTGTTTATTAGTGCCAGCACTGGCCCACTGGACTTTTATTCAAAGGCTAAGCCTTATATACTTCATTAGTTTCCTTTTACGTACTGATTCTTTGTCTCCCATATAAGATAATACGCATGCTGATTGGACATTCTATTCTATACTACAGAGCAGCGATAATGTTACCACTGAGTTGTAGAAGACGCAATTGATACTGATGGTGCCCTGTTCTCTTGTTCTTTGTTCTGAGAAAATCTCTGCCACAGGCAGTGTCCCATCAGCTAGCCTTCCCTAAGCTGATGACAGAGTAGGAATGTCTTCTCTTATTGTATGCTCCCCAGTGTTTACAAGGGATCTCCCCTCTCTGGGTCTCAGGGAGATGGAAACATCTCAGCCGGAACGGTGCCTGCCCTCTTGGGGGAAAGCTGGAGCCCAAGGTTTTCTGCTGAGGTCATAGTGTTGATTCCCGAGTGACAGGGAGAGCACCTCTCAGCAGCTGCACTGCTGGTTCTCAAGCCTTCCTGCACCCTAAAATCGCCCCATCTTTGGTCCTCACCCACAGAGATTCTGCCTTCGTTGGTCTAGGGCAGTGCCTGGGTACTGGGGTTTTTAACAAGCTCCCCAGGTCGGCATAGGTGACAAGGACCACGCCATGCTTGGTTTTTCTGTAGTATTTAAAATTGTTACTGACTTCCTCTCCCTCCAGTGTGGCCCGGTTCTGATTATGTGAGGCCCTTCTGAGCGCTCCCAACCCTTTGTATGTTGCTGGACCTCCATTCTCAGACTCCCAACCATAGGTGCCCCGTGTGGCCTCGCCTTCTGTATTTTTGCAGTGGTTTCTTCAGCAAGACGTGTGTTTCCAGAGATGCAGCAGTCTCTTTCTAGTCCTGGTCTCTCGCCCCAAACTCAGACTCATATTTTATCTTCCTGTTGGACACTGGCACCTGGGCCTCTGGTAAGACCTGCAGAATTTCTGCTTCTTCTTATCCAGGCTTCATCGTGCCCAGTTTTTCAACGCTGTCATAGCAAATGATGACACCCTTAATGGCATGAAACGGTACAAATTTATTATCTTATTGTCCTGGAAGTCAGATGCCTCAGATTGTTAAGTTAAAGTCAGGGTGGGGGGGGGGGCTCCCATTCCTTCTCGAGGCTCTGGGGACGACCCATTTCCTTGTCTTTTCCAGCTCCTGGAGGGCAATGCACCCCTCAACTCACGGTCCCCTCACACCCAAAAGCCAGCGATGGCTGCTGCGTCTCTTCTGCCTCCCTTGTCCCAAAGTGAGGATCCCTGTGATTACATTGGGGCTACCTGGGAAAACTAGTACCATCACCCTGTTTTGAGGTCATCTGGGACCTTAATCCCTCTCGCCAGGGAACTGAGCACATGCACAGGGTCTGGGGGTGCAGAGGTGGACGTGCTTTGGGCAGTACTGTCCTCTGTACTCGTCTCCTCTCTCCTTCCCGACTTCCAGTGCAGTCCTTCCTTATTATATTTATTTATTTATTTATTTATTTATTTATTTATTTATTGGTACCAGGGATTGAACTCAGGGGCACTCGACCACTGGGCCACATCCCCAGCCCTTTTTTGTATTGTATTAGAGACAGGGTCTCACTGAGTTGCTAAGTGCCTCGCCATTGCTGAGGCTGGCTTTGAACTTGTGATCCTCCTGCCTCAGCCTCCCAAGTGCTGGGATTACAGGTGTGCGCCACCATGCCCAGCTTCAGTCCTTCCTTATTTCTCATCTAATTGGTCTCTCTTTTGGTTTCTCCTCACTTGATCTATCCTGCAGTGAATCAAGTCTTCTCAAGAACATTTCAAATAATGCCATGAACTTGGTCGAAAACCGTCAGCATATCCCTAGATGATTTCTTCCCTTATTCTGTCCTCTTCCCTTCCTCCCCAGGGAAAGGGAACTCTTACATACATGAATTTAGACGCTTGCTGCATAGATAAGCATGGTTTGAATGTGTTCCCTTAAATTCGTGTGTTAGAAACTTACTCCTCAGTGCAATGGTGCTGGGGGGAGTTGGAGCCTAACCAGAGGTGCTGAGGTGATGAAGGCTCTGCTCTTGTGAATAGATTCATGTTATCACAGAAGTGGGTTAGTTATTGGGAGAATGGGCTTGTTAAAGAAGTAGGTATGCCCCTCTCTTGCCCTCTTGCCCTTCTGCCTTCTACCAGGGGATGATACAGCATGCCTAATGTGATGGGCTCTTTCCAATCTCCAGAACTGGAAGAGAATTTTTTTTTCTTTATAAATTACCCAGTCTGTGGCATTCTGTTATAGCAGCACAAAGCAGATTAAGAAATATAGTGATAGGATGTTTTGAGTATATTCAACATTTTTATAGAAATGATAGCACACTGTTTGTATCTTTCTGGAAATTGCTTTTTTTTTTTTTCACTCTCCTTTGTTTTTGAGACCTCTATTTATTTATACATACAGAACTAGTTCATTCTTTTAACCACTATATTGAGTAAATTGAACACATATACTATATCTTAGTTTTCAATTTTTATTTTACTTTGGATGGGTAATTTGCTTAGATGGTTCAGTACCATATATAAATAAATGAATAAAATAAAGATCCATCAACATCTAAAAACATTTTTAAAAAGAGGTACCACGTTCTTTTCAGCCTTTTGCATTTCACTTGTTACTGTATTCCAGAATCACTATGAAGTTGTGGGTTCTATGGGAGATGCAGGGACCTAAGTTCCCTTAAGTTAGGAATGAAACCCCTGGGGCAACCAACCTTAACTGGGAACAGCTGTGTCCATCCCTCAGGGCCCCAGCCCTGGCCCACATGGCCCATCTTGTCACAGGGGGAAGGAGGTGCCTATTTTCAAATGGGGCCATGGCAGCGGTGGCCCCACAGACCCGGCGCTTTCCACACTTTCCTAGTCTACTGAGTTTGAGAAAGGAAAAGGAGATGGAACAATGGCAAGCAAATGTCACCTGTAGGGATCAACAATACCCATCCTTAATAAAAGATGGAAGCAGTTTTGACCACAGTCCTCAAAGCTTCTCCTGTGAACACAAAAGTGCCGTCTAGAAGTCTGTCTTATGTCAGAGACCTGCATGTCCACAAGGAAGCTGTGTCTATGAGTCCACCTACCAGCCAACAAGCAACTAGTCAAAATCATGCCTGAGAACTGGAGAGAGAGTATGTATGAACTTGGGGTGAATGAGCAGGAAAGATTTAATCAGAGATGATAAATGGGTGATATCCAGTCTTAGATGAAATGGCTGCACACAAGCTTGCCATTCCTGTTTCTGTGAATGTCAACCAACAGCATATGCTTTTTTTTTTTTAATGAAGCTCTATTTATTTATTTTTATATTTTTTAGTTATAGATGTTTAGTTATCTTTGTTTATTAATTTATTTTTTATGTGGTGCTGAGGATTGAACCCAGTGCCTCACACATGAGGGGCAAGCAATCTACCACTGAGCTACAGCCTCAGCCCTAGCCCCAGCCTTAGCATATACTCTTAATAAAACAAAAAGGTATACAACTATGTGAAGGACATAAACTCCTCCCCAGCGAACCCCACCCCACTTCAGCTTGGTAGATCATTATGATTTTTGGCTAGATGCTTTTCTTGTTTTTAATAAAGTGGTTTTCTAAATTTTTCTTCTTTACCTTGCAATAGCATATCTGACGCATTGCCCTAGAATAATAAAGAATCCCAAAGAAACTCACAGAAACAAAGTAGAATGGTGGTTTACCAGGAGGTGGGAGAAACGGGGAGACATTGGTTAAAGAGGATAAACTTCCAGTTGTATGACAAGTGCCGGAGGCCTAACACACAGCCTGGTGACTAAAGCTAATAAAATTGTATTGTATACCTGAAAATTGCTAAGCAAGTAGATCTCAAGTGTTCTCACTACACACACACACACACACACACACACACACAGTAACTATGTGAGGCAATGAATCTTTTAATTACCTTGATTGTGGTGATCATTTCACAATGTTGTCAAAACATCATGCTTTAATGGATAACACCTTGAATATAATAATATTTGTCAATTATGCATCAGTAAAGTTGGGGGAAACCAAGTTTCACCTTTAAGATGATTTATAAGAAATTTAAGGAACTAAGTCTTGAGATCTGGGAATAAATACTTTAAAAAAAAAACAAATTTATTTATTTGCTTTAGTTGCACACAATGCGTTTACTTTTATGTGGTGCTGAGGATCGAACCCGGGCCGCGCAGGTGCTAGGCGAGTGCTCTACCACTGAGCCACAACCCCAGCCCAATAAATACTTTTTTGAGGGGGTCTGGACTCAGCAGGGGGTGCAGAGTAATACGATCAATTTATCGGGGGGCTGGCAAAGTAGGTTGTCAGCTGAGGGGGTACTGCGTGAGCTCGACGCAGCACGAAGTAAAGGAGTCAGCCGGTGGTGGAAGAAATCAGCACACACAGACAACGAGTTAGGCTGCTGAATCTTCTCTCTTTACTTTCACTTTGTTGTAGTTATTTAAGCATAATTTTTGGCAGTACAAATTGTTTACATACTCTTTTGTGATTTCATTACAGATGTGACTTAATTTATAGATTACATTTTAGACATATTAAATTTCTTATCCTATGTATTTCAAGGTTTTGAGGTCACTTATACCTTTCCAAGGCCCTGTACGTGACTGTCTGGGCATATTATAATTTTGTCATTTTTTATCTAATTAATTTGGGTGAAAATTTATTTCTCACGGATTCCCTGAAGCCATTTTCTCTGCACACCATTCAGGCTGTCTGATAAAAGTTAACTTTCTCTTTCTGGGATTCCAAAGCACTATTGTTTTTCTTTTATAGCAGTTGTTTTATAAAACCTAGAAGCAGGGAAAAGGGGGGAGGCAAAGCTGAATGTTAACTCTGAAGGACTTTTTACTCTAAGGAATTTATATCTACTTTAAATGTAAAAGAGATCTATTTTCAATCACAAAAAGACTCTTAAAGCTTATTAACTAGGAATTAAGTACTTATAGAAAAAAGTTTGTGTTATTTTTTCTATGTTTTTTATGTTTCTAGCTAGATTCCAAAAAAGATAAATTTACAGAATTAGTCTGGATCTAAATAATTGAAATAGTGACACCCGGTGGCCATATATATGAATAAAGAACAAAACAGCAAGTAAATAGGAGAACCTATGCAGTCAAAATTAACTCTTTCAGCACCATGATATCTTTCATGAAAAAAGAGAGGGTTTTATCAACAGAAAGGTTATAGGGAAGCATAGGGGACACGAGCAGATCACATTGGAGGAACAGCCATTAGCCTATCCTTGTGGTGGTTTGATTTTTCGTCATATGTCAGGGCAACACCCCTATGCTAGGCCAAGTCCATGTATCAGGAAGTCAGAGAGTTATGTTTTTGGCTGACGTGTTCTTAATGTCCCGAACATTTCTTTTCCCCTTTTCTGTTTTATTGATGGGAGCCCACCTTACTTGAGGGTGTGCCTGTCTTAGGTTGCCCCCCTCTGGGGATCTTACCTATCACTGGCTACCACCCTAGCATTTCAGGTGGATTTACCCAAGGCCAGCAAGCCGCGGCCGAGGAGAAGACATGGGACAGAACAGTCGCTGTTGGGAAGGCTTCCCATGGATGATTTAGACTTCCACATCCTGTCAAGGACCGTGGCCTAGTTCATAGGGCTCACAATCATCATTGCTGAGGGCAGCATATTGTTGGCGGACCACCATAAGCTGTACCGATTTGGCCCTGTCCTTAAGGAAGATGCCACTAAGATGCTATACTTTTTGAAATGAAAAAACACTCCAAAAACAACTTTAAATTCTGCATAACTGATTAACTCTGTGTACGTCTAAAGTCAACATTAAAACTAATGAAAAAGCCAGGCACAGTGGCACACGCCTGTAATCTCAGCAGCTGGGGAGGCTGAGGCAGGAGGATCAAGAGTTCAAAGCCAGCCTCAGCAAAAAGCGAGGCACTAAGCAATTCAGTCAGATCCTATCTCTAAATAAAATACAGAATAGGGTTGGGGATGTGGCTCAGTGGTCCAGCACTTCCCCCCAGCAAAAAAAGAAAAGAAAAATAGTCAACAATGTATCTTGGAGATCTTTCCAAATGAGTTTTTAGCTGATATTTTTAACAGCTACATAGTGTTTCATTTGTGTGGCAGTAGCATGGTTTGTTTAATCATTGCCCTATTGAAATAATGCTTAAGTGGATAACCTTGTGCATCATTGTTTCAGTACATTTGCAAGTGGATCTTTGGGATAAATGCCCAAACTTGGGAATGCTGCTTCAAAAGGGTAAATGTGTTTGTGATGGTGCTACATATGTTGCCATGTTGCCCCCTGGAAGAGTTTATGATTTAGCATTCCATCAGGACAGGGTAGCAGAGAAGTTTCTCTCCAAGCCTCTCTGACAGGTGTTGAACAATTGGATCTTTGCTGATCTGAAGGGGAGAAAGAGTATCTCAGTACAGTTCACACTTGCATTTATTCTGTTACAAATTAGGAGTCAAAGCCCTCATCTTTCTGTGTTTAAGAGGCATTTGCCTTCTTCCTTTCTTTCTTTTGGAAATCTGTACTCTAATTTTCCTATTGTGTTTTCTCTTTTCTTCTTATTTTCTAGAAGGTGTTTTATAACTTACTAGTTGATTGATAGACTAACCACAACTGCCTGCAATATGAGTTTGATATGAGTTTTAAATATTCTTTCCAACCAACTAACCATTTGTTTTTTATTATAGTTGTTTCTTCCCTCCTCTTCCTCCTTCTTTCTCCTTCCTCCTCCCTCACCCTCATCAGTCCTTCCTTCTTCTTCCTTCTTCCTCTTGTTGTTGTTGTTGTTGTTGTTGTTCTTCTTCTTCTTCTTCTTCTTCTTCTTCTTCTTCTTCTTCTTCTTCTTCTTCTTCTTCTTCTTGTAACAGGTATTAAACTCAGAAGTGTTTAACCACCGAGCTACATCCCCAGCCCTTTTTCTATTTTATTTAGAGACAGGGTCTCACTAAGTTGCTTAGGGCCTTGATAAGTTGCTGAGCCTGGCTTTGAACTTCTGATCCTCCTGCCTCAGCTTCAGAGATGCTGGGATTACAGGTGCACCCCCATGCCCGGCTGTTTCCTTTTGCTAGAGGAGCTTTTTGATTGTTTTATGGTCATACTTATTAATTTTTAAATGACACCTGAATTTTGTATCGTGGTAAGAAAGATCTTTCCAGGCCCAAGGTTATAAAAATATTCTTATGTTTTTCTCTAATACTTCCCCTCCAAATGATTACCCAATTGTACTACACTATTCACCTTAAAAGGCATGTTTTGTGCACCAAATGGAGATGTCACCTTTATCTTAGAGAAAATTCTTACACTTACTTGGCTCTTCTAGATTTTCCATTATATGCCATTAGGCTATTACATATTAATGTAAACCATTTTAATTATTGATACCTTATAGCATGCTTAATATATGATTGGACTCATTTCTTCTCATTTTTCAGAATTTTCTTGGCTACTTTTGCTTATTTATTTATTTTACATGTATTATTTTTTATTTAATTTACAATAAATCTATTTTTCATGTTAGCTTCATACCCAGTTTACCTAGATTTTTAAAAAATGGTTACTATTTTTATTGGAATCAGGTTAAATGAATATATGAACTGTTACTTCTTTTTGAGGTTCAAATTGTCCTATAAAAATAGCTTTAAATTGATTTCTGAGGATTTTTTTAAAATAAAATTTTGATTATAAAAAATTTCAGGGCTGGGTGTGGTAGTGCACGCTTGTAATCCCAGTGGCTTAGGAGGCTGAGGCAGGAGGATTGTGAGTTCAAATACAGCCTCAGCAAAAGCGAGGTGCTAAGCAACTCAGTGAGACCCTGTCTCTAAATAAAATACAAAATAGGGCAGGGGATGTGGCTCAGTGGTCAAGTGCCCCTGAGTTCAATCCCTGGTACAAAAAAAAAAAAAAAAATTTTTTTCAAACATACACAAAGGTAGATAGGAGTGAACTACAAATCCCCTCATGTACATATCATCTGGTTTTAAATATTCTCAACAAGTGGCCAGTTTTGTATCATTAATGACTCCACTCACAACCCCCCCTACAGGTTTTTAGGCAAATCTCAAACATAATACAATTCAATTCAGAAATATTACAATAGGTAGTGAATTATAAGAACTCTTTTTTGTTTGTTTGTTTGTTTGTTTTTGTGGTGTTAGGGATTGAAGCCAGGGCTTTGTGCATGTGAGGCAAGCACTCTACCAACAGGGCTATATCCCAGTCCTATAAGAACTCTTTTTTTTTTTTTTTTAATAGCCACCATATCACAGTCACACTAAAAAATTAATAATAATTCCTTACTATTATTAAATACCTGGTCAGGTTTTAAATTTCCCTTAGTGTCTTAAAATTTATTTAAACAATGGTTTGTTCAAAATGGGACACAAACAAATTCAGTTTCTCCACTATGCTTCTGGTGGCCAGGTGTAATGGGGGTTTCTCCCCACCAGTAAGCAAGCAATTAATTCTGCAGAGGACACTGCAGTTGGGTGTCCTGTAATTCAGTTGCAACTGACACTCTCTACCTGCAGCCGGTGTCAGACCCTGCAGGTTGAGGTCTGAGTCCCCAGGACTGCTGCTGACTTCAGATGCCAAAGACAGGCCTGACTCACCGGCTACCAACGGAGGTTCCCATGACCCTCTTCCTGGGTTCAATTAATTTGCTGGAGCAGCTCTGAGAAATCAGGGACACACCCTTACAAGTGTATTATAGAGGGTATTTTAAAGGATACAAATACACAGTCAGGTGAAGAGTACATGGGGTGAGGTCTAGAAGAGTCCTGAGCACAGGAGCTTCTGTCCCCAGGGAGTTGGAGTGCATGTTCTCCCCGCAGAGAAGAGTCCTTGTTTACCTTCCTGCGTGCCTCCACATGTTCAGCTGTCCAGAGGTCTCCAAACCGTGCCTTTTTTTTTTTTTTTTTTAAATGGTGACTTCATTGCACAGGCATGATTGAAGCACAGACCACAGGTAAAAATGTGATTAGACAAAAAGGGTATGATCTAATGCTCACAGGCTGAGCGGACTAACCCAGCGAAGCCTGTCAATTTTAGATTTCTGTTAGCTGGGTACAGTGAGTGGCACACGCCTGTAATCCCTGAGACAGGAGAATGGAAAGTTCGAGACCAGCCTCAGGAATTTAGCGAGGCCCTGAGCAATTTAGCGAGACCCTGTCTCAAAATAAAAATAGATAAATAAATAATTAAATAAATGTAGATTCCTCTTGGCCTCTCTGTAAAGTGTTCCTTCCTGGTATGGGGCAACACCCCTTCTGAACTGGGGTTCTTTTGATCTATAGGCAAGTTAGGCCAGAGAATTTTTATGACCTGCCTCAAGGAGAGAAAATTCTAGTTTCAATGGCCTGCCTTGGGGAGAGGGTTATGAGCCAGGAACCATAGAAGAAAACCAATACATACAACATTTTTTAAAATATGTTTTTTTTAGCTGTAGATGGACACAGTACCTTTATTCTATTTATTTATTTTTATGTGGTGCCGAGGATTAAACCCAGTGCCTCGGGCATGCTAGGTGAGCGCTCGGCCTCTGAGCCACACCCAGCCCTACAGACAACATTGTAAGGGCCATAACCTTGGGTTACTAGGATTCTTAAATTTTTTTCCATCCGTAGGTTCTCCCTCCACTTTTCCCCTTCCAGTTTATTTGTTGACTAAATGGGTACTTTTTCCTGGGACTTCTCACAGTCTGTAATTGTGGATTGCATCCCCGCCCCGTGGCTTTCAAGAAGCTCTGTGAGTTCTGGAAGTCTGACCAGATTCCACTCTGATAACGTGCCAGAAATCCTCCTCCAGCTTGAGGTGTGCCCTTCCATTGGGAGGCATTCGGCACTAGTGTCGAGTTCTTTGCTATCACAAATCGCATCGAAATGCTCGTCTTCTCTTGTGATGTCAGCCGCCGTTGATGGATTTGGACAATGATCCATAGTTATCATGGTCTACGGACAGCAAATCCTCTATGTCATTAATGGTTCACAGAATGATGATGATGATATTCTAATTTTTACCGGTCATTCTTTCTTACTAGGAGGGGAGCTTTCTTTCATCAACTATTTTGGCTATTCTGCGCTGCAGTTCATGTAAGAAAGAAGTCAAATGCTTGATCTGAAAGGTGAAAAAATGCAAACGCTTGTGTAAACATAAGTCTTTCCCAAAACTGTTTTGTCTTTAGAAAAGCCACAAAACATTCTTGCTCCTTATTTTGTCTCTCTTGCAAAACTGGGTGGCCGACTACCCTTCCCCTAGCGGTCAGGCTGACCCAAAACTCAAAAATAATGCTTCGTACGTGACTTTATATGTTAACCAATCAAAAGAGCGCTGTGAAGCCCCCCTTAACTTACATGTATTTCATTATAAAAACCCTGCTAAATCTGGGCTCGGGGCCTCTTAGCGTCACTGGTTACCGAGTGCGCGGAGGACCAAGCTCGAGCTTGCTAATAAATGACTCTTTGTTGCTTGCATTGACCAAGGACTCTGGTGGTCTTCTTGGGGGTCCCAAGCCTCAGGGCACAACAGATCCTTTCCCTTTATTTATTAATTTTCAGAAAGATTAGTTGGTTCTCTCGCAACACCCAAAAAGGACCACAAGTTTTTGTGGTTTGAATGCATCATAAACTCATGAATTTATTAATCTTTGATGTTTCACGCCATTACATTTGTCATTTTTATTGATGCTCAAATGATTCCATTTTTGGCCTGTGAAAGCCTTTTTATTCTGGCTCCTGAGTCCTTCTAACAGGCCTCTAATAATCATTAGTAAAATTGTAATCTCCCTCCTTTCTTGAACAGTCACTTATCGAAGTGTACACTTCCCTACCTTGCTTCTTTTGCATAGTGCTATGTTCTAGAAGCCACCCCATGGTAATATACCGAGTGGTGGATTCCTTTACATAGGCACATGATTCTCTTATGTGAATAATTCTCCCTGTGAATGTGTCTAGTTTTTTTGCATGATTCTCTTCTGTGAACCTGTTTCTAGTTTTTTGCTATCACGAATAGCACTCAAATGAACTACCTTGTGTGTATGTATATCATTTCATAATTTTTTAAAAAATCCCTTTTCTTTATTTTCTATTTTTTATTTGTTCCTTTTAGTTCTACATGACAGTAGGATGTATTTCAACATATCATACATACATGGAATATAACTTCCCATTCTTGTGGTTGTACATGATGTGGAGTTACACTGGTCATGTATTCATATATGAACATAGAAGAGTTATGTCTGATTCATTTGACTGTCTTTTCCTTCTTCCTATTCCCCCCCCCCCCCCCCGTCTAATTGTGTGAACCTCCACTCCTTCTTCCCCTCCAGCTATTGTGAGTCAGCATCCCCATATCAGAGAGAACTTCAGCCTTTGGTTTTATGGGATTGGCTTATTTCACTTTGCATGGTAGTCTCCATTTCCATCCATTTATTGGCAAATGCCATCATTTCATTCTTCTTTATGGCTGAGTAATATTCCATTGTGCACATTGTCTTTATCCATTCACCTATTGAAGGGCACCTATGTTGGTTCCATAGCTTACATATTGTGAATTGAGCTGCTGTGAACATTAATGTGACTGCATCACTATAGTATGCTGATCTTAAGTCCTTTGGGTATATGCCAAGTGGTGGGATAACTGGGTCACATGGTGGTTCCATTCCAAGTTTTCTGAGGAATCTCCATACTGCTTTCCAGAATGGTTGCACCAATTTGCAGTCCCACCACTAGTAAATGTGAGTATCTTTTCCCCCACATCCTCCCCAACATTTATTGTATCCCTGATAATTGCCATGCTAACTGGAGAGAGATGAAATCTCAGTGTAGTTTTAATTTGCATTTCTCTAATTGCTAGAGATGTTGAACATTTTTTCATATATTTGTTGACTGATTGTACTTCTTCTGTGAAGTGTCTGTTCAGTTCCTTGGCTACATGTTTTTGTTAAGCTTGTTCAGTTCTTTATATATCCTGGAGATTAATGCTCTATTTGAGGTGCAGGTGGCAAATATTTTCTCCCATTCTGTAGTCTCTCTCTTCATGTTCTTGATTGTTTCCTTCGTTGTGAAGAAGTTTTTTAGTTTGATACAATCCCATTTACTGATTCTTTTTTTGTGGGAGGTACCAGGGATTGAACTTTTGTATTTCATTTAGAGATCATCTCACTGAGCTGCTTAGCACTTTGCTTTTGCTGAGGCTGGCTTTGAACTTGCAATCCTCCTGCCTCAGCCTCCTGAGCCACTGGGATTATAGGGATGCACCACCACACCAGGTTTATTGATTCTTGATTACTTCTTGCACTTTAGGAGTCTTGTTGAGGAATTTGGTTCCTAAGCTGACATGATGGAGTTTTTTTCACTTCTTCTTCTAGTAGGCCTTAGGTCTCTGGTCCTTGGCCCATTTTGAATTGAGTTTTGTGCAGGATAAGAGATAGGGGTTTAATTTCATTTTATTATATATGAATTTCCCAGCACCATTTGTTGAAGAGGCTATCTTTTCTTAAATGTATGTTTATAGTAACTTTGTCTAGTATGAGATAACTATATTTATGTGGGCTTGTCTCTGTGTCTTCTATTCTGTCCCATTGGTCTTCATGTCTGTTTTGGTGCCAGTATCATGCAGTTTTTGTTACTATAGCTTTGTAGTATAATTTAAGGTCTGGTATTGTGATGCCCCCGATTCACTTTTCTTGCTGAGAATTGCTTTTGCTATTCTGGGCCTCTTATTTTTCCAATGAATTTCATAGTCATGAAATTTTTCCATTTCTATGAAGAACATCATCAGAACCTTAATAGGAATTGCATTAAATCTGTATGGGGCTTTTTGTCAATATTAATATTGACAATATTAATTCTGCCTATCCAAGAACATGGGAGGTCTTTTCATCTTCTAAGGTCTTCTTCAATTTCTTTCTTCAGTTTTCTGTAGTTTTTGTTGTTGTTGTTGTTTTTCGGTACTGGGGATTGAACTCAGGGGCACTCGACCACTGGGCCACATCCCCAGCCCTATTTTGTATTTTTTTTTTTTTAATTTATAGACAAGGTCTCACTAAGTTGTTAAGTGCCTTGCCATTGCTGAGGCTGGCTTTGAACTCGTGATCCTCCTGACTCAGCCTCCCAAGTACTGGGATTATAGGCGTGCGCCACCATGCCCCAGCTTGTTCTGTAGTTTTTATTGTAGAGGTCTTTCACCTTTTTTGTTAGATTTATTCCCAAATATTTTATTTTCTTTGAGGCTATTGTGAACGGGATATTTTTTCCTAATTTCTCTTTCGGTTGATTCATCACTGATGTATAGGAATGCAATTGATGTGGGTGTTAATTTTATATCTTGCTACTTTGCTGAATTCATTTATGAGTTCTAGAAGTTTTCTTTTTTAATATTTTTAAATTGTTGATAGACATTTATTTTATTTATTTATATGTGGTGCTGAGAATTGAACCCAGTGCCTAACACATGCCAGGCAAGTACGCTATCACTGAGCCACAGCCACAGCCAGAGTTGTAGAAGTTTTCTGGTAGAGTTTTTGGGTCTTCCAAAGTATAGAATGATGTCATCAGTAAATAGGGAAGTTTGAGTTCTTCTTTTTTCCTATTTGTATCTCTTTAATTTCTTTCATTTGTCTAGTTGTTCTGGCAGAGTTTCCAGGACTGTGTTGAATAGAAGCGGTGAAAGAGGAAGTCCAGTCTAGAAAAACACAATTTTTCTCCATTTAGAATGATGTTGGTCTTGGGTTTAGCATATATAGCTTTTATAATGTTGAAGTATATTTCTACTGTTCCTAGTTTTTCTAGTGTTTTTTGAACATGAATGGATGTTGTATTTTACCAAATGCTTTTTTGCTCTATTGAGATAATTGTGTGATTCTTGTCTTTAAATCTATTGCTGTGATGAATTATATTTTATTGATTTCTGAGTGTTGAACCAAACTTGCATCCCTGGGATGAACCCCGCTTGCTCATGGTGCACTATCTTTTTAATATGTTTTTGCATGAGATTTGCCAGTATTTTGTTAAGAATTTTTGCATCTAGGTTCACCAGGAATTAGTCTGAAATTTTCTTTCCTTGACAGGTCCTTTTCTGGTTTTGGTATTAGGGTGATACTAGCTTTGTAGAATGAGTTTGGGAGAGTTCTTTCTTTTTCTATTTCCTGGAATGATTTGAAGAGGATTGGTATCAGTTGTTCTTTAAAGATCTGGGAGAACTCAGCTAAGAATCCCACTGGTCCTAGGCTTTTCTGTCTTTGTAGCTTTTGATGGTGTCTCAATTTCATTGCTTGAAATTGACATGTTTAAATTTTCTATGACCTTCTGATTCAATTTGGGTAGATCATATGTCTCTAGAAATGTGCCAATGTCTTCAAGATTTTCTATTTTATTAGAGTATTAATTTTCAAAATAGGTTCTGATTATCATCTGTATTTCAGTGGTGTCCATTGTGATATTTCCTTTTTCATCATGACTTTTTGTAATTTGAGTTTTCTCTCCCTCACTGTTAGCTTGGCTAGGGTTTATCAATTTTATTGATTTTTTCAAAGAACCAACTTTTTGTTTTGTCAATTTTTTGGATTGTTTCTTTTGTTTAAATTTCATTGATTTCAGTTCTGATTTTAATTATTTCCTGTCTTCTACTGCTTTTGCTGATGATTTGCTCTTCTTTTTCTAGGGCTCTAAGATATAATGTCAGGTTATTTATTTGTTGACTTCCTATTCTTTCAATGAACAAGCTCATTGCAATGATTTTTCCTCTTATCACTGTCTTCATAGTGTCCCAGAGATTTTGATATGTTGTATTGCTCTTCTCACTTACCCCCAAGTGTCTTTTTATTTCATCACATTCATTATTTAGTAGTGTATTATTTAGTCTCCAGGTGTTGGAGTAGTTTCGTTTCTCTTCTCTTCTCTTCCCTTCCCTTCCCTTCCCTTCCCTTCCCTTCCCTTCTCTTCTCTCTCTGCTCTTCTCTCTCTCTCTCTCTCTTAGATGGACACAGTACCTTTACTTTATTTACTTATTTTTAAAATTTTGTTTTATTCTAATTTGTTATATATGCAGAATGCATTTCAATTCATAGTACACACATAGAACACAATTTTTATGTCTCTGGTTATACACAAAGTAGAGTCACACCATTTGTGTCTTCATACATGTACTTAAGGTATGATGTCCACCTCATTACACCATCTTACCTACCCCCGGAGTAGTTTCTATTTTTAATTTCATCATTGATTTCTAATATCATTCCATTATGATCTGATAGGATGCAAGGTATTGTCTCTATTTTTTTGTATTTGTTAAGCATTGCTTTGTGGTCTAAGATATGGTCTATTTTAGAGAAGGATCCATGTGGTGCTGAGAAGAAAGTGTATTAAGTCATTGATGGATGAAACATTCTATGTATGTCTGTTAAATCTAAATTATTAATTGTATGCTTTATTAATTGTATTTAGTTCTATAGCTTCTTTGTTTTTGTTTGAAGGGTCTATCCAGGTGTGTTAAAGTTACACAGTAGAATTATGCTGTGGTTTATTTGCTTCTTGAAATTGAGAAGAGTTTGTTTGATGTGTGTAGATGGTCCATTGAATGGGGCATAAATATTTAGGATTATTGTGTCTTGTTGATGTATAATTCCCTTAAGCAGTATGAAATGTTCTTCTCCGTTCTGATTTAACTTTGGCGTGAAGGCTACTTTATCTGATATGAGGCTAGAAACCTCTGCTTGTTTACAAGATCCATGTGAATGATGTTTTTTTTTTTTTTTTTTTTTTTTTTTCTCAGCCTTTACCTTCAGTCTGTGGATGTTATTGCCTGTGAGGTGAGTATCTTGGAGACAGCATATTGTTGGGTCTTGTTTTTTAATCCAATCTTCCAGTCTATGTCTTTTGATTGATGAGTGTAGGGAATTTATATTCAATGTTATTATTGAGATATAATTTTTATAACCTGACATTTTGATTTATTTGTAGGTTTTAATTTGAATTTGTTTCTCCATTGATTCACTGGAAAATTTTAGTGTAATTCCTTTTAGTATAATTCCTCCCTTTGCTTGTTTTCACTTTTATTATTCATTTATTCTTCATGAAATATTTTATTGAGTTATGTTTTTTAGTGTAGGCTTTCTAGTTGCAAATCCTTTTAACTTTTGTTTATCATGGAAGGTTTTTTTTTTTTTTTTTTTTTTTTTTTTTTTTTTTTTTTAATTTCAAGCAGAAATTCTCAAAATGAATGGAGGAGGGAAGTAGCTCCACACATGGCAGTCAGGAAGCACAGAGAGCTCTGCTCACCAGGAACAAAATATAAACCCCAAAGGCATGCCCCAAGGACCTACCTCCTCCAGCCACATCCTACCTGCCTGCAGTTACCACCCAGTTAATCTATATCATAACCCAATCATTTCACCTCTAAACTTTCTTTCAGTATCTTACAAATGAGTTTTTTGGGGACCCCTCATATCTAAACAATACAGCAGGTTTACTGAAATTTCTTCAGTAGAGTCTCTTCCCTGGTTTGCAATTATTAGCATTTGCAAGTGGTCTAAGTCATACTTTTTCCATTCCAAGTTTTTTTTTTTTTTTTTTTTTTTTGGTGCGGGGATCCGTGGTAGACTCCACAAGAGGTGCAATGTAGCACGATCTATGGGGGGCTGCCAAAGTGGGTTGTCAGCTGGGGGGTACTACGCCAGCACTCAACGTAGCACGAAGTAAAGGAGTCAGCCGGTGGCGGAAGAAATCAGCACACACAGACAACGAGTTAGGCTGCTGAATCTTCTCTCTTTTCACTTTGTTGTAGGTATTTAAGCATAATTTTTGGCAGTACAAATTGTTTACACATTTTTTTGTGATTTTATTACAAATGTGACTTAACTTATAGATTACATTTTAGACATTAAATTTCTTATATATTTTAAGGTTTGTAAATTTTCTGTTTAAATTGAATAACTTGAGAAGTAACATCTTTAGAATTTATTAGTCTCTTTAAATAAGAATAGGGATGTTGAGTTTGAATTTTTTTCAGGAGCAATAATAAGTCCCCATTTCTGCAACTGTTCTATCATGTAATGTAATATTTTCTGTAAAGTTAAGGAATTAAAATGTGTCAACAAAATGTTATCCATATAATGTATTATATAGCAATCAGGAAATTTTGTCTGGTAGAAAGTAAAGCATTATCAACATATTTTTGACATAAAGTGGGACTATTTTTTTATTTTTTTGAGGCAAAACTTTCCATTGAAACTTTTGGTAAGGTCTCTGTAAATTAGGTGAAGGGAGGAAGGGAGGCTAAACCTTCTATAATCTTGTTTGCACAATCAAATAGTAAAGAAGCAGTCCTGTAGGTCAATAATTATGATATAATAATTTTTAGGAATAGTAGTAGGAGAAGGGAGACAGGATTGCAAAGCTGTCGTTGTTTTTATTATTTTGTAAATTTTTCTTAAATCTCACAAAAGCCTGGCAGGCACGACTGAAATGCCCTAATTGCCCGCACAAGAAAAGCAATATCTTTTAGACACTGTAATAAGGAAACTTATCAAGAACAGGAGTTGAGCCATACTCCTTTAAAAATTGTGAGTAAGGCTGGCTCTTTAAAGTAGCAGCAGCAGCAGTTGCTATGCCTTGGATATGAGCTGGAGTAGAATTTATATATTTTAATGAAATTGGCTAAAGATTTAGTTATATTAATGGGTCTTAGCAATGTTTGACAGGTTGGGTTTGCTTTATAAAAGCCAATTGTTTAGTGAATAATTTTGGAAATGGAGTCTTTTAATCTAGCTAAAATTTTTTCATAAGGTTTAGTAGTTTGCTGTTTAATATTAGAAAGAAAAGTTTGTTTTGTAGTAGCTTATCTTAGAGCAGATTTTGGCAGCGAGAGTTATCCTTGCAGTGTAATTTGTTTCACTTTTATCAACATGAAAGCATTAAGTTTAGCTGTCCTTTTTAGAGAATTTATTGTTGAATGACCTGTGTAGCCTTGTCTTTATAATTTGCTTTTTAAAGTAAACATTGTTTTGGAGTTAAGCATAACTTTGAGGTTTATTGCCAATTAAAAGAAGTTATCTATTTTGCAGCAATAGAATCAACTAGTTTGTAAAGTATAAGGGGAAGTTGAGCCGAAATCTTTGATTGCAGTTTTTAACTCTTTAACCAATTTAAAGGAAAGTGGCTCTCTTAAGAGGAGTTTGTTTTGGCTTCATTATCCTATCTATAAGGCAAACTGCTTTAAGAGCAGGATTTTAAACATCTTTAAGTAAATTTTATAAGGGAAAGGCATCTATTGGGGCCCTTTTTGGCCCATGATGGTCATAATAAAGTTTTATTTTTCCTCCCAGCTTTATCCATGTATCTAAACTTAAAGTTCCTTCTTCAGGAAACTGAGAAAAACACTCTTGGATAGTAAATTTTCTCAGCTGCTTAGAAGTAACAGTGGCACACTCTCTTATACAAAAAAGGGCTGGGGAACATCTGTTTAACAATAAAGAATCTTCTTTCTTTAGACTTCATTATGGCATATGACTTCTCAAAGTTCTGTGATTGCTTATCTTTCCTCACTCAGCTTATCTTTACTGAGGGGCCTCAAGCACCCTAGATAAGAGGCTTATCCTTTACTTAAATCTCTTAAAAGTACTTTAAAGGTAAATAAAAACTTACCGGTCATGTCCCTGTTCAGGCGCCATTTGAACTCAGACGCACTCAGACACACTTGACCACTGAGTCACACCCCCCGCCCTATTTTGTATTTTATTTAGAGACAGGGTCTCACTGAAACTGACTTTGAACTTGGTATCCTCCTGCCTCAGCCTCCCGAGATGCTGGGATTACAGGTGTGTGCTACTATGCCCAACTCCAAGTTTTATATCTCTAATTTTGTTCTGTTGTTTTCTTGCATCCATGGTATGGTAGGCATCTTGAACTAGTTTGTGACTGTAGTGGAAACTCCTCCATTAGATAAAAAGTTGAGTTTTTTATTTGTTTTGAAACCCATGTGGCTCTTCCTGCATGTATATGTGTGAAATGTAATTAAGTATCAGTTTTTCTGTTATTGGCTTTTTTTTTTTTTTTTTTTTTTTTTTTTTTTTTGTGGTGCTAGGGATTGAACTCAGGGCCTTGTGCATGCAAGGCAAGCACTCTACCAACTGAGCTATGTCCCCAGCCCCCAGCTTTTAAAATCAACAATGAGTGTCAAATATTTTCAAATTTCTTTTCAGCATCTTGAAGACTATGTGATTTTTTTTCTCCCTAACATATTAATTTTGTTATTGACTCTCCAAATATAAATTGTATTTGCCTTCCTAAAAGAAATTCCACTTGGTCATGATATACTGCTTTTAATATGTTATGAGATCTCTGTGATATTATTATTTGTGGTGCTGTGGATGGACCCCAGGGCCTCATGCATGCTAGGGCAGGTGCTCTGCCACTGAGCTATATCCTGTCTTTTTAAAAAATTATTTATTTATTCTGTTATACATGCTTGCAGGGTGCAATTCTTTTCATATTACATATAAAGAGTACAATTTTTCAAGTCACTGGTTTTACATAAAGTATTTTCACAGCATTTGTGTTTTTATATATGTACTTAGTGTATTGATGTCTAACTCATTCTGCCTTTATTCCTGTGCCCTTGTCCCCTCCCCTCTCCACCCTCCCCTTTGTTTTTATATTATTTTATTTGGGATTTTTCATAGATATTTATAATTGACATTGGGTCTATAATTAAAAAAAAATTTTTTTAGTTGTAGATGGACACAATATCTTTATTTTATTTATTTTTATGTGATATTGAGGATCAAACCCAGTGCCTCACACATGCAAGGCAAATGTTCTACCACTGAGCTACAATACCAGCCCCTGGTCTATACTTTTCTTTGGTCAGGTTTTGGTATTAATGTTATGTTCACTTCATAAAAACGATTTGGAAGTTTTCCTCCCTTTTTATGCTCTATAACAGTTAAGTGGCATTAAATCAGTGTGTTTTTTAATGTTCTAATAGAATTCTCCTTTGAAATTACTATGCCTTGTGCTTTGGGGGAAGAAAGAATGGTTCTATTAAGTTTTTCTCTTATTCTTCTGTGTAAATTAGTTCATTTAGACTTATTTATTTCAAGGTAAATTCCATTTTCCTACAATTTTTTTTTGGGGGGGGGGTACTGGGGATTGGACCCAGGGCCTCACACATGACATGTAAGTGCTCTACTACTGAGCAATATCCTCAGCCCTTTGTATTTAATTTGAGACAGGGTGTCACAAAGTTGCTGAGGCTGGCCTGGCACTTGTGAATCTCCTTTATCAGCCTCCAGAGTAGGTGGGATTACACGCATGCACTACTGCACCCAGAAATACAAAAATTTTATTTCACCTAGGTCTTCAAGTTTACTAGCAAAAAAGTTATACAAAGTAGCCTTTAATTATTTAGAGAAATTTCTCTCCCTATTATTATATCCTTCATGTATTTTATTATGGATTTGCGATTTTCCCTTTGTGTGTTATGACTATTGCATGATAGGTTAATTTTAGATGGTCTGGGCTGACCATCCACTTTTCTCCAGAGCTACTGACCCTCAGCAACTGCTGGGATTTATTAATTGAAGATAAATGATATTTTGTTATCTAAGGTCCCTGGGTTGTTTCAGAGTAGAATATATTAGCTTGTCAGCATCGTTTAGTAATACTGATTTTTATAGTCTTCAACTGTTTCAGTGGATGGGCTAGAGGGGACTGTCAGCAGTTAAAAGGTCCCTACATGACCAGCATAACTTGAGACTCATCAGGAGCAGCCTTTGGGGGTTCCTGGTACCAAGGTGCTCCCCATGTATACCAGTGGTGGTCTGAGACCTGCAGGCAACTTGTCCTGTGTGCCTGGACCCAGCAGTGGAATGACCAAGATGACTGCACCAGTGATCGCTTGGCACCTTTATGTCATTCTTCTCCTTTTTTTAAATCTTTTTTTTTTTTTTTTTTTTTTTTTGGTATCTTGGATTGAACACAGGGGTGTTTAACAACTGAGCCACATCCCCAGCCCTTTATATTTTATAAAAATTTGAGACAGGGTCTTACTAAGTTGCTTAGGGCCTTGCTAAGTTGCTGAGGCTGGCTTTGAACTTGGGATCCTCCTGCCTCGGTTTCCTGAGCTGCTGGGATGACAGGCATGCACCACCATTCTCAGCTCAGTGCATGTCCTTCTCCTGTTTCTGAGCTGTGTCCTCTGCCTGTCATCATGCTGATCAGTGAGTATAAATTGAATCTCAGGAATCCTTTCAGCAATGGAACACTTAATGTGATGATTAATGTGAGATTAATGCTGGTTAGCTAGTGGTTTATCTAATTTTTTTTTTCCTGAAGAGGATTTTAGAAACAGATTTATTGGTTGTGCTCTTAAACCACCCCCCCTCCCCAGGGCAGGGGGTGTAGCTCAGTGGAGAGAACTTAATTAGCAATGTGCAAGGCTCTGGATTTGATCCCAGCACTGCAAAAACAACAGCAGCAACAATATTTCTCCAGCTTATTTTCTGCTTTTATATTTATTAATTCCCTCTATTTTCCTTTAGTTTATTTGATTATCCCTTTTACTATACCCAGATGCTTAATTTATTATAGTTGTTTCTTTATTATCTATGTAAGTATTTAACACTATGAATTTTGATCTGTGCATTACTTTTGCCTGCATGCTATGTGTCTGATATGTAATGTTTTCATTATTATACACTACAGAAATAATTAAATGGCTGTTAGTACTTGCCCTTTTTGATCCAACACTGTTAAAGAGTTGAAACATTTTCAGGAAGAAGGATTTTTTTGTTTGATAATTTCATTAATTTCTAGTTTTATTACATGGTGATCAGAGAATGTTGTATTAATTATGCTTTTTGGATTTACAAAAAATTTCTTTGTGGTCTAAGTATGGCCAGTTCTTGTGGGGTTTCACAGACTCTTGATAGAAAGGTATATTATCTATAGTTGGGGTACACAGTATGGCTTTATCTAATATGTTGCTTGGGTATGCTATGGCTCACTTTTTTTGCTCACTTATCTGAGTGTTGAGTTAAAGTGTTCTTTTTGTTAGTGTGTTTCTATTTCTTTTATCTTTGATTTTTTTATACTTAATGAAAGTCGCTATTATTTAATATATATTTTTTTAACTGTTACATTGTTATGGTTTGGAAAAAGTTGTCCTCCCAAAGTTCCTGTGTTATAGCTGGGTGCAATGGTGCGTGCCTGTAATCCCAGCAATTGGGGAGGCTGAGACAAGAGGATTGAAAGTTCAAGGCCAGCCTCAGCAGTTTAGCAAGGCCCTCAGCAACTTAGTGAAATGCTGTCTCAATATAAGGCAAGCAAACAAACAAAAAATTCCTGTGTTGACACAGGAGGTGAAATTATTAGATTATGAGAGCTGTAATCTAATCGGTGAATTAATTCATTTGCTATATTAATAATCTGAATGAACTGGGGGAGTAAGCATAGGTAAGTAGGGCATGGCTGGAGGAGGTAGGTCACTGGGGGCTGCCCTGGAAGGGTGCATCTTCTCTGTGGCCACTTCCCTTTTTTCTCTCTGCTTCCTGGATGCTGTAAATTGAGTTTTCTTCTGCTATAACTTTATTGCCATGATGTTCTACCTCACCAATGGTCCAGAGCAATGGAGTCAGCTGACCATGGACAGAGCCTCTGAAACCAGGAGCCAAAATAAACCTTTACTCTTCTAAAGTGTTGTTTTTCTCCTCCTCCTCCCCCTCCTCCTTTTTTTAGCCAGGGATTGAACTCAGGGGCACCACCACGCCAGGCATTAAGTTGTTCTTATTGGGTATGTCTGTCACAGCAGCAAAATGTCGACACATAAATGTTCAAGGAAAATTGTTCTAATGATATATGAGTTGTACTTGGTTTTTATGTTTAAGGCTTTTAAAACTGATTTCTAGTTTGTCTAATGTAATTAAGGGTCTTTTGTTTGTATTTGCCTACTATACATTTGCCAAACCTTTTTATTTTTTCATCTTCTAGTTTACAATCTTTCTGAATCACTTTGTTTAAAGGGTGTCTTTCATGTATAGCATAGAAAGTGCTTGGTTTTATGAAAAGAAAATATTTGTCCTTTATAAGTTGAAGGATATATGTCACAATATGGGTGAACCCTAAAAATATTATGCTAAGTGAAAGAAGCTGGATACAAGTGGTCCTGTATTGTAATTCTATTTATATGACATTTCTAGAATAGCACACCCGTATAGACAGAAAACAGGTTGCTGGTTTGTTAAGGTTGAAAGTGCACAAGGAAAATGGGGAGTGAATTTTTTTTTTTTTTTTTTTTTTTTTTTGTGGTGCTGGGGATTGAACCCAGGGCCTTGCGCATGTGAGGCAAGCTCTCTACCAACTGAGCTATATCCCCAGCCCTGGAGTTTCTTTTTGGGGTGATGAAAATATTCTAAAATTAGTGGGTATTATCAAACTACTGTGAATATACAAACTCTCTGAATATACAAAAAAAAAATCACTGAATTGTATACTTCAGATGGGTAAATTTTTTAGTATGTGAATTGTATCTCAAAAAAACTTTTTTTTTTTTTTTAAGTTGGATGAAGGAGAACCTGTGCTGCTGGCACTGCTGTCATCATTTAGACTGCACTTTATTCCTTGGCACCAGTTCTCTCAGCCCCACCACTGCATCTGAGGCAGGCTCGGATCTTGCCAGGAAGAGGTCTGATGGATTTTCTATGGCAAGTGTTCTGCCTCAACACTCCCCTGCCAGAGCCTCTGCTGTGAGCAATAGAAAACCTGGCCAACCTCCTCAAGGCTGGATAAGATTCCAACCATGGAACAACCCAACTGCCTCGCCTTCAGTGCCATCTGGATTCCCACCCAATGCAACCCACTGTGCCTCTTGCAACTGTGCCTCCTGCTGCACTAACAGGACAGCTTCCCTCTGTGCCTCCTGCTGGACTACCTCTGGGACCCATAGCGTCCTTTTCCTCTTTCTGGGACAGCATTACCCCCACCTGATGGTCCCTAGTCAGCTCCAACATAAATAGGCCCTGACCAAATATGCGTTTTTCAGAGCTTCCCAGAACTTATGATGCCGTAACACAGATAGATCCAGCTATAACTGGTCTTTTAGGTCCATGGCACCTGGAATGGGAGGGCAGAATCTTAATCTTAATATTCCAAATGCATCTCCAGGGCCATATCCTGTTCATCCTCCTCCCAAGCACCAGGGCAGCACTGCCTATTTCAATGAAGTTCTGTCCCATCTGGAGCCTGAGGACCATGGTCACCATGTACTGCCCATGCAAGATCCTATTCCACATCGAGTCTCCATCTCACAATTCTTCTCATGTTCCCTTGAGAATCTTCCACCTGGTGGTCTCATTCGTACCATTAACAATGAAAAGATGTCAATTTGCTTTTCAAAGTGTGAGTGTATGTACTCCTGAATGCACACAGAAAATTTGCTGGTTTGGGGGTAGGGGTGTGATTCAGCTGTAGAGTGCCTGCCTGGCATGCGTGAGGGGCTGGGTTCATATCGTAGCACCCCAGCTTTCTCCTTCTCCCTCTTTGGTTTCAGTATTAGAGGGCATTCATGAAAGAATAATTCTTACACTTTTCAGAATAGACGCGTGCCTCTCAAACATGCATGTATATTTGGAACAATCAGATAAAAATGCAATCATTCAAATGTGATTTTTCTTTTATTTTCATAGAAAGCTAATGGGAATATTTTAGTTATATACTTTACAAATTCCTATCCGTGGTAGAATTTGTTTATGAAGCCACTTAATTTCTAAGATGATATGGATTATGGTTAGAATCTGCAACTTAATTGGCAAGCTATTTCAAGTTTTTTTTTTTTTTTTAATACTGGGTATTGAACTCAGGCTAGCTTTGCCATTGAGCCACATCCTTTTGAGATAGGATCTTGTTAAGTTGTAGAGGTTGACCTCAAATTTGCGATCCTCCTGCCTTAGTCTCCTGAGTTGCTGGGGATTACAGGTGTGCACCCATTTCATGTATTTTTTATAATAACTGTTTCCCTAAATGTACACTTGAAAAATCACGTTGCCATAATTTAAACAAATGACTACTTTATAGGATAAATAAATGTGGTCTTCTTGAGGTTATATTTTGTAGTGTACATTTTAAAAACTGCCAGTGTTGGGCTGGGGTTGTGGCTCTCACCTAGCACGTGCGCGGCCTGGGTTCGAGCCTCAGCACCACGTAAAAAAAACAAAGGCATTGTATACAACTAACAACAAATAAAATAAATATTAAAAAAAAACTGCCACTAGTGTTAAAACTATGCATTAGTGTTAATTTAAATTCTTGATTTTTTTTAAAAAAAAACTTTCTTTTTTGAGTTCTACCTTATTTTTAGTCATATGGGTCGCAAAACTCTAAAACCTACTATTTGTGGTAACATTAAAATAAAAACCCAGGCCAGGGCATATATAAATCATGGCTGTCCTACATTGGAATATGTTGCTCACTTTGCCTTTTAGGGGCAATATCTCATGAACAGTCCTGGTTACTTAATGTCAACAAATCAGCATCTGCACTTCAGTAACAAGCATCAAAATAAAGGTAAAACAAAAACAAAACAAAAAAACAAATACACTCAAAAATATCAGTTGCTTACAAGTTAATTTGACTTCCAATGCATGTTTATAAAGTTTTTTTGGTAGTTTTTCTTGAAATTGTGATATTTAATAAACTTTTTAATGACAAATTTAATGTCTGTAATCGTCTATGAATTGTAAGCTAAACTGCTTAAAATGTGACTTGAGACATATATTTGTATAATGAACAGTAAGCAATCTCTTTGAGATGTTAGGTTTTATCGCTCTCTGTTGTATTTGTAAACAAAGACAAATGTTGCTTTAAAAAGTGATTATAATTGGAATAGGCTATGGATGTCGTACTTCATATTCTTTTTAAACACAGACTTGTTTGTTTTTGTGTATTATAATCTAAAACTTTAAATCTCCTTTTCCCTACTTTCCCCTTTCCTTTTCTTTATTAAATATTCAGTCCAAGACCATTAAGAGGACCAATAAGCTAGGCTTCCATGGCCATTCTGAAATCCTTACTGCCCTCACCCCACATGGACAACATCCCCAATGCCCTCTCCTTGCCCCACCAATGTAAGCCTTCTGTGGCAGTTCCTCTGCTACTCCTGTGGTGCCCAAGCCCTAGGGGAATGGAGGGTATCCATGTGTGTGTGTGTGGTGGGGGGTTGTGGTGGGCAATAGTGGGATTAGTCAAATAAGCAAATAAAGATAATGGTAACCAGGAATGTCATGGTCATAGAGGAGATGTGCTAATGGAAAGGGAGAAAGCAAAAATGAACCCTGTGGGCCGGGCGCGGTGGCGCACGCCTGTAATCCCAGCACTTTGGGAGGCTGAGGCAGGAGGATCGCGAGTTCAAAGCCAGCCTCAGCAAAGGCGAGGCACTTAGTAACTCAGTGAGACCCTGTCTCTAATAAAATACAAAAAAGGGCTGGGGATGTGCCCAGTGGTCGAGTGCCCCTGAGTTCAATCCCCGGTACAAAAAAAAAAAAAAAAAAAAAAATGAACCCTGTGATGCTGATATGGAATTAGGAGATACTGGTGTGAACTCATGGTTGTCAATATGTAGCCACATAGATTAAAAGTGTGTGTGTGTGTGTGTGTGTAACCAAATAGCAAAGAGCCCACCCAGCACCAGATCTTTTGCTTCTCCATACCATTCTCCACTAAAAGTACTTCTATGAAATGGATGAGTCAAGGTTGGGACAGAGAGCACCCAAAATAAAGCTAGAACACCTTCTTGTGCCAGAAAGTTGGAAACTGCTCAGAGTTATGGGTCCATGTTAAAAATAAATAGAAGTCAACTTAAGAGAACTCTTACTAGCCAAATATGGGTCATTCTCAGCCTCAAAATAATAGCCTATTGAATCAAATAGAAATCCATGAGTCCACATTTATTTAAATAAGTAAATGAGTTAAATGAACGTTGGATAAGTAAGGGATTATTTACAAAATGTTACAGTACCTCTGCACTAAATACAAAGGAAAAAGAGCAACATTACAGTGGAGCAGCTACCACCTTAAACAAGTTTTCAAAGTGAACATCATGGGACAGATAAAGATCTTAGCCAAATAGTAAGGTGCAATGAGAAGCACACAGCATCACTTCTGCCAAACTCCTGCTGTTCTGGTTATCTCTTGCCACTTAGCAAATCACTCCAAATTTATGGTAGGGGGGGAATCCATCTAATGTGCTTGCAGATTCTGAGTTAGGATTTGTATGAGCTGTAGCAGAGGAGTTGTCTACTCCCCGTCTGGGGCCTCAGCTAGGAAGACTATACCTTCTAGGAGTCACTGAAACAGTTGGGAATCGAATCATCTGCAGCCTTCATTACTCAGTTTGTTGCTTGGGCAGGGATGATTTAAAAGTTGAGCTTAGTTGGGGCCATTAACCAGAGCATCTAGCATCTACTTTGCCCTCTCCATGTGATTTGCGCCTCTCCGAGCATGGTACCTGAGTTTTGAGAGGAAGCATCCATGAGGGAGTCTGGATGAGTGTTCCAAGACACCAGTGGAGGAGCTGCTTGCTCTAGCTTTGACATACAGCATCACTGCCTCATTCTACTGGTACTAGAGTTACTAAGATTGAAGGGGAAGAATTCTACCTCTCAATGGGAGAGTAGAAGAGTCACAATGCAGAAGACCCTATGGCATGGGAGAAAGCCTGGTTGAATATGGAAATTTTTACTACACTTTTGTGGGGTTTACTTGTTTCTTTTATGAGTTGGGGTGTTACTAAGCTGCCCAGGATAGCCTCAAATTCCTGGGCTCAACAATCATCCTTAGCTCCTAAGGACCCAGAACTTCAAGTGCATGCCACTGTGCCTGGCTTTCTTGTTGTTTTAGTCAGCTTTTTGGTTGCTGTGACCCAAAGATCTGACAAGAACAATTTTAGAGGAGGAAAAGTTTATTTAGCATTCACAGTTTCAGAGGTCTCAGTCCATAGATAGCCAACTCTATTGCTCTTGACAAGAATGAGGCAGAATATCATGGCCACAGGGTATGGAGGAGAAAAGGAGTTCAGGGATATGGTAACCAGGAAGCGGAGAGAGCTCTGCTCATCAGGGACAAAACATATACTCCAAAGACACGCCCCCAGTGACCTACCTCTTCCAGCCACACCTTACCTGCCTACTGGTAGGTAGGCAGTTAATCCATTCAAGTGGATTGTTGCACTGATTGGATTAAGGTGCTCATAACCCAATCTTTTCACCTCTAATCTTTCTTGCATTGTCTCACACATGAGCTTTTGGGGGACACCTCATAGCTAAACCACAACATTGTATTTTTTAGGCATTGCTTTATTGTCTTCTGGTGTTGAATATTTCTGTGAGAAGTCACTGTATGTTCCTGAGGAGAATCTGAGTCTACCCCATGCCCCTTTTTAAGTGTTTGTCTATCCAAATAATTCCTTATCTCCTCCCCTCAACAGCTTTAATGGACATAATTTACACACTACAATATCTGCCCACCTTAGGTGTACAATGCAGAGTTTTAGTAAATTTACATATTTGTGCCAACCACTGCTAAAATTCAACACTAGACCATGTTCACGAAAACATTGAGATATTTATGCCCATTTGCAATCAAAGCCTATTCCCTCCCCAAGTCCAGGCAACTACTGACCTGTTTCCTAGCTCTGAAATTTGCTCTTTCTGGACATTTCACATATATAAAATAATACAGTATATAATCTTTTGCATCTGGCTTCCTTCACATGTGGGAAAAAACGTATCTAGCAATACTGAAGTAATGTTCAAGCACACAATCAGTACTAAATGCCCTGGTCAGTACAACATGCTCTGGTAGAGGCACTTGTAGGAAGTATTGATAAAGAATTATGAAAAACAGAACATCAGAGTAAGCCTGATAATTATGAAAGTCAGGAAATCAGAATAGGTTGGGTAAATAATCGTGAAAAAGATGTCAGAATAAGCTCAATATAACTACTAACCCAAATTGAAAACTACCTGTTTATTAAATGTAGGATGATATGTAACAACTAGAACTTTAGTTCCAGACAAATAAGAGCTCAAAATGCACTATATCTTTGCTGTTACTTGTGGCTTACCTGCATGCATTCTGGTATTTTTTTTTTTTTTTTTTTTAAATATTTATTTATTTGCTTTAGTTGTACACAATGCGTTTATTTGTATGTGGTGCTGAGGATCGAACCCGGGCCGCGCACGTGCTAGGCGAGCGCTCTACCGCTGAGCCACAATCCCAGCCCTCTGGTATTTTTTTGATCAATAAAAATTACTTAATTCCATATTTATGAATGGCATGTTTCTTTGAGTCTCAAATGCTCACTCCCCCCCCCCCCCCCCCACACAGCAGGCTGTTGTTGAAATTCATGTATTTTGTAGCACATGTCAGTATTTGTTCCTTTTTGCCACTGAACCGTACTTTGTTCTATGGATGTATACAGTTGATTCTTGTTATTCCTGGCAATTATGTCTAAAAGGTTGCTATGAATACAGAATTATCAAATACTGAATCACTGTCCCAGGGTGAAGATAATGTTAGTTTCTTATAAAATGTCAGATTTTCATCAACCAATTAATAATAACCTTATTTATTTAAATCTATTTTTAAATATATAAACACTGAAGGTAGCCAATAGCACTGAAATTTATGCTTGAACAAAACTTATCTAACAGATATTTTCTCTATAGGCACAACACAACCATCTTGTGCTCAGAACAGAAGACAGCACATTAGTGATATGCTTGGATGTCACGTTAAAGAATAAAATTACCCCCCCCCCCCACCGACCAAAAGCACAAAAAAGCAGAAAACATAGCATTAACTAGACTGGGAAAAGGACATTTATTTACAGCATGAAAGCTGAAACAAGATGGCAGAGTGCTACCTTATTTGATCTCAGGTGAGGAAAAATATATTAGGTGACTCAAGTTTTTTTTTTTTTTTTTTTCCCATTCTGTATGTGCACATGTCAAATGAATGACTGGGAAAGCATTAATTTTGGGGTTACAAATAAATTTTAGCAAGTAGGCAAATACAGAATTCATAAATAATGAGCATTTACTATATTTTATCTATTTGCCTGTTTATGGACATTTTAATTGTTTCTACTTTTTGGCTATTATGCATAATGCTGCTATGAACATTTTCATACAAGTCTTTGTGTAGATACCTAGAGTGGAATTGCTGGGTCATATAATAAGCTTATGTTTTCCTTTTTAAGAAACTGCCTAACTTTTGTTTTCTGCAGGATTGTTCACACTTCTACCAGCAGTGTCTTAGGGTTTATTTCTCCACATCCTTATCAACAATTATTTGCTTTTTATTACGGTCATTCTGTAGGTTTGGAGTGGCAGCTCACTGTGGTTTTGATTTACATCCTCTTGATGAATAATGATATTTTCATGTGTCTGTCATTCATACATCTTTTATGGTGAAATGGTGACTAAATACTCTGCTCATTTTTAAATTGAGTTGTCTTATTTACTACTGGGTGAATTCTTTATATATTCTGGATACAAGTCCGTTAGCAGGTGTATGATTTGCAAAAATTTTCTTTGTCATTTATTTTCTTAATGGAGTTTTATGAGATATAAAAGTTTTAAATATTGGTAGAGTACAAGTTTTTCTTTTCTGGATTGGATTTTGTTGGTGTATCTAAGAATACTTTGCCTAACACACATCACAAAAAATTTGTTTTCCTCTAGAAGTTATGTTCTTTTAAAGTCCTGTGATTTTAGTAGGATATTGGGCTGACAATTATGGGACAAAATTTCCCTTAGGTTATGATTTACCAATCAATATGTAGGCCTTAAAATTTTTTCAGTAAAAATGCATTTTAAAATTTTGCTTATACATATCTGCACATTCTCTTGTTTCTTCCTTAGGAACATCAATTAAATATTTTGCCTATCATCTATTATCCCTATAATTCTTTTTATATCTTTTGCTGATTCATTTTTCTTGTCCCATTTCCCCTGCTTTTGGTCATCTGTAGTCTTCCTTGTGCTTTTATAATTTGGTCTTTATTTTCCGAAAGCCAATTCTTTAAAATATTTTTCTTTAATATATTGTGTTAGTTTTGTTACTACAACAAATATCTGATACAATCAATTCATAGGGAGAAAATGTTTATTTTGGTTGATAGTTTTAGAGGTTTCAGTCCACGATCAGTTGCTTCAGGGTCTATGGTAGCAGCACACTGTGGTGGAAGCATGTAGTTCAGCAAAACCATTCAAGTCATGGAGGAGAAACCAAAGAGAAAAAGAGGAAATTGTTCAAATTTTGTCACTCTTATAATCTATTCTTCCAAGAAGCAATGGCAGAGGGACTAGTGATGTATTTTGGGACTGTTAACTAGCACAGAGGCTCTGAAAAATTAATTTTTTGCTCGATAAGTAAATGATTAGACCCATGTAAAAATATGCTCTGAAGACAAGAAAGGAAAGTGGGTCAAGCAGTCAGATACAAATTTTAGCTTGACAGTTTCAGATCTAGGGAGAGATTATGTTGATAACTTTGATAAAGGATTGGTTGCTATTTCCCTTATATTCAATCTGACTATAAAGGAGACTTCAAAAGTTACCCTAAACAGATTCTTCCCTTTGTAGAACTCATTTGACATGCAAACCATTTGGTTATCAGTGTTTCAAAATAGGAGAAACCCACCTGCCCTAGTTACAGAGAATTTAAGATGCTCAATATCCATAGGCGCTTCTTTACCTGTAAGAGGGACCACACCTCTCAGAATGTATACAGCACTGCATAAACCATGGGGTGCGCAATTGTTCTCAAACACAGGCCAAATTGAGAGGCTCTCTTGCTTGTGTTTTACAAAAATCCCAGACAAACCACATTACGTTCTGGGGCCACATAAAAAAAAAAAAACAAAAACAAACAAACAAAAAAAAAAACAAAAAAACGTTTACTCAGTAAGTCTTCCTTCTCATGGTAAACATACATTTTTTAAAAAAAATTCAATCCAGCCATTATAGATAGCAGATTCCATGTTTCAGCTCTGGATTGCTATACTCTCCTCCATTAAAGCTCCACTTAGCCCATGTTCACCAATACCCACTTAACTTTTTACCCTCAATAAAGCTTATGGAGGGTGAATTCTACTACTATTTTGGATGCTTTACCCCAAGGTGAAATAGATTTTTACTGCCAGTCCCCTCCTTGGATTTAGCATCTTTACTGGATGTTGGAAAACAGTAATTATTTCTACCAGTTTATAAGCATCCAGCTCAAGTCCTTATAAATGTAAGCTTGACAATTAAAAAAATTGCTCTTCCTTTTTGCTGCCCCAGTCCACATTCATAGCTATCCTTTTTGTATTCATTCTCATTTTTTGACTACATATTTTGGAACTTATTCATATTATCCTTTGATAATTTGTAAATGCTTGATGGACATATGTCTTGTCTTTCTCAAAAGTTTAAACTCCTTAAGCTTAAGAAATAGGTTCTTTATCTTCTAGTGCTAAACACATGGGTAACGTATGAGAAACGCCTGATGTTTTGGCTACTCTCCTAGTTATAAGAAATGAAGGTTATGATTCCCTTAAGTAATGAGGGAGACAACTGGAAATAATCCAGACAAGGCCAAACAGTCCATAGGAAGAGCAGGGCTTGTAACAGAATCAGGTGATAGCATATTTAGTGTTCCACCACACTAGATGGTAGAACCAGGTATAGAAACCAGACCCAAACTGGGGTACTTGAATTACTCATTAAAGGTGTTTTGAGAGCAGAAAGTAGCCAACAGTGATCAGGTGTGGTGAGCAAGTGCACAAAAACATAAGAGTAAATTGAGTATCTTTGATCTAGTTTCCTACAGAAACTAGTGCTGCCTATTAGGAGCGTTAAGTAGTTTCTCACTGTCGAACAATCTTCATATTCCTGGTTTTACCTCACCAACATTCATGATTTTGTCTATCTTTAGACATGATTATAGAGTTGTCTTATTTTTGTCTTGACCATCATAATCAGGGAGTAGCCTGTCTCATGTAGATGTTCTCCGAGATATTTCTGTTCAAGGAGATCATCAAGGCCTAATTGTGTCAGGCCAGCTCCTAACAACCTTGCTGATAGCGCTAAGCCATTTACTGGATGTTAGGGATCACCCTTCTCTTTCTCAGAATATAGTGGTTAAGAACTTGGGCTTTAGTCAGACAAAACTGGGTTTGATTCCAGAGGCAGCTCTTGAACATTTGCGGAACCTGGGCAAAAATATCTAACTTCTGTGTCTCAGTTTCTTTGAATGAATTCAGGGAACAGTGCCTGCCTTGCTGTTGAGATGAGGTAATACAGGCCAAGAGCTTATGTCAAATCTTAATTGTTATTATATCACAGGAAAAACTGAGAACAATATTAGGGCAAGGAAAGGAAAACCAAAGAATAATCCAAGTAACTGGCTCAGGAGAGTCTAAGTGCAGTAACAGAATGAGGAAAACATTAGTATTTACATTGGATTACAAACTACATAAAGCTGTTAATTGTCCAGCTCATTTCCCAATGCCAGGATAATGTATTATACTCATGAAAGCATGGAGAAACATGGGAAAATGTGTACACACAAGTGGTTTGTCATTTGATTTTTAAAATTTTTTTAGTTGTAGATGGACACAATACCTTTATTTTATTTTTTTTATGTGATGCTGAGGATTGAACCCAATACCTCACACATACTAGGCAAGTGCTCTACCACTGAGCTACAACCCCAGCCTGTGATTTGTCACTTGAGTATACACAGACATACTGGAAAGAGTGACTGACAACAACAACAAAAAAACTATTATTTGTGCATATAATAGGAAGTAGGTTAGAATATTGGGTAGAAGATTGGGTTGGACCTCTTTCAACTTCAATGTGCTTATCAGTATATAATTCCTTTTTACTTTCACATTTCTGGTTTCTGGCTTGCTTCTTTCTGGCCCTTTTTGAATCGTCTCACCTTATTAAGCAATGTCACATCTAATTTCTCCAGTTGTTCAATAAGGCAAATGTCTCTCTGGGTGTAACCAACTAGGGGAATATTCAGCAATTTAAGAGACTGGATAAATGATATGTACTGTAATAATAATTTATTTTGTTAAAACAAAAGTTATTTGCCAGAAAGTGCTAAAGACCCATTATTTTAAGACATTACAAAATTCTTCAAAATAATAGCCAAAGTTTCATTTTAATAATCCAAGAAAAAGATTTCACAGAATAGAAATAAATTAAGTGGAGTTCAGCATACAAAATGAAGGGCCTGACTTCCTTCCTTGAGTCTCCTTCTGCTTCATCAGGGTATTGCCAAACCAAGATAGAATCCTTTTTGGAAGCCATTCCATCAAAATTTCATTTTAAACCCAGGAGTAGGTGGGTATTGAGTGGTGCTACTCACTTTTATAGGTGAGAAAACAGGTAATAAGAAATGACTAGGCTCAGACTTACAAGAAATACATGACTACCTTTTATTTGCAGTTTCAGAATGTTCTGGTGAACTCAAATCTCTCAAAAGAGTTCCCCTACTTCTTGGTTGGTTTATGAAATAGATTCAACTACTGCTTTGAATAATGGCTTTAATAACTATTAAAAATGCAAAATCTCTCAGGAGTGGCTAGTTTTGTCTGTCATTTTTACTTTGATAAATTCTATAATAGAAAGAAGTATGAAAAGAAGAAACAACGAGTAATTATGAATTTCATGGTTTTGCCTAGAGTCCCAACCTGAAAGGTCACATGTTAAAGATATATTAAGGACTTCTGTGACAAGAAAATAGAGGAAGTATCCATACCTTCCCGTGCTGGGTAAACACAACAATCCACAGATACTGCTAATCATCTAACCATATTTAAAGTGCAAGGCTTTAAAACCTTTTGAGTTCTGTAAAACTACAATGTCTTGGTAATTTCAGCACAGTCAACTAGATGGATTTAATTCACTGTTTTGATGCATTAATAAGTAGGCTGATGCCATATACTATATTTAGTCCATTTTTTAAAAAGTGGAACAAAGTTAACTTCTTCCTGGATGATTTCTTGGTTAGTGTACTTTTTTTTTTTTTTCTTGAATCTTGTTAACAGTTATTACTCAGCTGGAGCACCCTGATTATTTTGTATTTCAAAAAATATTGTAAACATTTTTATTTCATGTGTATGTTTTTCCTTGTGTGTATACATATATACATATATATTGTACATAATATATAGTGTGTGTATATATATTTGCTTCATGTGTATGCTTTGACTTGCTAATTAGAATAAAAGGAAAACTTTCACATTTGTAGAAGATGTCAGTTGATAAAGCCCTTTCACACTTGCCATCTCTTCCAATCTCAAAACACGCATGGTGGATTTATAGTCATCTTCATTTGATAGATGTTGACAAAAGAATCAAAGAAACATAGCACTTATCTCCTCTGGTCCTCAAAACAACCTAGGGAGGCTACCGCCTTCCTTTTGAAGCCCAGCTCAGGTGCAGGCAGGGCTGGCCACGTGGGAAGGCACAGACCACATCCTCTTACAGCTGCTCCCGCGAGCAGAGCCTTTACCCCGACAGCCTTCCTCATTTCCAATTCACCTTCTCTCAGAGCGTCTGGCAAGTGCCTGGCCTCGCACTCAGTGAGCATTGGGCGGCGAGGACGAACCGGGCATGCTTGTACTCCCAAGCGGTTCTAGGGCAGCAAAGAGTAAAAGAAACCTCGAAACACACAAATAAGCCAGGTCTCTCCTCACCCCATCACTTGGTCACCAAGGCGAGCCCCGACGTGAACAGCTGAGCAGGCCCAGCTAGTCATTCCCACGAGGGAAGCAGCTTAAGAAAGAAGGCTGAGACCCCCGGGCGAAGAAGAACAGGAGAAACTGGCGACCGACGTCTCGCCTTCCCTGGGGCGAAGGTTCTGAATTCCGACGACCGTTACTCGGTGGTGCAAAGGAGACTTCGGGGGACCGCCAGGGATGGAGCTCCAGCCGGTAGGCCGCGGTCCGCGCGTCTCCGGGTTTCGCGCCCCTCGCCCGACCTGATTGGACAGTGGGGGAAAGGGGGCGGGGAGACCCCAGGATGAGGCGCGCGCAGTCCTGCGGGGGTTCCCGCGGAGGCACCCGGGGGCGAAGGGGCGGGAGCAGCACCGCGGCAGCGCGCCTGCGCACGTCGGGAAGTGACTTGCTGGGGGCTGCTGGGAGGACAGCAGTTCGAGAAACGGGTGGGCGCGGGAGGGGGCAGCGTGCGCGCGTGCGCGTCGGAGCCGGAGCCGAGGGTGGAGGCGGGAGCTGAGGAGGCTGCGGAGGGGGCGGGTCGCGTCGGGCGCCACGTCCGCAGCCAGAGGCCGCCGTCGCCGACCGAGGCTTCTGGCTCCGCAGCTTGAGGGGAGACTCCGGAGCCCGCAGCTGCCCAGGGTTGTGTTTGGCGCCGCTGCCGTCCAGGCCGCCTCAGCCCTCCCCGCTGCCTCCTGCTCCCTCCTCCCGGCCCCAGCCGAAGGCGCCGGCCCCGACCCCGGCGGTAAGTCGGCTGTGGGGCGGGGGGCGCCGCCCGGCTTCCTGCCCTCCTCGCTCTCCCTTCTCCGTCAGCTCCCCTACACCTCCTCCTGCCTCCACGGGGCAGGCCGCTCCGAGCCGGGCCTTTCGGGGGGACTGAGCGGGAACGGGGGAGGGGCGGGACGAAGTTGGGGGCGGGTGGAGGTTCCCTGGCGGGGTTACTCCGCTTCGGCGTCCCGGACTCCCGGGCCGCTGTTGAGGTTGGGGACTCCCCGACTTCTTAACGTCTCGGGTGTTAGGGTGGGGGTGGCGTGGGGGCGGGGGCGGCAGCAGCCCGGGAGAGGGATGCGGCTGAGGGGCTTCTGTGCTGGGCGCTCTTGCCCCACTTACTCCCGACCTGTTGATAAACGACCTTCTCGGGTTCTAGTACATTGGGCTTGGCTTCTTGTACTTGGACCTTCCCAGTGCTCTTCCCAGGTAGGAGGCTCCACTCCCCCGCCTAACCTAACCTAACCTAAATCTGCAAGTGAGGGAAAGGAGAGGGGCGCTGGCGGCGCCGAGGAGTAACTGGGGTGCTCTGGAGCACCCATCAGTGCTATCCCTGTCGACCCCAGTCTAAATAACTGTGCCTGTCATTCACGCCCAGCTTTAAGATTAGCCCCAGGCTCACACTTCCAATCACATCTTCACTCCTAAGCTCGTTTTACACAGAAATTCTGGAACCCTACTGGAGCGGGGGTGTGCTGGGTGTACAACGTGAAGGTAAAGAAGGAGGTGCTGAGCTTAGTCCTAGCCAAGGCGCCTCCAGGGTCATTTTCTGCCTCTCCTGCCACGTCACTCTCTCTGCTAAAGAAAAAAAAATTGCTAAGTGCCTAGAGGGATCAATGGGAGAAGGGACTGCCGGGAAGTGTTAGAAACACCTAGAGAAGAGGTTGATTCTTTTTTGATTTATTGAGTCTTTGTGAACGCTGTAACAATTCCAAATGAAAATACTTTAGGTACTGTGATTATTTATATATGCTCTTGTTTGACCTTTAAAACTTGCACCGGTATGGGTGCTCTTAAAGACTGCCCAGGAATACTGGTAATCAGATCTACATGTACGTGGGTGTGTTCCTATGCCTGCTTTTTAAAAAGAAAGGGAGAAGTAACCTTAATAAATCTGTGTGCATTCTGTTTTGCTTTTTCCAGTTTTTGTTGCTTAGGTCATTGTTATAACAAATATACCAGAAACGGAGTTTAGGAAAAATGTTTCTATAGATAGCATCATTAGAAAAGTTTAATACTTTAGGCAAATACATATACAGGTGTGTGTGTGTGTGTGTGTATTTTAACTCAGGAAAATCTGCCTTTCTTTGTTTCAGTTATTGAGTATTTGCACTTTTCCTCCTTCCTGAGGAATCTGGCTGGTTTATATATAAACACCTTAAGAGAAGAGCCTTTGAATGCTTGTTCAGCGCCTAAGTGTTTGACACGTTAGGGATGCAAGTATCTGTTGAACTGATGAAGATAATTTAGTGTAGATGACTGATATGTATTGGTTCTCTTGTGTGACAGAGTATTGCAGTTCTATTTAATGATTCATTTAAGGAAAACAATGGACAGTGCTATTTTGACTCTCAGTTTTTACATGTGTGTGCACTTGTAAAGTTTTATTGACATTTCTTTTTCACTAGACTTAATGCATTTCTCGTGGTCTTATTTGTTGTTGATTAAGGGGCAGGGGCCACCTCTGCAAGCATAATGTTCAGAATAGTTAGTTAACTAAAGAAGTATAAAACCAGTAAACTGTTAAATGTACATGACTTGGTGTATGTGTATTAGAGCTCTGTATAAATGTATTTTTTAATCGCCTTGCAGTTATTTGGCAGAGAAACTAAAACATGGGAGTGAGGATGTGGCAGAGTTCCTCTCTATATGGTACACGTAGAAGAACTTAGCTAATTTGTTTATAGTCTTCTTTTTCATATAGGAAAATTGGCACTTACTGTTTAATAACATTTGGAAGTGACTTCTAAGTAAACTGTTGTGCACTGTATTTTTGTGTTTGAGCTTTACAAAAAATGTTAGTGTGATTTAACTTCCTTGGCATGTTAGAGGGGTGGTACTCATAGACAAATTGTATACTGTTTTCATTATGAACAAAAGTTTAAATTTACAAGATGTTACTGAAACCCACAAAACATTGATTCATCTATTTTCTTTTTAAAATACTAAAAGAAGTTTTCCAAGAGGCATTTGTTTACTTATTTCTATTATTGGAATAAATTACCCTCTAGGGAATAGTGCTGTTATTAATCTTTGCTCAATATTTTTGCCAGCTGCTATTTCTAATGCTCTGTTGTATGGGACAAGAATTATCCCCTCTTCCTGCTTAAAGTAACTGCTGATGAATTTGCTGTCAGAGGTCTTTCACATTTTAGTTTCTTAAAAATCCACTTACAGTTGGTTTAGTTGGTAGTATAATAGTTTGTCATGTGTTAGAACCAAAAGATGGAACTGATTTATGCCCTTAGAATAAGTTACATCTTTATCCTGATCTAAAAGCTGTTATCTGTCATTATTGCCTTCTTTAGGAAAATATTTTTTTAAAATAGAAACTTGGATGCATTATGGGCTTCTAGAGAGCAGATATATTTTGTTTCTTTTTTTTTTTTTTGGTACCGGGGATTGAACTCAGCGACACTAGACCACTGGGCCACATCCCCAGCCCTTTTTTGTATTTTATTAGAGACAGGGTCTCACTGAGTTGCTAAGTGCCTCGCCATTGCTGAGGCTGGCTTTGAACTCATGATCCTCCTGACTCAGCCTCCCAAAGTGCTGGGATTACAGGCGTGCGCCACCGCGCCCGGCTATTTTGTTTCTTGAATGAATGGTTCACTAAACTAATAAGTGCCTGGCATGTATTTGCATTTGATTGTAAACTTTGGCTTAGAGTAATTCCTGTATTTGCTTAATTAGGTTGAAGCCTTAAATGTGCAACAGGATACTTGGCACACAGGAGGGCTCAAATACATGTTGAATTAATGATTCAGTGAGTTTAAAGCAGGTGGTTTGTATAGAATTTAATGATTTTGTTGATTGTATCATTTAAGGGTAACATTTTTTTGGGGGGGGGGGGTACTGGGATTTGGACTCAGGGGCACTTGACCACTGAGCCACATCCCCAGCCCTACTTTGAATTTTATTTAGAGACAGGGTCTTACTGAGTTGTTTAGTGCCTCACTTTTGCTGAGGCTGGCTTTGAACTCTGGATCCTCCTGCCTCAGCCTCCTGAGCCTCTGGGATTACAGGCCTGGGCCACTGTGCTGGCAAGGATAAAATTTTTAAATTGTCATTTTTACACTTTTACTGTTAGTTGGTACTTATCTCCACATGTATACTTTAAAATTTTATTAACAAATTCTTTTTTTAAAAGAAATTAGGGGTGTGTTTGTATTCACAATTCAGACAGGTTTCTTGTAATGATGATAATAAGCAAGAGGGTAATGTATAGGACCCCTTTATCCATGAGTATCTACAGTTTACCTGTGTTATCTGTGGCCAACCATGGTCCAAAGATATTAAATGGAAAATTCCAGAAATAAAACATTCATAAAGTTTAAATTGCACACTCTTCTGAGTAGTATGATGAAATCATGCACTGTCCCACTTCATCCTGCCTGGGACATGAATCATCTCTTTGTTCACTGTATCCATGCTGTATGTGCTACCACCTTTTAGGCACTTAGTAGACCTCTGGGTTATCCCATTAATTATCACAGTGTTTGTATTCAAGTAATTCTTTTATTTTCCTTAATAATGGCTCAAAGCACAATAGTAGTAATGCTGACAATTCACATATGCTAAAGAGAAGCTGGAAAGTGTTTCCTTTAAGTGAATAGGTGAAAGTACAATAAGATATTTTGAGAGACAGCATACTAACATAACTTTTATAATAATATGTTGTTTTACTTATTTATTATGTATTAATGTATTTGTAATACATTATTTTACTATTGTTAATCTATTACTGTTCCTAGTATATAAATTAAGCTTTATCATTGTAAATGTATGTATAAATAGGAGAAAATGTAGTATATGTAGGGTTTGTTATTTTCTGTGGCTTCAGGCATCCATTGGGGTGTTAGAACATATCCCAAATGGATAAAGGGGCACAACTGTATAAAAAATATTTTTTCTTAGTAGAAAGTGGTACTGTCCATAAAGAGGTAATAGCTCTAAAAGTTTGGTACACATATGTGGGTAGAGGTTAGGCATAGTTTGTGCATGAAAAGTACAAATGACACTATAGATAATGAAGGATTTTAGCAAACACCTTTATAAGAATTCTGTTTTATCATACAATTTGAAATGCAGAGGGAAAATCCCAAATTAGTTGTGTCTTCTATGCAATTTTTACTACCCTAAGAGTTCAGGAGGAATTTTAATACCACATACTTGCTATTAAGACCAGTGAAGGATCAGATGGGGTGGCACATGCCTGTAATCCAAGTGACTTGGGAGACTGAGACTGGAGGATCACAAGTTTTAGGCCAGTCTCTTGGGTGAGACCTTATCTCAAAGAAGGGATGGGGTAGCTCAGTGGTAGAGTGACCCTGGGTTCAATCCCTGGCACTCCCTACCATAACCTCCCACCCCCGACCCCCCAAAAAAAGACCAGTGATGTACAAGAAACTCAGACATTAAAACAAAACCAAAAGACCTCTTAGGTCTTTGAAGTTCCTCTAAATACCAAGTTTCTCTGTTGTCTAGTTAGACCTATGCTTGACTTGGCAAGGCTCCAGATATACTTTTATTGTTTATTGATAATCCTGATGGTAACTCTTGGTCAATAATTTTAATGTTTAAAAAATTTTTTTTTAGTTGTAGATGGACACAATATCTTTATTTTTATTTATTTATTTTTTATGTGGTGCTGAGGATCGAACCCAGTGCCTCAGACATGCCAGGTAAGTACTCTACCCCTGAGCCATGACCCCCACCCTTGCTAATAATTTTAAATGTAGCTGTGAATATTTCTGTTTAATAGCATCTAATTTTCTAAATTTTAGATTAGAAATACTCCTTAATCCAAGTGCAGACTGAACACATCGTGGGAGTGGAAATTCTGTTGGGCTGGCAGGGGAGTGGCTGGTAAATCTGAGTGTGCCTTAAAGCAGCCCTGGGCAAGAATGAAATTATTTAAAGCCTATTTATCTTAAAAAAAAAAAAAATTCCCAAGTACGTTTAATTTTACTGTTTACTGTGTATGTGGCTCAGCAGTAGAGTGCTCGCCTAGCACGTGCCCAGCCCTGGGTTCGATTCTCAGCACCATGTAAAAATAAATAGATAAAAATAAATGTATTGTGTCCAACTACAACTAAAAAATAAACATATATTAAACAACAACAACAACAACAACAACAACAAAAACAGAATAATCAGGAGCTGGGGCTATAGCTCAGTGGCAGAGCACTTGCCTAGCATGTGTGAGGCCCTGGATTCGATCCTTAGCACCACGTTAAAAAAAATAAAAATAAAATAAGTAAAGATATGCTGTCCACCTACAACTACAAAATTTTTTTTTTTAAGCTAAAATTACTGTGGAGTAAAATGCATGCATCATGGTTTTTTTTTTTTTTTTTTTTTTTTTTTTGTGGCTTCTTGGACCCCTAGCATATCACTGCCTACTTATAAAAAGATAAATTTGAAAAGTATAACCCTAGCTTAAACTAAAAAGTTGGGCCCTAAGTTGATAGGCATATTTTCTTGTGATGCTTAAAATTAATGTGGATATAAATATTTTGTTTTTATTCCACAAGTATTCTGTAGCAGCTTACAGCAAAAAGATGTACTAACAAAATGGTAAAAATATGAATAAGATATCCAGATGGCAAACCAGGGAAAATAGCAACCAGAGAGGGGTGCTTGGGGATTGTGAAGGAATAGGGGAGCAGAAGACAGGACACAACTAGACCACAGGAGCCTACCTAGTGGAGTTGGGATTTTAGCTGTAAGCGTCCAGAAATGAAAGGGAGAAGGGAGACATCACGTCTTTGTGTCTTTTATATAGGAAAATACACAGATCTCAAGAAAACATGCTAAATATTTAGGGGAAACAAGGAATTCTCTGAATAATTACCTCTAAGGAGGTTACTTATGTTGAGTTCCATGTCAGAGCTATTAAGTGATATAGTGAGTAATATCCTTAACAATATTGGACTGTTAATATAGTAATAGCTTGGATAAGGCTCTTTGTCAGGGTTTTCTTACCAAGACCATAACTGAACAAAACAAAGTAATGTCATTTTCTTAAAGAGTCACATGATTTAAGAATATTATTTTTTAGACGACTAACTTCATCTGTAGATAAAAACCTAAAATAATTAAGACTAGATGACCTTTAAAAATATTACTTATGAACATTGTGATTTCTAAGGCTTAAAAATATTTTTTTCTTTAATTACAAAAAATACAGATTGATATAAAACATTAAAAATTGAAACAGATGCTAACTATATACATTTCTGTGTATGTGTACATACAGAAATAATGGTCGGGTGGGTGGCACATGCCTGTAAATCCCAGCGGCTCAGGAAATGGAGGCAGGAGGATTGCAAGTTCAAAGCCAGCTTCAGCAAGGCAAGGCACTTAGCAACTCAGTGAGACCCTGTCTCTAAATAAAACATGGCTGGGGATGTGGGCTAGTGGTTGAGTGCCCCTGAGTTCAAGCCCTGGCACCAAAAATTAAATAAATAAATAAATAAAGTATTTATATATATAAATACTGTATTTGCATGCTAAATATATAAATACTACATATACACCATAAATGTATATAAATACTACATGCCATAAATACTATATAGATGATTACTATATGGTGCTAATAAACTATAAATACTATATAGGCATATTCCTATCCCTTACTTGCAGTCTTTGTTAACAGCTTGGTATGCTTCTTTCCTGTCTTTTAGTATGGATTTTTAAAATAATTAGATCATATGAAATATACCTTTTATACTAGCTTCCAAATATAATAGCATTTTCCTGTAGTATACACTCTTCATAAATTTTTGTCTGCATTGTATGTGTCTTTAGGAAGCTTAAAATTCCTCTCTTGGCTTCCACAAAGCTGTACTCATTTGACTGTGCATTTGCAGGTTCATTTGGGTTGTTTTTGCTGGCTTCTCTTTGACCTCTTAAACATGATCAGTTTAATTAAATTATCAGTTTACTTGTCATCACTCTTTTCCTTGATCATGTCATCCACACACCACAGCTTCAGCTATCACTTCAAACCACTCTAAGAACCTCAGCTCTAACTTAGACTTCTTAAGTCTCTGGCCCTTTAAATCCATTTGCCTGCTGAATATCTCCTATGGATGCCTTGAAAGCATCTCAAATACAGCTTGTTCAGAACTCTTGTCTTCTATGGTGGTTTCTTTTCTAGTATTTTCTGTCTTCATCATCATCTATGTCTACTTAGTTGCTTAGATTAGAAATTTAACATCCTAGATTCTTCGTCTTTTTTTCTTAGTTGTAGAGGGACACAATACCTTTATCTTATTTATTTTTATGTGGTGCTGAGGATTGAACCCAGTGCCTCACACGTGCTAGGCAAGTGCTGTACCACTGAGCTACAGCTCCAAGTTATATTCTATTTCATACAATAAAATTTAAAAGTATTTAAAGCTCTCAGAGTTGGAGTAGTGAACAAAACCAAGCCCTTGTTCTCATGGAACTAACGTTCTAATTGGGAGAGAGACAAAATAGATACATTTAGTGACAGAGCTATGAAGAAAATAGAGCAGTGTTACTCAATGATAGAGTAGGAGAGGTGCTTGCTTATTATAAGATGGTCAGGGAAAATCTTTTTTTTTTTTTTAATATTTATTTGCTTTTTGTTGTACACAATGCATTTATTTTTATGTGGTGCTGAGGATCGAACCTGGGCCGCACACGTGCCAGGCTAGCGCTCTACCGCTGAGCCACAATCCCAGCCCCAGGGAAAATCTTATAGGAGATATTTGTACAAGGACCTGAATGAAGCAAGGAAGCAAGCCATGTATAGATTTTGAGGAAGAGCCTATATAAGGAACTCTGTTTTACTGGAGCAGAATGAGCAAGAGGTAGAATGGTAGATGTCAGAGTAGAAATGGGAGTTAGATGTCTGGCCTCAAAGGCCAAGGTTTAAGTATTCTGGATTTTATTTTGAGCAAACTAGGAAGCGGAGGGTTTTAAGAGTATTACATGGCTGAATTAAAGGGGAAGCAAAGGTAGAAGCTTGGAGACCAGTTCAGAGATTTTGTAATATAATAAAAGATTAAGATGGTTTAGACTAACATGGTGTTAGGAAGAGGTGGCGGGAAGTAGTTATATTCTGGATTTATTTACACAATAGAATTAATTGATTTTCAGGTGAGAATGTAGAAAAAGATGAAATCAAGGGTGACTTCTAGATTTTTTTGTCCAAGTATTTGTTTAGACAGGAAAAACTGACAGTTGAGACTGTACTAGTACAGTAGCCACTTACTGTGTTTAATCTCTGTCCTTCCATCTGTTCTTGCTTTAGTTAGCTTCTTAAAGCATACATCTGACAGTTACTTTATTCAAGTCTTCTCCTTGCCTACTCACAGAAAGACTAAGGCAGTTCATATTGTTTAGACTAATTTGCATATATCTTTATGCATAGTATAAAGAAGCTTTAATTTTTAAATGATGGTCTTTTTCATTTTTTAATTATGAGATAGTAAAGTTTAGAAAAATTAAGAATTTTATAAGGATTCTGTGTCAGGAAGAAAAGGTAAGACTATGTTAGTAGGGATTTATGGCTAGGGATCAGAAAGGCACTTTTGAAATGTAGTTACTATTCTAATTCTGTTTTTAAACTCATTAAAAACTCATGAGTGCATATAATTTCCCCCACATTTGTGTATAGAGTATTGTAGCTTCTGTTGATCAGATGAGCATAGTTAATCAAGTGATCTTGTGGATTTGTGTGTGTGCGTGCGTGTGTGTGTGTGTATTATAACATACTAAGATTACAATGATGAACAAGTTAAAGATGTTTGTCCTCTTGAAATTAACAGCCCAGCAGGGAAGAAAGTGGCCTAACACAGTCATTTTCACAGGAAGAACACACGTATGCTGCCAGAAATTTCTGCATGTTTAGAATATGTTAAATAGCATTTTCATCTTGTTAGGGCTAGAATATCTTCAGTTATTATTTTAAATCTCCTAAATAGCAAGAATCTAATGAAGGTATTTTTCCACTGCCATATAGTTTATGATTAAGTTGGGATTCAAACTTAGAATTTCTGAAACCAAGAGTTGTAACCACTATGTGTATAATTTTTTATGATTTTACTGTGATGATAAAGAAAATACAAATATGAATAGAAATACATATAACTTTATAGTTTGATGTTTTAAAATTAAGGCAAATCAGTCATGAACCTCTTCTAGTAATGCAACAGTTGATACTCTTGGCTTTTTTAGAAAAAGATTACATGCTTTCTTTTTTTAATCTTAAAATACATATGGGGTGATTTTAATCTTAAAATACATATGTGCTGAATTAAAAACCATACCAGGATAAGATTAGGTGCTATTGATAAGTGGCCTGAGTCAGGATTTTCACTAGAGGGGAAACACACACACACACACACACACACACACACACACACACACACACACAACATTTGCTGTTGGATTCTAGGGTGCAGTGAAGTTCCCTCTTACATAGGATTTAGGTTTTAAAGGCATAACAAGATGAATTACATGAAATTACAATTACCTTTGAAAATCCTGTACTTCCCAACAACCTCAGCGTGAACCACCAAGTCACCAACATTTTGTGCCCAGATTATTGAGTATTCTAACAGGTCGTTCTCCTGCTAGAGTTCTCTTATTGTTTGTTATTTCCACAGAAGCCAGAATGATTTTGAAGAATGTAAATCAGAACATCTGGTTCCTCTGTTCAAAACCTTTTACTGGCTGCCCATTTCCCTCAGTTTAAAAGCCAATCTGCATCATTGCCTGCTAGGGCCTGTGTGATCCTTAGGAGCTCTTTTACTTCCTCTCCTACGCTTCTTGGATGTTGTCCTTGCCATACTTTCTTCTTGCTGTTTCTTCTGCCTTGACTCTTCATCTAAATATCTGATACCTTTGCCTCCTTTGCCTTCATAGTCTCTACCCTATTTAAAATATCACTTTTCTTCCCCTTCCTACACTTTTTTCTCTATAGCATTTAACACTGGCTGACAAGCAGTGTAGTGTTTATGTATTATCTTACTCAACTGGAGTGACATTTCATGATGGCAGATATTTGGTCTTTATTGATCACTGCTATACCTTGTGCTAAAACATTGCTTTGTTCAGTACAATCACTATTTTTTAAAAATTAATTAATGTACTAAATTACATTATTAGTTTGGTGTCCTTTAAAAATATCTGTTGTATATGTACAGATAGAGTAATTTAGGCTCTAAAGATGTAGGACTAAGAAATAACAGTAGACAGCTGGGATCACAGACCCAGGGTTTTTTATTTTTGTGCATGTGTGTGTGTGTCCAAGACAGTATGTCATAAAGAACACTTCTAGACCAATCTTGTCTTGTCTTGGTCTTTACTTAGTCATGTGAATTTCAAAGCAAGTATCTTAAGATAGTAAAGGAGAATGGGAAAAGAAATTTTAATCATGTTTTCTTTATCCCAACATAGCTTATTTTTATTTCCTATGTTCTCTTACTACTTTTACATAATTATGTTCCTAAAATAAAAATTAGGTAGTATGTTTTTTCACAGAAGATTTTGAATTGTTACTACCTATTTTTTTTTTTTATCAGTGCTTTAAGAACAAGAACAAAAAAGTCATCAAAATCTTTTACTGATTCAGATTGGTGGTGTCATCTGTACAAAGGATATATGATTCTTTTTTTTCCCCTAAGCCCCACCTTCCAACTCTTTTAATTGGTAATTTTCACAAGTTGAAGACGCATATTACCAACATTAGGAAAGCTTATACTATGACTGCCACTCTCCAGTTAGTGTTTCAGATAAGATATATTTTGTCTACTGGCATCATTTAAGGTATTTTTTAATACTGCAATTTGAAATAGAAAAGAGACAAAAGTAAGTAGTCTTGTGATAAGCATCTGTCTAAATAAAGTCTTAATTTAGCATGAGATAGTAGTAGTCTGACCTTAAAATGAAATGTTTGTATGGTTTTTCTAGGAGCTATGAATCAAGCAGATAAAAATCAAGAAATCCCATCATACCTTAGTGATGAACCACCAGAAGGCAAGTATGCACTTAAAACACGAAGGATGGAAAGAATATTCGAGTGAATGAAAGTTTGATTGCTTTTATTAAATTTATAGAATTATAGCTTGTTTACCTGCTCGGTAAATATTTTTAAAAATAATTGAAGATAAACACTGTTATCTTCTAATAAAGAAGCAACAGAATATTGGTGAATGGAGACACAATTTAATTTTATCATGTAAGTCTTATTTTCCTGTCACATATTTAAGACCATTTCACAAGTAAGAATATCTTTTCATTTATAACAGTTGGGTATAGACACAGAGAAAGGATGAACTGTGTTTATTTTTGATGTCCTGCATACAAATAGATCAGCTTAATTTAAGAAGCATTTGAGATTTGTTGTTAAACTCCTGTTATCCATTATCCTATATTAATAAATACGTGGGCTTAGGGTCTGTTTAATGTCTTTCTGAATCATAATTCTCTTAATAGTTTGAAAATTATGACATGAAACATTTTGATTTCTTTATTTCCAAAAGCCTTGAAAATAGTAACTGTCCCCTGGATTGTCCTCACTCCATACAGAAAATGACTACAGGCATTTTTAATTTATAGTTTGGGCATAGAATGTTATTAAACTTAATATAAATAATGATCTTGGGAGAATTTCACATTAATTGCTAGGGCTATAAGTCCTGACTCTTAGGTGTTATATTTTCTTCTCACTTATATTATCCACTGTCCAGATTTTTTTTTCACATATTGGTAGATAAAAATGAAATCGCTAGGAAAATAACACAATGAAAAACTTGCTCTTAAGCCTTAAAAAAGATGGAGGAACTAGCTGATTTGGTTTAATTTAGTTTAGTTTGCTTTGAGGGAAGAATATCCTGGAAAATTATTAGCTCTTTTTCTTGCTTTATTTTTTAGGACTAGTACTATAGGGTTTTGAAAAGTTAGGTCTCAGTGAGAAAATTAAAAGTACTTTATGGAAAGAATTCAGGAAAGGGATAAAGGAGTCCAGGAGGATGACTGTCAAGGAAGAGAACAGAGCCTCAGGAATGTCTTTAAATGTCAGCTGTTTAACAAGGGTAACTGCAAAGCAGATAATTTGAATGGTGGCAATTAAGAGGACAGAATAATTAGAGAATATTAACATTTATCTTATTTGATAAGGAAAAATTATTTGTCTTCATTAATTGCATATGTACTAAATTTGGCAAAGTAAGATAATTTTGCTAATGAGGTATTTGGCATGAGGCAGTCATCTATGTTATCCTCAAATCAGGATATTGCCTCTTTTCCTAATGTTTTTGGCCTTAATTACAAAAGAATTACCAATTATATAATCTTTTCCATCATAATTTTATAAGTAACATATTAAAATGCTCATCTATATCATAAGTGTTTTATTTTAGCCATTTAAAATTTGCATAAATTATGCTTACTATTTGTTTTTCCTTTTGTGGTGCTAGGGATTGAATTCAGGTCCTTGAACATGTTAGGCAAATGCTCTGTCACTGAGCTATATCCCCAACTCCGTGACTACACATTTGTGTTTGTTTAATTTAGTCATTGCTATATCCATACCTTTATAAACTATTTTGATAAATGACTGAGATTTTCCCAACTTAGGGTAGAATGTGGTCCTGTGTACCCAAGAATTTATCTTAATTTGTGTGAGATTAAACTTTTTCAGTAGGTGAAATCTAAATTATATAGTTATCAAATATTTTCCCATGAAGTTTAGAAAAACACCATTGATTATGTGGTGTTGTGCTTAAATTATATTAGGTTACAAAGGAGAAAAGACCTGTGTTCATTTGAAGCTGGTATGATGAAACTTTTATGAAATCTTCCTATATAAGTTTGAAGTTGCATGCTAATTTTTGTGGCTCTATTTAAACAAACAAACAAACCAGCCAACCAACCAAAGAAAATTAACTTATGACTTAGAAAAAAGTTAAATTTCTTATATTGACATCACCTTTTCTGGGGTATCTAAAAGTTTTTTTTTTTTTTTTTTTTAATTAGATGTTTAAAATGCAGACTTTTCTTCCATAAGAATCACTGAGGAAGTGATATAAATATGTTAACAATAGCTATAGTGTATATCTTACATCTAAATAAAAATGATTTTAGGTAACAATTTTAAATGAATAGTTTTTTTTCTGTTTTTACATAGCATTCGCTGTTTAAATATATATTAAGGGACACATAGAGCAGAGACCCAAATATATTTAAATCAGCGATTCTCAGCTTTTTGATATCAGAACACTTTACATTCTCAAAAATTGAGGCCCAGATGGCTTGTGTGTTTAGTATATTAGCAGTAAAAATTGAATTTGGATTTTATTCACCAAAAAATATACCCATTACATATTACCACAGTTACCATGTTCTTATGAAACGTGACTCTTTTCCAAAACAAACAAAATGTCATGAACAGGGTGACACTGTTTATACATTTTTGCAAATCTCTTTATTTAATGTTTGGGTTAGTGGGAGACAGCTACATTCTTGGAGTTACTGCTTCATTCAGTTTGCTATGGTATTTAGCTTCTGGAAAACAGTTGTAAACGTGTGACAGAATGAAAGTGTAAAGACAATGACATGTTAGTATTACTATGAAAGTGTTTTTGTTTTTCTTTTAAATATTTTTTAAGTTGCAGATGAACACAATACCTTTCTTTAAATTTATTTTTATGTGGTGCTGAGGATTGAACCCAGTACCTCACACATGCTAGGCAAGTGCTCTACCACTAGGCCACAACCCCAGCCTGAAAGTAGTTTTTACCTGTGGGGATCTCCTGAAATGGCCTTAGGATTCCCCAGGACTCCTGGGCTGTACTTTGAGAACCACTGTTTTATATGAAGATTGTTTCAGTAGTGATTGATTGAATCCTATCAAAGAAATTGAAGGTTATATAAATGATTTGTCTTTTTCATTGTTTTGGGATATTTAAAAAGATTATTTTTTAACAAAACTGTAAATCAAGGAAGCATTTAAAATAGATCTTTTTAAAATAGGATTGTTTTATGATAAAAGTGGTCTAGTCTCAATCATTTGTTTTCATAGTTACTAAAACTTAGTATTGGACCAGCATACTATAAAAATATGTATACAAAACTGTACCCTTGAGGCAAGAACTTCTCAATGTCTTTCAATCAGTTGACATGGTTGGCTTCTCAAGTCAACTTCCTGATTGTGAGGAAGGTTGCTCAATGATTTTGTACTGCTCTTATAAAGATTTATATTTGATTATATTATATTTTTCTCTCATTAGGTTCAATGAAAGATCATCCACAGCAGCAACCAGGCATGTTGTCCCGTGTGACTGGGGGTATCTTCAATGTTACAAAGGGAGCTGTTGGTGCCACCATTGGTGGTGTGGCTTGGATTGGTGGAAAGAGTCTGGAGGTGACCAAAACAGCTGTTACAACTGTGCCTTCCATGGGAATAGGGCTGGTGAAAGGGGGCGTTTCTGCTGTGGCTGGAGGTGTTACAGCTGTTGGGTCTGCTGTTGTAAACAAAGTGCCGTTAACAGGAAAGAAGAAAGACAAATCTGACTAAAATATGGAGATATACTTGCTCTCCACAGCATTATGATGCCAGTGGCATTGAATTGCTAAATTATGGACTACAACCAAGTCACCTGTTTTGGATGTTTATCTTCTAAACTGCTGTGTTGAAAGTATTGACGACTGGCTTTCATCTAAAAAGAAGAGACCAATACTAGCACAGTATATGAAGGTTTCTCATACTCAAATTCCAGGTTTTTATCTGGTAAAATGTTACTCATATTCAGTTGTAACTGAAAATATGGTATGTTTGAATATTTACTATAAGTCTTTCAGTTTGACTAAAAATGTGAAAATTGAATTTAGTAGATGATCTTTACAGTTCCATATGTACAATGTGCCAGGTAACTCATGCCCCTTACAAAGGGAACCTTGAACTACATAAACTGTACCTTTGATGTGCCTAATAGTTTCAGATGTCTTAGTTTTTTAAAACCATAGTTGTTTAGGCCAAGAGGCATTCTGTTTCTTATTTAAACTGGCAAAAGTAGCAGGAATTTGAGAAGTTTAAAAGAAAAGATAAATGGTTTTATGATACTATTAATCATCTTTTGTTAGATATGCATTGTATTCCTTTAATCATTGATGCCTTACAAAAGAAAACATCTTTTCTAATACCTTAAATATGTGCAGTTCTTATAATTATCTATGAATTTTTTTTTGAGGTTGTAAAATTAGTTTTCCTTTTTTTTTTTTTTTTTATATATATATTTAGTTTTCCCTTTTAAGAATCTCAGGAGTGGAGGAATAAAGGCATTTCTTGTTGTCAGTGGATAAGACAGTGCTTGTTAGCTGTTCTGTTAAGTTAAGGTCAAATTGTATATTTCAACTTGGGTTCTTGCTTCATTGTTAATACACCTAATAGTGCCTAAGGAATATTTCTTAGCTGTTCAGAAGCTATGTTGGAAGAGTTTTAGATTAAGGAGGAACAAATATTAAGTATTTAAAAATTACCTAAAAGCATCAAAGATATAAAAAGAATCTTTCACACCTATTCTGTCTTTTTAGAATGTCTTAAAGTATCAGCAGTTCTCCCTTTTAAAAATACAATAAAAGCAATCACAAATATGTAAGGACTGACTTTTAAATTGAATGAAATGGGCTCCATACATCAGTTTTGAATGTAAAATATAAGTGCTTTCTATGATTTACATAGGCTTTTAAAAATATCTTATAGTTCTTCAACACAGCTATAGACTTCATTCCATTTTTCAAATCAATTTCAGGTAGGGAATTGAAGTTTTTGTTTATGGATGGTAAGTGTGTCATGTCTTATTAACATCTGTCATCCTGTCTCAGTCTCAAAGTTACATGACTTAACTAGAATTCTGTTTCATGTTTAGCTTCATGAAAATTTAACAACTCACATATATTTGGCATTCCTTATAACTAAGGGTTATACCCTAATCCTAATTTTATTTACTCTTCAAGTCTGGAAATTTGTGTCCATTCTTTCCCCACCTCCCAAAGGGAGGAAGAAAGGGCAAGGGGGGCGATGTTCTCCAGTAATTCATTCAACATAGTATCTTTGAGAACTTGAACAGATCACTCTGAAACCTGAGGCTTACGTAAACCACTACAAATATTACATTAATGTGATCAACAATTGGGTAAGAATATAACCTTTAAGAAGCTTTCATAAATACCAGCAGGAATTTTGAGCAAATCTACATAGGGTCTTGAACTTTTCTGCATATATAAAACTGAAGTCATCAAGGAGGTTCAATTCATGAGGAATTAAACGGTCATTTATTTCATGCAATATGTTGGTATATTGATCAAATGTTTTAATTAGCAAAGGGAATTTGTTTTAAACTCCAAAGTAGATAAATGCTAAATGATCTAAATAATGGTATTAGAGAACTTGTTTCCTGCTATTTAGCATAAATTACTGCTTCATTCCTAGTATTTTTAATTTATCTTATATAGTCATAGACTCTGCTGTTTTGTACTTGAATTTCTTCTAAGTATAGACTTTACTATATGCTTGCATATTTATTTTTAGCTTTGCTTGTCTTAAATTCACTTGAGGAAAATGGTTATAATCCATTTCTGCTACAGAAAAGCTATTGGTACATTTTATGTCATCCAGATTGTTTTAAATTCTAACTACAACTTTGTTCAGAGGGGCTTTTGCAATGGTAGCAGAGAACTGTAGTATACGTTCTTGTTGAATGAACTTACCCTTTGATGATATGTACAGCTATATCCTCGAGTCTTTTCCAGTTTATTTACATAGACTAGTAATTTGACCTGTTAAACAGGACGTTGACTTCAAGAAACTACAATTGTTTTATACACATGGAGGTATCTTTCTCAGCTTATTTTTTGAGTGGGTATTTGGCACAATGAGGATAAACTTGTGTGACTCACTTGAATGACTGATCTAATAATGTTGACATGAATCCTGTACTTAGCAAAATGTCAAATGAAAATAATTGATGATTGAATAATTTTTTTGTATTAAAGAATGGGAAACAAACACGAGAATCTGTTAATAAAGCACTATGATCTGCAAAAGGTGAAATGTTTCATGAAGAAATAAAGGAAATTTAAATACAGGATAATCTTAAAACTTTGTTACATAGAGGTTTAGAAAGTGCTATAGCCAGTTTTTAATTTTTGTGATAATAATGTGCAAACATGACATTCCAATGCAATAGTGAAATATATTTTAAACACCTGTAATAAAGATTAAAATGCAGATTTCTAGGTTGTATCTCAATTTGCCAAATTTCTGTAGGATAGAGCCCAGAACTGCATTTTAACAACCTCTGAAGGTTGTGGTGCTCGCTGAAGTCTGAAACTGGGGGGAAGGAATTAAAGTAGGGAGCACCTCTTTTTGTTCTAAGTTGCTATGGAGCCTACTTAGATCACTCAGTGGGCAGAAATGAGAAACAATGGGGAGGAAGGCAGGAAACTGCTACTTATTGGGCATTTGCTTACCTGCTAGGTCCTAGCCTACATCATTTAATTTGTAATCAGCATAAGGTTTAGGACAGAAACATCTTCAGTATCTTTTTTAAAACACAGAACTGGCTAACTTTCACGTTGTTAGTTGAATTTCCTGTACCGATTTTGAATTAGTGTCAGTCACAACTTCTCCAGCTTAGGTCCAGAAACAAATGGGGCTGTTCAGTAGTTAGTTTTTCCTTCTCAATGTAGGCTGTATGTTTGGTTTGCCAGGCTAATGTGAAGCTTACTGGAATAATAATTACTGTGGCAACAAATTTTATTTTGCTGTAGAAATAAGTTTAATGTAATACATAAATTGAAGATAATTTTATTTTGTTATTACAGCCTTTTCTCAAAGAGGAAGTGAAATTGACTAGTGTTTCTTGCAAGAATAGTTCTCCCTGCTATGTTGTAGAGTTTTCAGTTTTTAAAGTTTTATTTCATATGGAGATAGGAGAATGTAAGAATGGAGAAAAGGCAAAGAAAAACTATTTCAGAGGCCAAACAAACAATGGAATGGAATTTGGCCTAAGGGAAAATAAAGTCAGTATAATTGGTGGACTGACCATAAATGTGGATCTGTTTTTAAAAAAAATATTAATCTTCAAATTAGAATAAGCTATAGTTGTATTTTCTAATGGCCTCTGGTTCCCTGTGCCTGGACCTGAGGACCTAAGATTTTAACTTATATACTGACTAGTCTCTTTTTAAATCTGTGGCCATAAAGGACACATGGCTATAGAAGTTTTGTCCAATTCTTTTATCCTCCCCTTCCATTGTGTATTCACTTTCTCGTCCTCAAACCACTTCCTCTATTTCCAACCCTCCCACATATATCCTCCCTGATGCTACTATCCTTTGTAAAGAGGCAACTAGACCACCTTTGCCCTGCTTTTCATCCCACCTGCTCCCATCAACCTGCCTGTGTCTATTCCCAGGCTCTGTGGATTTAGGACTAGAAGCTCTGCTCTTAACCAAAAATCTACCTTCCCTTCCTCAAGGCTATTAATCTCTTATTTGTGTCTCTTGGGTTGTACCCTTCAGCATATAAACATATTCTTTAAACAGAAATTAATCTTAAAATTTCATTTAAAATCTTTCTTTCACAGCAAAATGACTTTTCCTTGTCTCCCATCATTCTCTTTTCAATCCACTCCAGTTGGCCTTCTCACCTTCTTCATTACACCAGAAATACCCTTGACAGGGTTAATAAATAATTTCCTCTTTGCAAATCTGCTAGTCATTCTCTACCATAGTCGACCTCCCATTGGTATTGTTACAGAACACGTCCTCATTTCTTCCTCTGATCAACTTTTCCCACACTCACCCAGCTGTCCTATTCCAAATGTACATTCCAGACAATCTTATCTAGACCCATGGCTTTAAATACCGTAGTATGCAAATGATCCTCAAATGTGTATCTCCAGTTTTGACTTTTCACAACTCCAGACTTAGTCATTTGCACATCTGACATCCCTGCTAGAATGTTTAATAGGCATCTCAAAATTGACATCTGCTCACTGGGGTGAACCAAGCCATTAGTGACTATCTAAACTGAGATACTTTCGAGAGAGCACCAGAGATTGTGTAAGAAAAAGAACGTATTACTGATTTATGCCAGGACAAAACTATGCAGAGTGTTCCCCCATCACACTTAGAATGAGATCCTTTCTATTCATAAGGTTTGAACAGAAGCCAGATCTGAATAAATCTGGGCTCTGTTACTTGGCAGCTGAGTACCATCTCTAAGCTTCAGTTTCCTCATCTGTAAAATGAAGAAAATAATGAATGCACGTTAAGTGCTTCATGAGAGAGAATGGTTGATTTGTTTCAAGAGGACCACAGAGGTAGGCTCTGTACTATTTTTGGATTAGTAATACTTGGTTCTCAAAAGTATTTATTCCAAACACAAGTTCTCCAAAAAAATGTGTCAGAAGCTTGCTAATACTAAGCTACAATTCACATCAGAGCAAAGTGATGGTTCAGGGCTGGTAGGAAGGAAGACTGGATCTACATCAATAATATATGAGTAAGTGTTCCCATATTTTGAATTAAGGGAGTATACTTGTCAATTTTTTAGAAATGATTCACTTATAAATTATCACACTGATGTGCCATTTAATAGTACAAGAGTTTTGAGAATAATAGTTCAAGGTTAATGAATTACCAACTTTGTAAAAAGTGCAGTTTGTATTTTTTTTTTTTTTTTTTTTTATACTAGGGATTAAGTCCAGAGGGCTTTTACCACGAAGCCACATCCATCCCCAGCCATTTTTTTTGAAACAGGATTCCACTGAGTTGCTTGGGGCCTCACTAAGTTGCTGAGGTTGGCGTTAAAGTTAGGGTCCTCTTGCTTCAGCCACCTGAGTCACTGGGATTAGTCGCGTGCACCACCACAACCAGGTTGTATTTTTAAATACAGCAAATGAGTCACAGATCATCTATTCAGAGGCAACAAACAGCTCAGAAACTAGGTTCTTAAAATTACTGGTGCCTATAAACTGCCCAAATCCTTAAGTCTCTGAAAATCTGTTTCATCTTTATTGTTAAAAAGAAGTAACGTTATTTAGTCATTCTTCAACATTTAATGGTGCCACAGGGTTAAATAATGGCCTTTCTTTTTTGGCTTGAATTTTGCCAAAGTTAGCTTCAAACTCTTTTTTTGTTCCATTTAGATTTGCTAGGGGTCCGTCCTTTATTCTGTAGCCTAAGGAATTCAGTTTCCTTATTCTGTACTGAACTATCTGTGGTGTTAATTCAAGAACCATTGGTGTCTCTCTTATCTGAGCTATGGAAATTCCTTCTTTCAATAATCCCTGAATTCTCTCTTCTAAAACTGGAACAGAATAATATAAAAGAGCAGGACATTTCAAAACTAACTGCTTCAGGTCACAATCTGTGCATTCAAAAGCATTTTTAGAGAAGGAAATACTGTTCTGGATACCTCTTGGACAAAGTTGAAAAAGAAATCCTTTGAGTTTGGACAGAAGTTGAAGAATTTCAAAGTTTGTAAAGCCTTGCTTCTGGAGAAATTCTAGTGTTTCCTTTATAGTTGTAGGAGACTTTAACAAAATAAATGGATTTTGGCTTAATAATTTTAGTAGCCAGACTTTCATGTTGGCCTCAGAGCCACCTACATTCAGGTAACTCTCTTGGAGGAGCTTTATCATTTCCTTATTCTTCTCAACAGGATTATGAAAAATATTGGATGCAGTTGTCAGAAATCTACTAATGACTACATTCTTGAGTCCCAGCTCTTGAAAGAACTGAACATTCAGCTTCAGGTTCTCCTGGTTCTTAACAGTAAAGAAAGATTCTGGAAACTGCTCTATTAACTTGACTAACTCTTCCTCATTTTTGCAGACCAACTGCCAGAGTTTTCTCTGGGTGTCAATAGCAGCTGGACTACAGACAACTGCTTCTGGGCAACGTTCCAAAATACTGGCTATTACAGCCTCATCAGCACCTAGTTCTTGTAAAATATTTGCAACTTCTTCAACATAGGTTTCATCCTCCTGAAGTACCCATCCTTTTAAACTCCGAATTTTCCTAATGTCAACTGAAAATTTATAGAGCTTTTCCACTGTTCTTTTATTTTCTTTGTTTGACTGTCTCTCTGTTGTAAAGTATGCTAAAAAGGGTTTGTATTTTGGAGTTGATTGTATCTTTCTGGGAAAACACAGCCTGCAGGGCTGCGATCTCACCAGCAACTTCCACAACATGCCTGTAATCCAGTGGCTACTTCCACGGTCCTGGGACTCAGAATGCAGCCATTGTACCTGTAAGAAAGAAGATAAAGATTTTTAATGTAAGGAGTGTTGACTTTTAGAACACAGACACTAAGAAGTTAGTTCTAAGTAGTAAGTATGAAAATAAAATGGATTTACATTAGGAAAATTATTCGTGTAATATTTAAATATTCTTTTAAATAAACATCTTCCTACATTGTCTGAGATTTGCTCCAACCTTGTGATGTAGTTACTTCTGCTTTACAGATCACCGATATCCTAAGACCATAAGAGCTGGTGAGATCCCAGCCCTGCAGGCTGTATTCTTTCAGGAAGATGCAAACAAACTCCAAAATTCAAACTCCTGGGGCTCATTTTTTTTTCCCCACACAAATTTTCCTTCTTACAACTCCTGTTTCCTTCTAGGAGACATATATTACACACAATCTCTCTCTCTCTCACTCACTCACACACACACACACACAGAAATGTTTTCCATTTTTGAGGTTGATCTTCAGCTGAAGCATACTTAGGAAAGAGTCTAATTTTATATTTTAGAGTAAATATTTTTGCTGAACAGCTACCATACAAAATGTTTATTTTAAATGAGTTAATAAATGTATGCTTGTTTTATTAGAATTATGCAAATGAAATTTCTTTTATAAATCCAGAATTAAATTAAATCTTGGCTAGGAAAATGAGAAATGCCACATGACTGCCTTAGTGGGGCCAGGAGAAACTGCCAGTTATGGAATGGTGGCCACATTTTAAACCATTCTTGCCAGCTATCTCCACTAGGCATCTGTGAGTATCATGAGATGGCTATACTGATACACTGCAGCCTTTGCCACTGCCAGGGTGGCAACACTTCATCTTCATCTCCTTAAGGGTCTGGCTGGGCCCAAGAATTAGACACAAAATAGGTTAACTGGAGAAAACAACAGATTGATTTAATGCAAGTTTTACATTGCATGGGATTCATCATAAGAAGACTCCAAGAAATAGAGTTAATTATACTAAACTGGGCAAAGAATATGAAGAAACCACCAAATTATGTGAGGGGGATTTAAAGAGTTATTTTAATAAGATCTGCACAGAATTCAGTCTCCACTTCCCATCTTGAGGATAAGGATGCCAATTCCTCTTGGTGGAGGGAGGTGCCTTTCACATGAGAATATCTGCTTTTAAGAAACAGAAAAGAGGTCAGGATGCTCTGATCCTGCTGTTTGTCAAGTGTCTTTAATTCAAAACAGCCAGTATTTCTGAGTGTGGTATATTCTTTAACTCCTTCACCACTGTTTCTTTTGTCTGTAGTAATGAAAACACACCTGGTTTAAGTTTGAGTTCTGAGAGTGTTCCTGAGTGTCAGTCCGGCCACAAGAGCATGTAATACTGGGCTATTTATTTAGCTAGTTTGCAGCTTCTAGGAGTATTTGTTGGTTTGAAGAAAAAACTCGAAAACATCTAATCCCTGCCCTATCTGCTGAGGACTCCTGACCTTCAAGCCTATCATAACTAATCCAAATAAATGATTATTCTCTAAGGAAAAATAAGAATGTTTCCATTTTAATTTGCCATTTGTAAAGACAGCTCACTGTTAGTCCTATGGAGACTAAAACAATTATAGGCATAGCTTTTGTTTTACTTTTGGTGATTTAGTCCCCCCCACCCCCCGCCCCAATAATTCCTAGTGCCATTAGGCAAGAGGAAAACAAAGTGTTTTTAAAAAAATTCAAAGAAAACCATCGGTTTTAACAGGAGGAGGAAGTACAGCATAGTAAGCGCAGGGCTAGGGCCTGCCTTCCCACTGCCTGCTGTGAGACCCTGCTAGTTTTAGCCTCACCTGCGAGGTTCTGCAGCCAAACTGCCCACCTAGTGTCCTGGCTCTAACTTAGGGAGCGATTGTGGTCATTTAGCACAAACCACAGTAACGGTTTGAGTAGAGCTTCATGGTAAATGCTCAGTGAGTATTAGTGGTGACTGTAATGTGGAAAGAACAGCATCTAAATGTCATAGGGAAACCGGGAGGGTTAAAACGCACATCAAGTACTTTGCACAGTGACTGGTACATAGTTAAGTACTTAATACATGGTAGCTATTACTAGAAATTTCTGGAGCCAAAGTCTTATACAAATATGACTGTAAATGTTTAGATAGAAGTACATTATTTATAAAGGATAACTGAAAACTGTACTTCAAAATGTTTTCCAAAATAACTATATAAAATCAATATATACTCTGCAGAAGTTGCCATATTCTGAAAAGAGAAAAGTCTCATAATCCCATCATTTGAGACAACTGTTCATATTTTGACATTTATATCCACTTTTTTTTTCTGTTTTGCTCCCTTTATTATAATTCTTCAAATATATGAAGGAAGTATGCCTGGCACCTGGACGTTATGTCCTGGATTCAGCATAGAGAGTGAAAATTGCAGATGCAGAAGCCCCTGGCAAGTCCAATAGAGCCAGCATTCTTAAAGGGTTTGAGCAGATCCTGGTGTCTGCTAAGCACTGGATGAAGCATTTGGCCTGGTCTGAGAGTTACACTGTTCAGAGTGACAGATCCTAAACACTGGAGCCACAGTGACCATGGTAAGGTACTTCCATGGCCAGGCTCCTGCCAAAAGAGGCTAAGACAAAAACTCTCCAACATTTTGTTTACTCCAAGGTGAACTAGGATGTGTTCAGGCGAGTTGTCAGAACAATTAAAGTTGTCTATTTTGCTTTCTCTCTACTGAGCAAACACTAGACACTAGAAAAGCACGATTGCTATAATTAACATTCATTATATATGCAATTTATTTTCTGTTTTAATTTTACCTACTGTTAAGTATTTAACTGTGGTATTAAAACACTCTGTAAACATTTAAAATGAGTGCATGATATATGGGGTGGATTTATTATTATTTATAATTCATTCCTAATATCAAGCACTTAGGTTATTTGTAGTCTTACTATATGCTGAGCATCTCTGGACATTTTATATGTTTTTCCTTTAGGATGAATTTCTAGAAACAGAATTTCTGGAGAGGATATGTGTATACATTTGAAAAGCTATGTTGCTAAATTTACTGTCTTTTTGTCTGGCTTATTTTGCTTACCATGTTTTCAAAGTTCATCCATGTTGTAGCAAGTACTGGAACATTGCACTTAATTTTAAGTAGTTAAAGGAAGTTTCCTTTCCCTTTTATTATTCCTGCTGCTTTTAAGCATCAGATAAACACATAAAAAATTCATTCTTATTTCCTTTTATATTTTTGTTTGAATTTGAAAAGTTAGCTCCTATAGTTCATTGAAATTTCTGGATGTTAGCTGAGAATCTGAATGTCAATAGTTTAGTTATCTCCAAGCATTTTGGAACAATTCTTTCCTTTCCCATGATTTATGATATATCAAATGTAGTTTTTGTTTTTAGATAGTCTCCCTGTCCATCCCCCTATTTTGCAGTCCCCGGAACGGGCCAGGGGCTCAGCAGTTCTGGCCTTTGTCTTGTATGTGGCTCCCTCTGCCAGGCCATCCTAAAACAATCTCTGGTCAATTCACTCTTCTACACCTCCCACTAACAATCTCAAATCTCAAGTCAGACCTCTAGCCTCCCCTCGCCTCTGTCCCCATCTTAGATCTCAACTAATGCACTGGCCTCTTACCTGTACAAAGAAAGAGCAACTTGCCACACCAAACAAAGCTACACAGTGACCCTTCCCTACAGTTGTGCCTTTCATTTCCACTTCTATTCTGATCCCAACTCCCCTGGCTTCAGAACTCCAAAGCCTTTATTTCTCAATGAAGGTACTCACTGAAGGCACTGCAGGTTCAATAAAGCAAATGTCCCAATAAAGCAAATGTCCCAATAAAGTGAGTCACACTTTTGGTTTCCCAGCACAAACAGAAGTTCTTTACACTGTAGTCTACTAAGTGTGCAATACCATTACTTCTAAAAAATTATGTACCTTAATTTAAAAATAGCTTATTGCTAAAAAATATTGATTACTTGAGCTTCAGCAAGCTGTAATCTTATGTAAACATAACTGCTAGAACTTTCATAGAAGAGAAGTCAATGCCTGGCTGCAGAGGGCCGGCTGACTCTTGTTCAGAGCTGATGAACTTTATGGTTAAGTTGAAGACAGTGCTCATTTGCCACTTTGAAAATCCCAAAGTCCTCAAGAATTAGATTAAATCTTCCCTGCCTATGTTGTATAAATGAACAACAAAGCCTGGATGACAGCTCATTTGTTTATAGTATGGTTAGCTGAATATTTTAAGCTCAATATTGAGACCTGCTCAGGAAAAAAAAGATTCCCTTCAAAAAGGCTGTTCCATTTACACTGAAAATATTTTGTTTAGTATAACCACCTTCATCAATTACTCAGCTAGATCTTCTGGCTAACCTGCTGCAGCTTCTCCATTGGCACTGGCTGCTTCGCCTTATACTTTCCTGTTATAAAGATGACCTCTTTCCTTAAGCCTCAGGAGCCAACTTCTACCTATAAAATTTTCTTCTGCAGCTTCCTTACTCCTCAGTCTTCACAGAATTGAAGAGAGTTAGCGCTTTGGTCTGGATTCGGCTTTGGTTTAACAGACTCTCTGGCTGATTTGATCTTTTACTCAGATTTCTGAAATTGTTTTCCTATCAGGAGAAAGGCTGTTTTGCTTATTGTTCATGTGTTCAGTGGAGCGGCTCTTTCAGTTTCCTTTAAGAACTTGTCCTTTGCATTCACAACTGGGCTAACTGGCACAAGAGGCCTGGCTTTGGCCTACCTTAGCTTTTGACATACCTTCCTCATTAAGCTTAATCATTTATAGCTTTTGACTTAAAAAGAGCTATGCAATTCTTCCTTTCACCTGAACGCCTAGGGGACATTTCCGGATTACTGATTGGCCTATTCAATACTGAAGTTTCTCAGGGAAAAAGGAAGCTTGAGGAAAGAGACAGACACAGGGAATGGTGATTCCTTTCCAGAAGGTTCATGGAGCAGTCAGAAAAAGTGTTTATTAAATTTGCCATCTTACATGGTGTTAAGAGTTCATGGTAACCCCAAAACAATCACAATAGCAGTGTCAAAGATCACTAATTACAGATCACCATAACATATATAATAATAAAAAGTTTAAATGTTGCAAGAATTACCAAAATGTGACACAGAGACAGGGAGTAAACACATGCTGTTGGAAAAATGGAGCAAACAGACTTGTTGCTTAAAGAAAGATTGTCACAAACCTTTAATTTGTAAAGGAAAAAAAAAAAAAAAAAAAAAGAAAAAAAAAGAAAACAACGACAAAGAAACAAAAATAAAAAATGAACAAAAAACCAGAAACAAAAACAAACCCCCAGCATCTATGCGGGCAGTGAAGTGGTCACCCCTGCAGTTGCATCCTCCGCGGCTCTTCTCACTGCATCTTGGAAAGCTACAACCCACTTTTCCTTTTTTCCAGCTAATTCTTCTAGATCCTCTACTTCCTCTTCTATTGATTTAGCTCTCAATAAAGACCACTTCCATGTGATTGTAACTGATGAATAGCGTCACAGCCTCGTTCTTGATCTCTGCAGGTTTCAGCACAATTGATCTTTCCCCTCAAAACACTCTCTCATTTGACGTCTAGGACACTCGACTCTCCTGGTTCTCCATCCCATACCTGAGGCCACCCCTCCTCTGTCTCCTCTGTAGGCTCATATTCAAGGTTTGCTTCTCAACCTTCTCTTACCTTTCAGTCTCCCCTAGGGCTTCATCTGGGCTTCTCTCCAGCTTCTCTTGTCACTTCTGTGCAAGACTTTTCAATGGCACTTTAGGATGAAGACAAACACAGAAATGCTTTACTATAGTCCATAAGGCTCAGCCACCACCTGAATCATCCTCCTCTCTCCCAACCAACCACACCCACTTCTTCTCAGTCCCTGGGGCTCTACCTGTTCCCACTGCAGTTTTGGAAGACTGTGGCTATTCTCTATGCTCACAATGCTTGTCTAATAACTTGTCATTTTCTCAAGGAAACTACCCTGACCTTTGGAATAGATAAAGCCTACTCTTCCCTTTATAGGCTTTTATGGTGCCATGACTGCAATTCTGTTCCACTTATCATAGCTGCAGCTGTTCATGCACTGTTTGTATTCTCCAGAAAGGCAGAGACTGTTCACCACCGTGTTCCAATGAATAGTCCCCCTACCCTTCACATGCTACCATCACTGACTCCAGAAGGCATTCCTGGGCCCTCCTGTGTGCTCCCCCCACAGCACCCTGCTCTTGACCTTAATGTAGGACTTGTCATACTCTTGTCAGTTTTTCATTCATTCAATGAGTAAGTAAGTTTTTGTTTGTTTAAATTCAAGTTGTTCATCAGGTTTCATGCTAGGCACTAACTCTTTTGCTAAAGCAACACTTGTTGATGTTTTCCGTGGGATCATATACCATCTGAGAATTTGAGAGCCACAAACTCTCCAGAAAAACAAACAAGCAAACAAAAAAACAACAACACAAAAACCATTTTACCCACAACATTTTGCAAGATTCATGAACACCCTGTGACCCAGCCATGAAAAACCTAAATTTACAAGAAGTTGGTTCGTAGAGGGAAAACGTCTGTATTCTTCAAATGAAATGGAATGAACAAGGCAAGTTCATAAGGCAACTTAATGTAGAGGGTAAAATTGTGAGTTCTTGGAGCCAAACGCCTGGGATTAATTCCTGGTTATGTGACTTGAGTAAGTTATGTCACTTATATGTGCCTTGGTTTTGGGCAACAGGAAAATGGGGCACTGCTTCCTGGTGATGGAGGAGATTAAATATTTAAAAGATCTCCACATCTTAGAATACTTAAAATATTTAAATATTTTAGAATATTTAAAAGATTTGCACATGTACTGACTTACTAAATCATCATGACAACCAATTTGACAAACGAAACACGTGCAGGTAAAGCAGCCTGCCCAAGGTTGCTCAGCTAATAACGCTGACCTTGAATTCAAACCCAACAGCCTGTCCCGAGTACTGCTCTCAGCCCTGTGCCCTACATATAGTTTTGGTGAATGTTTGTTCAACCACTGTGTGGCCTATTCTCCGATGTTTCATGCTTCCTGACCATTTTTGAGGAGAGTGAGAAATCCTATAATTGTGCGTATTATAAAACTTATAATACAGTCCCCTCTATAACACTATTTCCAATTAAGTCCTACTTTTATAACATGACCTGCTAACAGTTCCAACTTAATCCCGATGTTTACACGCAAGGAAAAATGAAAGTACAAGGGAGAGGACATCCTGGACCATGCAGAGGCGTCATATCACGTGTGGGGCCTTCCTTTTCCAGAGAGGCTTTCCACCTGCTGTGCCTGGCCTCGCGGTGGGCGCCCAGCCACCCTGCTGGTGTGAGGGTCACCCCGGAGGCTGTAAGAAGGAGCGACTCACCTATCAGCGGCCGCTCCAAGCAAAGTACTGGGAGTCCGTGCGTCCCGGCTCCGTCCTTCCTCCCTCCCCAGCCAGCCTGAGATCTGCCGTTTTCCAACTTCCTGAGGCTTGTGGCCAGGGTCCTAGGGCCAGGGTCCCAAGCAGCTCCAGACAAGCAGACCAACGCCAATCAAGCTACCTAGCCCTCTGCCTGTGGCCAATCAGAGCTCGGGAAACTGGTGCGCCTGTAGCCACGCCCCAGTGCCCCGAACGCAGCCAATCAGGGCGCGGGACACAGGCTACGAAGCCCTCCCCCACGCCACAAACGGCAGCGAGGGGGGAGGGGGAGGCGCCAGCGTGGGAATCAGCTTTTCAGCGAACTGTGCCTATAGCCTGTAGTGATTGCAGGTGGCATCTCCATACACTTTCCTTCCCAGCCATTTTAAGAAACTTGAAATTCCAGTCACTTTAGTGATCGTCACTGACCCATAAGAAAACAGGTAGAATTAAAAAACTGTTTTTAAGATAGAGCCATTCAGAATTCTAAGGATGTTTAAAAAACAAAAACAAAAACACTCCCAAACTTCTTTAAAACGTCCCCCAGCTCCCACCCACCCTATCCCAGCAGTTAGTGACCCCGAGTCCTGAGGAGTCCTCTCCTGGATGCCTTCACCAAAACACTCTCCTTTTCTGATGAACTGCACTCTGACCACTTGTGATGCCTAGCCTCAAACACTGAACACATTAATTTCTTCTTAAAGCCAGGCTCGATGTCTTCACCAATTCTCATATCCATCCAGTAAGAAATATTTATGGTATGCCTATTAAGTGCCAAGCATGTGAAACAGCAATGAGAAGACAGTGGTACACAAGGGGGAATGTTTCTTATCCTAATGGAATATAAACATATTAACGAAGAATAACATGATTAATCACCAGTAAAGTTAGGTGTTACCAAGGATAGTGCCTTGACTCAGGCCTAGTTGTTCTGTTTGTATGGAGGCTGAGTCAGGAAAACATGATTTCCCAGGTGGATGATCGCTGTTGTCATGTATTTACAATAGGCTGTGCACAGTTCTGTTCTTTCAGACTGCCCTATCACCTATGGAATGATCTACTTTGGTACTAATTATTTTCCTATAAACAATGCTTGGCACACAGTAGGTACTCAGTAATATTAACCAAATTGAGTATAGCTGTTTAACGTGCAGTTTATGTTCAACAGGCTTTATTGAGAGGAACAGATCCTTGGAAGCTAACATCATTGAGTGGCAGCAAGAAACTTGGCTCCTGATCTCAAAATCAACTCTTGATCTCCAGGATAGTCTAGAATTAACTAAGCAGTTAACAATATCAGTAGGGTGCAGGGGATTCTTGTTCAGCAACCCTTCTGCCTCTGACTCTCTTATATAAAAACCTCTTATTATTCATTGCATGCTTCTTCTTTAAATACAAGATTCGGGGTTTGAATTAACCAAATGTGTCACTTACACTTAAGAGGAGGGAATTAGAGTAGGATACAGAAAAGAGCTCAGGATTTACAACTATATGCTGTGATCACTGGTCAGGAGAGAGGAGCAAAATGTGCACCAGGGTGCTGGAAGCTTACACTAGAGCTCCAGCGGACTGTGGGAGGAATGGTAATTGTGTGTACTGCAATCAAAACTTGAAAATGCCACTGGGTGTAGTGGTGCATGCCTGTAATCCCAGCAGCTGGGGAGGCTGAGGCAGGAAACTCACAAGCTCAAAGCCAGCCTCAGCTACTTATTTAGGTACTAAGTAACTCAGTGAGAACCTGTCTCTAAATAAAATACAAAAATATGGCTGAGGAAGTGGCTCAGTGGTTAAGTGCCCCTGGGTTCAATCTGCTGTACCAAAACAAACAAAAACCTTGAAAATGATCAATTCAGCTATACCAACTATATTAAATGCTACCTAAATTTTCCACCCCAAATGTTTAAAACATCACATTTCCTGACCACACAGGGGTGGGGTGGACTAAACCCTTAGCTGAAGAAATGAGGGAAAGAGATTATTATGCATATTACCTTCAAAAAATGACAAACATGTTTTAATTATGGAAAGATTCTGATATCTCTAGCATGTCTGGGATGAATTAAAAATAATGAAGGCTGGGAATGTAGCTCAGTGGAAAAGGCTCAGGGTGTTGGGGGTGGGAATCAGTTTTTTACATCTCACACTTACTAATTTAAGTAAATGTGGAAAACATCAGGACTCTGCATAGGTTCATTCAAAAGCCTGACTCCCTCAACTCCATTTTTTGAAGTTGTTGTACAGTTTTTGGTAATAAGAATTCAACAAGTATTTGCAAAGGTCTTAGACTGGTAGGATTTCTAAGTCATTAGACCTTTAGTTAGGTGGAGAGTACTGTATTTAAGTGCATCTGTTTAACTGGATCACATTGATATCACTCTTTCCCTTTCAGAGATTCCTTTTTTTTTTTTTTTTTTTTTTTGTGGTACCGGGGACTGAACTCAGGGGCACTCGACCACTGGGCCACATCCCCAGCCCTTTTTTGTATCTTATTTAGAGACAGGGTCTCACTGAGTTGCTAAGTGCCTCGCCATTGCTGAGGCTGGCTTTGAACTCACGGTCCTCCTGCCTCAGCCTCCCAAAGTGCTGGGATTACAGGTGTGTGCCACCACGCCCGGCTTAGAGATTCCTTTTAACCATGATTTAGACCAAACTGAAAATGCTTTTCAAAAAAAAAAATCTCTTAAAAAGCAAAACAAAATTACTCTGTATTTATAAGTCAAAATAGTGTTATATTAAGATGCTAATTTATTCACATTAAAATTTGATCTTTCCCCCAGATGGTGATGATAAACCCAACCCAGGTCTAAGTTTCTCAATTTTGCACAGTACAATTAGGTCCAAAGTGTGGGATGTGAAGTATGGCTATTGTGAAAAACAATTAAAATATTACTCTGTTTTTAACAATGGTGAAAAAAGATAAGGCACAGGCTTTTTTCTTTTTATTTTTAGTAATGGAATTTATTGATCATTGTTAATTCATTATCCAGTATATTTTTTTTAAATGCATATCATCTAAAATATATTGTTTCTGCATTTTGACTGAAGTCTATCTTTACTTACCTTTAAACACAATTACTGTAGTGGGTATTTGTCACTACTGAAGATGCGAAAATAAAGTCACTGGTTATAATTGAGAACAGTAAGAACCAGCCTACTAGAGAACAGTAAAGGGATAATAGCAGTGGTACTAACAATAATGGCAGCTCCAGAGCTGTGGCACATGGCCATGTAGAGTGTACTGTACAGTCTAGGGAGCTATACAATATGGCAGTCCTGCAGGCAACATTTATTGAGTACCTTACCATACACTAGGCACTGTTATGAGCATTTTACATGGAACTGAATAATGAAGCTGATACTACTCTTATCCCGATTTTATAGATGAGAAAAAGAAGGCATAGAAGGTTAAGGTCTTGCTCAAGATCTCAAAGTTAATAAGGGCATGGCCAGGCATTTAGACTCCAGAACCCACACTCTAAACTGTTGTCCCATATAGCATGAATTATAAACTCCAATATGGAAAATAATCCCTTTGTATCTTGCATATAATTTTGAAAATTGTTGTTTTACGAAAATATGGTAGTAGCTCCTTCATTCAAAATGGTGACATGCAGTTGAATATAATCTGTCTCTGTAATCTGTAATTGTATCTCACATGCCAATGCTCTCTCCCTTACCAAAAACAAAATAAAAAAGGGATTGAGGAAAGAAAAGAAACTCATCAAGTACACAAGATTCCATATTTGCATATACTTTAATAACAAAGTCACTTTATCTGTAAATGAACAAAGACAGGGAGACAAGAACTTAACACATGATCCTTCTACAAATTTGGGCCCAAACAGGCATACATGAAGCTTTAAGACATATATTGTCTGTGTTAACAGAGACTACACATACTAATTTTGATTATGCATATTTTCTAAAACATTATTATGAAAGAGTGCAAAGTCAAACAATAATGTCAAAAAAATTTTATCCTAAAATTTTAACAAAGCATTTTAAGAAAGTCTAAAAACCTATTTTCCCACATTGACTCTCAAAACTTTCAGTTGTATATCAGAATATCAATTTGCAACTTAAACTTTTACCATACATGAAAGATTATCAAAAATATATTGATGGGTCTATACTAATTGTGACTATTTATATTTACATTAAGCAAATTCTTTTACCAAGTTCTTTATATACAAATTACCACTTGCCCTATATGAAATTCATTAAAAAGTTAAAAACCACAGAAATATCATTAGAAATAATGCATTCAAAATGTAACTGCTTTCCATCAATGAAGAACTTTTAAATAATTTAATTGAAATGTACTGAATTTCCCAGCAATTTCAGCTGCAACTGTATTCTTCCTGAATGTTATCTGTGATTTAAGGAGGGAAAAAAATTGAGTAAAGCTTGTTTGCAAAGAACTAAATGATAAGAATTTGATTCATGTTTACTTACAATAAGAAATTTATAGTCTAATTATATTGGTATAAAAATTGATAGTAAATGTAAAATTAACTGAACGTCTTTAAAAACTGACAAATGCACCATATAAATATCCTCATATTAATTTAAATCACAAAACAGTATCCTAAATCCAATTAAACTGAATGCAGGCATGGCTTTTGATTCTTCTTTTTTTTTTAATTCTTCTAAAAAAGGGCTAGCATTTAAAAAAATTTAAATTAATGGGAAAGAATTTAGATTTTATGTGCTGGGTTATGGCTCAGTGGTAGAGCACTTCCCTAGCATGTATGAGGCACTGGGTTTGATACTCAGCACCACACAAAAATAAATGAATAAAATAAAGGTCCATCAACATCTAAGAAAAATTTTTTATAAAAATTTAGATTTTATGAGCAGATAAAGAACATTTTATAACAAAGAATATTCATCAATACTCAAAAGGCAAAACCTGGGGGGGAGGCGATAAAGGGATTATATTAATGCCATTAAAATAAAGAGGCCACTTAATTGCTTTAGATTCATAGTCGCATATCATAGTAAGGAAATAAAAATGTCATCTTTTTTCAAGATAAAACTTGACCACAAAATCATGAGCATTCAAATGTAAAGATCATTGATTCAGATGACCACGAGTGTAGTACTTTGTCCTGAACAGATGCATCTATCCTGTTCAATAATTAACTGATTTTACAATGATCACATAAGAATTTATACCTCAAGATTTTCTGGTTTGAAAACAGAAATGAGTTCCATTTGGAAATTATCTTGTTTTTTATGTTAACTATATATCCTTTTTATTTTTTATTCATTTTAGATATATATGACATTAGAGTGTACTTTGAATTAATTATATACTCTAAAGCAAGAAATAAAGCTATAAAGTATTTACCTAATTAGTGCTCTGTCTCTGGACTTTAGGACCAATACTCTGTGTGTCCTCTTCCTGACTAGGACGTTTCCCGCTGCTGAGGCCAGTGCTCATGGAGCTTCTTCCTACACATTTAAAAAATGTACATTTAAGATAGGAAAGATGAAAAGCATAGTGTGTTTGAATGCTTCTTTCTTACCTTTTAACAGGTGAGTTTGCTGACTGTCTCCATGAGCATAATGTAAAATACCACTCCCTTGAGCACAACCTGTTTATTTAACACAGTAAAATGACTTAAAATAAAATTCAAGATGTATGTATAAAGACTACAAATCCAAGTTTTAGTATTTGTATCTAAGTTCATTTATAAAGTTTTCACAATCCTCCGTATAAACCAAAGATCACATGCCTATATCAGAGAAATTTAGGCTTATAGAAATGTTGACAGCTGAGAGGCAAAAATCACTGATGATCATTTTCTAAGAAACATTTTTTTTAACCAATAATGAAAAACTTGACTATGAAGGTAAAACATAGGGGCAATGTGAGCTAGACATCCTTCCTTCTCTTCTGACACTTACTTCCACATTCTTCCTTCAGAGCTCCTCCAAAGCATTTTTTTTTTTTTTTTTTGGGGTACTGGGGATTGAACTCAGAGGTACTTGACCATTGGGCCACATCCCCAGCCCTTTTTTGTGTTTTATTAGAGACAGGGTCTCACTGAGTTGCTAAGTGCCTAGCCACTGCTGAGGCTGGCTTTAAACTCCTGATCCTCCTACCTCAGCCTTCCAAGTGCTGGGATTACAGGCGTGTGCCACTGCGCCCAGCTCCTCCAAAGCTTATTTATTTGGAGATAAGGAAGGGCCTGCCAGAAGAGAGCTAAACAATTCAAATCATACAAAGAGGGGCAGATACAGACTAGGTTACCCAGTCTGAGCAATTCTATCAAGGCTTCCAAAAAGCGTTAGTAACGTGGGTTACCTAGCATAGAAAAGAACATTTTGGAGAAATATTTTTGTTGGTGTGTCCAGTAAGGAAAATATGAGCATTCTGGCACCTGGATATGTCATTTTATGGCCGGAACAAGACTACTTATTTTCATTTTATGATCTCAAGTATTTTTGTATGAAGAACTCATCTTTTCAGGTACTCAAAACTAGGAAAATAGGGCGGGGGATATAGTTCAGTTGGTAGAGTGCTTGCCTCACATGCACAAGGCCTTGGGTTCAATCCCCAACACCACAAACAAACAAACAAACAAAAACTAGGAAAATGGATGCCTTGGGTCATGAGTGAGACCTCATATCACTCTACCATATATTAATAAACATTTAAATTCACATTATTTAAAAACTTCTAGTCTGGCATTCACAGAATGGTCAACTGTAATTGTACTGAAAACATTCAACATTTAGACTTATAAGGTTGAAGGTCAGACTCTGGATGATGCTAAATTCACCACTCATTGGTGCTACTCCAGGTCTCACCATCTGTGGGGTTTCCCCTAATAGTGATACCTGCCACACGGTAGTACTGTCCTGTCTGATATTATTTAAAATTACTTCTTTTCTTTATTTTTAATTGGTACATTATAGTTGTACCTAATAGTAGGATTTGTTGCTACATAATTTGTACACACACACACACACACACACACAACATAACAACACAGTTTGGTTAATCCCATTTCCCAGTATTTTTCCTTTTTCTTCCCCTTCTTCTGGCCCCTCTTCTATATTCAACTGATCATGAGATCCACCCCCACCCCACCTTTCTTTTCCTTTTTCCTTTCTAGCTTCCACATACAAGAGAAAATATATGACCCTTGACCACCTGAGTTTGGCTTATTTCACTTAACATAATATTCTCAAGTTCCATCCATTTTCCTGCAAATGACATAATTTCATTTTTCTTTATAGATGAATAAAATTCCATTGCATATAATACCACTTTTTCTTTATCTATTCATCTGTTGATGGATACCTAAGCTGGTTGCATAGCTTGCTAATTTGAATTGTGCTGCTATAAAATGGATATGCATGTATCACTCCAGTATGATTTAATTCTTTAGGATAAATATCAAGGTGTGGCATGGCTGGGTCACATGGCATTTCCATTCCTCATCTTTTGAGGGATCTCCATACTGATTTCCATAGTGGTTGTCCTAATTTACAATCCCACCAACAGTGTAAAAATGTTTCTTTTTTAGCTATACATCCTTTCCAGCATTTTTTATTGTTTGTATTCTTGATGGCCGCCATCTGACTGGAGTGAGATGAAATCTCAGTGTAGTTTTGCTTTGCATTTCCCTAATCACTAAACCTGTTGAACATTTTTTCATATATTTGTTGGGCATTTGTATTACATTATTTAAAACTTCATACCAACTATATGAATATACTTAACTACCACTGAACTGTATACTTAATGTTACGTACATTTAACCAGAATAAAAAAGTCAACGAATACATTTTTTTATTATTGTATTTACTTATACACATTTTATTTATTTATATCTTACACATTTACTGAGTGCCTGTTAATTCTTTGGACTATACCAAGTGCTAGGGATATAAAGATCACTAAGACATGGAGTCTGTCTCAAAGATTCATAGTCTAGGAAGACTGGATAGGTAAATAATATCACTAAGTACAAATAAGTATTATTAGGTGCTGGGACAGATGTTGATACAGGACAGTGGTGATTGAGGAAAGAAGGGTCAGTTCTGGAAGACTCTTAGAGGTGGCTCTCAGGAGAAGTCATAAACTAGTCACCTTGGTTTCATTTTCTCAAGTTAATTCCATTCCTTCTCCTAGTAGTGAGATAAATGAGAATAGCAAAATGTTGAGAGAGAGCAGCCCAACAAAAGAAAGAACACAAACTAGATGATTCAACTTTTTTAAAGTTTAAAAAAACACAGACAAAACAATAGTATTAGAAATCAGGAAAGTGATTGCCTTTGGGGAAGAGGAGATAAATCAGTAAGTTCAATAAATATATTGGGAATTTCCTTAAGAGACTATGTTATTTCCTTAGAGTGCTACGTGATCAGCAGGTAGGTCAGGCCTCCAAATTCCCCCCAAATTCATGAACACTACTATAGCCTGTCACTTCTTCATAAAATGTGGTAAATTATATTTTCTACGATGCAAGAGACAATGAGTAGAGAACAGAGCTTTGCTGGTCAATTAACCTGCGACTAGCTTCATCATAAAAATCATGAATCTCCATATTAATATCTTGAGGGTCTCTCTTGCAATTAAATTTAAAAATGCTACGAGTATACAAGATAGGAACTCTTTTTTTTTCCTAGACTGAAAGTAACACTTATTTATTTGTAATAAAATATTTATTGTTTAATTTTTATAAGGGAAAGAAGTTTACCTGATCATTTCTCCCTTATGTTATGCTACCAATAGTACCAAAAGGAATTTTAACTTTTAAAATTCTGACTTAAAAATTAGTATGAGGGGAAAACTGCATAAAAAGATATTTAAATACAATAAAATTTTAATAGTGACTGTCTCTACTAGATAGAATTGTGGGTGATAGCTGTTCTTTTCTTTTTTTTTCCCCCAAATTTTCTATTGCAAATAGTCATTTTTTAAAAAACAGTTTTGAGGTATAATTCACATAACCATAAAATACACCTGTCTTAAGTGTATAATTCATTTATTTTTTAAAGTTAACTTTCAAAGTTGTGCAACCATCTCTACAATCCAGCTTTAGAACATGTTACATCTCCCCCAAGAGACCCTTACTTGGCCAATCCTATTCTGAAGCCCAAGGCAAACTAATCTAGTTTGTCGCTAACAATTTGCCATTTCTGGGTAGTTCATATAAGTGGAAACATGCAGTATGTGGGTCTTTTATGTCTGGCTTCTTTAACAAAATGTTTTTGGGTTTCATACATGTTACATATTTGCATTTTGCTTATTTTCATGAATAACATTCCACTGTAAGTAAAGTTGATATAAACAATCATTTATAAGTCTTTGTGGCCAGGCGTGGTGGTGCACACCTGTAATCCCAGTGGCTCAGGATGCTGAGACAGGAGGATTGTGAGTTCAAAGCCAGACTGAGCAAAGTCGAGGCACTAAGCAACTCAGTGAGACCCTGTCTCTATATAAAATACAAAATAGGGGTGGGGATGTGGCTCAGTGGTCAAGTGCCCCTGAGTTCAATCCCAGGTATACTGCCCCCCAAAAGTTTTCATTTCATATGTTTTCATTTCTTTTGATACTTAGGAACAAATTTTCTGGTTTGTACAATAGATTTATATTTAGCTTTTAAAGAAACTGCCAAACTGTTTTCCTAAAGTGCTGGTACCATTTTATATCCTACCTCCCAGGAAGGTTTTTTCCTTTTTTAATTAACCTACTTCATAATATTTGGTGTTCTTTTTAGTTTAGCCATTCTAGGGGTATAAAGTGACCAACTTGCCCCAGTTTGCCTGGCATTTTCCAGGTTATAGCACTGAAAGTTCTGTGTCCCAGAAAACTTCTCAATTCTAGGCAATCAGTGACAGGTGGTCACTAAGTGGGTACAGAAAACCATCTCACAGCTGGGCAGGGTGGCACATGCCTGTAATCCCAGTGGCTCAGGAGGCTGAGGCAGGAGGATTGTGAATTCAAAGTCAGCTTCAGCAATTTAGCAAGGCACTAAGCAACTCAGTGAGACCTGTCTCTAAATATATAAAATTTAAAAAAAAGGGTTGGGGATGTGGTTCAGTGTTTAAGTGCCCCTGGGTTCAATCTCCAGTACCAAAACAATAACAAAACAAACAAATAAAAACCCAAACAAACCACCTCACAATATTTTATATTTGTATTTCTCCAATAATGCTGATGAACAGATATTTTATAGTGGAAAAAATTTACTGAAACACCTTGCTATAAGAAACAGATTGTGATCTGTTTTATTATAAAAACACAAATACTTTAAGACGTCTATGTATAACTTGTTCCTTTCTTGAGCATAAAACATAAAAATGAGAAGAAAAATGCAATAGGCATTACAGAGACTAAGAATTTTCCACAGTTATTTAAAAATATAAACTAAATCATAAACAATCTTGCCCTTTGATGTGCCTTGTAAGGCACTGTAGGATAGAAGCTTACAGACAGGATAAGTGTAGGTCATACAGGGATATGCTTCAGAAGCATGTAAGTCCTTTCAAATAGAGCAGAAACCTCAGAGGAGAAAAGCTTAATTAATACTATAGTCCAAATCCCCAGGATTTTTCCACCGCCACTGCTATTTCCAGGTCTAAATGTTCTCCTTCACCTGACTACCCAAATGCTACCCATACCTATTGTGCTACAAGACAATTTCTCCAGTCCTTGCAGCTCCTGTTGATCTCTCTCCCTTTTCTCTTATTGCCAAGTGGAGGCAGCATCTTACAATTTATCACTTTCTTTCATTTTTTTGTTTTCCCTCCATGTGCCCATTTAGACTGTAAGCTCCATGTAGCTTTTTATGGCTTTTTGGGTCTTTGGAGAGGCTAATAAAACTCAGCTCCAAAGTGTGTTACAGGCAAGTATTTACAAGATTAGGATAATCTCAAGATTTATTAATTATTTTATACCATCACAAATTACCTTATAAATTTGTGAAACAAAATGATCCCAATTTAACTTGCTCCCATGATTAGCATTAGACGATAACTCCAAATAAAGGGTAGAGATTTGAGTGAACTTCTAAAAAGCAGTATATCCCATCACTGTCCATCATCCAGGCACCTGAAACCTACTGGTTCCCATCCCTCTGCCACCTGCCTGTTATAATGCTTCATAGAACTTTTGTCCCTCACATTCAAGTGTGGGCTGACAAGGCAGGTTGTAAACAGAAGAAGATATATGAAAAAACTTTTGAAATGATATATTGTTGAGGTTTACTTCAAATTGTAGAGACCCTGAGAAAGAATATTTCTGAAATATACTGCCTCACTGGCAACTATTTGGTAGGTAAATAATACTTTCAGAGGTGACCCACAGATGCAGGAAAGAGTAGGAGCTTTGGGGCTACTCAGACATGGGTCTGAATTTTAGAGCAACTTCTTATTAACCCTGGGACCTTGTTTAGGCTACCCAACCTCCCCAGGATAATTTCCCCAACCAATAGTGAGGACCTCACCACCAATCCCTCAGAAGGTTATTGTGAATGTGTGGGCAAAAATCCACTACTGCTGGGCACAAGGTGGGCAGTGAAAACGTGAGTGCTTTTATTCCTTTCTCTCAAAACTAATAAAATATATGCTTTCATAATTTCTGAATTAAGAAAGGTTCAGGTTTTAAAAAGACTTATTCTTAATACTAATTTGGAAATTGTGATTTTTTTTAAATATAAGCATTTCTAAAATATTCTCTTGATTTTAATCAAACTTAGCTTCATGATATTTCAGATTAGAGCTTTATAATATAAATGATATAATGATTCAAATTTCTAATATATACTGACTTCTTTACATATTTAATATCACAGATATTTAGGATGTATGTGATAACTACACACAATTCATATAGAAGATTATCACAGATGGGGCTTTGTAAGAAAAACCTCATATACCAAGGACCAGAGGCCCTATGCATGTATAGAGTCAATCTTTTGGCTCTGCTCAGAGGGCTGCTGACCTTCTTAATTACCTTGTAGCTGGTATGCAGCTAAAGAGAATGAAAAATAATGAACATTTGGAAAATATGAGATTTGAGTTTCATTTTACCCTTAAAAATCAATCTCCAGCTGGAAGTACAGCTCAGTGCTACCAAACTCAGTGCCTAGCATGGGTGGCTATGAGTTCAATCACTGAGCACCACAAAATAAATAAATAAATAAATGGAAAAAAAGAGCTCATTTGGTTTGAAAGAAGACCTTCAATGTGATCTACTCCATATCTGCTACATGTAATGGTATTTCCCATCTTTAAAATGTTACCACTAGTGTGAGGAGATGCGTGTATGTATATGTGTGTATGCACATGTACAGAGAATCTATTACACAAATTTTAGGGACAGATTTCTTAAGAATAAAACCATTATAGCAGGGTTCAATAAACAATATACTAATTATTAATTTCTTTATGTTACTAAAAATAGAAATTTCTGTACTTTTTACTTACTTCCACTGCTGCTACAACCTGGGATATTTTCTCCAGGTGCATACCCCATGAGACCTCCATTCCCATTAGGATTAGAAGGTACAGAAGCAAGAAGCCCTAAAGGTGAACAAATTTCCTATTAAATTAAGATCAAGATAAAATTCAAGGAAAAGTATGTAAACATCTGTCAAAGAACAAATCAAAGACAGTTAATGACACACCTAGTCCTCTATATCGTGAGAGCTGCTGATAGATCTGTTTCATCCTTTCAATATTCAAACGGCTTGCTTCAGCATGGTTCACCATTGGTTTGGGATAATTAACTCCTATCAAACATTTGGCTACTTTCTGGATACCTTCTGGTGCATTCCAGGGATCATAGATATATTTTGCAGGGAAGCCTCGTAGGACAGGTAAATAACGCCTTTTGGGAAGAGAAAAAAATATTAATAAAATATATTATCAGCAAACTATCACAGATTACTAGCTATTAATACCATTTAAGTGATCTGTTTACCCTTCTCCTTATCTCTGCTGCTCATCATTAACTATTCCACACTGTATAGTAGTAACCCTTAATTTACCTGATGTAGTCCCCATTGGGATCTGTTCTTCTACCAAAACCAACAGGGCAATAGCAGTGAAAAAACTGCTGGAAAAAGGAACTACAAGACAGCCACATCCAACTTCCAGCATTTATGCTCCAATCTGCATCAAGCAGTAACTCTTCAAATACCTTCAAAAGTAACAGTAACTAGTTAGTATGCACACACATAATTCTCAAAGCAAGTATTTTTGAAGTCACTGTAGATCAAAAGTCAAGGCAAAGAAAATCTAGCATAAAACTGTAAAATTAAACATTCCAAAATTAGCATCCTTGTGTATGTTCTGTTAGACAGTTTCAGGAAAGGAAATGTATTGGTAATATACATTTAGTAGATTGCTAAACAGAATTTACTTTTCAACCTTCACAGTATTATTGTAAGGAGCATAAAAATTACTTGAGCCACTGATTTTAAAGGATAATAGGATATTAAGAAGTATAGGAAAAGCAATAAACCACATTCAAGAAAACAAAAATGATACTAAATAAATTACCAACCCAAACTTAAGATACTTGGTACATTGGTGTAGATAAAAGAAGCACACCCAAATATAAACGCACTTAGAAATGTGCTACCACTGCATGATTTCAAATTTGTAAAAAAGTAATGGAAATACATTTTATATTGATTGTATTGGTTACATACATGTCAAAACTGATCAAATTGCATACTTCAAATATGTGCATTTTAGCTGGGCGCGGTGGTGCATGCCTGTAGTCCAAGCAGCTCGAGAGGCTGAAATAGGAGGATCGTGAGTTCAAAGCCAGCCTCAGCAACAGCAAGGTGCTAAGCAACTCAGTGAGACCCTGTCTCTAATAAAATACGAAATAGGGCTGGGGATGTGGCTCAGTGGTTGAGTTCAATTCCTGATTACCTCTCCCCCCCCACAAATAAAAACGTATATTTTATTATACTTCAATTTTACCTCAATAAAGCTATGGAAAAAAACAAACAAAAAAAGAAATGTGCTAGCATTATATAGATTAAATTTCAAATTCCTTGATTCAAAACAAAATACAATTAAAATAACTGACTTTAATATAAATTTATTAAGTATGTATTATACATCTTCTTCCTGTACAATTTTGTACTAGAAAATAAAGGAGATGGGGAAAACACAAAACAGGATCAGAAATGGTCCTTAGATAGGGAATATTTATGAAAGGTAAAACATATATGTAAATCCTGTTATGTGTAAGCACAAAATGTAGTATGTTTCACTTTACATAATGGAACTATTACCCCAAAGCTGTGATGTTAAACTGAGGTGAAATAATTCATATTTTAAAATTTATAATATGAATTAGTCTCTTTTAAGAACTCTTGGGCAAATCCACTTTGTAACAGAAATGATCACCTATCTGTCCAATAAATCCAGAATGTTAAATCTTAAAAGTTCTCTTAACAGCCAGGCTGGTTTTAGCAGTAAAACAATTTTAAGTTTAATTGATTTAAACCAGTTTTCACCATTCTTCCTGTCTGATCTTACCATTCTGCTCTCAGAATGTGCGCCTGCTTTTTTTTTTTTTTTTTTTCTATGCATTATCCACACAAAAGCTAGACTGTAAATGGGTCTATATTAGAAAACTTCTAGGATTTTTAAAATAAGATATGGATTCCTTCAAAATTTGACCACAATAGATTAGCTAGAACACCAACCTTCATTCCTTCTTCCCAACTTATCCACAGGTCACCTCGTGTGAGGAAGCAAGCAACCGCATGTCTGGCCAAATGGTGAATCCAACCCTCCTGACGAAGCTGTGTCATGATAGCGTCTATCCACGGAAAGCCTGTCCGACCTTCTGCCCATTTGGCTAAAGCCTCAGGATTCTTATCCCAAGGAATCTGAACACAGATGGGGTTTCCTTCCATTTTATCAAAGCGTGGATTATTTGTTGCTGCTGTATAGAAAAACTCACGCCATAACAGTTGCCCATAAAGAGAAAGGGGAGGAGAACTGTTCTTCTTTACCTATGATTAAAAAGTAAGGAAGTATTATCAACAATTTTTTTTAAAAAGTATTTTGAAACATAAGTTGTAACTTTAGATAATACCTTTTTGTAGAGGTCAGTTAGTTTGAAGTAAAATAGTCGACATGACAAACAGCCAAATCGGAGATAAGGACTAAGTCCAGTAGGGCTTGCAAGTAAAGAATTTGCATTCATTCGAGGTCTTTCAAAGTTTGCCACCCAAGCCTGAAAACACAGAGAGAATAACATTGATCAAAACTGTCTTCTCCATCTTAAGGGTGTTCAAAATAGAAATTTTTGAATTTTAAAAAATTACGTAATTCTTGGGGGATAACTTATTATGTCAGTCACAAATTCATGTTTTAATTTTTTAAAAAAGGATTTAAAAAAAGTGAGCATTCTTTCATTTCAGTCATTTTGATGCAGTACACATGAAAAACTTTCAAATTCCCAGCACAGTAGAAAATACATTCAATCTGTATTTTTGACACTGAGGGAAAAGGTGACATATGGTAGTTCCCCCTTGACCACAGTTTCACATCTCCAGGTTTCAGTTACCCATGGCTAACCATGGTCAAAAAATATTAAGTGGAACATTTCAGAAATAAATAACTCATAAGTTTTAAATACATTTTATTATAGTAGGTTGTTATAATTATTCTATTTTATTATTAGTTATTGTTGGTAATCTCTTCTGTGCTTGATTTAAAAATTAAATTTTGTCATAGGAATGCATGCATAGGAAAAAACAATCTATATAAGGTTTGGTAACATTTGTGGTTACAGGCATCCATTAGGGTCTTGGAATGTATCCCTTGTGAATAAGAGGGCACTATTAGAGAATTCTATTCTATCTTCAAAGTTATGGTCACCTGATATAAGCTTAGGTACAAAGAATGAAGAGGTAGTATGGTAGTAGCCAAAGGAAAATAATCAGGAGAGGAGGAGGAAGGGAATTTAAATACTCAGTTGTTAACTCTTAAACAGCGTTGTGCTATTTTATCTATTTCCATCAATCCTTCAACAGTCTGTTTACTTTTTTAAGAGAGTGAAATAATTTAAAATATGCCAGATGGAAATATGAGCATGATTATATGATCTACATTATCATACTTTTCTTTCTAAATGCCTTTCCAATCGTGTGAGTGCTTCAGTTTCTCCTCCTGGCCATACTGCAGAGGATAAGCCATCTGTATCAAAACCTAAGAAAGAAAAGAAAGGAAGAGAAAAGAAAAATGTATTATTATTCTGAAACTAAAATATCTTTTATTTAACCATAATAAAATTGGGAGAACAAATTCCTCTGCAGAAAATTTGTAAGAACAGATAAAAATGAACTGAGTACCTAGACAGGCCCTCACCTACAAAGGATATGATGAGTTCTCTATGCTTTAGGATGTACATCTTCACGGGTAACAACATCTCACATAGTTACAGAATACATGAAGAATGTACAGATTTATCACTCAATTTATGATCAGTTTTTCTTTTCTTCCTCCCCCTTTATGCCCCCTTCTTTCCTTTTCTCTGTATCTCTTTCCCTACTAATGCAAACTACTTTATATGGCAAAATGAAATAAAGTAGAATTTTCTGAATCATTTAAAAAGATTTACTAACTCTTAAACTCCACAATTATTACAGTTTATACCTACCTAGCTCTTCCAGTGAAGGAACACCGTATTTCTCATCATGGTCATCGGACAGAGGAGTTGTGCACTTTTCTATCACTTCTGAAGTAATTGTCTCTACTGGTATCTCCAGTGGTTCCATTTTGCTGATGAGAGTCTGAAATCTTTTATAAGTTAGAGGCGGTTGTCCACCATTGAGTTCTATAATCCTATTATATGAGAGTTAGTAAAATGCAGTTAGTAAAAAATGACAATATATTTTTTGCTGACAAGTTCTGAAAAATATTAAAATCAGAAAATAAAATTTATCATGTAAAACTTTTAGAATATTAGCTTCCCATATGTAACCAGAAAACATGTTCAAATGGTTAATTCATACAAAAAGTATTCTCTTTTATTTTCTATATACCTGCTAGGTATCAAAAATATATAGTATGCAAATACCAAGACCATTAAGAACTTATGAATGAAAAAACAATTGAATGGTTAAATTAGCTTTAAGGCAAAACAATAAAGTAATACACATGAATATGTAAAAAAATGTATTACAACTCTGGATAATTAATAAAAATTAAACAAGGCTGATAATTATATCAAGGAAGCAATTAGCAAAAACTAAATCTGTTGTGTATTATAAGAGGTTTACAACATGACAAACAGGATACATATAGATAATAGTTACTATACTGAAGCCGACTAACAACTACAAGCTCACAAAAATATCTTAATTATTTTGTGATGAGAGCAGCTAAAATGTACCAATGCAATATTATTTTACCAACTGTGGTCCTATGTTATACTTTAGCTCTTGGGACTTGCTCATCCTACATATCTGCTGCTTTGTATCCTTTGACCTACATCTCCCCATTTTTTCCAGCAAGTTTCATTAAGATTCTATTTTATTATAATGACATTTATTTGCTATTTTCTACTATTATTTTTTCTTTCCAAGACTGGGGACTGAATCTAGGGAGGATCTACCACTGAGCTACACCTCTATCCGTTTTTATTTTATTTTGTCTTGCTAAGTTGCTGAGGTTGGCCTTGAACTTGTGATCCTCCTGCCTTAGCTTCTCTAATTGCTGGGATTACAGGAGTGTGCCACCATGCCCAGTTTGTGTTCATGTCTCCACTAAAGATGTCAGCATTTGCATCTATGTCACATACACTAGTATCCCCTTATTTGTGATTTTGTTTTCCATGGTTTCAGTTATTCTTGGTAAACTGTGGTCCAAAAATATTGATATCTGACTTCACTCTTTACAGAAAGTGAGAGACCACATTCACATGAATTTATTACAATATATTGTTATAATTCTTCTATTTTATTATTATTATTGTAAATCTCTTACTATGCCTAATTTATAAATTAAACTTTATCATAGGTATGTATATATAAAGGAAAAAACAGTGTATATATAAGGTTTGGTGCTATTCCTGGTTTCAGGCATCTATTGAGGGTCTTAGTACATTTCCCCTGGAAATAAGGGGAGGACAACTATACTTAGGACATATAAGCCCCCAAATTCCAAGTTATTTGAGTACCTTATATATTTATTTCTGATTACTAATTGCCTCAAGAAAGTCATACTTAAAAGAATAACTAGATTTTCCATGGAACTTCAGATTAGATACTATTTGGGAGTAACTACTGTTTTTCAGTATGGCAATTTGCTTAGCATTTGGCCTTAATAAAGAATTACAGGGAACTCCAACTCCATAATTTTATGAGTGCAGAAACTGAAGCTCACCAGGAGGGTTCAGTAAATTAGTCAAGATCACATAACTAATAAATGGCAAATCTAAAACATAATGTATTTTTATTATATATCACATATAAATTATTATCAACTACGCATATAGAAAATAACCACCAAAAAGCTATCCTCTCTGCTTTCAGTAAATTTTCTTTTGTCATAATATTCTAAATTTACACATAAGGTCATATGAATTTTATTGACTGTAATGATACCACAATGGTATTATTGAAGGTACTGTAGATTATAAAATGAAAATCTTATAAAAACATTTTCTCTATATTCCTATAAACATGATAGATTACGTATGGTAAATATTCATATTCAACCAACAAGCACTACTTTTATGGAGAGCACTGAATCTCCCACTTGGAAGCACCTTCTCTTACCCTCTTTGCTGCCTGCTTCTGATCAGCTCCCTAAGATAAACTAGAAGGCAAGTTTACTATAAAAGGATATAAGAGTTCTAGTTTAATCCCAGCAGCTTGGAGGCTGAGGCAGGAGGACGGTGAGTTCAAATCCAGCCTCAGCAAAAAGCAAGATACTAAACAACTCAGTTAGACTCTATCTCTAAATAAAATACAAAATAGGGCTGGGGATGTGGCTCAATGGTCAAGTGCCCCTGAGTTCAATCCCCAGCACCCCCCCCCAAAAAAAATTATGTAAGCCCCTTGTCTATATCAAATTACGATTTAATGTACACAAAGACATGGAATAAAATTAGTCATATTTATTACAGAATTATTTTATTAACAATAAAATCTGTAAATAACTTAAGTAAAATAACTGAAAAGGTATATAATTGATATTTCAGTATTTATAAGAACAACTATATGCCAAAAGTTTTACTTTAGTAAGTTAACAAATCCCATGAACCTCCCAAACTCACCATATCTACTACTTCCTAGACTTCAGTTTGACACTTTGTTAGACAAAGCACCACCAGAGACTAGTGCTTCAAGAAGCATACTTTTGAGAAATATGGTATTAGGCCATTGTTCAGAGGACTAAATTTATGTAAAGTTACAGTACATTCAACTTGCATCTGGACTTAAAATCTAGATAAAAAGATGATGTATACACATGAAATAAAATAAGATAATCATGCAAGATATGTCAAGGTGATTTATGGCTCTGTATCATATAAACTACAAAATTTATAATACTAAAAGCCCAGAAAAGTCAGACCATATTAGGCTGAATTAGTAAAAAAAAAAAAAAAATTCTGTAACAGTGCTAATCATTAATAGTTTTGAAACTGAAATACTGAGTACTTCTATCTCATGCCCAATGTCATTAATTTTGGTGCTTGTTATTGAGTGCATAACAATTGTAGCAGCTAAATTAAATGCTAAAGCGTTGATACACATTCATTTAATTCTCCCACAACTCTATGATTTATGTTATTTTCATTTTATAAATATATGTATTACTAGATCAAATGTCTATGTACTTAATATCACTGTATACTTTAAAATGGTTGAGACAGTAATACTATTATGTATATTTTCCCACAATAAAAAACAAAACAAAACCGTACTTGTCTAGATCATATAATGTGTGTGAAATTCGTACAATGACTTCTACTCCAGCTTCAGTAGCCAGTTTCTTTATAGCTGCATCTCGTTCCTTTCCAAAGGGCTCAGAATCATACTCAATTGAAAGTTTAGTAATGTTCCATTCCTAAAATAAGAGAAAGAAGTAAAAATGTACACCAGCTTTATAATTAATGTTTTTCTGTAATAACAATAAGTGAAAGGCTCAAATTCCACTTAAAAATGATTAAATAAATCAAACGTCCAACATGTAGGAAGAAAATACACAATGTATCACCCCAATAATATGCAAATAGTGAATGTATACTCACTAGATTCCAGGCATCGTGTCAGGCACTACTCAACCTAGCAATATGCTCAAAACCAGTTCTTACACTAAATGTGTTTGTACAGCACTTTTAAAAATCACTTATAATTACATTATCAAACCTCAACATAACCCTCAGGAGTTGGCACTTCGGTTGGTATCTATGTTTTGCAGATAAGATTAAAATCAGGGACTTGCCCACGTCCACAGAGAGCCAGAATACCTAAACTTATGCCTGCTGGCCTAAGAACTGGTCTTTAACAAACCTTTGGTAATTTATATGGTAAATGCTGTTTCAGGTGAATCCTATAAATTCTGTATATAACATTTCTATTTTCAGTTTATAAATATTTGCTATTTTGTTACTATTCATTTTTAGTTTGATTCTGTTGAAGTCAGACAATATGTAAGATTTCAGTCTTTTGCAGTTAACTGATACTTATTTTATAGCAAAGTGTAGTCTATCTTGGTGAATGTTTCCTGTGAATGAGAAATGTGTGTTCTATAGTTCTTGGGTATACTAATCTACAAATATTAGTCATATCAAACTGATAGTGTTGTTCATATCAATTTTATTTTTATTAGTTTTTGTATTTTCTAGAAGAGGCATTCCTATATTCCATGGAGACATAGAAGCTGTGACGTTCCTTCAGACCTAAGATTTGGAATTTGCACAATGTCTTCTTTGATACTTGTTTTACACAAGTTATAGGGACAACCTAGATTCAATGCAGTGGAGAAAGAACTCTTTTTTTCTCCCTTTTATTTTTTTTTCATTTTTTTATTCTAATTTGTTATTCATGCTTGCAGAATGCAGTTCATTTCATATTACATATAAAGAGCACAATTTTTTCAAGTCACTGGCTTTACATAAAGTATTTTCACACCATTTGTGTCTTCATCCATGTACTTAGGTTAATGATGTATCTAACTCATTCTGCCATTATTCCTATCCCCCTTCTTTTGATGGCAAGAGTAGCAAAATGATGTGGATTCAATATACCCCTCCCAAGATATCTGCATGGCTCACTATCTTCTCAAATATCACCTTATGAGTGAGGACTTCTATGATTTCATATGAAGTAACTACCCTTTCCTTGCCCTAACACTTACTATTTCACATTTTATGTTTCTCTGCAGGACCCATCATGACCTGACATTGCATATTTACTGATTTATGATCTATTTCCTTCCCACCAAAGGATAAGCTCTGAGAATGTAGGTACTTTATCTGTTTGTTTCACTACTATGTTTCTAGCACATTGAACCCTGACTTATACAAAACAGGTATTCAATCATTGTCTGTGAATAATTCTATCAAGCATGTACAATGAAGTAATAAATCAAGATCCAAAATAGCTCAGAAAGTGCAATATAAATGTGATGCTGAAATGTTAGTGGCTTTATATATTCTTTTATTCATTATGTGATTTTCAACAAAATATTTTGTTATGCTTCAGTGTGCTCACTTATAAGCATGTTAGCCACATATCTCTTGTATTCTTGGATATAATGAGAATTTTTTTTAAAAAAATTCAGGTATATATTCACCATGTATCTATTCTCTAAAATGAGTTCTTTAAACTATTCATTAAAAGTTTCTGCAGGGAAAACAAAAGGTTTCTGCAGGGTCTTTCTTGTGCATGATCTTGGTAACTTTACCAATTTGGTGCTAATGTGGAAGATGCAAAATTTAACTGTATAATAATATAAGTAACACACTTTCAATTACAGTGCTATCCAAGTTTTGCCTAAGCTAGTACCTCCTAAGTTTCTTGATCATTTTTTTCAGAAAAACATGAAAAGAAGAAGTGAAAAGAACAGGTCATTTAGTCGGCCTATATTAAGCCAGAATTTAACTAAGGAAAAAACCTCATAGAAAATGCACTGTAAATTTATTAGACATGTATGTATGTAATATGTGTGTATAGAAATGTTCTGACCCATTCCTAAATCTTCTCATTATAAACAGAATAAACTGAGCACATATGATAGAAGGAAGCTGGATACTAAAAGAGACATCAGTACTGAAGTCACTATCAGCTGTTCCAATAAATTAGAGGCAAGGTTATCAGGTCTAAACCCATTTTACCTCCAATGAGGTAAACAGGATTTCCTATTAAAAATTCTTATTATTTGCTATATAATAAAACCAGACACACTAATTTAAGTGAGTCAACTAGTTACTGACAAAAGAATCTTCCTCCCCAGAGAAACTATGGGTATGAGAATTAGGGTGGGCAGGAGAATGGCTTTTATTTATTTACTTATTTTATTGATACATTTATATATATTAGGGGGATTCAATGTTACATATTTATACATGCACATAACATAGTTTGGTCAATTTCATTCCCAGTATCTTCCGTTTTTTCTCCCCTCCTCCCCTGTACAGGGAAGAGACCTGCTTTTAACTATTATATATCATTCTATAACTTAAAAAAATACATATATATAGTACCTTTAAATAAAAAGTTGAAATATGAATTCAATAAAAAAGGAATTATCTCTATAGCTCTAGAAAGAGTAAATAAATCTGAAAGGAGGTTTTCCTAAATGTTATTTTATATAGACTATTTTAAAAAATGTTTATTTATTTGCTTTTAGTTGTACACAATGCATTTTTACATGGTGCTGAGGATCGAATTCGGGCTGCACACGTGCTAGGCGAGCGCTCTACCACTGAGCCACAACCCCAGCCCTTATGTAGACTATTGTATGTAGTTGAAGGAAAATCAGAATAAAATAGTAAGTGCTCTGTGTATGCATGTATTCATGTATTTGCATTTTATAGTCCATGTTAAAACGTATGCCTCTCTGACAAATTAACAAGATAGGGCATAATTTAAGTGTATAAGATAGTTTGACCCAATCATATACTGTTTTGGGCAGAAGAAATCTCAAAACAAAGAACACAAAAGATGTGCTGGCTTGAAAACATTTATTCAAAAACAGGTAAATAGCTGTACACTGTGGTGCATGCCTGTAATCCTAGCTACTTAGGAGGCTGAGGCTAGTCTGGGCAACTTAGTGAAATTTTGTCTCAAAATAAAAAATAAAAAGAACTGAGGATGAAGCTCAGTAGAAGAATATCCCTGGCAAATGGAAATGTTATTTTATAGCAATCAAAATATTCTTAGGATTCATTTTGCCCATACCAAATTGATTATTTATAGGATTGAAACAAGTGAAGCAATTATTCAAACACATTTTTACACTTTTGAGTTGTTGATAACCGATTATTGTTTCTGGGATGCTTTCTTGTCAGAACTCTTCATATGTCCGTTAAATTAGAATTCCACAAAGTTATAGTAGTGAATAATCTTTAATGAATGTCAAATTTTCACTAGCCAAAGTTGTTACATTAGCCAGATCCTGACCATTAAATGTTTCTTTTCTACCATTAAGAGAAAGGCTGGGTTGGCATTGTGGCTCAGTGGCAGAGCACTTGCCTAGCATGTGTGAGGCACTGGGTTTGAATCTCAGCACCACATATAAATAAATAAAATAAAACTCCACTGACAACTAAAAAATATTTTTAAAAAGGCAAGGTAATACTGATTTGATACTATCGGAAACCTTCTTATTTAGAGAAAGAAATGGTTCTTTTTCAGCATCAGAAATAGAAACATTGTTACTCTAAAAATGTAATGAATCAAACAGCTCCAAGAAAAAGCAGATAAGCTTTTAAGAAATCTGATGGTAGTAAGTAGGAAGGGAAAAGTAAAAAGAAGAGTCAGGAAAATCAGCTTCTGATCTTAACACTTGAAGGTACTAACTGTATAATCTTGGGAAACTCATTTAATCTTCCTAGGCTTAACTGTTTCATCTGGGAAAAAAAAGGAAGAAATAAACAGGAGATTGTTAAGATTCTACCAGGTCAAAAAAATAAAAAAGACAAAACAAAAACCCACAACTTTATATTATTGGTAAAATGTCAATGGTTATGACCCTCTGACCCAGAATTATCCCACAAACATACTGGCATATATGAGCAAAGATATATAAATGTGGACAAAGATGTTTACTGGCATATTTTGTATTAACAAGAGGTCTGTGGGGGTAGGGTACTAAATGGTTGGTAGACAACTACTTAAAGAAATCATAGTATATCCACACTAAGGAATACTATGGAGCCATTTAAAAGACTGAAGAAATAATATGGAACAATCTCCAAAATACATGTTTATATGAACACAGCATGGATCGAAACAGGGAATATAGTGCTCTCATTTTGTTTTTTTTAAAAGGGAACAGTAATACATGAGGATACATGTAAATACACGCATATAAATTCTTGTTTATGCAAAGAATATTTCTAACTGGATACACAAGAAACTGGTAGTAGCTTGCATAGCTTGCTTCTGAAAGGGGAACTAGCAGTTAAGGTAGAAGAAAGATTTGAATTTTCATTTTAAACAATCTTTCTACAATGTTTGATTTTACCAGGGGTAACTTTTTCATTAAAGAAAAAAGCCATGCAATTTTTATTTAAAAATACTTGTATTCCTCAAACTTTATCCCAAAAAGCGTTATTTGCCAAATATGTTCTCTGACAAAGATTATTATTTTATGCAAATATTTGCAAATTACCTTGAAAAGCCTGGGAAACACATCTGCTGGTTGTCCACGAATCACAAATAGACGAGAATTTAATTTTCGTAGATTGGCATCAAGATCCTCAAGACACTGAAGCAAAAATCTAGAGAATACAAAAAATTTTAAAAATATACATTTAGAAGATGAAAAATATTGCAAAACTATGTTATTATATAATTTGAAATGTTAATTCATCATTTTATTAATACCCCTAACTCATATAGAAATTACCCTGTCCAGAAATAATACTTAGTTTTTGTTATTATAGCACAAGTTTCCTGACATTTTAATGCTTTCCTAAACCAAATCACTAATTTTCATTAAATATAAGATTATATAAACAAAACTTTAATTTGTGAAAATAAAAATTATGCAAAGACATAGCAAAGCAATTAAATGAACTAATTTCACTATTCAAACTTGATGAAGAGACAAATTTCCTATATGAAAATGACTTCACATAGAAAGATCACATTGAAAACTCTAGAACATTTTTTACTTAGGAAAAATGGAACTATTCTGTTGAACAAGTGAGTGAATACTAGGTGTGACTGTAATCATCTACGACAGAAATCATAATACTAATTTTCATGTTTCTAAAGAAAAAGGAATCAATAATAATTAGATGCTAAATTACGTGCTATTAACAATTGACTATAGAGCGTACCAGATTTTTTTTTTTTTAAAGCTCTCATGGATCAGGTGGGGGTACAGATTTTTTAAATGAATTAAGTACTAACAAGATTTACAGATGACATATATCTGGGAGAATTCTGAGGCAGCAGTAGAAGACAGCTTACTATGTTATTCTACTGTGATAAAACTGAGCATTTCCCAAGAACAAATCTAAAAGAGATCAGCTCTGGAATGTTCAGCTTCATTGTTTGCATCATGTTAATTTTCACATAGATTCCATTCCTTTCAGCTTATTTCCTTTCCACCTTCTTTTATGTTCTTAATCTTAAGGTTAAACATTTTTCTGCCTTTTCACAGGCCACATACTCATTGAGAAGAGTGGTTATGTCTTTCTTCAGAGGAGGAGTGGTTGAGGCAAGGAATGATGTATTACAGAAATGCAGTGTCCAATAGAATAGCCAAAAGATACATGTAGCCATTTTAATTTAAATTAATATTTAAAATTCAGTTGTTCAAATACACTAGCCATATTTCAAGTCTTCAATAGCCACATGTATGGCTAGTAACTAACATATTAGCACAGGTGTAGAACACTCCTATCACAGCAGAAAGTTCTACTAGAGGTTCTCTAGAAGGTTCTAGAAGGTTCTCAGTCTAGATCATCCTGTTCTCTTTGCCCATTCTGATCCCATCATTTCACCAAAAAAAAAAGTTGATTTTTTTTTACAACTGTAGTTATTAATGTCATAAGTATACTAGTCAGCTGACCCTTTTCCACTTCAGGAGTCAACATCTCTAGAGCTTGGAGAGTTACAGTCACTCAAGAGGATGTGAAAGACATTCCACCATTTCCCCTTATGAAGTTTCATGGGATTATCAAACAAACAGGAAACAAACCTTTATATGCCCACATATATATTTATCACATCCCTTTTCTCTCTTGGTTTGGAGTCACCTCTCTGATACCTAGTCCCCAGCCCACTCCAACACTACCAATATGTAAGTACTTCAGGGAAGAAGACTTTTGTTAGATGCATAGCAACATGAGAATATATGAGTTTCATAAGATTATCCACAACTATGAACAACATCATATGTGGTGATGTTTATTGGAAAGCATCTAATTTAATATATTTGCTGATTTACAAGAAAGTTTTTGTTTTTGTTTTGAGGTGGAGGTCTCACTATGTTGCCCAGACTGGCCTCAAACTCTTGGGATCAAGCAATCCTCCCACCTCCTTCTCCTGAGTAGGTGGGATTACAGGTGCATGGTACCTCACCTGGACAGCAAAGAGAATAATTAAACCAAAAATTAAGAAGTTGAATGAACTGTCATCTTAAAGTTTGCTTAAATTAAAACAGCATAAAACTAAAATGTCCTGGAGAGGTAATCCAAGGCAAAGATAATCCCCAAATCTTTGTTGTCTGATCAGTTTCATCTTGTTTACCTGCACTGGTAATAATCACAAAAGTTCACATTCAGTCTTTTGGTGGGAATGTTTCTATATGGCATGATGTAAGAGCAGAAGAGCAAATATCAAAAGAACATGATTAGGGCTGGGGATATAGCTCAGTTGGTAGAGTGCTTGCCTTGCATGCACAAGTCCCTGAGTTCAATCCCCAGCACCACCAAAAAAAAAAAAAAAAAAAAAAAAAACAAACATGATTAATTCATAAAATGAACAAGTGAGTCTGGATTTGCTAATAATTGGTTCTTTATTTTTCCCTTTCTTATTTGTAGGCTGAATAAACATTCTAATGCTTTTCAATAAACATATAAACCAACAAAATGTTGGACAGAATAATATGGACTGAAGTAATGTGTTACAATAGAAAATTTTGTGACCTTAGAATTAATTTTGTTTTGGCACTTCATGAAACAATGACTAGAACCTGTATTTAAGTATAGTGATTTTCTTCCAAATTATGATGTTTTCTTCCATAGATGTTATAATTTATCTCTCTGGTTCCACATAAAAATTACAGGGTAAAGTGGACTCAAATATAGGCACTTTAAAAAACAACACAGGTAATTTGTACACAGATATTTAAAGTAGAAAATATCTATAAGAAGAGAAAAAGGAAAGAACAAGGTAGAACAAACTGTGACCCTGTCCTTTATGTCTACTCATGTTGATATATGCATAAAAATAATAACTGGAAGGATACTTACCAAGCTATTAATAATATTTACTCTTGAGGAATGTGAGTTTTGAGTAGAAGTAGAAACACACTTAAAAAAATTCACAAAAAGTTTAAAATTGATAATCAGCATACATTTCTTCAAAGAAGAACAAAAATGAGATATACTGTATCTATTGTAATCCTGGTTTAATACATGCTGAACATTTTTTCAAAGCAACAGATATGTTTCTATGGCACAAAATTTCATAGTATTCTATTATAGATGTTCTATGATTTAACAAGTCCTTCAATTGATCCTGAAAAGTTCTATGTAATCTCCTAATCTGCAAAACTGGTACAGTAATAAAACCCATCATAGCATTTTTATGAAAATTGAATAAATTAACATATATGAAGCTCTTAGAACAGTGTCTGCTCCAAGTAAACACATATAAGTGTTATTTTTTGCTTTTTAGTTTATCCTTTACCCACCTCTATTCTGCCTACAGTAATTCTAGTTATTATCTCATCCATATTATTTACTGCAGTACCTTAAATTTGATCTGCATCCCCAAAACTCTGTCCACTGCACTTCATTTTAATACACAATAGCAAATCTTTGTGAGGTACACTTTTCTGTACAAAGGTCTTCAAAGACTCACCTCTTATATAATAAAAAACCAAATTATTTTCTTGGCCACTAACCTAGGGATCCAGGCTCATTTTCTCCTCCACTCCCCTTGCCCTCCCACCAAACCAAACTAGTTCTCTTTTCCCTATACATTCAGTCTCCTAGAATTTGCTCCATGATCTTTCCTCAGCCTGGAAGGCCTTTGAAAATTTCCATCTCTTCAAGTTCATATCTTACTAAGTTTTCAGTTTTACACATGAAAGTAATTTCTTTATTCTCTGAATTATCAAAGGACACAGTGTTCTCCTTATCTTAGATAAGCTTTCAAATTGTACCTCATATTAAAGCTATATATTGTGTGTTGTACACATATTACCGCCTCCTGATGGGTTTCAAATTAAGTACCTGTGACCGATTCTTTTTTTTTTTTTTAATTTTTTAAAAAATATTTGTTTTAGTTGTAGGTGGACACAATAACCTTTATTTTTATGTGGTACCCAGGATCGAACCCAAGTGCCTCATGTGTGCTAGGCGAGTGCTCTACCACTGAGTCACAACCCCAGCCCCTGTGACTGATTCTTAATCATAGTTTTCTTAAACTGTTTTGATTTCCATATTTGGCAAACAAATCTCAAAATGTACCTAATACAATTTGTTGAAAAGATCTGAAATACGGATTAAATCACCTAGGTTTGTCTTGTACTGTGATAAGAGAACTAAAGGGACTCCACCTTGTTCTTCAGCAGCCATCTTAGGTGTTCTGAGAAATAGCTGTGTTTCTCAGAAATAATAGAACATGGAAAGTCCTGCCTCTGTACCCATTAATCGTTACCTAGCGTAATACGTTTGATAGCGTAATACGCTTGATAGCATAAAAATAGCAATTCCTATACAATGTAAAATTGTTCTCTTTGGTTTCCATTTTTCCTGGGCAACATACCTTGTCAGAGATTGATTGTCTAGACATTAGTAACCATTCTCTAACATGTACTCAACTAGGGTCATCTTGACCCCATTCCCTTCTACTTGATCATTGCTATAACAACCCGGAAAGTCCCGTGGGAAATATTATTGTACCCATTGCTTTATCTCGCTAACTGCCTAGATTCAGCTTCTGTACCATGGCTTGCTTGCATTGGCTGAAACCCTGCAATTGAATATTCCGCCCTCTGTGATTTTTTCTTTATAAACCCTTGAAAATCACTGCCAGCGTGCCATCTTGTCACACTGTGTGATGTGTGGGGATGGTGGCCGCTGATCAGCTTAATAAAGGCTTTTTATTGGCTCAAGTGTGATGTGGCTTGGAGTTTTAATTGGCATTATGCTGGGTACAACATTTTTGGTACAACAGTACAACTATTGAAAGGATCAGAAACAGCATAAAATCACTAAGTAAAATCCCCCAGCACTCGGTAGATATTCATTAAACTCAGAAGTTATCATTTTTTCCTTCAAGAATAATTTCTAATTTTGATAAACACATGTATTTCTGTATGTAAATAGTTGGGCGTGACAAAAGAAAACAATGAATTACTTGGACGCCTACACCTATACAGAACTTTGAATGCCTAATTTCATCTGCATATGACTGTGAACCAAGGTTTGACCTTTGTCAGTAATAAGAACACTGTGATTATGAATATATATTTATAAACAAGTTACAGTGCAACTAAGACTCTGAATCAACCTTTAAATATATAATTCTTGGTAGTACTACCAAAAACCTCTAATATTTCTTTTTTTGTTGTTAAATGAAAAATTATACTTGAAACCACACAAAATCTAACACTTCATCCTTTACCCTCCACTGGGAAGAGAGATCATTCAGAGTTCGGCTTGACTGTGGTGCAGAAAACACATGAATTTCAACATTACATATTACAAATGCATCTCTTAGAATAGGTATTCAGTATTAAATAAAATGAATGATTTAATGTATTAAATTGAATATATATTTGGTGTAATTTTAACAGAAACATATTTACAGATATTCTCTAATTTGGCATATACTATCTACTATCTTCTTGAACTATACCCATTTGAAAGCTCAGTTAATAATACTATTAACTACATGCAACACATTGTTTTTTAAATAGGCCAAATGGTAGTAAAACTCACTACAGCCCTTTGCATAAGTGTACTGTCTACACAGTAAAACAGTCCTCATACAATTTAATTACAATACTGAAGCAAACACTTCCAAATAAATTGAAAAATATATTTCTTCATTTTAAACATTTTAAGGATTTTTTCCCCTCCAGGAATCACTATTTATTGCGATTATAAGGAAATTACATGCAGTAAGCTTCCTTATACCACTTCCAAAAGATGATTTCAACATGAATCAACAGAAATAGTTTCTTAAAGTAGGTCATTGCTATAGCAACCAATGGGCGGTTCAGTATACTCCCATCACAATGACCTACTTTCCAGCCTGTGCTAGAACAGCTTTATATAACTAGTATTTCTAGTTCTGTCTATAAAATAGTCTGAAAAAGTGCAATGGCAAGACACAACATAATCCTATTGAGGCTGAAAACAATGAGTTATGAATTAACATGTATCATACTAGAAAAAAGCCATCTGGTTCTGTACTTTAGTTTCTAAAATATATCTTATCATACACTCAACAATGAAAACTACTTTTAGAATACCTAAACCAAAACAATTCATTGCTGACCCTAGAGAACTGATTTAAAGAATATAAACTGAAATCATTAAAACCACATGGAGAATATCTTCTCCCATCTTCCACATAAAACAACAGAGTTAAATTTAAAAAAAAAATTAAAGTTCTAGATATACTATCATAAAGAAAAAAATGTAGATTCTAAGTCATAAACTAAAGTCTGTGGTGTTTTATTAGATTTAAAAATTATAAGTAGTATTTCTATTAATTGAATAAAATTTACACATGCTTTTTTCTGGTTTGTAACAATTTTTTTGTCTTTATTCCAACTGTCAGTATATTTACAATATACCTGTTTCCCAAAGAGAATACTTTAATGTTCCATAAAATTAAAATATATATTTCAAAGGCAAATTTTGCATTTGCCAGACTAAAGATCACAGACCAGTGAATCTATAACATGATACAGTTACATTGTATAACAAATATTTTGCAATACCCTTTTTTAATCCTAAAATTTACAGATAAAACACCCACATTCACAAATTTAAGACATTATTATAATGCTCTAACTGTAATAGGAGAAATTAAAAGAAGGTCTCTCACATACATATATGCATTATAATTACATATAATAGTGGGATTCATAATGACATATTCATACATAAACATAACTTGATCAGTCTCATTCCCTAGTACCTTCCCCTTCCCTCCCCTCCTTCCTTGCCCTGATTTACTTGCTCTACACTAGTTATCTCCCCTCATTTGTTATTGTTTTAATTAGTATGCTACAAATACATACATAAGCAGGACTCACTATGGTCTATGTACATGGACACAGCATGATTTGGTAGCGTCTGTTCCACAGTACTTCCCCATTCTCTCCCCTCTCTCTTGATTCCCTTCTGTTCTACCCTTTATTCCCCCCACCCTCTAGCTTCCACATACAAGAGAAAACATTTGACCCTTGGCTTTCTGAGTCTAGCTTATTTCACTTAGTAAGATGTTCTCCAGTCCATCTATTTACCAGCAAATGATGTGATTTCATTCTTCTTTATGGCTGAGTAAAACTTCATTGTACCTATATGCCACATTTCCTTTATCCATTCACCTGTTGAGGGTGGTGGTTCAAGAACTTGACTCTTAGGAATTGCGCTGCTATAAATACTGATCGGCTTATATCACAAAAGGATGCCAATTTTAGTTCTTTTGGATAAATACCAAGGAGTGGGACAGTGGAGTAATATGGTAGTTTTCATTCCCAGTCTTTTGAGGAATTTCCATACTGCTTTCCAAAGTGGTTGTACTAATTTGCAGTACCACCAACAATGTATAAATGTACCATTTCCCCCACATCCTTGCCAGAAATTATTGTAATTTGTATTTTTTAAAAAATATTTATTTGCTTTAATTGTACACAATGCAATGCATTTATGTTTACGTGGTGCTGAGGATCGAACCCGGGCCGCGCATGTGCTAGGCGAGCGCTCTACCGCTGAGCCACAACCCCAGCCCTGTAATTTGTATTTTTGATGATTGCTCTTCTAACTGGAGTTAAAACCTTAGTGCAGTTTTGATTTGCATTTCCCTTACTACAGAGGCTGCTGAAATTTTTTCATTTGTTGGACACTCATATTTTTTCTTTTGAGAAATGTCTGTTTAGATCATTTGCTCATTTATTATTATTTTTTTGAGGGTTAAGTTTTTTTAGTTTTTTGTTTTAAATATAGTGTAGATATTAATCCCATCAGAAGAGTAGCTGGCTAAGAGGCAATGGTTTTCTCTTATTCCATAGGCTCTTTCTTCATGCTGTTTCCTTTGTTTATAGAAGCTTTTTAATTTGAAGCCATCCCACTGACTGACTCTTGCTTTTACTTCTTGAGCTTTAGGAGTCTTATTAAGGAAGTTGGTGTCTATGCCTATATGTTGACTCTATGTTGACTCTGTGTTGACCTTTTTTTTCCCCCCTAGCAGCAGAAGTATTTCTGGTCTAATTCCTAGGTATTTGATCCATTCTGAATTGATGTTTTGTGCAGAGTGACAGATAGAAATCCAGTTTCATTCTTCTACCAAATTGCTGTTTTCCCAGCACCATTTGTTTTAAAAGGCTATTTGTTTCCTCCAATATGTCCAATATGTTTTTGGTACCTTTGTCAGAATTAGATGTGTATTTGTCTTTTAATCTTCTATTCTATTCCACTGGACTTCATGTCTGTTCTTATGCCAAGACCATGCTGCTTTTGTTACTATAGCTCTGGAGTATGGTTTGAGACGGGGTATTGTGATGCCTCTAGGATCACTTCTATTGCTCAGGACTGCTTTGGCTATTCTGGGTCATTTATTATTCCATATCAATCGTAGGACTTCTTCTAGTTCTGTAAAAGATGTTGGTATTTTGATGGGGACTTTACTGAATTTGTAGATCACTTTTGGTAATATGGCATTTTGACAATATTAATTCTGTCTATTAAAGAGCATGGGAGGTCTTTCCATCTTCTAAGGTCTTTAATTACTTTCTTCAGTGTTATAATTTTCATGGTAGAGACCTTTCCCTGGTTAGATTTATTCCCAGGTATTTTATTTATTTGAGGCTACTTCGAATGGAATGGTTTTCCTGATTTCTTTCTCAGCAGATTAGAGTACAAAATCTTTTGTTTGTTTTAAACATGAATGAGTGCTGGATTTTTCTGCATTAATTGAGATGATCATGTGATTTTTGTCCTTATGTGATGAACTAAATTACATTTATTGATTTGTGTTTTTTGAACCAACCTTGCATCCTTGGGTGAAATCAATTTGATCATTAGCATCCTTTTAATGTTTTTGAATGCAGACTGCTAATATTTTAGTAAAGATTTTTACATCTATGTTCATCAGGGATATTGGTCTGTAGTTTTCTTTCCTTGATGAACCTATATCTAGTTTTGGTATCAGGGTGATACTGGATTCATAGAATTAATTTGGGAGTGTTCCGTCCCACTCTATTTCATTGAATAATTTGAGGAGGGTTAGCATTGGTTCTTCTTTAAAGAGCTGGTAGAACTCAGCTGAAAATCAATCTGGCTCCAGGCTTTTCTTTGTTGGAAGGCTTTTGCTTACTATTTCAATCTTGTTGCTTGATATTTGCCTATTTAAGGCACTTCACAGAAGAAATATGAATAGTCAACAAATATATGAAAAAATGTTCAACATTTCTAGCAATTCGAGAAATGCAAATTAAAACTACACTGGGTTTCCATCTCACTCTATTCAAAATGGCAACTACCAAGAATATAAGTAACAATAAATGTTGGCAAGGATGTGGGGGAAAAGGTACACTCATACATTGTTGGTGGAACTGCAAATTGATGCAATAACTCTTTTTTAAAGTATTTTTGTTTTAGTTATAAATGGACACAATACATTTATTTTATTATTTTTATGTGGTGCTGAGGATTGAACCCAGTGCATCACACATGCTAGGTAAGTGCTCTACCACTGAGCCACAACCCCAGCAGTGCAACTATTTTTGAAAACAGTATGGAGATTCCTCAGAAAACTTGGAATGAAACCACTACTGGCCCCAGTTATACCATTCCTCAGTATATACCCATAGGACTTAAAATTAGTATACTATGGTGACGCAGCCACATCAATGCTTATAGCATCTCAATTCACAATAACTAAGCTATAGAACCCACCTAGGTGCCCTTCAACAGATGAATGGATAAAGAAAATGTGATAGATACACATATACACATACACGTATACATGTGTATGTATATATATATATGCATATATATGTATACACACAATGGAATATTACTGAGACATAAAAAAGAATGATTGTATGACAATTGCCAGTAAATGGATGGATCTGGAGACTATCATGTTAAATGAAATAAGCCAATCCCCAAACCCAAAAGTTGAATGTTCTCTTTGATATGTGGATACTAACACACAACAAGATGGAGGGAGGGAAGAACAGAAATTCAGTGGATTAGACAAAGGGGAATGAAGGGAAGGGAGAGGGGATGAGAATAGGAAAGACAGTAGAATGAATTGGACATAACTTTCCTATGTTCCTATATGAATACACCACCAGTGAAACTCCACATCATGTACAACCATAAGAATGGGATCCTAATTAGAATAAGTTATACTCCTTGTATGTATAATATGTCAAAATTCTACTCTACTGTCATGTATATCTAAAAAGAATAAAGAAAAGATGAAAAATGTTTAAAATTTAAAAAATAGATATTCGCCTGTTTAGGTTGTCTACATCCTCTTGGTCCAATTTTTGTAGGTCACACGTGAGAAAATTTTCAATATCTTCTAGATATTCCAAATTATTGGAATGTGAGATTTCTTTTTCTTTTCTTTTTGGGTAGGAAGTACTGGGGATTGGACCCAGGGGCACTCTACTGCTGAGCTACATCCTCATTTCTTTAAAAAAATTTTTTAAAAAAAAAATTTTTTGAAATAAGGTCTCACTAAGCTATGAAGGCTGGCATTGAACTTGATGATCTTTTTGCCTAAACCTCCTGAGTTGCTTGGATGATAATAATAATAATAATAATAATAGGTATGTGCCATTATATGTGGCGGGAACATAACTTTTCAAAATAGTCCCTAATTATCCTCTGGATTTCAGAAATGTCAGTAGCAACAGCTTCTTTTTCAACTTTTATTTTGGTGACTGGGGTTTCCTCTCTCTTTTGGTTAGTTAGGTTAAAGTTTGGTTAGTTAGTTTATCAATCTCATTAATATTTTCAAAGAACCGATTCTGTCATACTGATTCTTTGTATCTTTTAAAATTCTCTACTTTATTAATGTTGGCTCTGATCTTAATTATTTTCTGTCTTCTACTGCTTTTGGAACTAACTTGCTCCTGCTTTTCCAGGGTTTTGAGACGTGACATTAGATTATTTATTTGGGATTTTTTTTTTACATGTAGGGACTTAATGCTATAAAAGAACTTTCTTCATAGTGTTCCAAAATTTTGGTACTTTGTATCACTATTCTCAATTGATTATAGGAATTTTTAAAATTTTTCTTCTCAGGGCTGCTGTTGTCACTCAGTGGCAGAGCACTTGCCTAGCATGTGTAAGGCACTGGGTTTGATCCTCAGCACTACATAAAAATAAATTAATTAAATAAAGGTATTGGTCCATCAACAACTTAAAAATTATTTCTCTCTCATTTTTTCTATGATCTGTTCCTTGTTTAAAAGAATATTGTCCAATCTCATGTATTTATGAGGTTTCTATAATTTTCCTTGCTGTTGCTTTCTAATTTCATTCATTATGATCTGATAAGATGTGAGGGATTATATACATGTGATTTTTTTAATTTGTTAAGACTTGCTTTATGTTCTACAATAGATACTGTTTTGGAGAAGCTTCCATGAGCTGTTGAGATGAAAGTGAATTCAGCTGTTGTTGAATGAAATATTTTTTATGTTTGTTAGGTCCATTTGATTTATAGTATTATTTAGGTCAGAAGTGTCTTTATTTTTTTTTTAATTTTTTAATTTTTAAAATTTTTTGCTTGGCACTGTGGTGCACGCCTGTAATCCCAGCACTTGGGAGGCTGAGGCAGGAGGATCCAGAGTTCAAAGCCAGCCTCAGCAATGGCGAGGCACTTAGCAATTCAGTGAGACCCTGTCTTTAATAAAATACAAAAAAGGGCTGGGGATGTGGCCCAGTGGTCAAGTGCCCCTGAGATCAATCCCCAGTACCAAAATAAATAAATAAAATAAAATTTTTTATTATTCTAATTTGTTATACACGTTTGCAGAGTACATTTCCTTTCATATTACATATAAAGAACACAATTTTTCAAGTTGCTGGTTTATGTGTATTATGAATTGTAATGCATTCTACTATTACAAATACAACAACTTTGAATAAAAAAAGGTATTTTTTACAACAATTGTGTCTTCATACATGTATTTAGGGTAATCATGGATAACTCAGTCTGTTGATTTTATGTCTGGATTACCTGTGCATTAGTAAGGGGTGTGTTAAAATTACTCAGTATTATTCTACTGGATTCTGTGACTTGATGTCAAGAAGTGCTTGCTTTATATATTTAGGGGCACTAACATTTGAGGCATAAATATTTACTGTCATCATATCTTCATATTGGATTGTTCCCTTTACCAGTATGCGGTGAGCTTCCTTGTCTCTTATGTTTAATTTTTGCTTAAACTCTGGTTTGCCAAATATGAATGGAATCTCTAAATGGCATATCTTTTTCCATCCTTTTACTTTCAGCCTGTAAATGTCTTTCCCTAATAGAAGAGTCTCTTGCAACAGCATATGGTTGGATCTTTTTATTTTTTTAAATTTTTTTTTAGTTATACATAGACACAATATCTTTTTTTTTTTTTTTATTTTTATGTGGTGCTGAGAATTCAATCCAGTGCCTCACATGTGCGAGGCAAGTGCTCTCCCACTGAGCCACAACTCCAGCCCCTGGATCTTGTTTTTTAATCCTCTCTGCCAATTTTCTTGCTTGGAACTTTCAGACCATTTACACTCAAGAATTATTATGGAGAGATGTTTGTTGTTTCCTGACATTTTTATTTGTTTCATATACTAAATTTGGTCTTAAATTTCATTTGCTTAACTCTTCTAGCAAGCTTCATCTATCCAGGAGCTCTGAGATTTGTTTTTGAGTTTTTTTGTGTGTAGTATTTCTTTAGGTATTTTGGGGAGTGCTGGCTTAGTGGGGGGGGGGGGTCATCAATTCTTTTAGTTTATTCTTCTCTTGAAAAGTTTTATTTCTGCTTCAAATCTGAATAAGAGCTTTGCTGAATCTTGGTTGGCAATTGTCTTCTTTTAGAGCTGGATTATTATCATTCCACGTCTTCCTGGATATTAAAGTCAGAGCTAAGATGTCAGAAGTAAGCCTTAGTGGTTTACTTCTAAATGTGACCTGATGTTTTTCTCTTGTGGCTTTTAATAGTGAATCCTTATTCTCTATATTAGGCATTTTGATTATTGTGGGTCTTGGAGAGGTTCTTATTTGAGCTTGTCTATTTGGTGTTCTACATGTATTGTACATTTGGCTGTTCATTTCATTCCTAAGGTTTAAAATTTTTTCTGCTAGTATATTTCATTGAAAAGGTTCTTACTGTCATTAGCCTGTATCTCCATGTCTTCTTGAATTCCAACAAATCTTAAATTTGCTACCAATGTATATTCTGATTGTGATCTTTTTTTGTTTTGTTTTGTTTTTTACTGCTTATTGAGTATCCAAGTTCAGATACCCTGTCTTCAAGGCCTGAAGCTCTGTTTCCTAGGTAATCTAATTTGTTGATTATATTTTCAGTTAAATTTTTTATTTGACTTATTGTATGTCTTTCATTTCTAGGGATTCTGATTGGTTTCTTTTCAGAATCTCTTTTTATTGAAATGGTCTTTCACCTTCTGTATTTGTTCTCTCAATTTGTTCCTTACACCTTCTTTTAGCTCATTAATCAATTTAATCATCAATATTTTATAGTCTTTCTCCAGAATTTCATACACTTCAATATCTGTGGGCTCCTTTTTGGGGGACTGCAATTCTCAGGGGGATACTTGTTGGCCTGTTTCCCTATGATTTCAGAGGTTCTAGACTTGTACACTTGTTGAGATAGATTCCTTTTCCTCTTATGAGTGGGTCCTTTAGTGAGTAATCTTTAGTGAATAGTCCTGTGCTGTCAGTTTATCTGAGTTTCAGCACATTGGTTCAATATAATCCAAGTGTTAATTTTAACCTCCAATACCTCTGTGAAAGGAGAGAGTAAAAAGCTTGCCATTGCAGAACTACTGATTTACTTCACTCTTGAAGAGCTGCAGCAACACTATAGAGTCCTCTGAGCCACCATCTTCATTCTCCTTGTCATTTATATTCTTTAAAGAAGTGGCATGTATAGGTAAATAGCTGGGCATGACATAAGAAGACAATTAGTTTGATATTTATGAAATAATTTTAAATTCAGCAGCTACAAAACCAGGCTGATCCATTTGTTACTAGTGACTCAAATATCATGAGTGGTATTGCCTTTGATGATATGATTTCTTGAAATGTTGAGTAAGACAGTAAAATTATGAATAAAATGAAGTACAGTTTTCCCTTGATTTATATATGTCATTCCAGGAAAATTCAGTTTACATTAAAATTGTGTAAAAATACATATATGTACCAATGGACTTAGGCTCTCAATTCAGAAAATTGTTTTTAATTGACATTAAATATGTGGTAGAACATATGAAATATGTGGGATTCAGGACAATTATTTATTTTGAAGGACTAATCTGAGCAACGAACAAAGAATTCCACTTTTGGCCTTTCCACACAAATGCCCTAGCTCCTTCCACTGTGACAACCAAAAATGCCTCCACAACATTTCTAAAATACCTTCTAAAGACTGATACTGCTCATTACTTACATTTTGTTTACTGATTTATGAGAGAAACAAATATAAATGAGGTTTCAATGCTCATAAAAATTAAAATCTGGAAAAGTAGGGGCTAGGGTTGTGGCTCAGTGGTAGAGCACTCACCTAGCACATGCACAGCCTGGGTTTGGTCCTCAGCACCATGTAAAAATAAAACACATTGTGTACAACTAAAGCAAATAAATATTTTTTAAAAATATGGAAAAGTATTTCAGTGTGTTGTACATGATGTACATAAATAAAATAGAACCTGCTATGATGTAAAACAACATATGATATACAAATGGATACCATGTATATACTATAGCAATCAGGAAGGAACAATCACATTTGGATTTTCCCCCCCTTTTTTTGATAGGAGAGAAATTTGGGCAAAAAATTAAAAGACATGGCAATAACAGAGAGGAAGCTTGAAGTATCAATATGATTTTGATAGCTAGAGTTAGAGAATTATTGGCTACTGTACTCTGATTAGGTGTAGTTCATCACTTTCTAGTGCCTAGACAATTCCTGACCTATAATATAAGTTCCATAAATATCTATCCAATGACTAATAAAATAAATAAATGAACAAAGGCAGGAGAAGGAGATTTTAAAAACTTGATTTAACGACCAGCAGAGAAGAAAAATTAAAGAGAAAGAATATTCTCTATAAGTCTATTTTGCTGCGTACTTTACATGTTATAGCCTCAACAACTCTACCAAGTATCTATTTTTTTTTAAAATGATGAAATGTGAAACTTATCAAGTACACTTCCAAGTTCAGCTAGGAAATGAAGTAAAAAAATCATCTAATCTGAATGTGTCTGACTCTAAACTTGTGCTCTTTGCACTATAACATGCTACTTTTCTGTGGAATATGTAATCATCTAAAATGTCTTAGGAAAATTAATCTAATAGTTTTAAGAACATAAAGATAACATTTGAAGAAAACATTTGAGCAATGTTTAGAAATAATAGATGTCAATCAGGAGGATGAAGGAGGAAAGGAAGAGGAAACAGTATATTTAAACGAAAGATACTCATAAGAACTGTAGGGAAGCAGAGAGGGCGGCTGGGAGAATGGCTATTGGTATGCTTTCTAAAATAAAATGTATATTTACCTCCACAAATACCCAAAGTCAATGTTAAAAATACTGGTTATTAATATCTATTGTTTAGAGTACACTGGATTAACATTCCCTAACAGAAATAACCAACAACAAATGGACAAAATGATAGCAACAAAAGAAAAGTCCTTAAGGAAATTCAACGGGCTGGCCAAAATGTAAGAAGGTATAAGAGGTGAGCAGGGTGCCACAGTCAGCTTTAGTCTTGAGGACTTTTACAGAGCCCTGGAAAGCTTGAAGTTAATCCAGGTTGAGGAGGATAGAAAATAAAGCCCAAGGTCCATCCAAAATAAGGAAGCTAATAATAAAATCTGGCACAATTAGAGTAAATGATCAGTGTCGGGACCTTACACTGTCTGCCAAGGGGATGGAAAAGCTCTGGCTTTCTGGCTGCTTGCCACATTACCACACCCTGTTACAGGACCTAGGCTAAGCAGGGGGCATGGCTGTGAGAACTGAAACCACCCCAAGGATAGGCCAATGGCTCTGCCAATGGCATCCGCCCATGCTCCTTATGTGTCCCTATGATCTTTCTGTTGATTGGCCCATGTCCTCTATAAGACTGTCCAACTTCCTCAATAAACCGAGTTCCTGCACTGACCAGTGATGGGGCTCCCCGGTATGTTCCTGGGTCTTCTAAAGGCGGGGGAGGGAATGCCAGGGGCCTTTACTTTCCCAATCTAGTCTCATCATTGGGGTAGGCCTCTCTGGCCTCTTTTGCTAGACAAGAGAGGTCCATCCCAGGCACAGGGGGGCTAAAGACCCCAACCCCTTATAACTTTGCAACAGATCAGAGTTAATATCAACATAAGTCAATCATTTGTCACAGATACTTTGATATGAGGAGAAGACCATTTCACCTTTGTGATATTTTCCCAAAAAACCATAACCCCAGTCTTATAAAAAAAAAAAAAAAATCAGACAAACTCAAATTGAAGACCATTCTATAAAATATAGGAATAGTACACAAAACCACTGGGTTCATAAAGAACAGGGAAAGCCTGAGTAACTGTCACGGAGGAGATGAAGGAAATACATGACTAGATGCAATGTGGTAATTCTGCATGGGATTCTGGAACAAAAAACGATATGAATAGAAACCTGAATAATGTCTGGAGTTTAGTTAGTACTACAGTTTCTCAGTTTTGATAAATATCCCATAGTAATATAATATGTTACTGTTAGGGGAAACTGGGAACAGAGAATACAGAGGCTTTCCATTATTTGTATACATTTTCAATCAATCTACAATTATTAAAATAATTTTTATTAAAAATACCCCCTGAATAATTAATCATCTCAATGAAAATTCATGGAATTTATGTGGTCCCCAAAACCTTGAGCATAACACTGCATGTAAAAAGTCCTTGGTTTTCAGTGACTTTAGATTAACTATTAAAAGAAATCACATGCACACACATGCAGGCATGTGCCCCCCAACCCACCACAAATCCTCTCTGGATTCTCAACTTTAACCTATGCTTCAAAGAATTTTCACAAAAGTGTTCCACTAAAAATCAATTAGTCAATCAAGAACAGATAAAGAAGAAGAACAGAGTCTGAGTTATAGAATGAAAGATGTGAAATGAATGAGAGTTTTCCAGAACTGCTGAAAGATGCCAATTTAAGAATAAATACCAAACAAAGTAAGAAAGAGAAAGACACAAGGCAGGAGGTGGTGGGGTGAAGAGAGAAGAAGTAAAGACAAATAAAGAACAGATGGAAATGGGTAGAAATGCAAAGAGGATGTAAAAGGATGGGGACAGCGAATTTTAGAAAATACTTAGAACTGAAGGACAATAAAGAAAATACAATGAAAACTTATTGAATACAATTGAAGTAGCACTGTATTAGTCAGCCATGTGTTTCAATAACAAAATATCTGAGATAACAAACTTAATTTTAGAGGATAGAGTACAAGATTGAACATCCCATTAGTTTGGGCATCTGGTTGGCAAAAGTGGGCACACCTGGAGTCTCTAGGGACCCCAAAACCAATGTTCAAATCATAGCAGGTAATTAGGAAAAAACATAGGTTTTAATACCTATTAGAAAAGAAGATTTAAACTAAGTTAGAAAAACAGCAGGAAAAAATCCTAAAAACAAAGCAAAAATAAGGGAAATGATAAAGATTAGATATAAAAGAAAATAGAAGACATTCATAATGGGAAAAATGTCAAAGTTATTAGACAAAAAGACAATATAAAATTCTGATAAGAGTAATTCAGGAAAAACAGGAGAGTGCAAAATAAGCAACATTATGAGAAAGGCAGGCATAATCTCAGATGCTGCTGGAATTAAACAAATATAAGATAGTAAGAATGATTTTATACAAATTAATTAGAAGGCTTAGATGAAATAAATAAATTCCTTACTAAAACTGATTCATGAAGAAATTTACATCTTACCAAATGAACTCATCCCTTATAGAGAATTCTCATACACAGGACAGACAAAAAAGGAACACACATCCCTCAATATATTTTATGAAGTCAGTGTCACCTTGATACCAAACCAGACAAAGACAGTACAACATGGAAACTATAAACGGATCTCACTCATAAACATATCATATTAGCAAGTGAATACCAGCAATATGTAAAATACATTATATATCATGATCAAATTGGGCTTACTTTTAGAATGTTGGGTTACTTTGATATTTAAAAACTGGTTACTGTGGGCTGGGATTGTGGCTCAGCGGTAGAGCGCTCGCCTAGCACGGGCACGGCCCGGGTTCGATCCTCAGCACCACGTACAAATAAACGCATTGTGTACAAGTAAAGCAAATAAATGAATAAATATTTTTTTAAAAAAAACTGGTTACTGTGATTCATGACCTTATTCAAAAAATAAAGGAGAAAAATCACATGATCAATTGAGCAGATGCAGAAAGAATAGCAACAAAAACAATTTCAATAAACTAGGACTAGACAAACTGGGACCAGAAGGTAACTTTCTCAATCTGAAAAACAACTTTTAGAAAACATCATATTTAATGGTGAGATTCTGAAAGCAATTCCTTTAAGACTAAGAAGACGACAAGCATGCCTGTTGTCATCACTTTTCTATTCAATCTGGTACAAGGAGGCCTAGCCAGTGTAGTCATAGAAGAAAAAGAAACGAAAGGCAAAAGGACAGGAAGAAACAACACCATGATTATTTATAGATGATAGGTATATTGATAAAATCAATATAGGAAAAGAGAGAAAAACATTAGAATTAATAAGAGTTCTGGAATTAACTTAAGCTAATATAATCTATGTAACTTCTGTCTTTCTGAACTAAAAAATTACACAGAGCTATTTATAATCTAGAAATCTTATCCTTGTCTAATTTTAGAAACTACTGTTTTGTGACTCCACCAGGTTAGGCCAAATCAAGAGTAAGCTATACTTCTAGGCTTTAAAGGATTTACACACAATTAAACAACATCTGCCTAGTATGTATGCAAAAGCATGCTTTCCCAGAACATAATGTTTTTCTGTAGTCTAACAGTTTTATTTTAACTTTCTATCCTTCAGAAAAAGAGTAATAGTGCTGAAAAATTATTCTAATTTTTGATCTATGATCTAGCACATGTAACTATTAAAATTTGAGACTTGGCAAATGGCCAACATCTTTCTTCTCATATTGACATTAATGTAAAGAGAGACAGCTACACAATGCAATTACCCATTTATCTATCAACAATTTTTTGAGAAACTATTCTGCCCAAAATTGTTGTTGATCCTAATGATAAATGAAAAAAAAAAAACTGTTTAGTGTCACAAAATTTGCATGTTAGATTATAAATAATGACAATGATGACAATATCTGCAAACATTTAGAACATATATATTCAATAACCCTTTGACAGATACTTCTATTTCCAAATGAGGAAAACGAGGGACATAAAGGTTAAGAAAATTTCCCAAGGACAAATAGTAAAGTGGTAAGGTGAGGATATTAAACTTAGTCAGCTTTGGCTTAAATTCCAAGCTCCTAAACTACCATACTATATTTTAATGGTGATAATTTCTATGGAGAAAACCCAAACAGGATGGAGGAATATGAAAGGTTCTAATTTTACGTAGTATATTAGTCAGCTTCCCATCAAACAAATACTTGAAATAAATAAACTTATAAAGAAAAAAGGCTTATTTTGGCTCACAGTATTGGATGTTTCAGTTCATGATGATTTGCCCTGTTGCTTTCAGGCCTGTGATAAGGAAGCACATCATGGTGAAAGTGAGTGACTGGAGCAAAACCAATCACCTTCTGACCCAGAAATGAAAGAGAAAAAGTGGAAGGGACGTGGATTCCACAATTCTCTTCAAGGACACACCCTTAATGACCTGAAGATTTCCCACTAGGCTCTCCCACCTCTTAAAAGTTCCATTATGGGCTAGAGACCAAGCTTTAACACGAGTCTTTGGGGTACATTCCAGATCCAAATTGTAGCACACAGGATAGTCACAGAAGGTTAATGATATCCAGCTGCCCTTCAAACACCTCTCTTTGAAGGTTACCTCAAACTATATCTTCCCATGTCTCCCAATCTCAGTTAATGATTCTACCCTTCAGGCCAATGTGTCCCCTATTTGGTCTGAATAGGACAGGATTATGCCACAGTAATAAATACCCCCAAATCAGTGGCTTGACAAAACAAGTTTTCACCTTGCTTATGTTGAGTTCACTGCAGCCCCAGACAATTATCCCCTAAATGGTGTCTTTGCCATCCCAGTTGTTTTGATCTTATGGCTCTATAATTTCAACACAAGACTGCCTCACAACAAGGGAGAACCAGAGAAGCATACAGTTGTTTTCCAGAGCTTCAGACATGGACTAGCTCATGCCTGTGACACCACTCTTAATTCATCTATGAGGAAGATACCCTCATAACCTAATCACCTCTTCAAATTCTCACCTCCTAATCTTATTACAAAGGCAACTACACTTCAACTTGAGTTTTGGAGGTGACATTCAAATCACAGAAATATATGTATATTGTGATACACACACACACACACACACACACACACACACACACACACACACACAAAAATTATACCAAAGATGAGCAAGAGTTAAATGCAGTCAATGGATCCTAAGGTCTTGATGCTGTTATAGAAATGGTAAAAGTATTAATTTACATTAGACTTTAGGAAAATCAGGTATGTTGTGATTTCTAGGTAACTTCTAAAAGAAATTCTATGTAAACCAACCAAGAATGAAGGAAAATGACATAAGAAAAATATTTAATTTTTCATCAAGAAACTGCAAATTAAAACCACAATGACATAATAGCCATTCTTACAAGGTGAAGTTATCAAAAAAAGATGAAAAATAAGAAATGCTGGCAATGATGCAGAGAAAGGGGAACTCATATACATGTTGCAGGAAACAAATTACTGTAGTCATTGTGAAAAACTGTATGACAGTTCCTCAAAAAACTAAAAACAGAACATATGATTCAGCTATTCCATTACTGGGTATGTAGTCAAAGAAAATGAAATTAAGTATATAGGTTTATTGCAGCACTATTTACAATAGCCAAAAAATGGAATCAATTGGGGCATCTATTAATAGATTAAGGGATAAAGAAAATGTGATATACATACACAATGGAATATTATTTGGCCATAAAAAAGAATGAATCCTGTCATTTGCTGCAATATGGATGGAACTGGAGGATGTTATGTTAAGTAAAGCCAGATACAGAAAGACAAATACTGACATGTTCTCACTTATATATGGGAACTTAAAAAGTTGGTCTCTTAGAAGTAGAGTGTAGTAAAGTGATCACTAGAGGATAGAAAGGGGAGAGGGAAGGCTGATAGAGGGAAGATAGATAACAGGCATCAAAATACAGTTAAATGGAATAAGTTCTAGTGTTCTATAGCACAGTATGGTAACTATGGCTTAAAACAACTTATTATAGATTTCATAAAGAACTAGAAGAAAGGAGTTGAATCTTCCCAACTCAAAGAAATAATAAATGTTTAAGGTGATGAATGTGCTAATTACCGATTTGATCATTACACATTGTAAACATGTACTAAAATATCACCCTGTACTCCAATAATATTTTCAATTATTATGTGTCAATTTAAATTTTTTAAAATTAAAAAAAGAAACTTGACATAAAGAAATTTTATAAGATGAATTATAAAGAGCTAAAGAGATGGAAAATATGAAGACATGAAGATTAAACATCTAACACATTACAAATGGATTTCCAAAGGAGAAAAAATGAGGTCAGGGAAATATTTGAAAAAAAACAACAGTTGAAAAAATTTTCAGAACTGATAAAAGATACCAACATGTAGCTTCAAGAAGCCTTACAAATCCATAAGGAATAAATACAGAAAAACACCTCGATTTGTCATTGAAAAAACTGCAGAACATGTCAGAGAAAAGATTTAAAATTAGACAAAAAGAAATATTATACTATCCGCAGAAAATGAATAGTGGAATTGACAGTGACTATACTTAGAATGTCTCCCTAGAATTCTATACCAAATAACTATCCAAATAAGTGGTTAAGTAAATATTGGCCTTATAAAACAATGAGAATATATAGTTTTTTAGTAACAAAAATAAAATAACCAGGGCTGGGGATATAGCTCAGTTGGTAGGGTGCTTGTTTCACATGTACAAGGCCCAGGGTTCAATCCCCAGCACACAAGAAAAAAAAGGGGGAAAGAAAGAAAGAAAATAACCAGAACTTAAATATGCAAGTCAGAAGGAGGCTAATTGGGGTATATGTTTTAAGGACACTGTATCATCCAATGACGTGATAAAATTATCAATTAACTTTAGACATAGATTGGTGTGCCTCTGGTAATTTATAGGGTAAACACTGAAAAAAATAGCTAAAATAATGTCTGATCTCCAATGTAATAAGAAAACATTTCACTTTAAAACCATGTTGGAAGAGTAGTATACACATGGAACATTTTTACTGAAAATATATTGGACCATAAAAATACCTAAACAAATTTCAAAGAATTGAAATGATATGCAACATATTCTCTTACTTATGTATTTAAGCTGAAAATTAACACTAAATAGAATAGAAAACTTTACATGTTTAGTAAATATTTTAAATAAATAATGAAGAAAATACTTCTAAATAATTCATGGGCCAAAGGGAAAAAATTATGATATAATTTAGAAAATCATTTGAACTGAAAGACAATAAAATATCAATAGCTAATATACAGTAGCAATTGAAGGGATATTTACACACCTAAATTTGTATTAGAAAGATGTAGAATGGCTAAAAATTAATATTCTAAAAAATTAGCATATTAAGTTTATTAAGAAGGAAAAAATAACAGGAGATGTTAATGAGATTTAAAAAATCTACCATAGAGATCAATAAAATTGTTTTTTTTTTAAATTCATCAAGACAAAAAGGAAGAAGACATAAAAAGCAGTATTAGAAACTGAAATATGCAAAATGAACATAGATGCCATGTATATTTAAATCACACACAGAAAATTTTAAATGGGTTTTAATTTCAAATAATAACATAGGTTATTTAGGCCAGTGTTTCCACTAAAACAGAAATAAAAATATTGACTAAGATAGAATAGATAAAATGTCTCCCTAAAAGCAGCGAAGAGCTGACAAGATAATAAGGAATTACCAAACCAAATGCTAAGTAGAACATATAATTAGCTTTTGCCCTAAGAACATTTGTTACTTCCAGAGAACCCAAACAGTGATTTGATGGTTTCATGATGCAAGGTGAGAGCAGAGGTCAAAGCCCAGGATCGGCGCAAGACACCCTGAAAAGAAGATACCCCAAAACATTAAGCCAAGATACTAAGAAGCTACTTGTCTCTAGGGAAGGGGTGAAACAGAACAATATCCTCCTCTATCCACTGTGGTGAGGCTGAAAAAGAGGGGGAAGGCCAAATTATATCCTTATATTGTGTATATGTATGAATATGTAACAACAAAGCCCAGCATTATATACAACTATAATACACCAATAAAAAATATGGGGGAAAAAAAAGAAAAAGAGGGGGAAACAAAAGAAATAATCTATAGGTTGTGAAGCATTGACCAGCCCTTAGGTGGATTTGTAGCCCCATTTAAGTCATCAGTGTGGTGCAAGTAACCTCACAACATAAATTTATAGTGCCCTGTGTGGTGGTAAGTCTAATACAACTAAGTAGTTAAGTTCAAATTCTCTATGGAGAAAGGAATATCCTGGGCCTCAGGAAGTTTCCACAAATGATTTTTCAGAGACAATAAGAAAATCTTGAAAGCAGCTATGGGGCAGGGGTAGGTAACAGATTACTTTTAAAGGAGCAACAGTTCTCAACAACAATGGAAACTAGAAAACAGTGAAATATTTTAATAAAATGGAAACAAATCCAGGTACCTAAAATTTTATTCCATCAAAATATCTTCTAAGAATTAAAACAAATACATAGACATATTTTGATTAAAAAAAAAAAGAATTGTCTCCAAAACATGTCACTAAAGGAAATTCTAAATTATATCCTGCAGGCAGAAGCAAAATAATTACATGATTGTCATGTATGCAAGAAAAAAGAAAGAGGAAAGTCACTAGATTAGGTGCCTTTCAAGTGCTTTCAATATAGCATGGGGAAACAGTTATGTCAGCACCATAACACATTGTAAAAAGTATTGTACAATTTTGTAGACAAGATTGAAAAATCTGAACTAAGAATGAAAATGGGATAAAAAAAAAGCCCAATAAATGCCAAGTAGAAAGATTTTCAAAGTACCTGTCACATATGCACCATTCATAAATGACAGATTATGGTACCATGGTTTGTATATGATCTCAATGTGTCCCCCAAAAGTTCATGTGCTGGAACTTGGTCTCCAGGCCGATGGTATTAAGAGGTGGTAGATCTTTAAGAGGCTGGACCTAGTAGAAGGTAATTAGGTCATGGGGGACCACCCTTGGAAGGGATTAATGTAACTCTCATAGCATCGAGTTAGTTCTCAAGAGAACAGGTCATCATCATCAAGTGAGACCACCCCATTTGCTAGGTCCTTTGTACCTACAGCTATTTCCCTTTCCATTTTTTAAAAAATATTTATTTATTTACTTTAGTTGTACACAATGCAATGCATTTTTATGTTTACGTGGTGCTGGGGATCGAACCCGGGCCGCGCACGTGCGAGGCGAGCGCTCACCAAGTTGACACAGTACTGCTGGTAGATCTGCCAGACAACAGCACCATGCTGTTTGGTTTCTCCAGCCACCACAATCATGAACCAAAATAAACCTCGTTTCTATGAAATATCTAGCCTCTGGTATTTTGTTGTAGCAATAAAACTAAAGACAAAAACTGATCGGTTGGCAAACCAGAAAGCAATATAACACAAGAGTTTAAAAAGATAAAGTCCTGCCAGGCATGGTGGCGCACACCTATAATCCCAGCAGCTCAGTAGGCTGAGGCAGGAAGATTATGAGTTCAAAGCCAACCTTAGAAATTTAGCAAGGCTCTAAAGCAACTTACCAAGACCCTATCTCTAAATAAAATATAAAAAAGGGCTGGGGGACTGGGGTTGTAGCGCAGTGGTAGAGCACTCACCTAGCACATGCGTGGTCCTGGTTTGATCCTCAGTACCACATAAAAATAAAGGCATTGTGCACAACTAAAACAAACAAATAAATATATAAAAAGGGGGGGGGCTGGGGATGTGGCTCAGGGGTTAAGTGGTCCTGGGTTCAATACCTGGTACCAAAAAAAATAAAAGAAAGTCCTACTTATTATGAATGAGAATAATGGGAAAGAAAACAATGATCAGCAGTGGGGAAATAAAAGAATGCCTCTTTTTCTCTCTTTACAGGAGTTTTCTCATAGTCCAAATTTTGAAGATGAGAGAATCAACACACACTTAAAATTGCAAAAATAAAAACCATTATGTTAGCAGGAATGTTAAATTATAAATTTTTTTAAAAAAATGTTAAAGATGACAATACAATTCTTTTAAAATTAATGCTAATGGCAAGAAAATTAACAAGGAGAATACAAGCCCATAACTAAGAATGATATAATAATGATAAATAATAAAATACAGAATGTCCTTTTCCATTAGCTCCTGGTAAACACACACACACACTCCAACAATAAACTTTAATAGGAATGTACAAACCTAAAGAGAAAATAGAAGTCTAGGATATATGTTTTGGCAAGAGAAACAGAAAATTGAGTGAATGAGCTCAATGAGAAGAGTCAGTCACAGAACTGGAGATGAGAAAATAAGTCTGATATTTAAAGGTAGATATGTGTAGGGGATTTTCTAAAAGACATAAGGTTATAAGTTTGCATGTTAAGATAACCTCATTTCATATTCTGACAAGATTATTAGATTAATAAATACATGACAAAGTTAATGATGATGTATTTGGTGAACAAGACAGAAAACTATGAACTGTTAGCAATATTTTAAACTATGGATTGTATCTATTAGAATACTGTTGAATGAGTAAATGTTAACCTGAAACGAAGACTCTAATACCATGAAGTTTTCTGTACCTGTACATCTCTTGACAATGTCATCATTATATTCAATTACACAAAGAAGCTAGAAGGATTTGAAATGCAATCAATCACATTTTATACTAAATATAAGCACAGACATGATTTGGGGCATATAGTTAGATCTCACTGGATCAATTTTCCCATATGAGAAGTAAAATAAATCAGTGTCTTTCAAGCTTTTTGAGAGTGATTCAGAGTAAGTAAAATGATCCAGTACAACTAATCATGTATGTGCCTATAGGACTAAAACAAAAAAAGTTTCATAAAATAACTTGCTCTTACTGTGTTCCCTGATATTTTCTAGTCTATTTTATTATTGTTAATGTATGTTACAGCACACAAAATTGATTTCATAATAAAAAATGGGACATGAAAAATAATATACCAGACTTGCAAAGTTATCTGTAGCTCTACAATAAATATTTCTCTAATTTAGATACTGAATAAAATACATATCAAATCAGAGGATATTTCTGAAATAGTAACAATGATCTCAATGATAAAATTCAGAATAATACTAAATAACTGAACATGTGTTGAAAATAAGAGGAATCCATACAAGTAAGGTTCTGAACTTAAGTTCAGAAATGCCCTTAACAAGTATACAGAGCCTGGAAACAAGTTAAATGAAAAAGTCACTAGGACTTTTAGTTGACCACAATCCTGTTATATCTTAGTGGAATCTGCCAGTCTACCCACTCTTGGTGCACAAGTAATAGATTTTTAAATAAATATTTATAAACAAATATTTTGGTACTATGCAAATCAAATAAAATATGAAGAGTTTAACCTGGATCAGTACTTTTTAAAAATCTTACTTAATCCTCAAATAATATGATATAGGTAATGCTACAGTTTGAATGTATCACCCAAAAAGAATATGTTGGGACTTAATCTCCATGCAACAGTGAAGAGTGGGACTTTTAAGATGTGGTTAGGCATGAATGGATTAATGGCATCATCCCTGGAGTGGTTTTCTCAGAAAAGGACAAGTTTGGCTCCTTTCTGCTAGTATGCATTTCTTCTTGTTTTTCTCTCTCCTGCTTCCCTTTCTTTTCTCTCCCTTCCTCCCATCCTCTCTTTGCCTTTTTGCAATTGTATGATGCAGCAAGAAGTCCCATCAGATGCTGGCCCCTCCACCCTTGACTTCCTAGCCTCCAGAACCAGGAGTCAAATAGATTTCTGTTCATTACGAATTACACAGTCTGTACAATTCTGTTATAGCAGCACAAAAAAATAAAGGAACTATTAAGGAAAAGCTAGATATCCTACCCAGATCACAAATGTTAATGGGTGGAACCAAATGTTTGATCCAGGTCTTTTTGAATATAATCTATTCAGAAAATCTATCAGTGTTTATTAAACTCTCTATTTTTTTTTTTTAGAACAAAGAAAATTTATTTGAGGATAATCAGGATTATAATCTGGGGCAGACTCAAGTGGTCTTGAAAATGTGCTTCCTAAACTTTCTATTCCTTATTAAACTTTTTATTAAAAAATTCATTTGTGGCTCAGCGGCAGAGCTTGCCTCGCACGTGCGCGGCCCGGGTTCGATCCTCAGCACTAAACATAAATACATGCATTGTATTAAATAAATATTTAAAAAAAAATTCATTACAGCAACTATGAAATGACATATAAACTGACCACTAAATTTAGGTAAAACAAAATCTATAAAATGTTTAATAAAAGATAAGCATTTTAATTAATAGCAATAATGATGATTATTTCCTACCACAAGACTGTACCAAGGTCTCTCTTACTTGGAGATGGGTAACCATTTTAAGTACTTAAAATCTAACTCAAGGCCAAGTGAGGTGGTGCCTGCCTGTAATCCCAGTGGCTCAGGAGGCTGAGATAGGAAGATCACAAGTCCAAAACCAACCTCAGCAATAGCAAGGCACTAAGCAACTCTGTGAGACCTTGTCTCCAAATAAAATACAAAATAGGGCTGGAGATGTGGTTCAGTGATTGAGTATCCCCGAGTTCAATCCCCAGTACCAAAAAAAAAAAAAAAAAAAAAAAAACCGAACTCAGTAAATTCTCAAAAAGCAGACAGTTTACAGTGCCATATTAGGAAACAGAGACAAATGGATTCTTAATACATTCCTTAGTTGCATGTGGACTTAGAAAACATTTCTTCAAATTCTGTTTTAATATGTAAACGTACAAAATTTAGTTAATATGTTCATTAGAATGTCATTGGTCTCTTTAAACAAATGATTGGAACCATCAAGTGATCAAAACAATCAAACTTGACCATCAAGTTTGACCACTTCAGTTCTATATTAGAAATCCCGTTATCTTTTCAACATTAAAAATCATATTTTGGCCCAATTCAAGAAACTGTAATGTATCCTTAACATATACCATTTCAACAAGCCACTAGCAGCACGACTGTGTGAAGAAATGTTTTCTTTTTATCATTTATTTAAAAAACACACATATGCATCCTTTGTCTATATATACTTAAGAGTGGGAAATCTTTCAAGCAAGCTAAGAAGATTTCACTTTACTATGCTTTTAATCATTTTTCATTTACACTATTACATTCAACAATGAATTAAGATTAGAAAGCAAAATGTTGAGTACCAACTATTTTTTTCTGAATAAAACAGTGTTAATTACATTAATAAAACAATGTTTTATTCTACTACCATAACTTAGTCCTTCTCTGGATGCTCAAAGCTACTACTATATCGATACTGGCATACATTTTTTTCTAGTCTAAAATGGGTAAAAAAATGAATCGGTGAACTAAAAATCTCGTCACTTGTGTTTTCAGTGATAAACAATAAGCTATCCAGCACACTTCCCTCATATATATACCATACAATGATTTCTATCCTTATTACTACACTGAAGGGCTCTCTCACAGATCATCAAAACCTTTGTAACAGTTACAGTATGGCTTTCAAAACAATAAAATGTGACTCTCATACAAATGTGAAATGAAAATGTGGTGCCTTTAGTCTATATTGTGTGGCTATAACAGAATATCCAAGGCTGGGTCTTTATAAAGGAAAGGGGTTTATTTAGCTTACTGTTTTGGAGACTGAAAGTCCAAGATCAGAAGGACTCCTCCATTCAGCCTCTGTTGTGGGCTCCCTCCCCACAGCTGTCAGAACAGGGTAGAGAAGTATAAAAGTAAAGACCCACTTGCAAAGAGATCCAAACATACTGGATGCCCCCACTTTATAAAAACCTGCTGTTGGGTTTTTATATAGTCTAATATAGAGTCCCTTCCAGGGATGATGCTCCCTTGACCCAGTTACCTTCCACTAGGCTTCACCTATTAAAGGTTCCATCACCTCAACATCACCATGTGGAGACCACACTTCTAAGACATAAACCTTTGGGAGATACACTTTAACTATATCTAAACCATAGCATCTGGCAAATAATTTATTTCACCATTAATTCATGAAGAAACTAGTAAGATGTTAAAAAAATTTTTTTTTATTTTAGTTGTACACAATGTCTTTATTTATGTTTACATGGTGCTGAGGATCAAACCTGGGCCGCGCACGTGCTTGGTGAGCGCTCTACCACTGAGCCACAAACCCAGCCCTAAGATGTTAAAATTTAATGAGGATCAATGAGGATCTGGTTTACAGAGATTTGCACTTCCCATTCTCTAAAATTCATTTACACAGCACAGGAAGGGAATCATTTGCATTGGTACAGGCAGGAAGATTTGTACTGCTATAGTTTTCTGCAACTTAACATTTTTCCCTTTTTACAGAGTCATAAAACAGGCTAGTCAGTCAAAGAAAACATTGCATATGCCTTAATCAGAATCATATAGTCCTGAAGGGTCCTTTAGACAACATCTAGCATTCCTGATATATGGCAATTTCCTTTGTCCACTTCCAAGTCCTTGACAATCTTCCTGTGTAACTATCAAACTCAACCTAACCAGCACAAAACAGAAAAATGCTTGTCATATTTGGTTCCCATGATAACAGCACTCTTCTGGCTCTTCTTCTACCTCTCTTATTCTCTGTCTCCTTCATCAGTTTCTATTTATCTTAATTATTCACCAAAGTTTTAATTGGGCCTTACTCTGTATAGTCTCATACAATCGTGCTTCATCTATTACTCATCTAGGAATTACTCTCATACCCACAGCTCTAATGTCTATAATCCCCAGACATGAATGTCTATTTTCCATTTCCCCATGTTGACATCTTAGCAGTACTTCAAATTCACCAATGACCCAAACTAAATATTTTTCTCATCTAAATATAGTCTATTTCTGTGTTCTATAACTTAAGCCCATATTATCTTACATTAGAACTGTTGACAAAGCCTCCATTGTCTCCTCTCTTCTTCACTCAGCTGTCAAAGTTATATTTCTCCAGAGGTCAAAGCTTTTCTGAATTGTACCACTTTCCGATCTGAGTTCTTACATAACAGGCATCTGTTGTTTCAGGGTACCCACATACTTCCTACTCATTCTACTCCAGGTGCTTCCATCCAATTGAGCTGCTTCCAGCATTGAGGAACACAACTCCAGTTAAGACAATCTGAAGCTCACAATGACTAGTTCAAAAACTAGTCCCAACAGAGCTACTAAAGTGCCATAAAACTTCTACTAACGCTTCCAGGACAGAGGCACATGCTTTTTACTGCTGTAACTATATTGTCATTGCTATATTTAACCACCAGAGGACAGCCTGCTTGAGAAGCCAAGGCATATATGAAGCTTGGAGATGAAGAGAGAGAAATCTGATGCTGGTGTGACATCTTCTGAGTTCTAGCATCAACAAATGTCCAAAGCCAGTTTCCCCAGGATTGTTCAATTATACCTGCCAATAAACTCTTTTTGTTTAAGCCTGTTTGGCCTGGGCAAACAAAAGAGTACTAAACAATACTCCCTGTCTTTTCATGCACTGATTGAGCTATACCAGCTTCTTTGTCAGTATCAGAATATCATGCCTTCCCTTGTGCTATTCCTTCATTCTGGAATTTTCTTCCATATGCTTGGAATTCCCTTCCTTATGTTCTTTGCTTATTAAGATTACTTCATACTTCAAGGAGCAGCTCAATTGTCTAGATAAAACAATTGCCCAAGCCCGGACAAAGCAGCAAAGGACCAGATTATATAGGGATTTTAAATGATTCTGTGGCTTTTGACCTTTAACCTAAGGGTAAAGAAATGTCATGGAAGGGTTTTAAAGCATGAATGACATAATCATATTTTCTACATTAAAGTGCCACTCTAGTTGTACAGAGAATGAATTAGAAGAGGGTAAGAGGGATGATAACTTACAGGCTACTGAAGTAATTTAGGCAAGAAAGAACAGTGAAATGAGGTAAAGTGATAAATCCATAATGCATTTCTGTAATTATTTTATTTCTGAATAAATCTCCCTCTGTATTGCAAATTCACTGAGGGCACAAATATCTGCTATCACTTACCCACAGAAATTAGCAAAGTAATTTGCACACACTTTGTAGGGAGTCAAATACTTGTTAAACAAATGGATACCATAATCAATCTAATCCATAAATTGAGCAACTTGGTAAATGGTAGTATCATTTATGAAGACAGAAAACACAGGAAGCCAGTTTGGGTTTTTGTTGTTGTTTGTTTTTGAGCAAAAGATAAGAGAGACGATGAACTTTCTTTTGAACAAGTTGAGTATAAGTTGTTAATACATGCAACCACACAAGTAGATATACTGAGGCAACATACATGTATCTGGGGATCAGAAGAGAGAGCTGGGATGAAGATACTGACTTGAGAATTTGGGGCACAAAGATGGTAACTAACTTCATGAGAAGAGATGAGACTGTCTATAAACATGTAAAATGAAACCTGAGTATATATCAAAGACCTCAGGGGCATTTAAGGGCTGAACAGACAAAGCAGCCAAGGAAGAACACCAATAGATTTGGCAGAAAAACAAACATAGGAGGAGGGTCTCTAACTAAAGCCAAGGCAAGAAAAAGTTGTGGCAAAATGTATCCCATGTTGCAAAAAAATCAAGGAGTGAAAAGTTTAAAAGTGTCCTTTGGATGAAAAACACTTTTTGTAGAGCTGGTGGGGGTACAGCTGTAAACTAGTTTGAAGTTGGTTCAAGGGTAAGCAGAAGATTTTAAAAAAATGAAATCAGCAAGTTGTAGCCATCTTGTTCAAGAAGTTTCCCTATTAAAGGAACTGAGCTACATAGTTACAAGAGAAGAACATAGTCAAGGATACATTTTGTTCCTTTGTTGTTGTGGGCTTTTGTTTTGTTTTGTTGTTTCACAGAGCTCCATTTTAAGCATGTTTAAATGTTGATTGAAAGTAACCTTTAAAAAGAGGATAAAACTGAAAAAGGTAAGAGAATAAATAATAATAATAATAAAAAACCTGAACATAGTCTTTGAAATGAAGCACAGACAACAGGAATGCTTCTGAATAGAGATGGCAATACCTCTTTCACTGAAATCATACACTAGAAAAAACGGGTAGCATTTATAGATTCAGTTACTGAACAATCAAGAGACTGTACATGTGATAGCTTCAACTGTGTAATGAATATGTTGAAGTATAAACAATGAAAGTAATCTGTTCATTGGAATTTTTTTCTAAATTATGAGTTTAAGATAAACATTAGCATCTAAATGAAATAAAATAATTTTCTCCATCCCTAAACCCTAGACTTCTAAGGAAAATTTAAACAACCTGTATCAAACACCAACTATGCTTCAGAGAATACAAAAAGGGCTCTTCCCACAGCTTGTTTATTTCATTCAGGGTTGTTTTCACATTCTGCTTTATTTCTCTTCGTTATATTTAACACCATCTGGCATATATTTGTTTTGGTATCTGTTTTTTCCTACTAGAAATGGACAGTCCACAAGGGCAGAGACTTTTTCTGTTTTATCCACTATTGTAAAACCTGTTAAATAGGGGAGAAATTATTATATGAAGACTACAACTGCTATTGTCTGAATGTCACCGGCACCCTCAAATTCTTATGCTGAACCCTAATCCCCAATGTGAATAACATTAAAGAAGTGATTAGGTCATAGGAACTCTATCCCCAGGGGTAAAATTAGTGCCTTTAGAAAAGAGGCCCAAGGGAGCTTATTCCCCCCCTTCTGCCATGTATATAGAAAGTGCCACCTATGAAGAAAAATGCCCTCACCAGACACCAAATCTGCTGGTGCCTTGATTTTGGACTTCCCAGCATCTGGAACTAGAAGAAATAAATCTCTATTTTTATGAATCATCCAATATAAGGTATTTTATAGTAGCCCAAACTAAGATAATACCAATATTCACAAACGAAGACAGTAAATGCTAAGAGTATATGAGAAGCATACTAAAAATAAAGAGTTCAGAAGACTTAATCATCCCAGGCAAGGTAATTTTTAAAAAGGTATTAAAGAAATGAGGCATTTGGGTTGGGCCTTAAGAAGCAGGGCTGGGGATATATCTATCTCAGTGCTTGCCTAGCAAATGCAAGGCCCTGGATTCGACCCCCAGTACTGAAGAGAGGTGGACAGAGAGAAAGAAAGAAACCAACCAACCAACCAACCAATTTTGGGCCTCTTAGCTAACACTTCCCAACTTCCCAGTACTAAGCAGCCACTATTCTACTTTGTCTCTATGTATTTGCCCACTGTGAACATTTCATATAAACAGAAGCACATAATATGTGGAATTTTGTGACTGGCTTCTTTCACTTAGCAGGGTTTCAAGGCTCATTCATATATGTAACAACATATATGTATGTATCAATACATGTATCAATACTTCACTCTTTTCATGGCCAAATAACAGTTTAATGTATAGATATACTGTATTTTAAAAAATTCCATTAATCAGTTGATGGATATTTGGGATGTTTCTACCTTTTGATTATGACTAATACTTCTGTGAATGCTGGTGTGTAGATTTTATATTAAAACTTTGTTGAGTATAATTTTGTAAGATGTAAATTTTCATAAAGTTAAATTTGTTTTTAAGTACTTTATTCTAAGACAATGTTCTTTAAGTTTGCTTTAATGTTAAAACATTCTTTTTTAAACAAAATGATGGCAACATCAAAAGGTAATTTTGTTAATGTACCTTTCCAGTAAAATAATTTTAAAAATTTTATTTCTTGACCTCAAAGGTCTACTAAATGCTGATTAAAGGAAATATAACTTCTAAGGAAAACTAAGAGGTTTATCCCTGCTACGGTTGAGGTCACATACTATAAACAGTAGGAAATGAGGTGCACAGGCCAAAAGGTAGATTTTGAATGCAAAGCTAAGGAGTTGGGGCATTATCTTATAGTAAATAAGGAAATTAATAAAGTTGTATAAATATGAAATAATTGGCTGTAGGACACCCTCTTTCAAAAACAGTAGGAGAGCTACTAACACACAAAAAACACTGAAAGTGGTGTTACGAGTCTTGAGTAATCACTCCCAAAAGACTTTTGCCTCTGATACTACCAAAGCCACTATAGACAAGATTACGAAAGACCTCAAAATACTAAATCCAAGTTTAATTTTCAGTCTTCATCTTACTTGATCTATCAGCAGCATTTGACATAGACAAAAAAGTCTTTCCTTGTCAAACACCATACTTTTAGGGCAGGGGATGTAACTCATTGGAAGAGCAGTTGCATAGCATGTGTGAGGTCCCCCCCATGCCACCAAAAACAAAACAAAATAACAGTAAAAACAAACAAGCAAGCAAACAAACAAACAAACAACAACAAAAAAAACCCACCTTAGTCTTTTTGATTTCTTTGTTAGCAGCTCCTTTCCAGTACCCTTCACTGGTTCTTCTACACAATTTTTCAAACACGAAGAGTACCCAAAGCTCAATCTGCACACACTTTTGTAATATTCTTGTACAGTCTCATGGCCGCACCAGAATGCATCTTCTATAGGGTGGGGATCTAGGGCTATTTTGTTTATTCTGACCTCCACACACACCCAAGAATAGTAGACATAGTAGATGCTTGACAAATATGTGTTCGATACATGGATAGATTAATAAATGACTGTCTATATTATCCATAAACTAATAATGTTCCAATTTATACTTGCTGCCTGGATCTCTGTCCTGAGCTTTATATATATCCAACCACCTATGTGCTATTTCCACCTGGATGTGTGTAAAACATTCAAACTTAAAAGTCCCAAAGAGAATGCCCATCATTCTCCCAAAGGCTTCTCTGACTGGCTTCACTTTCTTAGCAAAGTGTAGCTCCAATCCTAGTTCCTCTACCCCAAATTTTGAAATAATTCCTAGCTCTTTTTCTTTCTCTCACATCACATACTCAATCTACCCACAAATTATGTGTACTCTGCCTTTAGAAAATAAGCAGCATCTGACTACTTCTTATTACTTCTGCTATTATCACTTATGGTACATGCCATTCTCATTTCTCCTGGATGAATGCAATGGTATCCTAACTAGTTTTCCTGCTTTTTGTCCACTCTACTCCCTAATTCAGTTTGTTCTCAGAATCACAACCAGAGAAATTTTTTTTTCCAGACATAAGCTAGATCACATCACTTCTCTGCTCATAATCCTGCAATTATTTCCACTTCACTCAGAGTACAAAAGCACAAATCTTGGTAATTGTAAAGCTTCAGTCAGTCTGGCTCTATGACAACTATGACCTCATTCCTACTACTTTTCCCTCACTTATTGTGCTCCAATTATACTGGTTCCCTCAGTTGTTCTTTCCAAAGGTCAAGCATATTTTCACCTCAGGGCCTTTTCCTTTTGCCTGGACTATTCCCCTCTATATTTGCATCCCCTCATCTCCTTTGGGTCTGTTGTCATCTCTGTGATTCTTACACTGATCATCATATTTAAAATTGCAATCCCATACCTACTTTTGTTTTCCTTATCTCTGCCCTATTTTCCTTCACAGCACTTATCACCAGCTTAATAACTAAATATACATTTTACTATCAGGGACACAAGCTTGAAGAGGACAAGGCTTTTACTGTTTCATTCACTACTACAGCTGACATTTAAATCAATGCCTGGCATATAGAGAGTGATCAGTAATCTGTCCATTGATCAAAAGCTTTCATTCCCACCAGGGGAATCATCTAGCCTGGGTTTTCAGGAAAAGATCATAAAGTATCTCTAGGATTTCTTCCAGTTCTCTGATCCCTAGAAGGATTATATTTTGCCTAGAAAGAAAAACTGTGCTTTGTCTTGTCAGCCACAAGGAGGAGTTGAGAGGAAGAGCTGAGCAAAGAGACATCAGATCGTGTTGTTTCCTTTGCTTTTTCTACAAGTAACCTCAAGGGGGAACAAAACTGGATTTGGAGTCGACCGTACTGAATGAATGATTTTTCTCCATACTATTTCTGAGTTACCTAGACACACAAACGTAAACATTAAAAGCCCACAATCCTTTCAACGGCCACAATGAGGCCAAGGGAATCAATCCACAGCCCACTAAGATCCAGAGGGTGTTTAACTCCACCACTAACCCAACTCCATAAATCAGGGGAGGAGTTCCCGTTAGCGCAGAGGCACGCAATTTACCTCTGAAGGCCAAGACGTTCTGAGTCGTCAGTACTCTCTGGCCTGAGAACTACTAAATCAATTCCCCTTCCTATTGAAAGCACCTACAATTCTTAAAACGGTATAAGCACAGCGGTCCTGGTTCTAAATCCTCAGATTCGGCCCATCTCGGATAATGCACGCACACCTGAGCCATTCGACACCGAAAGCAATTTCCCACGAGCTCTGGACTCACCGCCACCTGTTGATGCCCACATTGGAGGAGCCGGCGAACCAGGGGTCGAGGATGTAGACGCAGCGGATGGTGTCGGCGCCCTGGATGCACTCCTTCAGGGCGGGGTTGTCGTGGAGCCGGAGCCCCTTTCGGAACCAGTGCACGGCGTTCACCCCCATGCCCGGGGCACTGCGGGCCACCACCGACTTCCTCGACGCAGAAATTCAAAGCAGGAGGGTCCGGCTCATAACCGACACCTGCGCTTCCAAGAGAACCGCCGCACCGAAGGAGCGAGGAAAGGGCGGCAGAGGGGAGACAGGAGAAAACGAACCCGGGGAGGGGACGGGAGGAGGCGAGCGCGCTGGAGGCGCAGCTGGAGGATGAATGGAGCTTGCCGGGTCGGCGGAGTCCCAGTGTGACGCCCTTTAGGAGCCGGCGCCCGCTGCAAGCGCCCGGAGAAGACGCATAACTTCGAGGGCCTGGGACCCCCGGAGCGCGAGCCAACTCCAGGAGATCGAGCCGCCACGACGGCCCGAGCTGGCACCGGCAGCCCCAGGAGGTTCGTCACGGAAACCTCGCCCCACCAAGGCGGCCCGTGCGGAGAAAACGGCCCGCCTCAGCGGAGCCACGCAGAGGGCAGGGAGAGGACTCAGCCTCGGTCGGCGGCGCTGCCTCTCGGCCCGAGAGCGACCACGGAGGACGAAGGCGGTGGTCGGGGCCGCTGGACGGTTCCCGGCCGGTGACCGGTCCCGAGGCTGCCCGGGTGACTCCGCCGCCGCGGCCGCCGCGTCAGCGGCCTCGGCTCCGCCCCCGGCTCCTCATTGGAGGGCGCGCTCCCCACGTGACCCCCGGCACCTCACGTTTCTGAAGTGTGTTTACTACGCTGGCTCTGACTGGGGAATCTGCCCGCGCTTCAGTCGCTTCCCGAGAGGCAGCAACAGCTTCATCCCCTCAAATGTTAATCCTTGCCCAAATACTGGGCTCCCTGCCTCTGTCCCTCTCCTCAGCTGCCTGGTCGCTGTCCCCTGGAGGCACCCTTGGTGACCACAGGCCCCTGGCGAGGGGGAGGCTTAGCCCCGCCCCTGGGGGCTGTGAGCAGCCACCATTGGCTGAGGCTTGCTGAGACCCGGATGAGCACGGGGATGCGGGGAGCTCGTGGGCGCGCGCTGTGCTGGGGAAGGCGCGCGTGCGCTGTCGCTGCGTTCCAGAGGGAATGCGGGCTCGCGCGTCAGAGTGCGCGCATAGCTTTCTCCAGCGGGACCTAGCGGAGAACCCTGGAGATGGTTCGGAGTACTCCCGAGAGTTAACTGTGGAGCTGGAAGGGGAAGTTGGCGTGACAGGAAAGCAGCAGGAGGCTCCACTTAACGTTTCAAGGCCAAACTATGTGTTTCAATCCAGCGTTAGCCAGAGATCCCTACTTTGGAGTGTGCGCGCCTGTGACCATTTTTCTATTTGGCGCGACACCCTTGTAGGTGCTCTGGGGGTAGAGGGGTAATGGCAGGGCGGGTGCCAGGCATTCCAGAACCTCCGGGATTTCTTAATACTATCAATGTATCATCAACTTAACAGCCCTGATCTCTTGCACAGATTGTGGTTTAAAGAGATAGCTCTTTGTGACTGCTGTTGCCTCCTTTTCCAGGGGCGTCAAACTGCAGGCCATGCTGCGCTTTAGACATCTGATGCCCTTATAGTCATGCGAGGATTACTTACTGAATGAAACTGGCATTGTAGACAACTGGAGGTACAGGAGGTAATGTGCTGAGAAGCCAGCCCTCATGGAGTTAGTTAACAGTTTGTCTCTTACCTGTATGTGTAGTATTTTTTTCCCTCTATAAGACGCTCCACTTTGGAACCTGCTACTCACTACATCCACCTTTGAGCTATACAGTGTATGTTCTTTTGGACTTAAAAGCTACCCAATTTGTGAAAATATTTCTTACCTCCAGGGCAGATTTAGGAGCTCTCCAAACATGTCTGATATATATCGCTTATCACACTATTATAAATATTAATTAAAAGTACCTATTATAATAGCAATACCTACTCAATGATAGTACTTATTGTCAAAGTATTTCTGATTTTCTCCGCAGTGTGACCTCACAAGGACAGGGTCTCTGTCCAGTTCACTTTTTGTATCAGTACCCCAAACAGATCCTGACATGTGCATTCAAAAGCTAATTGAATGAATGAATGAATGAATGGGTACTGCCAGCTACCACAGCTACCACTGTGTTTCACAAAGTTAAAGGAGGGAGGTGGAAATGGCCATTGTTATGGGTTGAATTGTGTCTTCTCCAATATCTTAGAAACCCCAGTATCTGTAAATGTGACTTTATTTGGAAATAAGATCTTTACAGATAATCAATTTGAGGTCATTAAGGTGAACCCTAATCCAGTTTGACTGATGTCCTTGGTTAAAAGGGAAATTTGGACCTAGAGATGGACATGTCCGCAGGGAGAATGCCATGTGGAGATTGGAATTATAGTTGGTCACAAGCCAAGGAACTACCAGAAGCTAGGAGACACCAGGAACAGATCCTTCCTTAGTGCCTTCAGAGGGAGCATGGCCCTGCTGACACCTTGATTTTGAACTTGTGACCTCCAGAACTGTACGACAATAAATTCCTATTCTAAGCCATCCAATCTGTGGTACTCCGGTGTGTCTGTCCTTCCAACAAATAACAAATAACAGCAATAAAGTAAATTCAATGATCTAGGGAGCTGATCTGTCTGAATAGTCTTCTGTTCCCTCTCTTCTATTGCCAGAGGAAGAATATGCCATCCTTGTTTGTTTCTATGAAAACTTTTAAATCTATGTATACAAAACCCTTTGTTCACCATAAAGTGTTAAATAGATATTATTTATTTTTTATTGATGGGAATGGACCTTGGGGTAACCACCATGCAGAGCCTCTCGTCACCTATGCAGAAGATGTGGCATACAGAGTCATGCCCTCACTCTGATTGCCTCCTACCCCAGGGCCTATTATTGTACTTTTAAAAACACAGTGTTTTATGTTTCGTTTTAAGCAGTTTGAAAGTAAGCAGATTGTGTCTAAAGACATAAGGATTGTTTTCAAGCATCCAGGCATCCAGATGAAATGGTGGGAGTTAGAGAGAATATTGATCCATGAAGAGTTGACTTATGTTTGCACATTGTTCATTGAATAAAGATGGATTTCTCCTAACAGACAGTTGTGTGGGGGTGTTGTGTAAATTTCATGCAAATATAAAAGAACTAATTTATTATAAAAGTGTCAGTACTGTCAACTGTGCATTCCTCAAATACCAAAGGCACACGGATGATTACTTTAATATATATCTGGATTTTTTAAAATGTGGGGATTGCTTATTAATAATGGATAAGACTTACTGAGCATTTGCTGTGTGATAAGTTCTTTGATAGAGTATTATTAATCTTTGTAATACTCTTACATTTGTTATTATTTTGTAATAATCTATGCCTACTTTGCTGATGAAGAAACTAAAACTCAGGAACACGAATCAGTGTTACAGAGATGAAAAGCCAAGCTTTGCCTGTATCCAAGCTCTTTTCTTAACACATGCTTCAGCTCAAGGACACCCCCCATTCTTGTAGAGTGAATATTATGTATGAGTATTGTCAAGAATCACTTGTGAAATTATGGTAGGCTCCAACATCATGGGGGTAGTAGAAAGAATATCAAACCAAGAGGAAGAGGCTGGCTTAAATCTCAGCTAGCCATTTTTAGTTGATGATTACTATGGCTGTGGTTTGTCCCCCAAGGGTTTGAGTGTTGGAGCCTTGGTCCTCACTGAGGTGATGTGAAAGATGATAGGAACTTTAAGAGGTGGACCCTAGTGGGAAGTCCTTAGGTTGCTGACAGTTCTGTCCTGGGAAGGGATTATGAGATTCCAGTCTCCCTCTGGCTTTCTGCCTGGATTGTGATCTCTTACTCTCACATATACTCTCATTGTACTGCCATTTGCTATTAGGCCCTCACTAGAGGCCAAGTGAATGGGGCTACCTGAACTTGAACTTTCAGCCTTCACAACTATGAGCTTAATAAGCCTCTTTTCTTTATAAAGTCACCCGATTTCAAGTATTTTGTTACATCAACGAAAAGCAGACTAATATAATGATCTTGATTAACAAATCACCTAGGCATTTTGGGCTTAATTGATCTACAAAATAAAGGAATTGAATTAGATGATTTCTCAATTCCCTATGCTATTTTAAAATTCTATGAACCTATCTGTGCCATGGGCTCAAAAACATCTAAGAGGAGTCCTGTTAAACATTCCTCTAACTGCCAACAATGTTGGAAAAATCAATATCTTTTTGATTTCATAAGCACTCGTGATGAAAGTATGTCAACCTCTAAATCAAAAGCCTGTGTTGTCTCTTGACCCCATCCTGCCGTGGTGACTTTGGGCATGTTTTATCAATATACAAATAATGAAGGAGTGGACAGTCCAATCAACTCATTCAGCTTGACACTATGTGAATGTTGACTGGGTATTATAGTCTTTGGGGGAAGGAGTTTAAATGTATTAAAGGATTATTTATTTTTGAAAGGCAAATTAGGACTCAATGCATACAAAATGGACTCACATCAAAGATTTCACTTACCTCACTAATGAGGGACCCCAGAAGATGTTATAATGGATTAAAAGGAGAATCTAAACAGACATCATATATCCAGGTCATGCTATGGTTTGAAATTTGGTCTCCATTAATGATGTGGAGAGGTGGTGATGTCTTTAAGAAGTAATTAGGATATGGGGGGGCTGCACCCTCACCAAGGGATTAATGCAGTTCCCTTGAGGGTGGGCTGGTTATCTCAACAGCTGTTGTCATAAAGCCCAGTTGCTCTCATGTCCTGACTCTTCCACATGTGCTCCCTTGCCATTCTTGCCTACCTGCCCACCATGTAATGCCATCACCATTTTACCATGTAGCACGAGACGCTAGCAGATGTGGCTGCCTGATCTTAAATTTCCCTCTTCTAGAACCATGAGCTAAATGAACTTCTTTCCTTTATACATTATCCAGCTCCTGGTATTCTGGCATAGCAACAGAAAACAGACTAAGACAAGTCACCAGAAATGTTAAAATTAATTTGCTTAATATGTGCAAGACTGGCTTCTTGCATGGAGGAGTGAGGGGCAGAGATCTATCTGATGGTACTTTCAAAGGACAAAATCCATTTGCATGTTCATGGATCAATTTCATTTGCATTGCTGTCAATTATCTGTAATTTATAGAGTTGTAAAAGAGCTCAAAGACAATAATAGGCAGAGAATAACCTGAAGTGTATGCTAGACAAGAGACCAATAATCTTTTCTGCTCATTAAAAAAACTACAGTTTTTTCCATCACTCTAAAGAGATCTTCGATGTATGCCCATTTGAAAAAGAGGCCCTTCTTATTCTCCACCACAGTTCGCCACTTTCTTTCATTATGGCACTAACTGTCATTGGTATCTTTAAAAATTTTTTTAAAATTTGTTCTTTTTTTGTTATACATGACAGTAGAATGGTTTTGTTTTGTTTTGTTTTGTTTTGTTTTGTTTTTGGTACCGGGGATTGAACTCCGGGGCACTTGACCACTAGGCCACATCCCCAATCCTTTTTTGCATTTTATTAGAGACAGGGTCTCACTGAGTTGCTAAGTGCCTCACCATTGCTGAGGCTGGCTTTGAACTCGCGATCCTCCTGCCTCAGCCTCCCAAGTGCTGGGATTACAGGCGTGCACCACCACGCCGGGGCCAGTAGAATGTATTTTGACATATCATACATACATGGAGTATAAATTCCCATTCTTGTGGTTGTACATGATGTGGAGTTACACTGGTTGTGTATTCATATATGAACATAGAAAAGTTATACCTGATTCATTCTACTGTCTTTGCCATTCCCATCCCCTTGCCCTTTTCTCAATTCCCCCCATCTAATCTGTTGAACCTCCACTCCCTCCCCACAATTTAAGTCAGTATCTGTACCTCAGATAGAACATTTGGCCTTTGGCTTTTTGGTATCGGTTTATTTCACTTAGCATGATAGTCTCCAGTTCAATCCATTTACCAGCAAATGCCATAATTTCATTCTTCTTTATGGCTGAGTCATATTCCACTGTGTATATGTATCAGTCATTGGTATCTTTTTTGTTTGTTTGTTTACTTGCTTTTTGGCAGTCAATCTACGCCTGCTGCCACCCCAAGTACAAGCTCCAGGAGGGCAGAGATTTTTGTCTGTCATGTTCCTTTTTTAAAAAATATTTATTTATTTACTTTAGTTGTACACAATGCAATGCATTTATATTTACGTGGTGCTGAGGATCAAACCCGGGCCGCGCACGTGCGAGGCGAGTGCTCTGCCGCTGTGCACAACCCCAGCCCTGTCATGTTCTTTATTATTACCACCAGCCACAGTGCCTGGTTCTCAACCCTGAATAAATTCTTCTAGAGACTATGGTAACACCCATTGATCACATTTAACATTTTATTTAATTCAGTTATCAACTTATTGCCTCTTACATCCAAATTCCCTTTTCTTTGCCTCCTCTGTGTTGGTGGAACTAGACTCTGTGAGGATTTCTCCTTTGCCACTGGCATGATGGTAAACACTGTCAGTAGAGGGCACTGGAGGAAACTGCAGAGGGCAGGGGCTTCTCTTTCTAATGCTTGTGTGCTTCTGTTTTCTTTTTCTGGCTCCTACTCCAGGGCCAAGTGAGGTGCTTGGGGAAGGGACACATAGTGAACTCCCTTCTACCAGGTTTCAGTGGCCTCCTTGCTGCTCTGTTCCCCAGGGAGTCTCACAGCATCCCAGCTGCTGGTTACCCAGCCTCAGCCCTCAGCCCACCTGCACACTGGAAGGTGCTTCCTGTAACCACTCCAGCCATGGTCTTCTGCCCCCCAACCTTGCCCAGTGACTGGAGATCAGCTCTGTGTCAAGGCAACACAGCCAGTGCCTCCAGCCCGACCTTCCTCCAAGAGGTCGCAATCCCACCCTTCCTAGGCTACTCGCCCTCAGTCTTGGGGTGTTCTTTAGAGTTCCCTGTAGTCCTTCTTAATTGATCACTCATTGATCCTAATTATTTTATTAAACATTTCCTATTTGATTTTCTGGGTGGTGTCTGTCTCCTAATTGGACACAGATGCAATCTATAACTGACCCAGTTCACCAGAATATACTCATAAACAGTTTTCGTGCTTGTTTCTTATCCTTTTTCTTGACTGAGTGCATTTTGAAAGTGTAAATAGTTACACATGTGGCAATATAATATTGTGAAATCTTAGCCAATGCTTTTCTCCAATAGTTTTTTCTTTCCCCTCTGTGACCATCCCCAAACAGGTCATTGGATATGTGAGTCCTATTACCTCAGAGAGGCAGAACGAAAGGACAAAGGTAGTCTAATATTTTTGTTCTAAATTCAAGAATCTTGGTTCAGATGCAAATCAAAGATTTGCTGCTTACCATTCCTTTCCCCAATGCTGTGTAAAACTTCTCCAAGCTGGACCCGTTTATGAATACAAAGAAAGTAAGATTGGTTAAGTACATATGTTCTCCAAAATAAGAAGAGGGGCTGGGGTTGTGGCTCAGCGGTAGAGCACTCACCTAGTATGTGCGCAGCCCGGGTTCGATCCTCAGCACCATGTAAAAATAAAGGCATTGTGTACAGCTAAAACAAATAAATAAATATTAAAAAAAGAAAATAAGAGATTTATCTTACCTACATTTATCTAGGATCAGGTCCAGATACTGAGATAAGCTGAAGGTGATCTAAGGATAGAAGAGCCTTGTGTCAACTCCCCATCCGGAATCAGGAGTCTCAGGAAGTCCTGCCACTTTGTCACTCCTGCAGCCCAGCACAAAAGCCTGCATGGAGTGCCATTGCACAGAAGGCCCTGGAAGCCCTGCCAACCCCCCTGCTGGCTAAAAAGAACGGATAGACTCTTCTAGATGGGCTCTCTTCCTTGAGGGCTGTGAAAGTTAGCTGAAAGAGAAAACCAGCTAACCAAAGGGTATGTCAAGGGTGTGACCCAAAATGTCACAAGAGATTGTGACCAGGGGCCAGATGGGGACATGGGCATCTCAATAGATGCCAGCACTTGAGGACCAGACAGGATTATTCATAAGGCAGACGCCGTGTAGATGGCCTTCTTCAAGATGTGATCTTATCTGGGAACCCAGGTGCTACCTCAAAGACAAGCAGAGATAAAGAGTTTTTTTTCCCCCAGAATTCCTTGAGCTTAAATTTGAAATTAAAAAAAAAAAATCCTGAAATGGTTGAGAAGACCTGGAGTTGACCAGTTTTCAGCCAGTGAAAAGCCTGAAACTTTCAGATAGATATTAAGTTTAGCTATAGAAAAAATGATAACAGTTGATCTTGGATTCTGATTTGTAGATGGAGAAGTATTGCACTGACTGAAAAATCCAGCCAAGTATTATAGAAACTTCAAAGGCTTTACATAAGTTATCTGGCCAGCGTCCCTGGCTCTCCCATCCCCATCCTTCTCTCCAGCTTTAACCCCTCGCTGTCCCCACAGTCCAGGAGCGCTCTGCCTCAAGCACTTTGCACTTGCCTCTTCTTCTGCCTGGAATGTTCTCCTCCAATGTGTTCTCATGGTTCCCTCTCTTACTGCCTTCAGGTGTCTTCCTCAGTGTCCCCTCCTCAGGAAGGACATCCTTGTCCATTCTATCTACTGCCCTCATCATTCTCAAATCCTTTTTATCTCTTTGATTTTTTCTCCTAGACTTCATCAGTACCTAACATTATATTACATATTTATTTGTTTAGTTGCATAGGTCTCCCCCTTTGGGATAAGCCCCACCACACTTATATTAAATGAGTGAATGGATAAATACACCCATTACTATTAATAATACCCAAGATCAGTTAAATCCTTAGTACATATGTTCTTTTATTTCCTTTGCACACAGCTACGTGAGTTAGTTATTAACATCCCCACTTTGCAGACAAGAGAACTGAGGCCCAGATAGTAGTTAAGTTCTCATTACTTGCCCTCAAAAGTGGAAGAGACACGAAACAAAACCAGGATCTCTCAGTTCCACTCTCTTCTGTCCATGACGCTGTCATTTAGGAGCTACAATACAGGCACAAGCCCAGGATGATCAGAGCATTGTAGAAGGCAGAAGAATTTTGGTTCAGAAAACTTGGGAAGGATTTTTGTAGAAAATCACATTTACACTGGACAAATAAAAAAAAAAAAAAAATTTTTAAAAAGGAAAAAAAAAGAAGGGATTCCAATAGTTGAGATGGTTGCACAGCGTATTTACTTAAAATCTTCATGTAGTGAAGTAAGTGGGTAGATTTTCAAATATAAATTGAAAATCTAGTGAACAGTGGCAGAAACCTGGGGGTGGGGTGTGGAAGAGCGTTCATTATAACTGTAATATTAACACAGTCTGTTAGTAGGAAGGACAGAAATAATGGAAGGAATGGAAAGATGGCCCCAAATTGTACTGCGTGTTACTTAGAGCTATCAAAGTGCTTCTCAAGTGCTCTAGTTCATCCTACTTGAACCTTAGGTGAAGAGCAAACTATCCACTCTCCGTGTTGTTGTATTGAGATGGTAGCACTTGGGGAGAGGTCAGTGTAGAGAAACAGAATCTGAATGGTACTTATATACTTTGTATACAAACAGTTGTATGTAAAAAGATGCTATATATATGCATTATGAATTGTAATACATACTACTATTATAAATAAAAAAAGAGAAAAAAAAAAAGAGTTGCTTTGTATGTTAAAGCCACAAAAGAACTGGTAGGAGCTCTTTAAAGAAAACACACATAAATGACAAGTATCATGAGCTCAAGGCAGAGGAGAAAGAACAACCCGGCTGTCCTCAAAGCTACATTTTTAAACAACAGTTATTGGACAAAACTAAGAGGCAATTCAGAGAAGGCAAGGTTTATACATACGCGCTGGTTCTGAGAAGACACCGCCCAGCCGGTCTTTTTCCTGGCCCTCAACCTTTCAGAATCCCAGGAGAGCAAGTTATCTGGTGCCGGTGTTGCCACCTGGAGGCTAGTAGAGGAACTATAAGAAATTCCACAAGAATCCGGGTGTGCGTTCAGAAAAAATCTCTTTTCCGTAAAGATGCACAGTTAAAACAATAAGGCTTATGAACAAATTTAGTTGGAATATATCACTTAAAACGCATTCAACTTAATAACAATAGCATCACAAAGATAATGTTAGTAAAATAACATTTAAAAAGTTTAGTTCCCATTAAAGAAATAAGAAATTAAACATAGGACTTTACTTTTAAAAAAGCAAACCTAGTTTGATGTAAAGGGTATAAAAACAAGTTGAGGCTATTGATTTATGGAGACAAGAATTCAAAAAGAAAGGTCAGGTAGAACTCCACCTCTAAGATACATTAACTGAGTCGACAGGAGAAAAACAGGGATGAATCATGGATGGCTCGCTATGTTCAGCCGTGTTGCTCTACTTGGCCATTCAGATGTTGTGACTTAGAGGAAGAAAGTAGAACAATGCGGAGCAAAACAATGTACTGGGGAAAGGTGTATGAATCACCACAGGTTTCCTTTCACTGACGTCATTCCGGAATTAGCCAATCAGCTAGAAGCTGATTTGCATACACCTTAGTGGAAGGGCTCGCAAATCACTTTCCCTCCCAACACTCAAGCCGGATACCGACCTACGTAGCCTTCTGTATCCAACCCCCACCAATCCACCTACCAGCGGCCCCTGCCTCATACACAATTTTCCTCCAGTCTGCAACTTAATTCCACCTCAGCCGAGCTCTTTATCACTGTTATTTAGCGGATAGGAATCTCAGTCTGCAAAGCCGGATCTAGAGGAAAATTATTTTCTACAAATCAACTTACTTTCTCATGCCATGCCTCTTTTGCCAAGTTGGCAAGGCATTTAACTCGGTCATTTTCAGAACTTTCTTCATACTTCCTGGGGGGGCCATATCAAGGTGATGCGGCTTCACGTAGTACCCACATTTTGGGGGCCTTGGTGTGTCCCTACTAGTATCTGCAGAGATGGCCATTGTCTCCCACGTGGTACTTTCAGTTCTGGGTGCTATCTGCTGATTTTGTGTGCTGCACAACACACAATGATAGCTTGTTTGAATTTTCTTAGCCTTTTGCTGCTCAGGTCTCCCATGATCCTGGTCATGTTGCCACCTGCCACGGCTACTATTCCATCTCTCCAGGGACCCTATATCTCCTTGGGCCACTGCCACCAAGAAGTGTGTGGGACCCTGTTACTGGAGATAGTTCTCAATGTCTGGTATTGTTTTTCTGAGATACTTTACTTCGGCCTTCACATCTTAACCTCCCTCCTAATAGTTAAGAATCTTTCAGTGGTAAGCTAAGGAAATACAGTGCTAACTGACCAAAAAAAAAAAAAAAAAAAAAAAAAAAAAAAAAAAAAAAATCACTGTTATGTATAATTATAATGCACCAATAAAAATTTTTAAAATAAAATATATTGGCTCCAATGACTGAAAAAAAAATCTAGAAATAGGATTTGTTTCAGCTGGGATTTATTTGGCCAATTAAATGTTTTTTAATTGTAGTATATTCCTATATTCCAGGTTACATTCTGAACACTGGGAATATAGTGGTGAGAAAGTGTATCCTCTGTACTCCAGTCTATACACCACATGCTAAAGAAACAAGTTGTCTCTCCTAACACCTGTACAAAGTACATGTTCATGAGTAAATTAGCAATTGTTGCTATTTTAAGTGATTCAGTTTTGTAGTTTTTTTTTTTTTTTTTTTTTTTTTTTAATACAGCAATGGTCATGGAAATATTACTTGTGACCCTAAAAAGAATCTTAATGTTTATGGACAAATGTAAGATTAATGCTATTGAAATATTTTTATCAATGATAAGAACAGGTATACATCTTAACATTAGATAATAATAATATCTGCCTCACTCTTAATCCCAATGAACCCTCACCCCCTTCCCAGGCTCCTTGCTCTTTGGTTTCCAGATAGGTTTGGCTGGTGGGAGGCACTGGCATTGGATTGGAAAGCAGGAGGAGAGGAAAAGCCAGTGTTATCTTCACCTAGTGCCTTCACTCCGCTGCTATTTCTGGGACATTCTTTTTGGCAGTGGTTTTGATTCCTCCATGGTTACTGGAGACTGCAGTTCAGCCTTTATTATTATTATTATTATTATTATTGGTACTGGGAATTGAACTCAGGGGCACTCAACCACTGGGCCACATCCCCAGCCCTTTTCTGTATTTTATTAGAGACAGAGTCTCACTGAGTTGCTAAGTGCCTCACCATGGCTGAGGCTGGCTTTGAACTCGTGATCCTCCTGCTTCAGCCTCCCAAGTGCTGGGATTACAGGCGTGTGCCACCACGCCTGGCTGCAGTTCAGCCTTTTTAGGGATCCCAGCTCCTGACTACTAGACAAGACAGTGGCTCTCACAGGACAGTTTCTTCTCCAGGGCTGGGGACAGTAGGCTTTGCTGCTGCTAGTGAGCTCTGGGTTGTCTCACTAGACCGTTGGGCTTCTTAGCTCTCCTGATATCAATTGCCTTTGTTTGAAAGACTTTAAGAGGTTCCTGTTTCCAAGATAACCCCTAACTGATTCAATTGCAAACGCTTACTGTATGTTTCAGGATTAACCCCATTGGGATGTTACTACTGTCAAATCCATTTTCCAGATGAGGAAACTAAAACTGACAGCAAACTGCCCAACATCCCATATTTGTTCTCAGTGCTGCTAATGTCTATAAGTGATGAAGTAGCACCAGAAAAAACGATACTTTTAAAGTTGAATAAACATGGAAGTCACTGGTAGAGGACACAAAGAGGCCACCCGAGAGCTGGGAGTGTTCTGTTCCTGGATTTGGTGCTGGTTCATGGGAACGTTCCCTTTGGGAACATCCACCGGTCTGTACACTGAGGAACCGGGTACTTTTATATTTGTTAGTTTGGGACTCAGAAAACAATATGTCAGAGCATGTCCCTTGACATGTTGGGGACTTTGCCTGAGAGAACATTGGAAGGACATGGAAGCTGTTTCAGGACCAAGGTCCCTTTGACCTTCCCTTGTCCCCATCTACCTACCCAGGTGCAGGGGGCAGCTTTTCTCTGAAGTTCTCTTAGCTACCTAAGGACAGGGTCCACCAATAAGGAGAACAATTGCATTCTAATCCACCCCCCCCCAAAAAAAAACTTTATCAACCAGAGAAGATTAAACTCATATCACAGGAAGACAGCGTGAGGAAATCACCACACATACTTTGTCACAGGTTATTGCTGGTTTCCAAAGAGAATTATTTACAGTCTTCATCTGTGCTTCGGGATCATTCATTCCTCCTAAAAGTCACTTACTACTCCTCTAAAACTGCCTCCACCCTGCCTCTTCCCTGTCCCCTATGAAGAGGGTATTTAAGCTTCAACCTTTTGGCCCTCCTTTGAGTTCCATATTTTGTGTGCAGATTGTATGATAATGATTTTTGCACGCTGTTTCTCCTATTAATCAGCCTATTGTTGGTTTATTTCAGAAGACTTGAAGCTTCAGAGGAAGAGAAAAATTTTTGTCACCCTTATATAAGACTTCCATAAAAAGCTCATTCTCCATGTCAACTTTGAAAGCTTCAGACATCTTCCTTGAACTTCTCATTAAACCTGTTTTCCTCCAACACTAGCTTTCAAGATATACCATTTGTTCTTTAATTTCGAAGATGAGAGTCCCAGTCTAAATTTAGTTCAATATTATGGCTCTGTGGGATGATGATGTGTCAGACACGTGTGGGTGTTGGGAATCTAACAGTAAACACCAACACAGCCCCTGCCGTGGGGCAGCCCGGTGGGGAAGACAGCATGGAAGGGTACAGGAACCCGGATGCAGGTCCTGCTCAAGAGGGCGTTCACACAGGAAGGAGCTAACTCACCCTAAAGTGGAACTGAAACTACGCACTAAAGGTGAAGGAGAAAGGTGAGAGAAGCAAGGTAAAGGTCCTGCATGGAGAGAAAGGAGAGAGTGAAAGTCCACTGAGGAAAGGAAAGTAAAACAGGCTAGACGAGAAGGCTGGAGGACAGCAGTCAGAGAGCAGTCCAGCCAAGGGCAATTTTCAGTGAAGAATTTTCTGGTAGAAAAATGTTGTTGGTGGTTACCAATGGCTCTCAGGCTACCAATGGCAAAGGAGTATTGGGGAACAAGGTCTACCTTCAGGGGTTCCCTTTGGGATATCAGGGTGTTGGAAATGCATAGTATACCTTTGCATGTAGCAGCAAAGTGAGACTGTACCCAAATCTGTCGCTACCACTGTCACTGGGGCATAGGCTGGGACAAATGAGGACAGGGCTTGGAAGGAGGAAGCTGTGAGTCCCTGCCTGAGTTTTGGTGGCCATTATGTTTCTCCTCCCAACGAGACCTTCGCTGTGTCCTGCCTGCTCCTTCCCTCTCTCATCACACACAGATGGCTCTGTCCTTCTCTATTCCCGCTTCAAACAGAATGTAGTCCCACAGAGTTCCTGGGACTCCGTGTCTTCCTTGAAGAAAGCACAAGCCATGGGTAATACTTCATGCTTGTATGTGCAGCAAAGACAAAAATCAGAAAATATGCTCAATATAATCAAACAGTACCATGATTAGTTGAATCCAATCAAGGTTGTGAAGCAACCTGGGGGATGGAGTTGGTTTTCTAACAAATGGAAGCAAAGAACTAGATGATGGTGTCACTTAAACCCAGGAGGAGGGTCCACAAAACCAACCTTTGCAACTGGAAAAAGATTTATACTTGAAATCCTCAACTGGAACAAGTGACTAATTTTCTAAAACGTTGAATGCATCCATTTTTGGTGCTGGAAAAAATTACCCTGGAATTCATATCCTGCCTCAGGCCAAGGAATAAATACGATTTTCTTGAGATGGGAGAATAGATGTATTTTAGCTTTGGGAAGATGTAGAAAATTAAATATGGAAAGATCAAGAGATGAAATACATAGCATTAACACTGGTGTATTTAAATTTAGGGACAAACTGTATTTCACATTTTCAGTATTTATAATGTTTAAAATAATTGGGTGCAGGAGACTATATGAGAGATTCATCTTCTGATTTCCACTTGAAATACATAGTGGAGAAATTGAGTTTAGATTTGTAGTTTATTGCTGAAAAATGTAAGAGGATTTTATGGTTTGCCAACAGTAGAGTATTGGAATGTTTAAGAGATTCATTATATTTATAAATTTAATTTAGTCTCTAAGTATTTGGGAGTGTTTTCCTTGTCAGGGTAGGTAATTGATGTGCTTAAAAATAGAAAATTGAAAACGTTAAATTTATGAATGCAATTTAGAATGTTTTAAGGAAAATTCAATTAAACTAAGGTTGTAAACAGAACTGGTTGGAGGGAGTTTGGTTTGTTAAACTTGAGGATATTAATCAAAGTTCCTTATTAAAATGTACTAGACTTATCAATAGAATAATAAGATTTATATGTTGAATTTATATGTTCAGCTCAAGGGAAACTAGGCTTTTATTTGGTCATTTTAAAATTTATTTACTTATTCTAATTTGTTATATATGACAGCAGAATGCAATTCAATTCATTGTACATATATAGAGCATAATTTTTCATATTTCTGGTTGTACAAAGTAGAGTCACATCATTCGTGTCTTTATACATGTGCTTGGGGTAATGATGTTCATCTCATTCCATTATCTTTCCTACCCCCCCAACCCCGCCTCACTTCCTCTCCCTCCCCTTTCCCCTATCTAAAGTTGAAACTAGGCTTTAAATTTACTCTTTTAACACACTGAATATAAGTTTAAGAATAATCTTTTGTGTACACATCACCAACCTTCCATCTCCCCTCCTCCACAGACTATGAGCCAAAAGAACAGTCTTCTCATTTGTTTTTCTCTGTAAGAGTTTTGCGAATTGTAATACGTGCTACTGTTATAAATACAACAACTTTGAATTTTAAAAAAATGAATAAATAAAGACAATATCTGCTGGAAAAAAAAAAAAGAGTTTTACTATTAGCAAGATTGGCAAAAGTTTCCGGCTGTGATAAAATCCAAGAATTCAAGAGAAGTAAATTGGGAGCGTGGAGGGAGATGGAGAGTGCCCAAGGTCAGGACATCTTCCTGCAGGATCATCTCCTGCTAAGGGGCCACTTGTGTGTAAGAAACACACATTTCTTACACTGCCTTCTATGCTGAGGGTGCCTGTGAATAATGTCAAAGCATTGTTTCCTACAATGTTCAGTTCAGTTGTAATTTATTTCAGGTACATGGGAATTAAATAGTTGTGGGGAACGAGCATGGAAACTAACCATCCACAGAACTCTACAGACTGGAATGAAATTCCACAGCATTTGAGAAGCTTTTGAAAAGCAAAACTTTATCGAGCCGGGCGCGGTGGCGCACGCCTGTAATCCCAGCACTTTGGGAGGCTGAGGCAGGAGGATCACGAGTTCAAAGCCTGCTTCAAGCAATGGCGAGGCACTTAGCAACTCAGTGAGACCCTGTCTCTAGATAAAAAAATACAAAAAAGGGCTGGGGATGTGGCCCAGTGGTCGAGTGCCGCTGAGTTCAATCCCCGATACCAAAACAAACAAACAAACAAACAAAACAAAAAAACTTTATTGATGAGTTCGAAGTCAAATATTAACTCATTATGAATGAGAGAAAAAATGCAAGAACACCCAAGGGCAGTCATCATGAATTAGTTACTGATGACTTTCCTAGAAAGGTAGTGATGCATACTTTTGTGTATAGCCCATTTTAGAGCATTTGATGGTTGCTGTGGTTTGGATATATGTTCTCTAAGGCCCGTGTGTTAAAGGTTAGGCACCAGACTGTGGCACTTATGGGGAGGTGGTGGAAGCTTTAAGAGGTGGGGCTTAATGGGAAGAAGTTATGTGATTGAGGATGGCACTTAAAAGAGATACTCAGACCCCAGCCCCTTCCCCTCTCTCTTTGCTTCCTGGCCACCATGAGGTGATCAGGCCTCTTTCACCACACACTGCTACTTCCTCCATGATATACTGTGCTGCCACAGCCCAAAGCAACAGGACCCAGTGACCGTGGATTTAAACCTCTGAAACCATGAGCCAAAATAAACCTTTCCCCTCAATACACTGATTATTTCAGGTATTTTGTTACAGTAATGCATAGCTGAGTAATACAATTATGAAGGTATGCTTATGTTCTTGCTTACATCTCAGCTTATGAAGAACTATAATTTTAATGGTTATTAATGAGTGTGACAAAGGGATATTGTAAAATATTAACTAAAGTGTTTTCTAACTGCTCCAAAATATCATTTGAATATCTTCGTATTTACCAGGAGGCTTAGCCCCTCACACAGATGCGACCATTTCAATTGCCCCAGTGGGAAGCAGGTACACCAAGACCAATAGAGTGCAGACCCAAAATTCTCGTTTTTTAGATAAAACAAAGTAAACAAATAGACACACACACACACACACAGCCCAAACAGGTGTTTGGATAATTTCTGTTGAGTCACATGTGACGCCTGTCCCTTCAGTGATGCAAAGATCCCATGGATGGGAGTTGGGGGGACAGAGTGAGGGGAACCACACAGAGAGGATAAAGTTAGATAAGAAACTAAAGTTAGATATACTTGGAGCACTCAGAGCTTGGACTCCATTTTCAGCCTGGAAGTCTGGGAGGCAGAAGCCTCTTAGAACTGCACTATTTAGTATGATGGCCAATACCACTTACAGCTATCAAGTACTGGCAATATGTCTGACCCAAACTGAGATGCGCTCAAAGTGTAAAACTTAGTATAAAAGGAGAAAGTAAACTGTTCATTAATAATCTTAATATAGAGTGCACAGGCAGATGATGATATTTTAGATATTTTTGCATAAGTAAAATATGTTCCTAAAATTAGTTTCACCTTGAGTCAACAAGGTCAAGGTCCAACATCTTTGATATGACATAACAAAAATGGTACTTTACCTCTATGATCATCACAAAGCCCACAGCCCCAATCTGACCATGAGGAAAAAAATAAACTCCAATAGATGAACACCTTGCAATATATCTAATCATCCTCAAAAATGACAAGATCATCAAAAACAAAGAAAAGTCTGAGAATTGCCACAGCTGAGCGGAGCCCAGGGACACATGGCAATTAAGTGCAATGTTGTATCCTAGATGGGATCCTGGAACAGAAAAAAAAAGTCATGTAAAAGCTAAGGAAATGGGATGAACGATAGACTTGAGTTGATGAATGTTGATAAGGTACCAATATTGACTCATTCACTATAAAGAATGTACTATATTAATGTTTGAGATGTTCATAATGAGGGAACAGGGTGTGTCTATGAAGGTGGTACAGACAGTTCCTGTACTAAATGATCTTTTCCCTGTAAATTTAAAACTGTTTTTAAAAATAACATCTACTAAATAGGGAAAAAAAAGTCAAAAGATTAGTAACATGTAGAAGGCAGGAATAGGTTGGAGATTGGTCAGGAACACATGCAGAGACTTTGGAGGCAGTCAGCAAAAGCTGATTTCTTGACTTGGGTGGTAGTTACCCAGGGGCTCGATCTTAAAATAACTCATTAAGCTATTCATTTGTTTTCTGAGGTAATCAGTATCTGTGCTCTTATTATTTTAGGACAAAAAGTTAAAAACAAAGAAACCAAAAGATTAACTTCACTTGCTCCTTTTTACCTTAAAAAATACAGATATTAGAAATTTTTAAATTATGTATGTAACTTGCATTGTGTGTGTGTGTTTTTACAAATATATAATATATATATATATGTAAGCTTTACATATATATATATATGTAAAGCTTAGCCCTAGAAGTTTCCAGCTTCAGAACATTGTTACATTTTGATTGAAGCTTTCATGGAAGATGTTTGTCAGGCTCTAAGAGGAAGAACAGGAACAAGTTGTGTGAGTTTTCATGCCTCCTTGCTAGTGTTCCTGTGAGTTCCTCTCATTGGATGACACCATCAGGTACTGATATGATGCAGAGAAGACACATAATTCTCTCTAATCATGGGACATTCCTGATCCTTACCAAAAGAACCTGGAAATTATAGGACAGATAAATAAACTTAGGTCAGTTTGCAAGAAAGAAAAAGTACAATTTCCAAAGGCCCCACCAAAGGCTTAGAAACTGCAGAAGAGCTCTCAGTTTGGGTGCGGGTGGTTGTAGACAGTAGCAGAGACCATGCCAGTGGGACAGGAGGGCCTCGACAGGTGGCAGTATGGAAGTATGGCCACAGCCAAAGCTCAGCTGCCACTTACCCTTTTAACCAACATCAGAGTAGTGCCCAGGACCACTCCAAAGCAGACATTTCCCTGAAGGAATTCCTCAGGCCATGTGGTTGGCACTGAAAGAAGATGCTTGACCATGGAGCAGGCACACCTGTGTCCTCTCAGAAGTCAGAGGCACGCCTTGGCTGTGAGTCAAGCTCCTTTCAGGCACACTGGCTGCAAGCACTTCCTCTTCCCCTATATGAAGTGTACATAAGCCTAGCACAAGGGAATCATGCTAACCTTCCTAGCTTCTGATTGGCTACAGAATGGTAACTTCTGATTGGCTACAGAATGGTAACTTCTGATTGGCTACTCAATGGTATAAAGCTATGCTAGTTCCGCATTAAATTTGAGTCTGCTTCACCGAACCTGGTAGCACTCATCTTCCTAGACCCTGCTGGACCGCTCCGCGTTCCATTTGCAACATTTCCCTATTTTTCTTCCAACCTGCTTGGAATTTAGATAAATTCTTGGGAAGAGGGAACAAAGAAGACCCAGGGAAAATGCCAAATCAACTGAATATACACCCAAGGTGGCTGAGAAAATCCTCCACTGACTGAGAAAACCTAAAAATATCCAGACTGCTTTCTATTCTTAGGTGGGAAAGCTATTTGGATAACTCCCGGAAACAAATAAAGATGTTGGCCTAGGTGCCCCCCCCCACCCTCCGCCCCCTGGAAGAGTTTCATTTGAACTAGAAGTCACTGGTTTTAAGACCAAATGAGTGGTCACTGGTATCAAGAGCTGTAGCACATTCAGAAAAGGTAAGCACAAACTAAAGCAGTTTCCTTGAACCTAGCCATTGGAAAGATCAAAGGAAACCTTAATGGGAGCCATTTTAGGGGAAGGGTAGGCTGGCTCTCTTGTTCTGAATTCCTGTGACTAGTACCATGTCACCAATCGCAGGCTGGCCTGTGTAATGTTGGAAACCACATGAAGAAGGCCCAGTTCTCCCAGCTAACCTAGCCAGCCTGATTGATTAGCTTTGAACCTTGGAGCTGATGGTGATGTCGACATTGAATTGGTAAGCTTACCTTTCCCTCTGGTAGAAACTGATAAAGACCCTTAATTCATAGTCTGAAGATTTGTTTAATAGCAAGGACACAATTTTGAGCCAATTTCACAAATAAAATCTCTGTGCACTATCTGAAGAAGATTTCTTTATCTCTCTGTCTTCTGTCTCTCTCTCTTTTTCTGAAGCAGACATCAAATTACTTCCATGTTTTATTCCTATTATTTCTGTAGGCACTTGCTTATTTACACCACCACTTGAGAAAAATTTGTTCTTAAATCTCAGGTCCAGAAATTTGGCCGTGGATCAATTAAATTGGCTTCTAAGGTAACAGTTCTCTGTGCATTTTCATCTGCAATTTGGCTTTTATGGCATGAACACCAATTTTAGCGTCTTCCCTGGCCAAGTATGATAGGCACATCATTACAGGTAAGAAGCACTTGCTCTCATAAGGAACATTGCTTTGGCTACTTTTTCAGCGGGTTCTGGCCTTTGGACCACTTTCTCTGCAGGCAGTCTCTGGTGGTTAGCAAGCCCTGCTATATTGGTATTTTAATCTGCAAAGTGCTGCATAAAAGGCTCTCTCTTATTCAAGCAGCCTTTTAAAAATGTAATAGCTGCTATTTCATCTTGTTTGAACATCTTGTATAAGTACATGACAAGGCAATTCCAAAATCCCTTGTCTGCCTTGCGGTTTCTCTTTGACTGAAGAAAAATGATGAAAGTGGCCTCTTATATTTCTGTTTACAGTCAGTAATCCAGTCTCATTAAGCTGTATGCTAATTACTTTCTGAAAAAAGAGCTGAAAGGGCTGGGGATGTGGATCAGTGTTTAAGCACACCTGGGTTCAATCCCTGGTACCAAAAACAAACACACAAACAACAACAACCCCCCCCCCCCACAAACAAACAAACAACTGAACATGCACAGTATAAATGGAATGAAATAACTGAAAGACATATAGTTTTAGAGGTGATTTTATTTAATGTTATGAATGCTAAAACCCCAAACACTGAGCTGGGGACATAGATTAGTTGATAGAGTGCTTGCCTCACATGCACATGGCCCTGAGATCAAACCCCAGCACCACACACATACACACAACAACAACAAAACCACCAAACACTTTAATAAAGATAAGAATTTTTATATGATCTAATCTCTGTTGTTCTGTTTTATATTATTTACACTTTTATAAAGCTTCATTGATTCAAAAAGGGTATAGTATTCTTCCTAAAAATTTCTAGTTAATGTTCTCTCTCTTTAATATAGTAGAGATTGACCAATAATGTTTTTATATAAACACAAAAGCTTTCACAATCATCATTAGCTATTCTAGCATTTTACTCTCACAAATTGAAAATACAGTTATGCTTCAACAGAGTGATAGGAATTTGAAAATTTAAAGCACACACAACTTTTTTTTGCTATGAGTTATATCTAAAATGCTCACCTATACTTGAAAGTATGTAATCAGAGATTAATAATGACTCTGAATGATAGTCTTCTTCTATTATTGACTTTGTTCTGCTGGTTAGATTCAACAACAACTATGCAGTTACTTGCTCATTGATCATATGCACAATTGTGGAGGCCAGAAGTGACATCAAAGCTGTAATTCTGTTACTTAGCCTTTCCAAGGTCAAAGCCAATGCCCAAACAGATTTTGGCAAATATGATTGGGAAAATCTTTATTCCTAGGAAACAGTGATCAAAAGCAAGTGCAGGCCTTTAGGCAGGAGGCAAAGGGCAGCTTCGAGAAGGAAAGGCCAACTACAACAGACAGACACTATTTATTGCTCAAATGAAGAGGGGATACAGAGTTAGGCCAAGAAGAGCATTTGGGGATTGGGGCTGTAGAACTCTCTTATCAGTTAAAGGAAGCTAGTTGATGGGTTCTTCTAGTTGGTAGTTATACCTCAACCTGCCTCTTATCCCATCAGTAACCACAGATGTTTCAGAAGATGCTCCAAGGTGTGACTCCACTCTCCGTTCTGGCCCTTGGGGTCATATGTTTGTTAATGTTGTCTATGCAGCAGCTTGGAGAAGACCCATCCCGGCTACCACCCAGCATGGGAGGGGCCAGGATCCAGACAAGGACTCCACTAAAAGGCTTGCTTGCAAGTAATCTGTTAGATTCCAAACCCTGGGGTGTCAACACAATGTTTTCCAAGGATTGGGGTAGATGGTGGATATGGTTTCCTTCACAGTTTCTTCTTGTTTGACTCCTCCTCCTCCTTCTCCTTCTTTCTCCCTCTCTCTTTTTTAAGTGCTGCATATTGAACCCAGGGCCTTGCACATGCTAAGCAAGCACTCTACCACTGACCTACATACTCAGCCCACTCATGGTTTCTTCTAAAGAAGCTTTGCTTATATCCAGAGCCCCTCAAATTCTACTTGAATAGCCCTATTTGCCTCTACACTCAGTTTCTGAGGGCTGAAAACTAGGCACTATTTCATCACATTTCTGGGGGTTTCTTTCACCCTTTTCTCTATTCCATCCTTCTCATGAAAATACCTCTCTCCACTTTTTTCCAGTTCAACCAACCAACCAACCAACCCACCCACCCACCCACCCACCCAAAACCCCACCTCCAGTTGTAGACAGACATCATCAAAACCAGTAGGTATACAGGGTAAGGGACCAGAAGAGGATATTGTCACTAGTCATTCCCAAGTTTGGATGGTGTATTCATTTTCTGCTGCTGCCTGACAAATTAGCATAGGTGTCGTGTCTGAAAGCAACCTCCATTTTATTATCTCATATTTCTCAAAGTCAGAAGTCCAGGCCAGCTCCACTGGGTTCTCGGAGGATTTTTTTTTCTTCTGCTACCAACAGGAGAAAATTCCCAGCCTTTAAAGAGCTTGTGTAGAATACATACATACATGGCTCATGTGATCAAAGGAAGCCCACCCAAGGAGCCCTCCTATAGGTAGCCTAGCTCACATAACTCCCTCCATACTCAAAGGGCCTCCATTATGCAAGAGTGAGGGTCACTGGGGGTTGTGTTAGTCAGCTTTTCATCTCTGTGACCAAAAATACCTGACTAGAACAACTTAGTGGAGGAAAACGTTATTTTGGCTCATGGTTTCAGAGGTTCAGTCCATGGTTGGCTAACTCCATTCCTCTGGGCCTGAGGTGAGGCAGAACATCATGGTGGAAAGGGGGCATGGAGAAGGAAAGTTTCTCTGCTCATGGCAGCTAGGATGGGGGGCGGGGAGAAAGAGAAGGAGAGAGAGAGAGGGAGAGCATGAGCGTTCGCACGAGGAGAATATATGGAATCCTCAATGCATGTCCCCAATGACCCACTTCCTCTTGCCACTCCCCACCTACCTAGAGTCACCACCCAGTAATCCATTCAAATTATCAATCCACTGATTAAGTTACAGTGCTCAAGATATAATCATTTCATCTCCTGTATTAACATGTGAACTTTTTTTTTTTTTTTTTGGTGGGGGTCATTTTCTATCCAATAGTGGGAGTCATTCTTAAAATTTTGCCTACCACACATGCAGGTCAGAATACAGAATTTGATTTATCTTTCCTCTTTGAGATTTGGGTTTAACAATGCTGAGCAGAGCTGAGGAATCTCTTTCACAAGCCCTCAGTGTGATTCCGAGGTAGACACCCCATTTGGGGAGATAAATAACCCCCAAAGGTCTGCAGTATGTCATGTTTTATTCTCATAATAACTTTCTGATAAATATTGTTCTTTTCCATTTTTTAAAGGTGATGAAACTGAAATGCAAAGAAACTAAGCAACTTTGCAAGATCTCATATGTTGGGAGAAGCTAAGTTTAGAATTTAGGGAAGTAAGGTTTGCAAAACTGCATGGCCCTTTACTCTTACAAATGCATTAATATGAACAAAATGACAGAGAGTTTTCTGAGAGCCCATCGGGAAGACCTATACTTAGTAGGACTAGGGTGATGGGCAGGAATCCCAAATTGAAGATACTAATAGACATGCTCAATAGTAGTTAAATTTAACTTCTCTTGGACAAAGTTAGATTTCATTTACTTCATATGTCTTTAGCTGGTTACCATTGTTTAGGTCAATTGAACATATTCTATTGCAAGTCTTTTACTCTTTAATTCATTTTGAAAATATTAATAAATTTATTTGAGCAAGAAAAATATTTGAACATGAGGTTTGGGTTTATCCATGTTGGTGGAGTTTGTAGGAGAAATTTCATGTGGAGAAACAGATGAATACTTAGCAAAATTCAGAAACTATTACAATGTCAGGACTGTGGACACTTCCTAGAGTTTAAAGGGAGTTGATGGCCCTTTTAAGCAGGGGACTGAACCCATTTATATTTTTAAAAGAAGAGACATCTCTTTGGAAGGAATGGAATATTGACTCAAGATGGTTAGGCCAGGCAGTGAGACCACCCTAAGCAAAAAGTAATGAGATGAGTGGAAGCAAAGAGAGAAAGAAAGTAACAAGTTTAAAAAGGAATGGGACTGTGGGACTTCTCGTGGCATATGCAGCCCTGCAGAGCCTGGGTGGGGATGCTGGGGATTTAGGAGCAGTAATTTGACACAGAGCCTTCTGGTGTCAAGTTAAGGGCTTTGCAACACAAACCAGGATCTTTATCACAATAAGATCAAATTAAGGTGAGAGGCCTGTTGAGAGGCAGTGGTAGGAGGTAAAGTGTCCTGCACAGTGGTCACAAGCCACTGGAGGTGATTTACCATCACTTTCTGGTGACTCTGATTCACTTTAGATATTCTGGGACAAAGACCAATTTAGGTCTCTCTCTCCATTCTACTGTTGGTTCCAGAAGCTTCTCCCTAATAGCCACCTGACTTGCTTTCTCATTTCCTTAGGTTCCCTGCTGAAAATGGGGAGGAAGAATTACTGGTGAAAACCAGGGGTTGCTCCTTTGCATAGTTGTAGAGAGCAGGCCATGCCTGGCTGAGTTACTCCATGAGGTATAGAACAGCAGTTTTCAGGCTGATCCTTACCCCAAGTTACTCCAGTTTATAAAGCAGTAGTTTTTGCCATGAGTTACTCCTTTTTGTCTTAAAAAAATTTTTTAGCTGTAGATGGCCACAATATCTTTATTTATTTTTTTAATGTGGTTCTGAGAATCAAACCCAGTGCCTTGCACATCCTGGGCAAGTGCTGTACCACTGAGCCACAACCCCAGCCCAAATTACTCCATTTCGAGTGTAAGTAATTAGGTGGAATGACTCTACACCTTGTTGATACAAGTAAGCAGCCACTATCTGCCCAGCAAAACCATAAGGCACAAACTGGTAAATTAATCATGCTAAGGAAAATGACCCCACCTCTGAATGAATTAATCAGAAGCACATGGATACATGGCTATATCAGACTTGTATTAAAAAAAAAAAAAAAACAACAGGCCTATGAGCTTATCCAACACACAAGAGCACTGAATGAGGCAATCTCTTATCTGAGACCCATAAAAGGAGGAGCACACCAAGACTGGACACTGTGGCACACTGACCCCCAATCACCTGGTCACTCGTCTGGAGCCTTGCCCAGGAAAGTCACCACAGAGATGAATCTTTGAATCTCTGCCCTAGAGCTTCAGCACAGTGTGGTTTCTGTGGCCCCTGAGGACCACACAGGGCCCACTCCAAGCTGACATCTTAAACTGACACTCCAAGCTGATACTCTGAAACAGCCTTCAGTCAGGACCCTGGCCTAGAATAAGTTCCTTAGCTTTGACAGCACTGCAGGCCTTTGCAATTGTATCTGCTCTCTGCCTTTAATCTTATTTCAGTCTCCTGAAGCCCTGTGGCTGCCTTAACCCTTTTTTAGCTTTTCAGTAACATACTAACACACACACATATGTTATATACATACACACACACATATACATATAATTGTGTGAAGTGTGATATGTGACTGATGTGTCACTTGAGTGTTATAGATATTAGTAGTTAAGATTGGAATAAAATAACTTGTGTTTGCTCAGCTTATGACTATCTGGTGAGCCGTGAGTATTCAGTAAAAGTGGTACAGCCCATGAATTTATTGTTATTCAATAAATTCTGACATTGTGGAAAGACACGAGCAAGTTTATTCTATATTAATGGCATAGCTTGCTCATGACAATAGTATTTTGGGAAACAAGGAAAAAGGAATTAAATCTCTCAGTTTTGAAATTTTATTATTTTGGCTACTATGTCATTTATCATTTGCTATATTCTGTACATTTTGAAAAGATTCAAATTTTTATTGCTTTTGTTGAATACTTAATAGCTGTGAATTAATAACTATAATGCGCATGTGAGTTTAAAGAGTAATAACACATATGTGCAGCACCTGGTTTAAAGACAGACTATTACCAGTGGCCTTGAAGTCACTCCGTGCCTCTGATTCCTTCCTCCTTCCTCCTTCCCAAAGATAACAAATGTCTGAATTTTGTGTTTATTATGCCCTTATTTTTCTTTAAGATTTTATTATATATCATTCTCTAATCCACATGTGGCTGAGTTTCCTGCATTTTTGAACTTCATGTAAGTCGAATGACACTGAATCTCATCTTCTGTCACTGGGTTTTGTTGCTCACCTTGTGCTTTTGAAATCCAGCTGAGTTCCCTCATTTTCATTGTTGGATTCATATTCTATTTAAAGAGCAAGGCACGCACAGAAAGGCCAAGTACTGCATGTTCTCATCTATATGTGGAAGCTAAAAAGAATTAAATTCATAAAAGCAGAGATCAGAATGTGGTGGTCGTTAGAGGCTGGGGATGGGGGAGATGGTCTTGGTCAAAGCATTAAACCCTTCTGTTAAACAGGCATGATAAGTCCTTGAGTTGATGAAGATGCCATCTAGCTGATTCAATCATTCCATGTTGTATGCATTTCTCAAAGCATTGCTTTGTACTTCATAAATGTATACAATTTATCAATGTCCAATAAAAAATAAATTCTTGAAAAACAGGCTACCATCTACTTATGCATTCTTTCATCAATGGTAAATTTCCTCTTAAAGTTATTATAGTAATGCAGCCACATCAATGTTTACAGCAGCACAATTCACAATAGCTAAATTGTGGAACCAACCTAGATGCTCTTCAGTAGATTGATGGATTAAAGAAAATGTTGTACGTGTACACAATGGAATATCACTCAGCATTAAAAGAGAATAATAAAATCACGGCATTTGCAGGTAAATGGACGGAGTTGGAGAATATCATGCTAAGTGAAGTCAGCCAATCCCAAAAAACCAAATGCAGAATGTTTTCTCTGATATGAGGATGCTGATCCATAATGGGGACGAGGGGGAGCATGGGAGGAGTGGCGGAACTTTAGATAGAGCAAAGGGGAGGGAGGGGAAGAGAGGGAGCAGTGGGTAGGGAAGACGGTGGAATGAGATGGACATCATTACCCCAAGTACATGTATGAAGACACTAATGGTGTGACTGTACTTTGTGTACAACCAGAGATATGAAAATATGTGCTCTATGTGTGTACTATGAATTGAAATGCCTTCTGCTGTCATACACAACAAATTAGTTATTATAAACATTGCTGCTTTAAGCATCTTTTCTTCTGATATTTATGTATAAGAGTTTCTTCAGGAAATAGGCTGAGAAGTAGTTTTGCTGAGTTATAGTGTCTGTGCATCTTCGAACTTATTAACCAGTGTCAAAGTATTTTTCAAACTGGTAGCATTCCTTTCTACTTCCACTAGAAAAGCATGTAAGTATCTCTTGTTCCTTGACTCCAAAACAAAAAAAAAAAAAAAACAAAATAAAAAACAACAAATTTGATGAGATAATCTCATTAGAGTCTTGGTGAGAATAAAGGCGAGAATCTTTTCATATGTTTGTTGGCCATTGGATTTTTCCTCTATGATGTTCTTGTTCGAGTTTTTTTCCCATTTCAAAATTGTGTTTTGCCTTTTCTTTACTGATATTTTGGAATTCTTCACATATTTTGGATAATAGTCTTTTGTTGGTTGCATATCTTGTAATTTTCCCCCAGGTATGTAGTTTTTTTCTTATGGTATTCTGAAGAACAGGAATTCTGCATTTTATTGTAGGTGAATTTATTTAATCTTTTTCCTTTATTGTTTGTGTGTTACTTCAGAAATCTTTTCCTCTTCCAGGGTTTTAAGCACATTCTGCTTGTTTTCTTAGAGATTTATAGCTTTCCCCTCTACATTTAAGCCTTGAACTTGAGACGTGAGATGGAGGTTTAGTCACATTTTATTCAATATGGACAACCTGTTGTATGGGCGCTCCATTTCTCACTGTACTCTGTAACCCATCTGTGCTAGGTTCCAAAATTGGCTATGATCATTCATCCTCTTTCTGTATGTATCCTACTCTACCCTTCAGGAGGTAATATCTAATTTTCTTCCCCATGAATCTGGGCTCATCTAGCAACTTGCTCTAACACAGAGAGAGGCCCCATAGGAGGGAATTTAGGCAAACCAGCAAACATTGTCACCAAGGCCCCCACCATGCCAGGGCAGTCCTTTGGGACTGAATTTCAGCAAGTAGCTGAATGGGGCTGCATGACTGAGTCACAGGGAAACAGAATAACTGGCCACTCCATCCACAGAATTATAAGACATCACAAAATGTTTTCTGTTAGGGGGTGACTTTTGGCATGCAATAGGTAATTTCTCCATAAGAAACCAAGTTTCCATGTATGTTGGAGTCTGTTTCAGGGTGGTCTAATCTGTTTCGTTAGTCAATTTATTGCCATTACAGTCTGATAGGGCAAGAATGTCTACCTGGTTTTTCTTTTCTTTTTATTGGTTCTTTTTAGTGTTATATATATATATAAAATGATAGGCTTCATTTTGACGTGATTATGGAAGAATGGAATATATTTGCTCAAATTCAGTCCCCAGTACTTTCCCTTTCCCTCCCCTCCTCCTTGCCCTTGTTTTTGTCTCCCTACTGATCTTTCTGCTATTTACTTATCATTTTTAAAAAAACGAGTGTCTTGTAAATATACACGAGGTGAGGTTCACTGTGGTATATTCATATATACACATAGGAAAGTTAGGTCAGATTCATTCCTCTGTCTTTCCTTATCCCATCCCTCTTCCCTCCTCTTCCTTCCCCTTTGTCTACTCCACTGATCTTTCTTTTATTCATTTTTTATCCCCGCCCCCCCCCCCCCCATTTTGGATCAGTTTCTACATATCAGAGAAAACATCTGATCTTGGACTTTTGGGGATTGGCTTATTTCACTTAGCATCATAGTCTTCAGTTCCACCCATTTACTGGCTGAATAAAGTCATTCTTCTTTATGGCTGAGTAATTCTCCATTGTGTATATATACCATATTTTCTTTATCCAATCGTCTGTTGAAGGCACAACCTAGGTTGGCTCTATAGTTTGGCTATTGTGATTTTGAGCTGCTATAAACATCAATGTGGCTGCATCATTATACTATGCTGATTTAAATCCTCTTGGATTTGTACCAAACAGTGGGATAGCTGGGTCATATGGTGGTTCCATTCCTAGTTTTTTGAGGAATCTCCATATTGTTTTCCAGAGTGGTTATGCTAATTGCAGTCCCACCAGCAATGTATGAGTGAGTGTACCTTTCCCCCCATACCCTCACCAACATTTATTGTTATTTTTATACTTGATAATGCCATTCTGATTGGAGTGAGATTAAATATCAATGTAGTTTTAATTTGCATTTCTCTAATTGCGGGAGATATTGAACATTTTCATTTTTTTTGTTGTTTATTTAATTATTTATTTACTTATTCATAATGCACATATATAGCATCTCTTTTTACATACAACTGCTTGTATACAAAGTATATAAGTACCATTCAGATCTTCAATCATGCATTTAGGATAATGATATCCATCTCATTCAACCACCAATTTGTTTTTCCTCCCCTCCCTCCCTCCCCCCTTGCTCCCTCCCTTCCCCTCCCTTTCCTTTGACCATTCTAGTGTTCCTCTAATCCTCCTATGTACCCCCATCCAACAACCCTGTGGACTAGCCTCCTTATATCAGAGAAATTTGGTATTTGGATTTTTGAGATTGACTAATTTCACTTAGCATTATATTCTCCAACTTCATCCATTTATCCATTGCATCCTGCAAATGCCATTATTTTATTCTCTCTTATTGCTGAGTAAAATTCCAGTTTGTATATAAACCACATTTTCTTTATCCACTCATCTACTGAGGGACATCTAGGTTGGTTCCACAACCTAGCTATTGTGAATTGTGCTGCTATAAACATTGAAGTGGCTGTGTCACTGTAATATGCTGTTTTTAAGTCCTTTGGGAATAGACCCAGGAGTGGGATGGCTGGGTCATAGGGTGGTTCCATTCCAATTTTTCCAAGAAATCTCCATACTGCTTTCCATAGCGGTTCCACCATTTTGCAGTCCCACCAGCAATGTATGACTGTGCCTTTTCCCCCCACATCCTCTCCAACATTTATTGTTGTTTGTGTTCTTGATAGCTGCCATTCTGACTGGAGTGAAATGAAATCTTAGAGTAGTTTTGATTTGCATTTCTCTAATTGCCAGCGATGTTGAGCATTTTTTCATGTATTTGTTGATCAAATGTGTATCTTCTTCTGAGAAGTGTCTTTTCAATTCCTTAGCCCATTTATTGATTGGGTTATTTGCTTTTTTGGTGTTAAGTTTTTTGAGTTCTTTATATATTCTAGAAATTAGTGCTCTATCTGATGTGCATGTATTAAATATTTGTTCCCAATTAGTTGGCTCTCTATTCACCTCACTGATTGTTTCTTTTGCTGAGAAGAAGCTTTTTAGTTTAAATCTATCCCTTTCATTAATTCTTGGTAATAGTTCTTGCACTACAGGATTCTTATTAAGGAACTTGGGGCCTAATCCGACATGTTGGAAATTGGAGTTCATATATTTTTTGACCACTTGTATTTCTTTTGTGCGGGGGTGACCAGGGATTGAACTCAGGGGTACTTGACCACTGAGCCACATCCCTAGCCTCATTTTGTATTTTATTTAGAGACAGGATCTCACTGAGTTGCTTAGCACCTTGCTTTTGCTGAAGCTGGGTTTGAACTTGCCATCCTTCTGCCTCTGCCTCCTCAGATGCTGGGATTACAGGCATGTGCCACCGTGTCTGGCAACCACTTGTATTTCTCCTTTTAGGAAGTGTCTATTTAGTTCCTTTGTCCATTGGTTATGGGTTATTACTATTATTATTATTTTGGTGCTGTTTTTGAAATCACTATATACCCTGGATATTAATACCCTATCTGAGGAGCAGGTAACAAAGATTTTTTTTTCCATTCTGTTGGCTCTCTCTTCATGCTCTTTTTTGCCTCTGCTGTGAACAAAGTTATTTTTATTTGATGCCATCCCACTTATTGATTTTTGATTTTACTTCTTGTGCTTTCAGAAGCTATTAAGGAAGTCAATTCCTGAACCAACGTGTTGGAGTGTTGGGCCTACATGTTGTAGGGTCTCTGGTCTAAGGCCTAGGTCTTTGATCCACTTTGAGTTGAGTTTTGTGTAGGATGAGAGATAGGGGTTAAATTTCATTCTACTACATATGCGTTTCCAGTTTTCCCAGCATCATTTATTAAAAATGCTCTTTTCTACAACATATGTTTTTTGGCACCTTTGTTTAGTAATCAGATAACTGTATTTTTGTGGGTTTGTTTCTATGTCTTCCATTCTATTCTATGGGTCTTCATGCCTGTTTTGGTGCCAGTACCATGCTGTTTTGTTACTATAGCTTTGTAGTATAATTTGAGGCCCAATATTGTGATGCTTCCTACTTTGCTTTCCTCATTATGTATTTGCTTTGGCTATTCTGGTTTCTTATATTTACAAATGAATTTCATGACAGATTTTTCTATTTCTATGAAGAATGTCATTGGAATTTTGATGGGAATTGTATTGAATCTGCATAGCACTTTGTAGTTGGCCATTTTGACAATATGAATCTTGCAAGATCCAAGAACATGGTCTTTTAATCTTCCAAGGTCTTTTTCCATTTCTTTCTTTAGTGTTCTATAGATTTCATTGTAGAGGCTCTTCACCTCTTTTGTTAGGTTGATTCCCAAGTATCTTTGTTTTTTCTTTTAATTTTTTTTGAGGCTATTGTGAATGGGATAGTTTCCCAGTTTCTTTTTCAGCAGATTCATTATTGGAGTATAGGAATACAATTGATTTATGAGTGTTGATCTTGTATCCTGCTACTTTGCTGAATTCATTTATTCATTTGTTATTTTCAATTCATTTAATTCATTTGTTCTTTTTAATTCATTTCTACAAGTCTTCTGGTGGAGGTTTTTTTTTTTTTTTTTTTTTTGTCTTCTAAATATAGGATCATGTCATGGGCAAATAAAGATTATTTGGACTCTTCTTCTCCTATTCATATCCCTTTAATTTCCTTCTCTTGCCTGATCAAGTGGGCTTTATCCCAGCCATAAAAGGTTGGTTCAACATACAGAAATCAATAAAGGTAATTCAACCACATAAATAGATTTAAGGATAAGAATCACACGATTAGCTCAATAGATGCAGAAAAAGCATTTAAAAAAGTACAGCACCCATTCATGTTTAAAACACCAGAAAAACTAGGGACAGAAGGAACTTACCTCAACATTGTAAAGGCTATGTATGACAAAACCAAGGCCAACATTATTCTGAATGGAGAAATATGGAAAACATTTTTCTCTAAAAACAGGAACAAGACAAAGATGCCCACTTTTACCACTCTTATTCAACAAAGTCCTTGAAACTCTAGCCAAAGCAATCAGGCAAGAGAAGGAAATGAACGGGATATGAATAAGAAAAGAAGAGCTCAAATCATCTCTGTTTGCTGATGACATGATCCTATATTTAGAAGATCGAAAAAAAATCCACCAGAAGATTTCTAGAGCTCATAAATGGTTGTTCTTTTTTTTTTTTTTTTTTTTTTTTTTTTTTTTTTTTGGTACAAGAGATTGAACTCAGAGGCACTCGACCACTGGGCCACATCCCCAGCGCCCTTTTTGTATTTTTATTAGAGACAGGGTCTCACGGAGTTGCTAAGTGCCTCGCCATTGCTGAGGCTGGCTTTGAACTCACAATCCTCCTGCCTCAGCCTCCCAAGTGCTGGGATTACAGGCGTGTGCCACCACGCCCGGCTGGTTGTTCTTTTTAATGAATGTACTAGTTTGGTATTTTCATAGAGTAATATAGAATCAATTTCCCAGATCCCACACACACCTAACTTCAACGTTCTATTGTTGGCATATTTCATATATATAAAATATGTAAGATAAATATGACATATATTTCTGCATTTCTTTTTTTCTTTTTTTATATTTATTCATTGGCTAGTACAATGTTAAATAGAAGTCTTGTACCTTAAAAGATCTTAAAAGAATATTTTTATTTTTATATTTCACCAATGAATATGACTTTTGTTATCGTCTCTTTTCCTTAGATAAGCTTTATCAGAGGAAAAAAGTTTTTTAATTCATTCTATTTTGTTGCAAATAATCTGTTTTGAAATGATTTGATATTTAATTTTATTAAATTATTTGCTGCATCCATTGAGATGGTCATATTATTTTCTTCCTTTAATTTGCTGCCATGGAATACTAAATTATTTTCACAGGTGACCCAGTCTTGAGTTCCTGGAATGAAGTTAACTTCATGATGATGAATTTTGTATTTTAATCTGTTGTTAGAATCAGTTTTCTAATATTTTTTAGAAATTTTTAAGTTTCTGTGATCCCTTCTGAAATTGACCTATTTTTTTTTTCATTTGTATGTTGCCTTTGACTTCTGTGATGTATGTCATACTTATGCTGGCATCATAAAAATGAGTTGAAACTGATTTTCTCTTTTACTATATCCTAGAAGAATTTGTCTAACATTGGATTTATTTGTTCCTTAAATATTTGATGAAATCTCCTCATGAAACTATATGAGCATGGTAATTTTTATGGGTAGATTTTTGATTAATTATTCAACCCCTTCTCAGTTTATCTGACAAGGTTTTTCTATTTCATCTGGAGTCAGGTTTTGATAAGTTATATTTTTCTGGTATTCATCATTTTAAATTATTCACAATATCATCTTATTTTCTCTTTAAAATTTAACCTTTTATATCCTAACAGTATTTATTTGTACTTTCTTTTTTTTTTTAATTGATCTCCTCACAGATTTGTCAATTTTATTAGTCCTTTTGAAAAACCCACTTTTAGTTTCACTGAGTCTCTGTTTTGTGTTTGTTTTTCATGAAAATTTGTGATCCTATAGTTTATTTTTTCTACTTTCTTTGAGTTTATTTTGTTCTTTTTCTAACTTGTGAAGTTGAATGCTTAATTTTTAGCCTTATTTTTCATAGTATATATATTTAAGGTAATTCTGATAGAATTGTTCAGTTCTAAATATCTTCTAATTTGTATTATAATTTCTTTGTCCCATGAACTATTTAGAAGTCTGTTTTTCAATTTCCAAGTGTGTGATTATTTCCATCTTAAAAATTGATTTCTAAATTAATTGCATTATAGTCAGAGTTTTTTTTAAAATCTCTTTCATGGTTAGTACACAATTCATTTTTCATAAATATTCTGTGGAACTTGACAAGAATGTTCTTGAAATGTCCTATTGTTGGGTTCAATGTGCTAGAATCAGAGATCACAACAAGTCTGTTCAAGGTTATTCAAAACATCTCTCCAGTCTCAGTGACTTATTTGTCCACATGACCATAAACTTCCCTGATGTGGGATTTCCTGGCTTGCTATAGGACAGTGTGATTATTCTATGTCCCCAAATCCTCTATTTGAATCCTGTTTGGTGTGCAGAAGCATGCTGATCTAGTGTACTTTAGCTAGATTATGTGCAATAACAAATAATGCCCCACATCTCAATGACTTACCACCACACATCACATGTTAACACCCTGGTCAGCTCTGCTCTGTGTCTTTCCCATTCTGGGATGTAGGCTGGAGCAGAGCCCTGTACTTGTGGGAAAAAGAAAAAGAGCAAAGCAGAGCTACTGGGAAGCTGTTAAAGCTTCTGCTTGGACGAGGCATACAATATTTCCATGCACATTTCATCAGGTGAAGGAAGCTGTGGCCAAGACCGATGTCAGGGGGTAGGGGTGTGTCATCATATCACAGGGAGGGAGGAGGGAATGATCCGGAACAAAACCACAACTTAGTACACTTGACATTTTGTTCTCTTTAGATAGTCTACACACAGAATTTCTAAGCTGGATATTTTGGTAACTAATTCATAGCTCCCCCCACCTGGTCCCAATTACGTGGTACACGTAGTTCAAAATAGCTGAGGTGGAGATATTTATGCTTTCGTTGTGACTTTTGCAAGGTAGTTTCGTCTCACTTCAACTGTTGTATTGGGGATGATTAAGAATCTGCTGAAAACAATGAAAAATGCACATAAACATGTATATCCAGTTTTGCTTACCAATTAAGGTATTTTAAAAACTCTCTGAATTTCATGAGGGAGCCTAGACCCTGCTGTTTTTGCAATTGCCTATAAACATGTCTGCGCTGTCCACTAGACTACCCTGTAAGGGGGGTTTGTGTCCATTTTGTTCACTCTTCTGTCCCAGTGATGAATACACTGGCATCATAAGCCTCTGATTAAAATATGTCAAATGGGGCCGGGACTGTAGCTCAATGATAGGGCACTTGCCTCGCATGTGTGAGGCACTGGGTTCAATCCTCAGCACCACATAAAAATAAATAAATAAAGATACTGTGTCCATCTATAACTAAAATAAATAAATAAATAAATAAATAAATAAATATGTCAACTGGCTGGGCCTGATGACGTACACCTGTAGTCCCAGCTTCTTGGAAAGCTGAGTCCCAAGGATCACCTGAGCCCAGGAGTTCAAGATCAACCTGGGTAACATAGTAAGACCCTGTCTCAAAAAAAAAAAAAAAAAAAAAAAAGAAAAGAAAGTTAAGTGAGTAAACAAAGTTGAAATTATAATACAAGTCCAAGGTCCCAAATCGAATGAACACAGTCAAATTAGTAAAGATAAACTGTACTCATTAGAAGCCCAGGATAAAATAGAGATGCAATCTATAATAAATCAACAAAGTCTGTGGAGATTTCTCTACTTCTGTTTGTAAAGCTCCATGATAACAAAAATCCCAAGTGGTCTGAAGCCAGCATCTTTGTGGCTGTATGTGAATGGGTTGGTTTTGCCTCCCTTCCCTTTGCAACCAGAACTTGCCAGGCTGGTAATGGTTGTTTCTACACCCCTGTACGGGCAGCACCATGTGAGAGCTCAGTAAAGCAACGGACAGCCTGGATGAGTGAATAGCTAGGTGTTAAGAGGAGTGGGGCATGTCATGAGTCTGCAAACCAGCCTCTCCTCCTTACACAAAACCACCAGCAGATGTCCTGTCTGATTGCTATTGTGAGCCTGCTGTCTGCTTTTTGGTTGACTGTTTTCATAACACAGCGTCTTTCCATGTGTGGTATGCTCCACCGGGCACATGTCCTCTGTCATCTCCCACGATCAAGGACAGATATGATGTGCTTATTTAATTATCCATGCAATAAAAATTGATCATGTTTCTGCTCTGTACCTGGTACTGAGACTATGGTGGTGAGTGACACAATCAAAGTCCCTGCCCTCTTGGAGAATTCTAGTGGGGAGGATGGTTAATTCAATGAGTACTTTCTCCAAATTATGATTTGGGTTATGTTGGTTAAAGTAAGTAAAGAAGATGGATTGAATGGAGTCTAAAGGAACAAAGGCAGTTCTCCAGGGAAGCACAGTGCCTCGTGAATTCTGAAGGCTTTCTGAGGCAAGAGAAGACCAGAACCAGGGGGAGAGCCTGAAATTTACCCTTAGTGAGTCATTTAATGAAATGTGTTTTCCTAATCCCATAAGAGCTCCCACAGAAAACATGGCTACTTTGATAGAAACCGAGTCCTTGAACCTGAAGAGAGCAAACTGCAGACACATTTGAACGTCATTTGATACCCGGATCTTTGTAGTCTCCTTATATTCAATCAGTTTTAATTGCCATCTTTTATTCTCACTGGATACGATAATCCCTTCCGTCTGGGGCCATACAACAGCTCCAATCACCCACTTCCCTTGACTGTTTAATGAGGATCTTTATGGTTATATTTTGGGGGGTGCTTTGAAGTGTCTTTCCAATAATGGGAGCACTAAAAACAATGTACAGGACATAATTAAGTGGTCTTAGGCTGTTGTAGAGAGTAAAAAGAAAAAACCCTAACGAAACAACCCCCCTGCAAAATATAAAAATAGACCTTACTCAGGGGTGGGGGGACCTCAGAAAAGAAGATAACGCATCTTAAATCACCTTTCCTCACCCCTCATGAGAGTTGTGACCAAAAGCCCTGTATCAAAAGACAGGTTAATAAGAAAAGAGTCTAACAAATTTACTTAATTATAGGTTTGCATGGAATAGGAGCATTCAGGAAGGCATATCCAAAGACCCAAAGAAAACTAATTTCTTTTCTTTATTTTAAATTTTTTTTTTTTTGTGTGTGTGTGTGTGTGTGTGTGGTACTTGGGGATTGAACCCAGGGCTTCAGTGTGTTAAACAAGCACTCTACCAGTAAGCTCCCTCCATAGCCCCAAAGCGTCTATTTTTATGCTTGGATGTAATTAAGAACAGACAGTTTGGTAGAAATGAGTGGACAATAAAGGTATGACCTAATTGTTAGGTAAGAGATAGGGAATGGGGAAGGGCTAGGTAGGGCGGAAGAAAAGGTAACACCCCTAGCTCACCTAACGCTGGCTGTGCCCAAAGCCTTCACCTTGCAGTTAGAGAGAGGAAGCTAGACACCACACGGGGAATGCAAGCCCCTAAAAGGAAAAGTCTCTGACCTTGGGCCCCTGGACTGATCTAAAGTTAACCTATTGCTAGTTACCATATCATTAGCATTGCAATTTGCCCCCCCCCTTTCATTTTCTGGGGGGAAAAAGAAAGGCAGGAGTAGCAGAGAAGAAATGATGTCCAACCAGCTGTCAATCAAGATGCCAATCAATCCCAGATCCACCCAGGGGAGAAGGGGAAGAACTAGCTCAGTCCAATACAAGCAAGCTCCCCTGTAGAGACCAGACCTTGCGCTGCTTTGCAGCTCAGCCCACTCTGTTCCCCCAGATTGCTTGTTGGCTTTTAACAAACCTTTGTTTTGTTTGCCAGCCTCTCACGTTTAGCTCAATTCTTTGTTCCTGAGGCCAAGAACCTGGAGCTGGGAGTCCCTGGAGACCCCTGCCTATGCAGTAACATAATGGTAACAGAATTAAGTAGGGGAACCCAACAAGGCCTATCTGTTTGGATTTTTCTCTCTGTATAGCTTTGATTCCCCTCGGTATAGGGCAGGACCCCGCTGGATCTAAGGCCTATGACCTACTTTCAGACAAGGCAGGTCAGAGAGTTTCTTTATCTCCAGCTCCCACACAGTGGCCTTCTTGGCTCTGAGGCCCTCTCAATCTCCTTCAGTTCCAAGGACTTTGGGGCGGCAGTTTCTGAGCCCTAACACAATCAAATGCCCACTAAGCCTTAGTATCACTGTTTCAGTTTTCTGACTTGCCCATTGTTCATTTCTCAGAACTCTTTTTTTTTTTTTATTTTGAAAATAAGTGAACATTCTTTATAGCAATTTTAAGTAAATTTGTAGATTCTATCCCAATTTTATTAATGTCTGCATACAAATATATACAAGACTAGAACAAAGAGTGGGGAGGGAGGAGAGAGGGCAAGGGGATAGGAATAATGGCAGACTGAGTTATCCATGATTACCCTAAATACACGTATGAAGACACAATTGTTGTAAAAATACTTTACATAAAACCAGCAACTTGAAAAATTGTGCTCTTTATATGAATATGAAATGAAATATACTCTGCAAACATGTATAACAAATCAGAATAATAAAAAATTTTTTAAAAAAAGAATACCATCAGACAGTACTCATGATTTTCTTTGGGTTCTGAGAGAAAGGGAAGCCTTTGTTTTTGTTAAGAGTTTTCTAATATATAACTTTAGTTTTGTATTAAAAATGTATGCTGTTGATTTCCTAAGTGGACCAAGAAAATAGTTTTCAGGCCTAAGCAATTCCATTGGAATATTGTTCACTTATTTGTAAAACAAAACACAGCCAATCAAACAAGATACCCGTTAAGGGGAATATTTGATTTTATTGGAAAATTCCTGTATTCCTGCTTAGCTTGTCAAGAGTTAATATACAATGTCTACAGTTTGTTTTTTTTTATGGTCTATTTAAGGGTCTTGTCCTTGGATTGATTCATTATAGAGATGGAGTCAAATTTTCTGGAAAAGAGAATTTAGCTGCTCAGCAAGTGAGCTGCCTTCAAATTGCCTATGTTAACTGTACTTATCCCCAATCTAGCCAAAAGAGTCAATAAAAGCTGTTGGAATCAGACAAGTCGTAAACTTGATTTCTAGATCCCAAATCATTTCCATTCTGGGATGACCTCACGTTGCAGTCAGATTTGATTACAAGGTCATTTCCCCACATGTTGTACTCAGCAGTTTGAAAGGTACAAGGTGTTGGTTAAAATCTGATCCTTGGGGAGTATTTGCTCATTTTACAAGCTGCTCCTCCATTGGATATAACTGAGTCCAATGGGCAGTTGCTCCTCAGGGAAGCTGATGTGCTAAGCCCTTGGAGCTGCCCCAGCCCTGTGCAGAGAGGCCCTGACAAAGCCCGCATGCAGCTCCCTCCATCAAGCCCTTGACGGTCCGGCTCTGCTTTCCCTGACCTCATTTCAAGCCAAACCTTTAATAACAATCTACAAGGAAGCTTTTGTGCTTCCAAATGTCCATAAATTTATGAGAGCTCTAGTGTGCATGTGTGTGTGTGTGTGTGTGTGTGTGTGTGTGTGTGAGAGAGAGAGAGAGAGAGAGAGAGAGAGAGAGTGGTGGTGGTGGTGGTGGAGCAATCTAAAGATTGGATTGACATGTTTTTCTTAGGCTCAGAATAATCATTTTTATAATAACAACAGCATATTTCCAGCACTAGGAACTTTAAAACTACTTTGAAAGCAATAGAGCCCATTGATTTAACTTAGAGCGGAAAAGGACCAGGGACACTAGTGATTTTATCTAGCAGGTGAAGAAACCGAAGCCCAAAGGGAACCGATTAGATTAGACTTGCCCCAAGTCACACGTTCAATTTCAGACAGAGCGGCGACAACAGCCTTAGGTCTTCTGATTTCTAATCCAGGGCCTTTTCCACTCTTCATTCTGGCCTTCAAATCCCCTTATCAACATTGACAAAGAGACCATCACATTTGATATCATTACTGGTAGTGGTCACTGCCATTTATTGAGCCTTTCTTAGGTGCCTGTTGCTGAGTATCACCCTCCATTCTGACAGCAGCCTAGCAGGATAAATGCTCTTATTATCCCATTTTATAGCTAGGAAAATTGAGTCACAGATAGGATAAATAATTTACTCAGCATTTTAATTGGCGATGAGAAAAAGGCAGAGCTGAGATTTAAATCCAGATCTTTCTGACCTCAGAATCCAAGCTTTTAACTATTTTCTACCATCCCTAGATATCCCAAGACCTGCCTTTCTTGGCAAAAAAAAAAAAAAAAAAAAAAAAAAAAAAAAAGTATAAAACCATCTTTTAAAGACTCTTGGTCTTAAATTATCCTACTTGATAGGAACACCATTGCTATCAGGCCCTCTGATCTCATGATAATGTTCTCTCAGCTCCTCGCCCACAATAAAGCCAGGACATAATTCTTTTAAAATAGACTCCTTTTGTCTTATAGTAACTAACCTTAGTTCTTCTTTCTTTCTTTCTTTCTTTCTTTCTTTCTTTCTTTTTCTTTTCCTTTCTTTCTTCTTTTTTTTAACATTAGATTCTTCTCTTTGGGGGATGGGCTAGGAGCAAAACCACAATTTCAAGTACCCTAGCATGGAAGTTGGTAAGAACGGCCACTTGACAGGCCAGGGATGGCTGGGCAGAGGCCTCTGGGAAAGACGAGCCCATCTGGGCTGCCCACCAGATCCAGGCAGGCGCAGCACCTCATAAATAACCTCTTACACAGGCCTTGCTGCCAGCTCAGAATGGGCTTTGAGTGTATTTAGCTTATTTTTAAAGAGAGCGTGAGCTAAAGGCTGTCATTTAAAATTGCCCGGAACCCACGTCACAAGAACAGGTGGGCCCAGATTCGAAACACATTAAATGAGAGGCTGAGGAGTTTAAAAGCCAACATTCTGGAGTGATTATTTTCTTTAGGAAAGGCTTACTCTTGGGACTCTTTAAAGCAGTGATGTCCCTTACTGCAATTAAAATGTAAATCCCGTCATTCAAATTTGGTGAACAGGCATGACCTTTCAGGAAAATGCCTGCTTTCTTCAGCAAGGGATCCCTTGTAAGGGAGAGTGCAAATGAAAAGGTTTGGTTCTTTCTTATAACTACTAAGCCTGGCAAGCTCTATTTCCTTTCTAAGTGGTAAGCCTGATACAGACGCTCTTCTATGAGAGAGGTGATTTTTTTCTCTCTTTTTTTTTTATTATTACCCAATACTTTGTCCTGAAACACATTTATTAAAACAAGATTAGTTTAGAAATACCAAATCCTTATGCGAGCATTTTGTCTGCTGCTGGAAAGCCATCTACCAGTAGGTGGCGCTTGAAGAACGAGATGACCATAGCATAGGGACAATGGATTTGGGCTTGAAAGCAAAACTGCACCCTTTTTCTGGCATCTTCTTGGAACAAACAGATTTGTTCTGCACCCTTAGAAGGCCTCACTTCTGGCCGCCCTGATTGTCCAGCTCTGCACTGCTGTTTGAGCATCAGGGTGACCTCAACGGTACCCTTCGTAGGGTCACAGGATATGAAGGCAAGGAAGGGCGTCTTCTCTAAGGGCTTAGCTTTCAGTCTTTGGTCCTGGCACCACAGGATCTGCAAACCATCTCTTGCTTTAATAAGGAAGTTGAGATTAAAATGGAGGACTCCACGTCACCCAGCTAGTTCTTGGTGGGCTTGCTCTAGGTCCAGTACATCCCAGTGGTTTGGGTGATGTGGTGGGGGCTTTGTGGAGAGTGAAATGATATCAGCAGCGTGTGGGGGGAGACAATGGCCTGTCTGGGGGGCACTGGGTTCAGGCAGAACTCACGGACTGTGGGTGAGGGGACAATAAACATCTGGGGTTTTTTTCCCTTGTTCCCCATGTTCGTGACTGATACCCGACGACTTTAGACAAGTGCTGGGTACTGAGCCTCTCTCTGGCAGCTGATTTTATCAAATGTCATTTCTTCCATCAACACCCCCCCCCCCCCCAGTTCCTCATGGTTAGACCCTTTAGCATGGATTCCTATGGGCTTGGAAATGTTCTGGGCTGCAGGGTATAGACATGAAAAAATCCTCACTCTCACAAAGGAAACGGAAAATAAATAAATATGTCAATTATTTAGCACATTAGTGATGAGTGCTTAAGGAGGAAAAATAAATAAATAAAAGCAGGAATCAGGGACACAAAATGTCAGGGACAGAACAGAAACTGGGTCAGGGAAAAGCCCTGGAATCAGGAGCTCGCTTTGAGTTTTAGGAAAGCAAGGAGACCCATAGATTATGTCCAATTTCTTCCCAACTACAGAGTTTTTTCTTTTCTTTTTCTTATCAGTATGTCCTGCTGCTCCCTCTGTCATTCCTTTTGTCATCTTCTTAAGGCTGAGTTTCTGAGCCTGGAATTTTAACAATTCTCATTGAACTGGTCCCTCTACCTTCAGTCTCTTTCCTAAGCTGCCCACTCTGATCAGATCTCTAAAATAAAAGTGTTGCTTTTGAAACAGAACATCTAAATGCAATGTGGCACCCTAGATTGGAGCTTGGAAAAGATATAGGACATTAATGAAAAATCGGCTGAAATCTGGATTTATGTGTGCAATTGAGTTCATAGTAACCTCAATGTTGACTTCTCAGTTGTACGACATGTTAACAAGAGGGACCACGCTCTGTACTATCTTTTGCAACTTTTCTACAGATTTAGTTATTCCAAAAGGAGTTTATTTTAAACAATTATAATTTTTGACATGTCATTCATCTGCTTTAGAATCTTGAATGACTCCCTGGTGCTTTGGGGATGAAGAAAATAACTTCTTAGCCTAGCATAGAAGAAGACTTATAGATAGAAATGCATTCAGCAGATATTTTAAAAATTATGAACGGTGTTTCCAGATACAGACAGACCCTGAACAGCAAATGGCACTGTATTCTACAGCTTATAGGCTGGCGAGGGACTCTGGCAAGTAAATATGCAATTCAATTATAAGGTAATGGGTACCAAAAGAGAGCAGAGAGATTGCACAAAGTGCAATGGGAACCCACAAGAGAGTAGGGAAGGCACCTTGGTGGAAGTGACATCTAAGCTACAACTGAACAGCTGAGTAAGAGTAAGCCAGGGAGGGGTCTGAGAGGGGTGGAGAGAAGAGGCAGAAGAAGGTCTTAACATGCAGTAAAGGACTGCTGTTCTTGAAGACTCATCTGGAGTCAGACTAGAAGACTTGAAATCTACTTTTGTGATCTTGCTGATTATTTCTGCACTCCACCTCTTGGGGTTCTATCTCACTATTTCCATTCTCAGCCTTCCACACCTGGACAATCTTTTAAGACCCAGCAAAAATGCTCTTTCCTGCTTGGAGGCTTAGGTAATAACCGCATCTCCAGGCAATTCATTCCCTATGAGGAGTCTTTTATCACATTGTAGACTCATTATAGCAATGTCTCTCATGGCTATTTAGTAATCCTCGACTTTGGTTTATAACTTATCTTTGACCTGGCTCTGTGCTGCCACCACAGTATGATGAGTCAGAGAAAGCAGGAGCTGTGTCTTACGTACCTTTGTTCACAATGTTTGCAGATTGCTGTTCACGGGGCACCAGCAGCTCCCTCATCTGCAAAATGAAAGAGGAGAGCTGTGAGGATTCCATGAGATACCGTGTTAGTCAGCTTTCAGTTGTAACAAAATACCGGAGACAATCAACTGATGAAGAAGAGTGGTTTATTTTACTCATGGCTTTGGAAGTCCATAATCAGTTTACTCTATTGCTTTTGGGCCTGTGGTGAGGCAGCACATCATGTGAAGAGCAAAGCTGTATCTCGTGGCTGGGGCATGGGGTGGGGGGATAAATAAAAGAAAGGAAGAAACCAGGTCTCACAGACACCTTCAAGGGCACAACACCAATGGCCTAAGACCGTCCACTAGTGTCCCTCTTTGAGATTTTTTGTAGCCCAATACCTGGAGGAAAGGTGGGGCAGAAGCATTCTGCGATTGTCCACCAGGGGAGCACTGTAAAGCAGAGTCCCCTGGCTCCCCTTCAGTTCTATCTAGTGTTAGCACCCTCTGCTGGTATGGTGGTCTTCCTGCAGATGATGTGCATGTTATTTTCTTGGGGTGGTCATTCTCTTCCTCTGTTCTGAAGGACCACTTCCCCCAATTGGCGTCTCAGCACTTGCCCTCAAAGTCACCAGGTCTGCTCTTATGCTTGTAATTACCTTGTTATTGAAGGGCAAAAATCACGCCAGGGACAGCCATGCAGCCAAGAGATTTATTCAACAGCCTTTGTGGCTGGTAGGAGGTTGAAGAAGTGCTCTGGTCAAAGGTCGAAGAGGTGCTGGGAGCGGGGAGTCAGGGAGAAGGGAGTGTGCAAGCTCTGGTGGGAGAGGGGAGTCAGGGAGAGGGGAGTGTGCAAGCTCTGAACAGAAGGTGGGTGCTTGGTCACACCGGCTGGGATCTCTGGAGTTGTTGGCTAAAGCAGCTGTTGTCTGGCTGGAGGCTGGAGCTGTAGTCTGGGAGTGGCCGACCGGCTGAAGGTGGTGGGTCTGGAGCTGTCGGCTGGGGCAGCTGCTGTCTGGTGGAGGTGATGGGTCTAGAGCTGGTGCAGTGTCTTCCTCCTCTCTGCAGGGTGGAGCTGTTGTGTCTGAGCGCTGAGCTATTGTGTCCTCGGCTTCCTCCTCTCTGCAGTGACAAGCTGACTGATGTGTTCTGAGTATCTCGAACAGGGCCCTATATAGGGATTTCTGGTGGGAGGTGCACCAGAGCAACCCCAATGCCATTGGCTCTTTGCCCATGGAACAGGGGACATTTAAGCCTATTGGCTCCTGCCTGGGAAAAAGAAACATCCTGTCCGGGGGAAGAAACATCCTGCCAGGAAAATGAAACAAGGTTGCTTTGCTCAGGATATGGAAACCTCTGGGGGGTGAGGGTAGCCCATCTATCAGTTATTGCTAGGAGCCTCAGAAATTTCCAAGGTCTTCTGCACCCTCCAAAGGCTACAGGGAAGTGAGATGGAGTGGGGCTTACCCTATCTTCTCCCAGTCATATCACACTGTACTGTGAATGTTTTGTTCCCTTCTAGCAAGGCATCTATCTTTAGTAATGTCAAGCAAACACCATTCTGTTTCCAAAGGCCCCCAAGTCTAAGCACTTCACACAGTAGCCATTTTTCTTTTTCAAAGTGGGGAGAGGGGGAAAAAAGGTTAATGGGCCACTCCTGGGCTTCTAGAGCATTCTCCAAGACTCTCTCATCACATTATGCTTGGGGACAGCTTGATAGTAGAACCAGCTGGCACCAGAAATCAGCAAACAAGTCACTAGAGAAGGAAAGTTCTTCTTTTGGCAAGTGCCACCAATGTCCTAGTCAGTTTGGGATACCATAACAAAATGTCATAGACTGGGTAGTTTAAACAACAGAAATTTAAATCTCCACAGCTCTGGAGGGTGGAAGTCTGAGGTAAGGGTGCCAGCAAGTTCAAGGTCTGGTGACAGCCATCTTTCTTGCTTGCAAATAACTACCTTCTTGTTGTGTCTGGCAGAGAGAGTGTGTGATCAAGGTCTCTGGTATATTTTCTTCTTCTTATAAGTGCTCTAATCCCATCATTAGAGGCCCACCCTCATGACCTCATCTAAACCTAATAATCTCCTATAGGCTTCATTTCTAAATATCATTTCATTAGAGGTTAGAGCTTCAACATATGAATTCTGGGGAAATATAATTCAGTCCATTGCACTCACCATTACAAGAAGTTTTTCTGGCTTAGGGGAAGCAATATCTTCTTACCATAAATACTGCACTTCCCTTAAAGTCAATGATTTTTTTTTTTCCTTCCCACTTCTCAGGGCCATTGTATCTTAGGTAGTAGATGGAGTATTTGCACCAGCTCTGGGGCCACTCCAGCAAGCCCTGGAGGGAGGTTGATGATCCCAGTGGCTAGTCTTTTTAGAAAGCTTGATTTTGGAATATGGTGTTATGTAGCCCTTTTTGTTCTAATATTTGGATTCAGCCTGCAGGATAACAGCCAAAAAATTCCACTCAACATCTATCCTTGTAAAACAACACAACACTCTACAATGAAAGTCATTAGTCTTGGCACTACTTGTATTGTTATTAATGCACTATTTATTCATCCCATACATATTCTTTCAAATTTCTGCTCTGGCTAAGGACTGGAAAATATAGCAGTAAACAAGATAAAGTCTCTGAAATCTTGAAAAATGGGCAATAAACTAGTAAGCAAACATGTATAGCAGATGCAGAGGTCGGGAGTATGGGAACGGGGGAACTAATTTAGAGTGGGTTATCTGGGAAGACTATCACTGGGAAGCGATGTTTGAGCTATGACTTAAATGACAAGACAGAGCTAAGAGCATGACAATATGGTGTCCTAGCAGAGAACCCAGTAAATGCAAATGTCCTAAGGGTGATTTAAGTGTTAGTTCCAGGAACCAACAGAAGCCTAATATGGCCAGAGCTCAGAGAGGCAGGAGGTGAGGTCAGGGAAATACACAAGGTTCAAAGTGAGCTATAACCATGAATTGTGTTTGTTTCTAAGTACAAGGGAAGCTCACTGAAAAACCTCAAGGAGTGACATTGACTGATTTACATTTAAAAAAAAAAAATCAGTCTCCCTAAGTAAGGAGAATGGGTTATAGGCAGAGATGGTGGGTTGAACGATGACCCTAAAATTAGGCCCATGTCCTAATTCCTAGGACCTATGAATGTGACCTTATTTTGCAAAAAGATTCTTTGAAGATATGATTAAGGATGTAAAGATATAGCCACTCTAGATTAACTGATGGGTCCTGCGTGCAGTGACAAGTATCCTATAAGAAGCAGAAGAAGAGAAGATACACGTAGGGAAGGCATGTGGAGCTGGAGGCAGAGACTGGAGGGACACAGCCACAGCTGAGAATGTCCAGAGTCACAGAAGCTAACAGCAGCAAGGAAGGCGTCCATATTAGTCAGAGTCCCCCAGAGAGGCACAACCAGTAGATCTGTGTGTGTGGAAGCCTAAGGGTCTACGTTGCAGTTTGCCTATAGGGACCTGCCAAAGCCTCAGACATCACCCCCAGCAGCCACTGATGCTTCAAGCACCATTGGCTCTGCTGGATCACGTGACCCAGATGGCCGGAAGCTTGCACAGCAGCCTGGGCCTATTGCAGAGCTTTTCTTGTTCTGGCTCCACTCAAAATGAGCAACTTTTTGGGTCTCTCAGTAAATGGGCAGGAGCAATACACCCCCCAAAGAGGAGTACGTTGCCAAATGGGGTCCACTCAGTATGGAGGGTGATCTGTGGGAGGGGGTCTGCTTTACTCAAAGTTCACCCATTTAAATGTTATTCTCATCTAAAACTATCCTGAACAGAAAAACTCAGAATAATGTTTGACCAACTATCTGGGCCCTTTGTGGCCCAATCAAGGCAACACAGAAAATTAAGCATCACAAATTCTTCCTTAGTGCCTTCAGATGGAGTATGGTCCTGCCAGTATCTTTATTTTAGATTTCTGGCCTCCAAAACTACAGGAATAAATTCATGTTCTTTTAAGCCACCAAGTTTGTGATGAATGGTTTACAGAATCTCTGGGAAACTAATACAGGAGGAAAGAATGGGAACAGGCACTGATTAAGAAACCAGTTTAGAAACTGACCAAGGCAAGAGATTGTGGTAGTGCAGCCCAGGCCAGAGCAGCACAGTGAGTAGTGATATACCTTGTAGTGACCCCTGGCAAGGAACACAGGTCCATTAACTGTGGTGGGGACTGGCGTGGTTTGAAGAATGGGAGAATTAAAGATGGATTCTAGGTTTGGGACTTGAGTAACTCAGTGGATGAGTTCTTAGGAGGGACTTAGGAAAGGACCCGATTTTTCAGTTGGAAAATCGTGAGTTCTCCTTGGTACTTGCTGCTACATCTCAGATGTTGGGTTGGGAGTTGGGTAAATGAGATTGGAGTCTGATTGGAGATGTCAGGGCTAGAGATGAAAATTTAGGAGTCATCCTAAAATATGCATAAAGATAATATTGGAAGGCTATTAAATACTATCTTAGATAGCCTTGCACAGCTATCCAATATCCGGACCCAGATTGGTAATACCCCAACATTTAGGGATGGAGTAGATGAGTAGAAGCTAACAGAGAAAACTGAAAAGTGGCCCATGAGGCCAAAGAGAAAATTTAGGTGAGAGTGAGAAGACAAGGAAGGAAGGAGGGAAGGAAGGAAAGAAGGGGAAGGGAAGGGAAAGGAAAAGGAATTTTCAAGAGATAAAACATGTTGATGACTAATGAGGTGACATAGAAGGACAGGATTTATTAATCTCTTTTAGATGAGGACTGAACCCAGGGCCTAGTACATGCTAGGCAAGTACTCTGTCCCTGAGCTACATCCCCAGCAATATCAGATTTGGCAACTGTTTTCGTCAGCTCTCCATCACTGTAGTAAAAACCTGAGATGATTAACTTACAGAGAGAAAAGCTTAATCTCGGCCAACAGTTTTGGAGGCTCCAGCCCATGATCGATTGGCCCTATTGATTTGGGCCTGTGATAGGCAGCACAGCATGGTGGGGGTGTCTGGTGGAGCACAGTGGCTCACCTTGTGGTGAGGAAGCAAAAGAAAATGAGGAGGGGGTCCCACAGTCCCCACTCAAGGTCCTGCCCTCAGTGACCCAAAGACCTCCCATTAGGCTCCACCTCTTAAAGTTTCCACAACCTTAGCTGGGTGCAGTGGCGCACCCATGTAATCCCAGTAGTTTGGGAGGCTGAGACGGGAGGATTGCAAGTTCAATGCCAGCCTCAGCAAAAGTGAGGCATTAAGCAACTCAGCGAGACCCTGTCTCTAAATAAAAAATACAGAATAGGCTGGGGATGTGGCTCAGTGGTGGAGTGCCCCTGAGTTCAATCCCTGGTATACCCCCCTCCCCCAAATCCCACAGCCTCCCAATGGTACACACCTGGGGACCAAGCCTTTAATGTGTGGACCTTTGGGGGACATTCAGGATCCAAACTAGGGCAGCCACATAGAAGTCACTGGTGACCACAGGAAGAGGATTTTGTTCTGCTCCCTGGGGTGGGTGGGCACAGAAGCCTCACTGAAGTGAATTGATGGAAGGGGTTTTGATCTAAGGAAGCAGAGTGCACATCAGTAGAGACCTATTCTAATGGGGAGGACCTCTTTTGTGCTCTCCACCCGTCTCCCCACTGCGGGGCTTGCTAAGGCATTTCTTTCCTCCTAAAAACATTCCCTTTCCTCCTTCTGCCTTTACATGCTGCATTTATAGGCTTGGGGAGGTTAGATAAGTAAGGGTGGGTTGCAGAGATGGAACATGGCACTAGTCTAATTCCAAAGTCCATATGCTAACCACTAGAGTGTACGGTGGCTGCACACATTTGTAAACTCTATCCCCAAACGGGGTAGTATGTAATGAACATTTTCTCATAATATTATATCTCCTAACACTAAAAGTAAAACAAAAAAATATTCCCATAATGTTTCTTATAACACTATAAACTCTTTATAGCCATAAGTTTCATGATTGCTTAATAATCAGTTGTGGGACCTTTTTGGCTATCAAAAACAGCATAAAGTCAACATCTTTGTGGATGTAATTTTTGTCCAGCTTCCCAACTGTTTAGTTTTGGACTAAAATTGCTGGGCTAAAGGTATGAGCATTTCTAAGACTTTTGATTCTTATGTTGTGGGGACAGATGAGGCAAGGCACCGAAGATAACAGGAAACAGATTTATTATTTGGCTGCAGCTGGTTCAGAGGGTACAGCTCTCACTGTAATCAATTAACCCCCTGAACTCTGAGTTCAGGCAGTTTCAGAATTTTATACACAGAAAGTAAAGGGAGGGGCTCAGAAGTTCACAGTTTACAGAAGTTCACATAAAAGCCACTTTTTCTTTCACTGTTCTGGGCAAGTTAACCCTTCAAGGAAAACACTTGAGAAGGGGAGAGCTGCTTCTCCTCTTTCTTTCCTCCCACTGCCAGCTGTTACCATGGAGCCCAATTAGTAACTTCTCTTATCTTAGAAATATAGACATCTCTGAGAAGCTCCAGCTCAAGGCCAGAGGCCTTGTTAAAAAATTTGTCCTTTTTATTATCACACTTTGCATTTGCAAACACACTTCTACAAACTCTTATACTGGATACATGTTTCTGAAAAACAAGTAAAGGGGTGTCCAGCACCTGGAGTGCTGATTTCTTCCAGGCCAGTGGCCAAGTAATAGAGCAACAGGAAAATAGGAAGTTTATCTACATTGAAATTTTTTTTGTAGAGATTCTTTGGCTGACAGTCCTAAAATCAGCCATGATGAAGATTTCTGGAGAAGCTTAGTTAAGATTTTCTGTAGAGGCTGGGGTGCCACTACACTTATGGTCAGATTTCTTCCTATGGTGTTCATGAACACCTTCATTCAGGCCACCTCTTGTCAAACAGGGTTTTTGGTCTATGAGGTCTGGCATCATTTCTAAATTCCAGGGCCTCTTGCAGCACACAGCATAGCTCTGTGTACATACTAGAAATGTAGTAGATAATTGAGTTGTTTGGAATGGTTGGAATTGAATAACTTGGGGCACCTTATCTTAAGTGGAGGAAATGAGACTCTGGTGGGGGCCATTAAGTTCAACCTGCTTGATTCATGTAAAGGGAATTTATTAACTGTTAACCATGGCTTTGTCTTGATGGAAGCCTGTTTGCACCATTTGACTGATCCTAATCCCATAGCCCAGTCCCCAGCACCCTACCCATGAGCCCATTAACTCCCTTCCAGCTAAGAATGGCCACATGGCACGTTCTGTCCTGATTCTTAAAGGGCCAGATAGAACTGGCCTGCCACCTTGAGTTCTCTCTCCTTTTTCCTTTCTGATGACTGAGGATGCACAAAGCCTTCTTGAGACAGACCACAAGGCACCAAGCGTGAGGATAAAATTCAGCCTACTAAGGCCACCAGAGCCCTAATAGTAGCAACTGCCATTTATGTGTATTGCCTAATGTGCTATTCCCCTGGTTTGCATGTATTATTACACCATTAATCCTTTCAATCAACCTAGGAGAGAGGGGCTATCCTTTTTATTCCACTTTATAGATAAGAAAACTGGAGAAGTGGAGAGAGATTGAGTAACTTTCCCAATGTCACAGAACTGAAAAGTAGCAGAGCCAAGATTTAATAATACGATTTAATAAGAGCTGGTAATTAGCACCAGTCCAGGCAGCCTGGGTGGACATCTCTGCCCTTGAACACTGCACCATACTGTCTGTCCAGTTCACTTAACCTAATATGGGTCCTGGGTATCATTTTTGAGCAGTTGTATGCTCTCTGGACTGCCAACATTATTGTATTTCTATGTATGAAAAATATGTCAATTTGCTTGTATTTATCACATGAGAAAACCCAAACTCTTATTTAAATTTCTTCCATTCTAATTTTCTGCAGTGTAGAAGAATACAGTCCTGATACCCAAGCTGTAGCACAGCTAATAACCTTGGTCACTTTTATGTGGCTTTGTAATCTATCCCCTCCCCCTTATAGGGTTAGCTTAACAAGGACGGAGAACACAGCAATCTTGCGTGGTACTGTATCTTAGCACAGTGCTTGGTACATATTAGATGCTCAGTAAATGTTTTGAGTCAGTGAGCAAGTCAATAAATGATTGATAGCTAGGACAGAAATAAATGTAATCTCCTGTTCATGATTTATTTATCACACTAATTTTCATTGTCTGTGTGCAGGTTAGCAAGGAGAAAGGACAGGGGTTCTGTGCTTCGCGGTCATGACAGTCTAGCGTGGCATTAAAAAATGCACTGTGAATAAATCACCCAGCCAAGGAACCCTGAGAGGTAAAGTATACTTTGGAGTTTCTGTTTGCCTTGAGGTCTTCTGTCCCCTTTCAGCCTTGCCTTCAGCCATCAGTTTCTTACTTTCTTTTAATTATATACCACCTCTAGCATCAATTTATCCTTTTGATTTATGTATCTCATATGCGCTCTTTTCTTCTTCCTTGTCTCTCCTTATTTCCCTGGACATTCTGCACGATTCCTCTCCACTTCTGATCCAGTGATTTCTCCAAGGAAAAAGAGAAATATTTGCTACCCTCACGTACCCTGCGCTGTGCCATCCTCACCACTCGTTTCAATTTCCTGGTGTGATTTATCCAGCAATCAGTCCATTGCCCAAAATTGGCTTTGCAGAGAGGCTTGATGCGTTTGTCCTCCCCCTTCAGGGACTGCTTCCGATGATCATCCAGAGGAACTCAGGTCTCTGTTTTGCTGATCCTTCACTTGGGCCAGATTGGCCATGTGCGCTGTTTTGTTGAATACCAAACGGAACCATTAATTCCCAGAGTAATGAACATGCAAGATGTGGGAGGGGTCACATGCCTCCTCTGCCGGCAGGAAGGGATTCTGCTTTTTCCTTGTGATACACGCTTGCTTTTTCTGCCTGTGGCGTAGCGGAAAGAGCTTCGAAATGAGTCGGAGTCTTGGGGATGTGGCTGATCTCCTTTGGATCTCAATATCCTATTCCCCAGACAGTTGAACTTGGTGAACTCTCAGATATCATCTGGCTCTGTAATTTATGGTTTTATAAATAAGAAATGGCAAAGGAACTTTAAAAAATCAATACTACAAAGGCAACCCCACTCATCTCATCTCTCTGGGTAAAAGGCTAAGACTGTCCCTATAAACATTTTTTTTGTGTAATAAAATTAATCAGATTCCACCTCAGAGGTCAATCTCAGAAAAATAGTAAGGATTAAATAATAAATAATGTCAGGAATAAAGGATTCTGGGCTAGATTGATGGCATGGATTGAAGGACAAAGGAGTCAAGTTTAGCCAGTGACTTGGGCAAAGCACAGGGGAAGCTTCTAAGAGGTGAAATTTGTTTTGGTGTCTTTCCTAGTTCTCTTCATAGTCACTCATTTCCTGACCTGTCCCCATCCACGGGCCCCGTTCTCCTGCAACAAGTACATGTTTTATAGAAATTTTGAAATATTTTTGTTACATTCTGTAAAAGTACATTTTTTTCTAGAAAATTTATTAAATAGCAACATATGTGTTGTTTTCTTGTTCCTCCCCTCTAATTGTATTCAGGTATGGCCAGCAAAGTTCTCAGCAGGTTACTGTTTTTGCTGTACCCAGAGTCTGTCCATCAACAGGCGAGGGAGCTCCTGACACTCTCCAGTCTTAGGTTCCTTCTAGGCAAAGCCAATGGGAAGAGCAGGTGGAACAACACAGATATGCAGCCATCCAATTGGTTATCTACGCGGACCCACCGGAAGTCAACAGAAGACCTGAGAACATCATTTGGAACCTGGAAGCTCTGAAGTGCACAGGCTCAACCTAGGCCATTTATAATAACTCACGTGCAGTCCTTCAACTATGCTAACACGTCCCACACCTCTCTTTGAACTTCTCCCAAGATGAGGCCCCGTTAGGCCATGTGTGGCTCTTTGAATTTCATTTGCATGCAGATTTTTCACCATGTAGTAGAGATCCCATAACAGAAGTGAGGTGATTCATTATTTTTAAAAATATATTTATTTATTTACTTTAGTTGTACACAATGCAATGCATTTATGTTTACGTGGTGCTGAGGATCGAACCCGGGCCGCGCACGTGCGAGGCGGGCGCTCTGCCGCTGAGCCACAACCCCTGCCCCAAGGTGATTCATTTTATCTGTCAACTTTGTGGGTCAGGGTGCACAGATATTTGGTCAAACATCATTCTGGATGTTTCTGTGGAGGTGTTTTTTGGATGAGATTTAAATCGATAGATTTAGACTACACCAGATTACCTCCATAATGTGGATAGACTCATCCAATCAGTCGAAAGCCTTAATAGAGCAAAGACTGAACTCCCCCGAGCAAACAGGAAATCTAGCTGATGGCCTTTGGACTCAGTCTGCCACTCTTTCTCTGGAGACCAGTCTGCTGGCCTATCCCAACAGACTGTGCATTCTTCAGGCCTCCATAATTATGTGAGCTAATTCCTTAAAATAAGTCCCTTTCCCTGTCCCTTATTCCCTCCTTCTTTCTATATCTTATTGGTTCTTTTTCTCTGGAGAGCTCTGATAGTACAGATTTCCATGGCTAGTCTTCCAAAGAAAGCCCTAAACAGACAGAGACAGAAAGCCCCTGAAGTGCAGGTACAGATGATGAAGCTTATTCTCATGCAGAATTTCAAGGCTTGGAACTGGCACCTTAAGCTTAGATGATCTGACTGGTTAAGAAGCAGAACAGCTGCCTCATACAGTCACATTAGTTGTTTCCAGCTACTGCCACAGCTGGGGTGCAGGAGGCATTGATTCCATACTCCTGGGTTCCACTTCCTGTGGGCTGGGCTAAGCTTAGTTGTACCTCTCTGAGATGAGAGGAGAGAGCAGGGACAAGCACTCTCCCCTGCACCCTGTCTTAGTAATCCTCTTTGTGCTACTTCAGGAGTAAAGCCTAAAGAGAAGGAATTTTGAGCTAAGTCTCAGATGGCATTCTCACCTAGCCTAGAACCCAGCCTGAACTCCATGGTCTGGCTAAGCCCACGTAGCAATGCCTAGGACTACAATTGTCATTCATACATATAGACCTGCTGCTCCATTTGGTCAAACTCCAGATGTTCTTGGCTTCCTTACTTTCCTAGTCATAAGGATGCAAACAATCACACTTGGCAGTTTCTATTTCCTAATTTTATCTGTTCCATTGTCCTCCAGAAGATCTTTGTTTCGTGTCCCCATTGTCTTATATGCACGGAGTCCACGTTTACCCTTTATTTCTCAATTCTTTCCCTCTGCAGTATGATTGATTCCTTCCTCCTCTGATCAATGCCGCTCATTCAATAATGCAAAGAAAGACATAAATCTCCTGTAATTCTACTACCCAGGGACAACCGCTATTCATATATGGATCTGAGTAACAAAGTGAATAGTTGTGCCACTTACTTAGACTGGAAGCCCCAGGGAACAGTGAGTTTTAGGAGTGGGTTTGGAGTGTAGGGGAATTAAGAATTCAAACTTGAGAGGTCACTTAGACATCCCAAATGTGAAAGTAGAATAAGCAGTTTGAAGTGAGAGTGAAGTTCAGGGAGAGAAGGAATTTTGAGCTAAGTCTCAGATGACATTCTCACCTAGCCTAGGACCCGGCCTGAACTTCATGGTCTGGCTAAGCCCACGTAACAATTCCTAGGACTGCAATTGTCATTCATACTTATACACCGGCTGCTCCATTTGGTCAAACTCCAGGCTGAAGAAGGAAACTTGGAAGTCGTCAGTACATAAGAGCTGAGTTCTGGGGCAAGGATAGAAGAATTTCAAGAACACGTAAGCCATCAGCTAAGTCAAATGCTAATGATAAGGTCTAGAAAGACAAAGACTGAAGATTGGCTAATGTACCCAGCAAACTGAAAGTCATTTTGACTATGGGGATTCTGGAAAGAAGGGGAGGGGAGCAGTGACCACAGTGAGTCTGGAAAAGTCATTCCATGAGTCTTTCAGAAACGGGAGAAATGGGTGTGAGAAAAGGAGGAATGGTTGTCTTAATGGGAGATCTTACACAGCACATTTGGTGCCAATAATGTAATTGTCATGCTTTCTAGGGGTATTATAGTTTATTTAAACAAATCCTGCATTAGAAGACATCTCTGTCTCAAACTTGTGCTATTATAAATGATGCTACAGTGAACATCTGCAGTATTCAGGTTCAAGTGTTAGAAGCAACTTGAAAGATAGCTGTCCATCTCTGTCCCCAAAAATGATTGACCAAGGGGGGGGGGGGGGGGGCTGTCACAGACCACAGCCTCCAATCACTGGTGGCCAGGGGACTGCAATGGGAGAGATGATATTATTTGAACTCCAGGGAGAACAAAAGTGAGTGTGTTTGGAGTTGTTCTTGATAGATTTCGAAAAGGAGTTTGATGTACTATTCTTAAATGCCAATCATGGTTTTCATTTCCCTCTCCCCTCCCTCCCTTCCTTCCTTTCCTGGTACTGGGGTGCTTTACCACTGAGTTCCATCCCCAGCCCTTTTTATTTTGAGACAGGGTCTCACTAAGTTGCCCAGGCTGACCTTGACCTTGAAATCCTCCTGCCTTTGCTGCCCAAGTCATTGGGATTTCAGGCATGCATGACTGTGCCTGGCCTTCTACCTATTTTTTAGGATAAATTCCTAAGTAAAATTAGTAGGTTAAATAATATGAATATTTTTAAGGCTCTTGCTGAGCTGTTTGCCAATCTTTATTTCTGCCTACTGAGAATCAGAAAATCATTGCCTTCATTCTCAGCATTTGCTACCTTAAAAATTCAAGTAAAAAATAGTAAGTGGTTTCTCACTGTTGCTTTAATTTTATTTTTAAAAAAAAATCACAATCAGCAAGTTTGAATCCAAGCAAAAATTGGTGTTAACCAAAAATGCATTTGTAGCACTCTCACTGGGGAAATCTAACATGGTGGAACTAAGGTTGCTGAGTGCCAAGTAACAGAGGCCTGGTCTGCAGCTATGTCCCCTTTGCAGCAGCACGGTGGCAGAATTTGTCTAAACAGCCTCAGAGGCCTGTCTCCTTTTAGAACCCTCCAGCTCATATTGTTGGAGCACAGAGCGGGGGAGACTCCATTCATCCATCTCAGGGCTTCCACTAAAGGAAGAGGCTAAGACCCCAATTCTAGTCTCAGTCTGGGAGGATTTTTGGTGTCGTCTACTGGTCTCTGTGCCCGAGGCCAGAGAGCAGCAGTGATAGTGGGAGCACTGCAGGTTCCGGCCCCTTCTTCTTCCAAGGTGCTGTTTGGGTGTCAGTATGATCCATGGCGTCTCCTTCCCACCCAGACATCGGAAGCCCCAGCTCCTGAGTCTTCAACGCATGGACATTGTTCCCAGGATACCCGCTGCGATGACCGAATTCTTCAGGAGTGAAAAATGAACCTTTACTTCAAGCGCAGGAGGAGGTGCGGAGATGAAGTTTTTTTTTTTTTTTTTAATATTTATATTGTGTTTTTCATTTATCATATGAACATTTCAATTTTATTACATGTGTTTTGAAATTACAGTTTTGAATATTAAATAATATGCTCTCACATGTATGTACATCATTTATCTAACCATTATCGTTAACTACTTAGATAGATGCCCATTTTTCTTTCTGTTAATTGGAGCTTTAAAACCCACTTTATACATTTGTCTTTTGTAGCATATCAGATTATTTTACTAGGAATGATTTCCAGAAATAAGGGTATTGCATCAAAAGTATCACTCTTTAAAGGATTCTTGCTGGTACTTAAAAGGTGGAACTGCAAAATGGTGCAACCGCTATGGAAAGCAGTATGGAGGTTTCTTGGAAAACTGGGAATGGAACCACCCTATGACCCAGCTATCCCACTCCTGGGTCTATTCCCAAAGGACTTAAAAACAGCATATTACAGTGACACAGCCACTTCAATGTTTATAGCAGCACAATTCACAATAGGTAGGTTGTGGAACCAACCTAGATGTCCTTCAGTAGATGAGTGGATAAAGAAAATGTGGTATATATACAAAATGGAATTTTACTCAGCAATAAAAGAGAATAAAATAATGGCATTTGCAGGTAAATGGATGAAGTTGGAGAATATAATGCTAAGTGAAATTAGTCAATCTCAAAAATCCAAATACCGAATGTTTTCTCTGATATAAGGAGGCTAGTTCACAGTGTTGTTGGGATAGGGGTACATAGGAGGATTAGAGGAACACTAGAATGGTCAAAGGAAAGGGAGGGGAAGGGAGGGAGCAAGGGGGGAGGGAGGGGGGAAAAAGGAAAAAAAATGGTGGTTGAATGAGATGGATATCATTATCCTAAATGCATGATTGAAGATCTGAATGGTACTTATATACTTTGTATACAAACAGTTGTATGTAAAAAGATGCTATATATGTGCATTATGAATTGTAATACATACTACTATTATAAGTAAAAAAAGAGATGAAGTTTTATCTTAAAAATTTCTTTCATTCCAAGGTCTATGAGTCCTTTACATGCTCCAGATTATGTATAAGGCCTCCGTTCTTCATCTCATGACTAAAGCCCACCAGGATCCGGGGATGGGGGCTGCTTCCCCCCTCACCACCAGGCCATTATTTTGATCTCTTTATTGCATTTGAGAAAGCCACATGACCTCTATGCTTCCAAATTTATAAAATAAGAATACTGGATATCATTATCTCTTGAGTGTCATTAATGCCCATGTAAGTGAACGTATACAGTGTTTGCTTTTAACAGGAACACAGCATTGGAAGACTAAAATGTACTGCATGGTATCTTTTATTTTCTAGCTGTTTTGTGGGTTAAAAATTGAGGGGATTTGAAAAAGTTTAGAAAAAATAAATGTCTCCCCTCAATATTTATTAGCTTTGGAGTAAGATAAACTAGGGTTCAAATCCCACTGTCTAGCTGAATGTGGGTGAGTTTGTTAACTGCCTCAGTTTTCTCTTCAACAAAATGGGGACATGAGTCATACTCATCTCATGAGGTTGTTAAATTTAATGTGTGTAAAATGCTTGCTTGGGGGGCTAGGGTTGTGGCTCAGCGGTAGAGCGCTCGCCTAGCACGTGCGCGGCCCAGGTTCGATCCTCAACACCACGTAAAAATAAAACGCATCGTGTACAACTAAAGCAAATAAATAAATAAATATTTTTAAAAAATGCTTGCTTGGCACCTAAGTCCTTGCTATGGGTTGACTTTATTGGTGTTTAAAAATATTATCTTTGGTTAGGGTTGAAGCTCTGGCCTGAGAGAGATCTTGGGCCACCTTTCAAGCATCCTGTCTACTTATTGTCTCTGTGCCTCAGTTTTTTCATCTGCAAATGGGAGGTGAGAACAGTATCACCTAACTTCACAGGGGCATTATAAAGAGTAACTGAAATAATGTAAGTAGCATGCATGATATTTTGCTTGGAATGTTCTATATACAGCAGTTGTTTATTGGCCCCTCACCTGGGTAAACCCTAATACAAACTTCTGAGGCTGTGGATGTGCTATTTGGGCCCAAGGGCCAGACTGCCTGGCTCCGCATGAACTCCTCTTCTTTACTACCCATTCCTCCCCAGGTGTTCATCCATATTATGTTTCTTCCCTGCCCTGATCAGAACCCAGACCAGCCTCTGGAAAAAAAAAAAAAAAATTAGTCCATGAGACAACTCTTCCAAGGATGTTTGCAATTTAAATCTTATCTTGAGAGGTAAAATAAGACTCAGGCCCCTGTGCCAGGAATTTTAGAATTTTTGGGGGGAGGCGGGTACCAGGGTTTGAACTCAGGGGCACTCAACCACTAAGCCACATCCCCAGCCCTATTTTGTATTTTATTTAGAGACAGGGTCTCACTGAATTGCTTAGCACCTCGCTTTTGCTGAGGCTGGCTTTGAACTCACAATCCTCCTGCCTCACCCTCCTGAGCCCTTGGGATTATAGGCATGCGTCACCACGTACAGCTTATGCCAGGAATTTTAGGTCCCAGAAACTAGGTAAACATATTTCCCAAGTGGCCATCTTTTTTAGGGTTCTTAATATTGTGGTAATTTAGTGGCTGCTCTTGGAGAATGTCAGAACTGAACAGATTAGTAAGTCAAAGTCAGGTATATAAGATGACGGTTAGGAATTGTGGTCAGCTCCTGACAGTAGGCGACCCAACAAAAATCAAGGGGGTGGGGAGTTTATTCTCTCACCTGCGAGAAGCCCTTAGGTAAACACTTTTGAGAAGCTCTGCTGCCTTTGTGGTGGCATTAGGGGCCTAGGTGGATTTTCTGCTCCATCACCCTCAGCATCCAACTTTCATCATCAAAATAGCTCCATGGACCTAATGTGAAGCCCGATTGGACAGGTGCCATCCCAGCCATCATGTCCTCTTTCCAAAATGGGAGAATTGAAAAGGTATGAGATAAAAGGGGACACTGTCCTGCTGAATTAGCCTTCTTCAGATCTGAAAACCCTGCCCAAAGATTTCCACTCATAGCTGCAAGGGATGCTGGGAAATAGATTTAGCTGAACACATTGACATCCTGAATTAAATCAGAGTTCTGTTACTGATGGAAGGAGAATGGAAAATGGGTTGAAAGAGGCCATGTCTACCATAGATACTATTTCTTGTAAGCTAGCTAGGTAATTGGTTTTGTCTTTTTAGGGCTGAGTAGGTGGGACCTAGACCAAGTCACTTGGCAGAGTTGTCACACCAAAAAACAATGGTGTCCCCACCCCCAATTGAGTAGTTTTTTTTTTTTTTTTTTTTTTTTTTTTTAGCAAGATAGACTATCTGCATTGTGGGAGATTATACATACAGCTATATGTCTGTCTGTATAATATACATATCCATATTACAATTTATATTTATACTGTAATTTTCTCTTTGAATTCCTATTCATGCCTTTAAATTCTATTTCCTCCTTGGTAGTTTCACTGCAATTTGGCATTAAAATCTGCTACTCTTCAAGTTAGTCCTGTCACTGTCTCCAGTGATCTTCCCAGTTGCTCGATTCAAGGGATCCACTTCAATACTTAACTTTCTTGAACATGTTAGAGCTTTTGGCACCCCTGACCACTCTGTGAATTAACTCCCTGTGGCTCCTGGATCTTTGAACTCATTCTTCATTGTCTTTTTTTTTTTTGAAGTCACTTCTTCCTTTTCTGGCCCAAGATCTCTGCCCCTTAACCCCTCTTCTCGACTTTCTCCAACATACTTTCCGAGGGATGCCAGTCATTCCAATGACTATGTGTTAAAGATGCCAAATCTGTATTTCTAGCCCAAAATCCTCCCTTGAGGTCCCCCATCATGTGTCCAAGGCTTACTGGGCATCTCCCTTCAGAAGACCCACAGAGAACTCCAACTAAGCACAAGCCTAAGCTCCTTGTTTTTCTTTTCAGATCCATCCCCCCTGCTCCTGCTCCTCCTTCTCTTCCTTCTCCTCCTCCTCCTCCTGTATCTGTGGAGGTGCCCTCTACTCACTCCACATTTGGAAACTCGAAAACCATCCTTTTCCTATGAGGATTCCCCACAGGCTGTGGTTCTCAACATCCTCTGGATGCAAATTTATGTCATTTGAATCTGTCCCCTCCTGACCATTTTTCCTTCCATCACCCGGGCTCTGACTCACGTTGCTTTTCTCAAGAGCTTTTCTTTTTTAAGTTGTAATAAAATGTATGCAATATAAAATGTGTCATTTGAACCATGTTTAAGTGCACAGAATAGGAGCATTAAGTACAATCACACTGTTGTGAAACCATTTCCATCATCTATCTGTGGAATTTATATTCATCTTGCAGAACCTAAACTTGGTATCTGTTAAATGATAACTCTCCTTTCTCCACCTCTCTCCAGCTGTTTGGCTGTCATTCCATTTACTATCTCTATGGATTTGACATCATACAGGAAGTGTGCATTTGTGGTTGGCTTGTCTCACTCAGCACAGTGTCTTCAAGGGCAATCCATGTTGCAACATTGTCAGCGTGTCTGCCTTCTTAAGGCTGAATCTTATGTACATACCACCTTTGGTTTACCATTCATCCATTGATGGACACTTAGGTTGTTTCTACCTTTTGGCTACTGTGAAAAATGATGCTACAAACATGGGTATATACACATTTCTTTGTGTCTCTGCTTACAATATTTTGGATTATACACTCAGAAATTGAATGGCTGGATCACATTATAATTCTATTTGAGTTTTTTTTTTTTTTTTTTTTTTTTCCTTTTTGTGGCTGGGGATTGAACCCAGGGCCTCACACATGCTAAGTATGCCACTGAGCTCTCCCACTGAGCTATATCCTCAGACTGGGAATTCTATTTTTTTCCTCTAATGGACTTTTACAATGGCCTGCCTTGTATCTATCACTGTTTTCTGTCTCCTTCATGTCAAGTGTATTCTCTCCACTCTTGGCAGAGTTTATTTTTTAACACAATATGATTTTTTTTTCATCTCTGTGATTAAAGTTTTTCTATGGCTTCTGATTAGGCAATGGTGAAGTTCAAGGTTTAGCACAGTGCACAGGAATCTTCATGAGATAATTCCTTTGCTTGTTTTGTCTTGTCTCCTAGCACTGTCTCCCGAGTATTCTATCAACCAGACTCATAACCTGACATTCTACACCTATCACATGATGTAATTAATTCATGAAAACAGTTGTTTACTGATCACATTGTTCTGGGTGCAGGGGTTACAGCAGTTAATTGAAGTCTCTGTTCTTGTGCATTTTCTATTTTGTTGGGTGTTGGTGGTTTTGGTAGAAGTTTATAAACAAATATATAATATTTCAGGTAATGATAAACAATGCTGGGTCAGCTGCTATTTTAGATAGGGTGATGAGAGAAGAGTTCTCTAATAGAGGTGACTTTTAAAATTTCTTTTAAAAATATTTTTTAGTTGTTGATGGACTTTAATTTAATTATGTATTCCTATGTGGTACTGAGAATTGAACCCAGTGCCTCACACATGCTAGGCAAGCACTCTACCCCAGCCCTTGAGGTGACTTTTGAACCTGAAAATATTAAGTAAGCCATGAGGATCTGTGGAAGAATGGCTTTCTGAGCAGAGATGACAATGACTGCAACGTTCTGTGACAGGAGTGACCCTGGCAAGAGCAATAGGGAAGCCAGGAGGGCAGGTGTAGAGTGAACCAGGGGAAAGTGGTCCAAGATGAGATCAGAGAAGGGGAAGGGAAACCAGGCAGTGTAGACTCCTTAGGCCATGGGAAGGATGTGGATTACTCTAAGATGGACAGGTGTTGGGGAGCTTTGAGAAGAGGGGGATCAAGACACAACTTAATGTTTTGAAAAGACCTTTTCCAATGCAGCATGTGAACCTCACTGTAGCAGGCTAGCATGGAAGAGAAGATGTTGGCTGGAAAAGCATGAAAACCATCTAGCCAGCAGATGATGGTGGTTTGGAGAAGGAGGGCTGTGACGAAGGTGGGGAGACGTCAGATCCTGGATGTAATCTGAGGACAGAGCTGACAGAATTTACTGAGGAACTGATGTGGAGTGTGAGAAGAAGGGAAGATGACTCCAAATTTGTGACCTTCCATCCAGATGGGATAACACGGCGCCACCCAGACCATCATGATAAAGACTTTGTGGACGTGTGGACAAATATGGAGGATAAAATATTAAGTGAAAGAATAGAATTAAAAATAGCATGTTCCCAGCGGCAGAGCACTGCCTCGCACGTGTGCGGCCCGGGTTCGATTCTCAGCACCACGTAAACATAAAATGCATTGCATTGTGTACAACTAAAGTAAATAAATAAATATTAAAAAAAAAAAAAAAAAAAAAAAAAAAAAAAAAAAAAAATAGCATGTTCCCAATGATTACAAATATAAATTGCAAACAAATAACAAGATGCCCAAATAATAATAATTCCATGCTAAATAAAAAATTTTAAATCATTAGCCTTAAATCCAAGGTAACACTCGTAACAGGAGACCACTTTTTTGCCACCATGTAACTTCACAAATGAATTCCTTTTGTCTCGGTGCTTAAGAAATAAAATTACAGAGTTTAGACATGGATGGGGGGGGGGAGGGTGGAGATCACCTCTCACAGGTGACAGAACTGAAGTCCTCAAATGTTAAAGGGGTTCTGCAAGGTCACCCTGCTAATTACAAACAGATTCCAACCTCAAGTGCAGTCTGCTAACTGCTGATCCATTTGTGCATGTAAATCCTTGCACTTATTCCCACACACCCCCACATTTGAATTTATCTTGGTAATGTGTTTCTTATAGTTTACTGAAACCTTGTTTCTTGGTGATTTATTCAAAATCACCATACTCTCGCAGACTTTTTTTTTTTTTTTTTTTTTTGCATGCAAAGTATATCCTATTTTCAAAGTCAAGAAGATGTGAAATGTCTTTTCTTCTGCAAAGCCTTGCACAACATGTGAATCCTAATATTAGATCTTCAAATGCGGAAACTTGGTAAATCCCATATGTGCATAACAAATGCTTACTCCACAATTTTTCAGGGTCTCTGATTTATTCAGCAGGGCAAGTTATTAATAACTGTAGTATTGGGTGAGATAGAGTTACATGTCATAATAAATTTAAATCTGGAAGTAAGTAAAGTAAAAAACTGGGAAAACCTCACAAAACCCCCCAAGATTTATATTTATTAGATTCCCATCAATGTCATATTCCTTTTACTCAAGTATTGGGGTAAATACCTCTGATAGAATTGGTTGAATATCTTTTAGGGAAATTAATATACTGCAGAGAGAAGATGGTAACTCTTGAAAAGAGTGCAGACCCAGATACTCATGTCAGTGGATTTATGATATCGAGATAGCGTCAGGTAGTAGAAGGAGCTGTACTCTGGAACACTGGATACCTAGTTCCTAGCTCTGGTTCTGTCATTCAGGTGCACTTCATCTACTCATTTAACTTTGTATGCCTGATGCTGACATTCAGTCTACAAATATTGACTGAGCTCTAACTATGTCACAGGCTACAGCAGACACATGAATAGCCAACTCAATATCCACGCCCTCTTCCTTGCTCATAGACCCTGATTTTATTTGTGGAGACAATGTGCTCAGCTAAATACAATCAGCCTTCCATATCCATGGTTCCATATCAGTGAATTCAACCAATGGTGGGTTTAAAACATATATAAAAAAAAATTCCAGAAAGTTTCCAAAAACAAAATTTGAATTTGCCACACACCAAACAGTTTGCTGAATCCATGCAAATGAAGTGATGTGTAGTGTAGGCCTACCCTGCGGTGGCCTTCCACTATCTCACAGGTCCTGGTTCTCTCCTAATCCCTCATTAATTGAGCATTTGCTTCATACTTCATCTAGATACTATGTAGTTGGGCCCACACTGGCTGTACCCATACTGAAACCTACAGACATTCCCCCCACCCTCCCATCATTGTCCCCTAAACAATACAGTATAATAATTATTTACGTAGCATTTATATTGTGTTAGATATTAAAAGCAATTTAGACATGATTCAAAGTATACAGGAAGATGTGGATAGGTTGTATGCAAATACTATACCATTTTACATAAGGATCTATAGATTTTGGAATTCAGAGGACCCTGGAATTACTCTCCCCCAAATACCAAGAAACAACTGTACTCTATTACCCAATCTCCCTAGCAGCTATAGATGGCCATGAAGAAGTTACTGTGGATTCACATGGAGGTCAGAGGGCCCTGAGATTAAGAAAAGATTGGGTTCCTACCTAGAAGTAGTTCAGAATCTGGTTTCATCACCAACCAGTTCTTTCTTTTTTGCTTTTAAAAAATATTTTTAAGTTGTAAATGGACACAATGCCTTTATTTAATATTTATTTTTATGTGGTGCTGAAGATCAAACCCAGTGCCTCACATGTGCTAGGTAAGTGCTCCACTACTGAGCTACACCCCCAGCCCCTCACCAACCAGTTCTAGGATAGAGGAAGGGTACCCACTCAGTGCATGAGGAAGAGAAAATGGAAAATTTATTGGAGGAAGTAATGCTGAAACTGGGTCATGAAATATTCCTGGGTTTCTGTTTTCTCATTTATAAAGCAAAAGGACTGTATTACATCCATTGTTTATATCTTGAGTTTAAAAAAAAAAACTCAGCAATTTAAAAACTTATTTATAAAAGTAGAGGAAATTTAAAATTGCAAAAGCCATAGTCTACTTGGAATAAAAAAGCAGGGCATTTGGATACAGGTTGTGTGTGTGTGTGTGTGTGTGTGTGTGTGTGTGTGTGTGTAGGAAAAATTCAACAACTTCAACGTGAAACTATTGCCCAGGGCAAAGAACAAGCTTTACTGTAAACCATGGCCTCCAAATCTACAGAAGTTATTTCTATTAATTTGTTTTTGGACCCATTTAAAAAAAAATCATCCTTCCCTGGGCAAAACTCAAATTACAAAAGTTACAAACAATAAAGAGAGCTACTTTCTTGTTAATAGAGGTGAGAGTGGAAGGCAGTGAACCTGACCACGAGAGAAAAGAAGGGGCTGGGAATTAATTTGACAACACCATGTCCAGAGAGAACGGTCTTGAAAGGCAAATGCAACTTGACTCCCTCTTAATGGAGAAGAGAACTAATTTTGTCCACAGCTTTACAGTGAACAGAATGTTTCCATGTCCCTTATCTTATTTGATCCTCACAACAACTTGACAGGGGAAGCTTTATTAATATCCTTGTTTGACAGAGAAGAGAGCTGATGGGATCTCTCAAGGTTAGGCTGCATAAATAAGTGGTAGAACTTGGACTCAAATACTCCAAATACCATATTCTTTCTGATTCCACAATTGCCTCAAACTGCAATTTCACCAAAAGAAAATAGTTTGGATATCCAGCTAGTAGGTGATTTTCTACCTCAATGTTTTATTCCATTTACCATAATTTGCACCCAAGGGTGGGGAAGTGGAAAGGGGATTACAGGAAGTAACTACAGAGCCAAGGGCCTTACCTTGGTCAGGATAAGCTAACTACCAACACGATAAAAGTTACTTCTCACTATAAAAATGTAGATATCCTGGTTAGATGACTCTCCTGAGTGGCTTTCATGTAAATGGTAATTTAAGGATTAAGCTACTCACTACCATTCTTACACATGACTTGGGTCACTATGGAAGGGAGAGTGAACAGAGGTCACACCACAGACTTGACATATGCCTTGGCTCTATGGAGATGCTCGTCACTTTTACTCTCATTCCATTGGCTAGAACGAGTCACCTGACCCCCATCGAGAGCCAAGCAGATGGCAGCGCAGGCCTGTAATCACAGAGGCTGGGGAGGCAGGAGGACATGGTGAGTTCAAAGCCAGCCTCAGCAATCATGAGGCGCTAAGCAACTCAGTAAGACCCTGTCTTTAAATAAAATACAAAAAAGGGCTGGGGATGTGGCTCAGGGGTTGAGTGCCCCTGAGTTCAATCCCTGGTACCTCAAAAATAAAAACATAAAAAAAAAAAAAAAGAAGAAGAAAGTGAGGCTGGGATATGTAGTCCCTCATTGAGTGGCTGCTTCTTAAGAGTCAAGACTAAACAATAGAAGAGAAACATGATTCTTTGGCTCCACTTATCTCTGCTATAGGCCTAAAAGTAATTATACATGTGGTTCTTCTCACCCCACAAAACCTGGACGACCCTGCAAAACTAGTTCCTTTGCAGCAATGTAGAAAGGAGGCATTTTGCACCAAGAATATTTGCAGCATTGGAGAAGAGTTGCAACATTAACAACAGCTCAGAAATAAGTATAGATAAAGGCAACAGAAGTGGTTAGAGCGAGAGAAAGCTTGAAAGACGTGTTCTGGTTACTATTTGTGCCCACTGTATGTGGTAGGTTTAGAAGTACAAAGAAAGGCCTTGAAGCAGTCACTGGCTATCTTCTGTGGATCTCCAAGATTCATTCTTAGCCTTTCCCACTCTGCTCCCAGCTCTAGGAGGCTCCCCTGTCTGTCCTACATCAAACCCTCCAGATCATAGCTGGGTTTGGCTGGTGGGGAGCTATGGCAGGAGAATGGAGGAAGGGAGGAGAGAAGGTGAGGGTTTGTGTCCGTGGCTCCCCTCTTGCTGGGTAAACTTAGGTTTGCTGTATCCTTCTTTGGAAGAAGATTGCTTCTCTCAACCCTCTGTGCTTTATACAACCCTCTCTTGCTTCAGGGTCTGGTAAATTCTCTCTCTCTCTGGGTTCCTTCAAACCTAAGGGTGGTAGAAACAGCTCTGTTATTGCCCGACCAGGGTTTCTGTACCATATCTGATGGTCCCTCTAGATCTCATTCACATTTTTGTCCTTAACTTCTTTATTAATAATTATTCTAATTTGATTTTGCCATTGTCACCATTTGTTACTTAAAAAAAAAACAAAAACAAAAACCTGTTAGCATTGTTTTTCAACCCCAAGCAGCCAATCCATAGTCAATATGAACTAAAAGAATCCTTTTTGTGTTTTATTGTTCTTAGTATTTTTTTTTTTTTTTACCAGCTTCTGAGATTTGGGCTTTAGCCTCTTGACATTATTCTTATGGGGCTTTGCTAGTCTTGTGCGTTCATTCTTGATTACGTGTCCCTCATTCCCTCTTCTTGTACATGCCCTTTGAAAATCTGATCTCATCAGCAAAGTCCCCCCACGCTCCCCCAGTCACATGCCCCTCCTCATTGCTCCCTGGATCTTCTAAAAGAAGAAATTGCTAACAAGGCAAGAGGAGGATTCATCAAATGTTTTGCTTTTTGCAGAACGAGAGCTCCATCAGATATCAAAAAAGCTGAATTAGGAAGAATCCAGTAGAGGAGGTAAAAACTTGTTTTGGAGATTTTCTGTTAGCAGAGAAGTCCAGATGCACCGATATCTGAATTTAACTGTTCTTTGCCCAGTTCTTTCCCCTCCTGGATTATTTAAGAAGTCTGCATTTCATTTTCTTTCTCTAGCTTTACCTGTTTCTCCCCTAGCTCCACGCTGAGTCATCTCCTTCCCCAACACTCTCAACTCTCCAAGGAAGATTTTGTTTGATTTCCACTTCCTTCTCTGAGCCTGCCTTTCTTTGATCCTGTCTACCTGAGAAGCAACTTCCTTCTCACCCCAACTGGGACAGAACCCTCTCTTCCTTTTCATCTTCCTCTTCTTTTTCTTTTCCTGAGAGGCAGTGGAGTACAGTGGTAGAGAGTGGATTTTAGAGTCAGATAGAATAAGGCTGCATGAGTCCTGGTTCTGGTACTTTCTCTGTTGAATGACCTTGTGAGGTGACTGAACCTAATTCTCAGTCCCTTCACTTGTAAAATGAGGAGAACAAAGATTCCCAGTTCAGAGGAATATTTTGAGCATGAAAGGAGATAATGAATGTACAATATATGGAACATAGCACTCTCAATACATATTGGTCATTTTTATATTAAAATCCTCTGTATGTTACCCAAATACCAGGCTTCTAGATTTATCTATTGTTCTAAGTGGTACTAGAGGTCTTTATGTCTCTTATGAAAGACCCTGGAAGTATTCTTGCTTATTCATTGTTAACTGATGCCCTTCAATTTGTTCTGGTTACTGCTCTAAATAGAACAGAGTCAGTTAAGTATACAAAATCAAGATTCAACCAATATTTATGGAGTGCCTTATAAATACCAGATACAGTGCCAGACAATGCTCACAGATTTTCTACCAACAAAAAAAAAAAAAAAGGTTAATGTCAATTATGAATCAGACACAGGCAGCGAATAACTTTGTTCTGTATGAGAGTTGTAAACAATATTCTGCTTCTTTCACTCCCTGTTCTGGTTTGACTTTCAATTTGTTCTAATCATCTGAGCATGGGTGGTCCTTTCTAGAAAGATGACAGTTACAAAAAAAACAAAACAAAACAACAACAACAACAACAACAACAAAAAACAAAGACACATAAAATTTAGGTAGAAAGGGATCATTTTAAAGCCACTGTCTTTTAGTTCTCTTTTATTTATCAAAAGACAGTGCCTGATTTGAACGAATGTCATTTCAAAAGACTTTTTAAATGGTCCTTTGTTTTTTGATAAAGTGGCACATTTGTTCAGGTGACATTTACTAATTTTACTCCTGTGGACTTCTGCCAGCTTTCTTCTATCCTCCCTAGGGATCTGGCCCAATCGTCTGTTTCTAGGGGCATTCCAATTTGCATTTAAGCTCTTTATGCCATGCTTGTCACCTGGTTGCCAGATCTGGGTTCAATTGTTCCTCCCACCTTCCCTGTTTAAACGTTTCCTGTCCCTTTATATATTCTGGGAGAGTTGCCTCTTGTCTTTCAACGTGTTGTTGAAGACTGACAGTGTTGGAGTGGAAACGCCTTTGGAAAAGTCATCCACTTTGTTTCAGTTTGGAATGCTCTTGGCGGCAAGTAATGAGATATGCAAATAAAGTGGTTTTAAACCATGAGTGCACATATTTTCATGGAACACTAAGATTGGAAATAGGTTGTCCCGGGGTTGTTTCAAAAGCTTGACAATGTCCGTGAGGACCATGGCTCTTCTGATCTTTCTGTGAATCTTCAGTGTTCGTGCAATAAACAATGGTCCTGGGCAAACTGCAGCAGACTAAGTATCACAATCTGACACTGCTGCATCCCAAGGAGAAGAAAGAGGATGGGGCCAACGGGGCCTTTTCCTCATGCACACTCTCTCTTTTTTTTTCCTTTTTTATTTTTTTTAAATTTTTTATTATTCTAATTTGTTATACATGATTGCAGGGTACATTTCATTTCATATTACATATAAAGAGCACAATTTTTAAAGTTCCTGGTTTTATATAAAGTATTTTTTACAACAATTGTGTCTTCATACATGTATTTAGGGTAATCATGGATAACTCAGTCTGCCATTATTCCTATCCCCTTACTCCCCCCTCCCCTTTGTTCTATTTAAAGCTCTTTCATTCCTCTCATCCCCTCTCTCTTGCCTTTATAAGTTAGTATCTTCCTATCAAAGAGATCATTTGACCTTGGGTTTTTTGGGATTGGCTAACTTCACTTAGCATTATTTCCTCCAACTCCATCCATTTACCTGAAAATTCCAAGATTTTATTCTCTTTTAGTGCTGAGTAGTGTTCCATTGTGTATGTATACCAAAGTTTCCCTATCCATTCATCTGTTGATGGGCATCGGGGTTGGTTCCACAATCTAGCTATTGTGAATTGTGCTGTTATAAACATTGATGTGGCTGTGTCCCTGTAGTAAGCTGTTTTTAAGTCCTTTGGGAATGGGCCAAGGAGTGGGATAGCTGGGTCAAATTGTGGTTCCATTCCAAGTTTTCCTAGGAATCTCCATACTGCTTTCCAGATTGGCTTCACCAATTTGCAGTTCCACCAGCAATGTAAGAGTGATGCACACTCTCTTCTATTAAGGGAAGACAAACTTTCCCTGAAAGCCTCTGGCAGGTCTCCCCTTAATCTCATTGTCCATAACTTGTTCACAATTCTACCTTTAGACTAATTAGCATTGAAAAGAGGAGCCACCCTTGACTTAAGCCATCATAACTAATTCCCTGGGGCTGAGCACACTGCCACTTACAAAAAACTTGGGGTTCTGTTATCCAAGAAGATGTGAAAGGACTATTGGATGGGCCCCAGGATAGTCTCCATATACGTGCCCCCACCGTGCTTTATAGATGAGGAATCTGCTGTCCACTGAGGTTAAGGGCTCTGCTAAAAACCATGTATCTAGAAAGTGTTGAAGCCAAAACTAAACCATTGGTCTTATGTTCTAGAACTTATTCCATCATTCTACGCTCTTCAAAGTAACCTTTAGCCATATAGTTTCTGGGGAGAAAATTAAAGTTAGTGGAGAGAACAGTAAAAGGGAATTCATTTTCAGGTTTCCACATCCTGGACTTCTAGAATGATAAACTTGTCATATCCATACTTGTGAGGCTAATTCATCCATTGGTTTAATAAACACTTAATGTCCTCCCTATAATAGTTTAAGAACAGTGTTAGATGCTAGGGATAAAGTTTATTTGGTTCATAATAATTGCCCTCTGAAATATTAAGTGGAAATCTAAGGGTGGAATTGTAGCAGTTATTGTAATTGAGGGCAGACAAAATATTCTCAAAACCTGTTTTATTTTCCTTTTCCTAATTACATAGGAAAACTACAGTTCCCAGCCTCCTTTGCAGTTAGGCTGGCCCATGTGACTGACATCTGGCCAATGGGATCTGGGCAGAAATAATATGTGCCATTTCCATGTCTGGTTATGAAACCCGTTATGCTCTTGACAGGAGGCAGGGTCATCTCCACTAGTAATTTTTCCTATAGTTTCTCCATCTTTATTCTCCTTTAGCTCTTTATGGTTTAGGAAATTAATAGCTTTGGAGGTAATCTTGAATTCTTAGAGCTTTTTAAACTCTTTCCCATGGATTTTTTTCTAATAAATGACTTCATCTTGTTCTACTTCAGCTTCTTTAAAGTGGGGAGATGTTTTCCTCTTTTGATCTGAAACAGAATTCAGCTTTTCCATCCAGGTCTAGAGGTAACAACCTGGTTGGTAGAGAGATGTTCAATTTTTATCAGAGATAATGGAGGAAAACATTAAGCCTCAAACCAGGGTTGGGCTCAGTATATTATTATTATTATTTTTAATGGAGCTTAGTTGTTTTTAATTCCTTTCCTTTCAGTCTTGAGATGCTGTGTTCTCAAGCATTCATCCTATATCTGCCTCCCTAACACCAATAACGTGATGGGGAGAAGAAAGTAGAAACAGTAAGATAAAGCAAAGCTTTTTGAAGTTCTAAACTTATAAAATTGGGACACCAAACCCAACTTCGTTGGGTGATTGCAAGGAGTCAAAGAGAAAAAAAGATAAACCGTTTCAATAGTAAGGATTAGTACATCCTAGCTTTCAAACTGATGTTATTTAAATGACAATCTTGTGGTTGGTGAGAGACACTGGGATGCAGGGGTTAAGAACCTGGACTTTGGAGCCAGACTTCCTGCATTTAAATCCCTGCTCAGCCACTCACTTGTCACAGCGTTTGTGTAAGTCACTCAGTTTTATATTGCACATTGTCCTCATCTGCAAAATGACAATAATAATCCTATCTGCTTCACACAGTTGTTGTGAGGGCTGAGTTAATGCATTTAAAATGCTTAGGATAGGACCTCGCATAAACTACCCAAAATGTTAGCTGTTTGGTGTGGTAGTTGTAAGTTCCCTTGGCCCTATTATATCTCTTTCTCAAATGAGACACTGTGGCAGTAAATAGCCTTCATGACTTAATATAGGCCAAATGGAAGTGGAACTTTTGATCTCTTTATGTTAGAAAATGGAAAATCTTTCTGTACTGGTTTTCTACCTGCAATTTATTCTTCCATGTATCATAACTCTCTGTCCAGTGCTTGGTCTAAACTATAGGTTCATAATCAATCAAACAGATTAAAATTCAAGTAGATTAAAATTCTATACCCTTCCTGATTTTACAGGCACACGCATATGTATACACCTATGAACATTTCATAATATGAAACACTTGATTTTGTGACCGTCTCATATGTTCTAGTATTCAAAAGTGTTAAATCATTTCTAAAATCTTCTAATAATTTTAATACTTATTTCAATAAAAAGCTACATTCTCATAAAACTTGAGGGACAAACAACTTGTTATCTTTGAAAGTTTAACATAGTGGGAGATGCTTGGAGTTTTTACTTCTCTATAACTGATGCCATACTGAGTTGGTGGCTCAATGTTAGCTACTGGTTAACAAAATATTTCATAAATAAGTACTGGAAATTGAAAAACAGCCTTGATCAATATGGCATGAAAATGCATGGAAACTTTGAAAAGGTAATCCACGATAACCAGTGACCTATGTAGCCTATGGAAAGGTTTTTCTTTCTCGGCCATTTATAACTGATTTGGACATAAAAGAAAGATAAACTACAACTGCTTCTGAATCTTTTGAATAGACCCTAGAAATCGATCCCTTGGCTTTTCACAGTTTTTTCTAACAACACAAAATATCACATGTTCCAGCGAACCTGCCACACATTCTGCTCTATGGTGGGCGGGGGAGATGATAACCAGGGAGAGGACAGTTGTAGATTGACTCTCACCTCACTTCCTTAGCTCAATAGGAGCCAAGTCCAAAAATACAGGATGACAATTAGTGGAGGAACTCACAGAAGCCACTTACTCTTACCTACCTAACCCACGAGTGGAGGGATCATCATAGGTGGATATAACACATGGGTCATGTGACTACTGGCACTATATAGTGCTGTGGCTTTAATATAAAAATGAGCCTGGATTTAAATCCCAGCTCCATAATTTCCTGTCTGTATGGCCTTATGGTGTCACATTTTTCTCATCCGTAAAATGGGGATACCTGCAGTTCCTACTTCTGTGAGGAAGCACTTTGCAATGGACCTGACAGACAGTAAATGCAAAATAAATGTATCCATTATCATCATTAGGTTTAATTGTGTTAGGTAAGTCATTTCAGCTTTCAGTTGTGTCAAAAGGAACATGACTACTTTTATCATGTGAGGGCATGGGGATGTATTAGATGACCTCCCAAGGTCATGTGCTGTGATTCTTGAATGAATGAATGAATGAATGAATGAATCAGTCTGTCTGTTTGCCTGTATGTCTGTCTGTCTCTCTGTATGTGTGTGCTTTTCCCATTCACTTGTCTTAAGAAAAGCATAGGAGTAAATGATAACGAGTCAGCCTCAGGGCATTTGGGAATGTCCATCCCATGACGGAGCCATTTTGATACCTCTTTACCTTACATCCCATTAAACACATATATAGCAAATATGTACGGAGTGCTGGTTATACTCCAGGCACTATTTTAAAAACTAAGCTAGAGCAATAAAAAGAAAAAAAAATCAGAGAAAACAAAAAGCCCATCTCTGCCCTTTTGGAGATTAATTTCTACTGCCAGAATTGGCCAGTAAACAAAAAAGCAAACGAATGCCATGATGTCATCAAGTCCTGTGAGCTGTGTCTTCAAAATACAGCTCAGATCTGACCATCTCTCTGCCTTCTCTGCTACTATTGGACAAAGCCCTGTTCTTTCTGGCTTTGGTTAGGTGACCCAGCTTCCTGATGGACTGCCTTGTGTTCACTCCTGGTACCATTATCTCTACTGTCACCCAGCAACATGTGGCTCTTACATCACATCACCCCCTCACTCAAAATCCACAAACGGCTTCCAACCACACCTGAAACCAAAGCCCAAATCCTGCCATTGATCTAGACCTCCTTGGGGGGGGGGTGTCTTCTCTCCTCTTCTCACCACTGCCTCTTCTCTGTCCAGCCACACTGACTGTCTTGTCCATCCTTGAACCTGTCTTCACACTTCCTGTCCCTCTGCCTGGGGGATGCTTTCTGCATAGCTCTCTCCATCGCCTCATTTAAGTTTTAGCTCCTCAGGAAGGACTTCCCAGTTACCTCCCAGCTATTTTTTTTTTTTTCCAAATAAAATCCCTAAACCCATCTCACTATCACCCCTTATTCTGCTTTACTTTACCCCAATTTACTAAGCATGCCAAGCACTTCAACAACACGTCTCTGACACATAGCATCTCCTCCAATCCGACAGCTCCAGGATATAAATATGGATTTCATGACTATTTCTCAGAGGCTGAAATTAAGGCGCAGGGCCACGCCTTAATTGGTAATGGAGCCGGGATGTGAACCGCAGCTGTCTGACAGTCTCACTGCTATGTGCGCTATACTGTCCCTAGAAAGTTCTTCTTGAGGAAGTTTCCTTTGATACTTGAAGGCTTTTTAATTTTCTTTTAATCTTCCCCATCTAAGGGTGTTCCTTCTGGCATTCCGTTTACCCCATCACTGGGAGCCTTTGAAGCTGGAGATCAAGTCTCACTTCTCTTGACATCTCCACCACGGAGCTGTCTGGTGCGCGTGAGGCCTTCAGTCAGCCTGTTGAACTGACCTCTGTTAAAACCTGGTCAAGGCGGGAGGGGCATTCTGGGAAGTGTGGCCTCAGTGCTTTCTCTGTCTCCCCTTTCTCCCAGTCAGCTTTTTCCATGCCTTGTCAAGGCAGTGCTGCTCAAAAGTTCTCCAGGACATGCATTTTTTTAAAATGAGGAAAGCTTATAAATGGCTGAGAAACTGATTCTCTTTGGTTCTGCCCTAGTGTGTGAAAAGCATTCAATATGGCGGTGGGTGGCTGGACCAGGAGCAGGTTGGTAAACTGGGAAGTGTGGACACACTGTGTACACACAGACACACACTTACATTTTATATACAGAGGAAAACAAAACAAACAAACAAATTTTCATATGTTCCCTGCTCTAACCACAATCTGTCGTTTTAGTTTGCTGGAGTGAGTGATTATCCACTCCACAGAAAATTACTGTTTTGGTTTTTGCTAAAGGGTGGTTTGTTCTGCAGTAGAGAAGTACAAAGGGAGTAAGTTTCCAAAAGGAGTATTTTTGTCATAGAGTAGGACGGCAGGGTGTGGAAGAAGGAGCGCAGACTTGAGGGTCAAGAATCCCACATTTAAACCCCTCTCTGCCTTGAACAAGTTATCAGATGGGGACGAGGCCCTTTCTGAGTCCTGGAGTCTTTCCTGGGATTATCACTCGTCTATAAAGGAATATTTATAGACAAGTGATAATTGTCTTTGTCTTCCATTTTCTGCTCCGTGATCTCACTGACAGCAACTCTTGGAAACTGAGAGTGCAGACTTGGGAGTCGGATGGACTCTAGTTTTAAGACTTAGTTTTGTTACTTCCAGCAGGAGACTCAGCCTCTAGAAGTTCCTATTTCTTCCCTAAGAAATGGGGGTAATCACAGCCCCCACTTTATAGGTGGCCATGAGGATTTGTGAAGGGGTGCACGTGGACACTTAGTTTGGTACTTGACGTGTTCTGTGTCATGGGCAGGAGCTACCTATAAAATAATTACTATCATCAAAACAATGTTCAGGGTGGAGGACAGGGAAGAGATGGGAGGCCCAGAGCAGAGGACACGGCCCCTGACTTCAAGGGGATAAAATGTATAAAACATTAAAATGAGAAAAGCTGATCTGAATTGGACGATCAGCAATATCAGGATTCAGAGGGGTGTGGGGGCCCCTCTCAGACTGACATGGTCACCAGAGACTCCCCAGAGGTGGTGGGAGAGGAACTGGCCTTGCTCTATCTGAGTGGCAGGAATGGAGATGGTGAGATTTCCAGGAAAAGAGATGATGGGCTTTTAGAGGTTGGAACACAGGCGTCTTTGATGGAGCAGAGGCTTTTTAATAAACTAGAAGTGGGGCAAGGGCCTGTCTAGTTTCTTTCTCAGGGAGTACAAATCCATACTTACTGTTTTCTTTCCACACAAAATCCTAAATCTGGAATTTACTTCAGTGAAGGGTTGGCTTGGTCCCAGGAATGGGTGGGTGTAGCTGGAGTGCTGTCAGATACCTGCATCCTCCATGCCAGGGAGCTTGTGGGCGGACCCTGGAGCAGCGGGGGACGGAGAGATGGTGAATGGCCTCACAAGAACCTTGCCAGCTCTCTAGCCCCGCAGGTCCTGAGGATGCTTGGGAATTTGGCTGGAAGTGAATCACCCCCGATATGTCTCCTTTACCAGCCTTTCCTCTCATCTGTGGTTTTGATCCACAATGGTGGCCACCCAGGAGTCCACATGCCCAGAATTAGTCTGTTGAATGGGTCCTGAGCCTGTGTGCTCAGCCTTCTGGTTGGCCAAGATTCTGTAACAGGGTCAATTGTCAAGCAAGGAAACCAACCCATAAAGGACTAGCTAAGTCAGAATCTGATTTCCCTGCCCAGCCTGCAGTTCATAAGAGCAGCATGGGATTTCTAAAGAGCCACTGGAAGGAACTGTGGTGAAGGGATGAGATTTGGGTCAGGCAAGGTGGAAGTGGTCCCCCAAGACCAGGAGAAGTGTGGAGATGGGATGCCAGAGATTCATGTCCCGAAGAACACCCCAGGAGGGAATGGCTGCAAGATGCCAAAGGGACCGTTTCCTCACAGTGATTCTAGACCCACCTGTGAGCAGCATCCATGAGCTGGGCGGTGGATTTTCATGCTCAGTAGATAGACAGAGAGGGGCGGTGGAAAAGCTGGAAACCCCGGGGGATGTGATGAGTTGCCTCCTACCCGAGTTTTCTGGCCTTGTGAATTCCAGAATCCTTATATTACCTAACGGAGGAGAAGAGAGTCTCCTTCTCTAGTCCCAATTACTGGATCCTCAAGATGTCTCCCACCAGCCAGGGGAAGGTTGGGGAGTTTGGAGCAGATTGCATTTGGTTCCAAGAAATGAAATACTGTGCCGTATGTTGTACCCTGGATTTGAGAACTGATCTTTGCCTCCTAGACTTCTGTTCTTAACTGTTAGCAGCTGAGCCAAGGAGTCAATTTGCTTGCTCACACCCCCACCATTGCCCCAGGTTAAAAACACAGGATAGCCCAGGTGCCTTTGTGGCTAACTTTCAAGAAGGTAGCAGAGTCTCCTAGGTCTCCTGCTGGTCTTGAAGAGAGGTTGCTGAGTAGGGCTGTCCCCTGAGAGCAGAGACGGTCAAGGACCTGGCCAGGTGACAAATAAGTATGGCACTTGTACTTAATGTGCCCAGACATCCAAATACCTCAAGACCAAGGGGCCACATTCCAATCACAGAATTTACAAAGTGAATCTTTAAGAACAATTTGGCAACCCTTGAATTCCTTATCCAGGTCCAAGATATAAAAAGGGGTCAGAGCATGAAAGAGAAGATCTAGGGAAAGAATTCCTTTGGGGAGGTGCTGTGTGAATCCCCTCTATCCCTTCAGGAGGAAGAGGAGGAGTTTTGCCTGATCATCCCAAGTTCAGTGCAACCATTGCCACAATCAATTTTATATCATTTCACACACCCCCAGATAACTCCCATGCCTATTAGCATCTCTCCTATTTCCCTCCAAACTCACCAACCCTAGGCAATCACCAATCTACTTCCTGTCTATATTTGCTTATTCCGGGTATTTCATATAAATAGAACCACACATTCATTATCTGGCATTTTGTGACTGGCTTTTTCACTTAGCATAATGTTTTCAAGGTTTATCCATGTTATATCACCAATCAGTACTTCATTTCTTCTTCTAGTCAAATGATACTCCATTAGACAGCTATACCATCTTTTGTTTACGTGTTTACCAGTTGATGGACAATTGTTTTCACTTTTTGCCTATTCTAAGCAAGGCTGCTGTGAACACTGGCACACAGGTTTTTGTTTGGTTATGTATTTTCATTTCTCTTTGATACATATCTAGGAGTGGCATCTCTGGGTCATATGGTGACTATTTGTGTAACCTTTTGAGGAACTACCAGTCTGCTCACAGAATCACTTTAAAAGGATTAGACAAATAGAAAACTGTGTTTTGATTTTGTCACAAGTTGTGCCTGTTCTGTATGTACACAGGTTACAGATGAACTCACCTGCCTCTCCCGACCCTCTGTGGCCTTAGAGTTCGGGACCAGAGGGATGTGAGACAAAGAGAGAGGGAAGCAGAGAGGGAGAGGAAGAGAGACGGAAAATCAAACTTGAGCACAGCACAAAAGGCAACCAGGAGCTTAGAGACCTCAGGACCTCAGGAGTGCCAGCCTTGGATAAGAAGTGACTTGGGCCAGTGGCTTGGAAAGCTGAGGCAGGAGGATCGCTAGTTCAAAGCCAACCTCAGCAATTTAGTGAAGCCCTAAGCAACTTGGTGAGACCCTGTCTCAAAATAAAATATAAAAAAGGGCTGAAGGTGTGGCTCAGTAGTTAAGGCTCCTGGGTTCAATCTCTGGTATAAAAAAATAAAAAAAGTGACTTGGTCCCAGAGGTCTGTGAGGCACTGAAGTAATAACACTGTCTCCTTGGGATGTACAGATATACAACTCCTGTGTGGCTAGCATGTGCCATGTTATCTTTAGATGAGGTTGTGATTATACACATTTATGTACATTTTAACCTAATCACTGCAAATTTAAGACATGGTTATCATTATCTCCCTTCATAAATAAGAAAATTCAGATTTGGGTAAGTGACTGGGCTAGGGTCACAAAACCCTACATGGTGATCTGCCCAACTCTAAGGCCCATGTTCTTAACTACTACCTCCCTCTCTCAGCCTGGACTCCAAAAACCCTTCCATGCAGGGGAGTGTGCTGGTAAAATGACTCAAAACCAACAACACAGCCAAGCTCTAGTCTCATAAATCAGGAAGAGTAACTCCACCATGTCACTGCTTTGACGTCTTGGAGTTTTATAGACTTTGACTCTTGGTCCAGTTAGCACCACATGCATCTTTGGGTGTTCCACTGAACTGAGGGCTTTTCTCTGTAATACTAAGTCAACAATCCACTTTTGAGGGGAAGACATGCCCCCAAGTAAAACCTGATGCTTCACGGCTCACAGAAATAGAAACAGAGTCATATTAAAGAAATGCACCACATTTCCATGTGTTTTCCTCTTTACCTCTAAGTAATAGTTAACATATTTTCAGGCTTATACCAAAAGCGTCAGTTAAAAGCCAGTGACCATATGATAAAAGCTGGAGTTGACAGAAGCCAGATCTTCTTCAGTATTATTTAAACTGGGGTCTTCATGTTCTCCCCAGATTTTAAACTCTAGTATATATTTTCATGGCAAACTTAAAAACATTATCAGCTAGAAGGATAAAGATAAAAACTTCTCTTTGTGCATGATGATTTGCAATTCATAGTCATTTATCAAAAAAGGCTTTAGTTTCTCATGGTAAATGATCCTTTGGTTGAGAGGGGTAATATTTTTTTTTTTCCTTCTAATGGGGGAGGGGACTCCTTCATGGATGAGAAATCCTGCTCCATCCCCGAGACTCTGATCACTTTGAAAACGCCCACCCTTTCCCATTGTTTCCAGGTTTTTAGCAGATTCTTTTCAGCTTCTTTCAGCTTCCTTTTGTTTTCATCCAAACAGGCACCCAGTGACAACACCCAGCTCTCCCGCTATGCGACAGATCAGGGAGTGCAGGACAAATTGTCAATCTGTAATCCTGCAACCAATTTCACGTGGTTCACCAGAGCAGGGTTTGCAGGAATGGTATTTCCTAGCTGCTAATGACCAACTTCATTATCCTGCCGCCCTGAGCCAACATTTTTTTTTTTTTTTTTTTTTGCCTTTGGCTTATAATGGGAGTCATTAGATTCTAGAAAATTCTCTCTCTGTCCTGTTTCTAAATTTGATTTCCCCAGAATGAGAGAGAATACAAATTCTCCTGAGCTTTGTGTCTAACAAGCAAACGTCTGGATGAAGCAAGAACCCACATCGCCTTGGTGCCTGGGCATGGCTCCTGCTCCCGCGGGATACAGCCCAGCTCCAGATGGGCACCACAGGGCAGGGGTCCTGGTGCAGCATGCTTGGAGTTTTCCATAGGAAATTAACTGAATAGCACTAACATTCTCTCCTTCCACTCTTCGTTTCCCTTTATAATGAAAGAGCTTAAGCTCAGCTCTTTAGCTCTCTCAAGGGCCAAAAGTGTTTGACGATTTCATTCTCTTGTGACCCTTGGATCAAAAATAAAGTCTCTTCTCACTTTCACTTGCTTATTCCAAAAAGCGCTTCTCATCACAGCTATTGTATTTCATTGAAGACGCAACTTTCCAAAACAAGATGTCCTGAAATGCGAGCTCAAAGATGCATCCTGTAAAAACGGTAAAAGTGGCACTTTAAAAAGAACCCAATCATGTTCTAAGTGGATCTGATTTTGTATTCAACAAAATTATTGTGGCATGGTCAAATAGCAGGTTGCTAATGCTGCAGACATAAAATCATCCAATGAATCAGAATGAGGGTCAAAATCTTCCCCACATGGTCATTCTCTTGTTTAATGTGTGTGTTCCTTCTTTATAATGAACCCAGTAATGAAAGTGGAAATGTTCAGTGGCTATTTATAAATATTGATGGAGTGCCTTGAAGGCGCACAGCACTTACCATCCACTTTAGAAACCCAGACTGCCACAAATGCATGGCCTGTGGTACACAGAGCTCTAATGAGAGGTGATGGGGAGCATAGGTAGAGGTCCCTGGCCTCAGAGAGTTTGCAATCTAGAGTGGAAAAAAAATGCATAGAAGCAGCTAAAACATGGACAATTATTTCCAGAGCCCCTCTCAAGGGCAGACACTTTGTTAAGATTATTGAGACAGTGACATACCCAGGACAGCTGGGACCTCCCACAGGGAGAATACAAGTGTTAAACTTTTCTTTTCCTTCTACAAATGTTTATTGAGCATCTACTGTATGCCAGCTGCTGTTTTTGAAGATGTGGACATAGCGGTAAACAAATTCTCTACTCTCATGATTTTATTATGTTTTGTTGGGTAGATAGCAAATAAACACAGAAATAAAAATAAATAATCATACTTTTAGTTAGTAGTAAGTGCCATGAAGAAAATAGGATGAGGGAAGAGAATGGAAAGTGATGAAAGACTAGACAGCAGGAAAGGGCTCTCTGGGAAGATTTCTGAGCAGAGATCTGGCAGAGGGCGGGAGAGGCCATGCGGATCCCTTAGCAGAGGGAATCGTAAATGCCAAGACCTTGGGGGGAGAAGGAGATGGTGTTTGTGGAAGGCAAGAGGCCAGTGTGACTGGAGGACAGTGAGACAGGGAGGAGGAAAACTGGAGAGAACCTTAAGTCAGGTCCTGGGAGAACTTAACGGTTGTGGGAAGGACTTCAGACATTGTTCTGAGTGTGGCAGGAAGCCCATGGAGGGTCTTGATGATATCTGACTCGTGTGACCTAAATGCTTGCATATGTACGAAGTGACCTGTGACATGTGTACAAGGTTTTGTTGTTGTTGCAGCATTGTTTGTGATTGTTTAAGAATGAGCCTGGAGAGGGGGTGCACACCTGTAATCTCAGAGGCTGGGGAGGCTGAGGCAGGAGGATGGAGAGTTCAAAGCCAGCCTTAGCAAAAGTGATGCACTAAGCAACTCAGTGAGACCTTGTTTCTAAATAAAATACAAAATAGGGCTCAGTGGTTGAGTGCCCCTGAATTCAATCCCCGGTACCAAAAAAAAAAAAAAAAAAAAAAAAAAAAAAAAAAGAATAAAAGCAATTTAAGCGCCCATCTCCAGGGGGCTGGTGAAGTAAAGCTATGGTTGTCCCTGGCCATGGACTATTAGATAGCCATGGAAAGGATGGTGGGGATCTTGATGTACTTTACTGGTAAGGAATGGCCTTCAATGTATATTGTCAACTGAAAAAAGCAAGGTTTTAGTGTATTTATAAAAAATGAGGGAAATACATGCATGTATGTGCACAAAGTATTTCTGGGAACAGATATCATCGGAGTCCCCTGGGGGAAGGACACAGTGAATGATGAAAGACTGAGTAGGCAGGGAAGTGTTCACTGGACACTCTAGTACATTGAAAAATAAGCCAGATGACACAGCCCCTGGCCCGTGCAACCTGCATGTGAGGCTAGATAGAATTCCTTCAGAGCCAGGAAACCAGGCAGTCTCAGGCCAGTCCTTTGACCAATCATCTCCCAACCCTTAAGAGCTAGTTGAAGGGGTGCTCTTGAACTTGGTGTTTCTTCCAGGAAGAAATGCCCCCATGCTACTGCTGCTGCTGCATTCACCTTCCCAACACCCACCTGCCTGTCAACCCCTTTCCCTTCCTTGTCATTGTTTGCAGAATTGAGTGTCAAATACTTTTCCTGCCTGCATCAGTCAGGGAAGTAGAATCAATAAGATGCAGATGATGGACGATAGATAGATATTATAAGAAATTGATTTGCAAGATTATACAGGCTGAGAAGCCCCAGCTTCTGCAGGTGAGCCATCAAGTTGGGGACCCAGGAGAGCTGATGGTCTAGTTCCAGTCCAAACCCAACGTCCTGACCACTGGGAGAGCATGGTGGATTCTAGTCGGAAGGCTGGCAGGCTTGAGATCCAGGAACAGCTGATATTTCAGTTCAAGTCCGAAGCCAGGAAAAAGCTGATGTCCAAGTTCCAAGGCAGTCCAGACAAGAGGAATTCTTTTTTACTCAGGGCACTATCAGCATTTTTGTTCTAGTTATGCCTTCAACTGATTAGAGGAGGCCCACCTACATTAGGGAAAATCTGCTTTACCAAGTCCACCAATTTAGATGTTAATATTATCCTAAAAGACCTTGCAGAAAATCCCAGACTATTTGACCAAATATCTGGTAACTCCACGGTCCAAAATGACACAAAAAATTGACTACCATATTTTCATCCGCATCCATCCCACCTCTTTCTCCAGCCCCGCCCCTCAATTGCTTCTCCGTGTACTTTGCACACCAGGGAAACTGCTTTCTTACCGTTCCCGGCATGCTCCACTTCCCTGCTCTTTCCAGAGAGGTCCCTGTCTGTCCCTGCAGTCCACCTGCTGGCTGCTCATAGGGGACCACTACATCCCACTTCCTCCAATCCTCGTTTCTTGCTCTCCCTATTTGTGAAGCTCTTTCACCTCTCCTTTGTCCTTCCTGTTTGTCTCTCTCCCGGGCATTTAACACACATCCTGATTATTTATACGTCTGTAATTGAAGTCACATGTTTAGAATGTTTAGGAAGAACAATCCCCCCGCCCCTCCCCCACTCTTCCGGGCCATGTTCCAGGAATTCACTTAAGGTCCACGGGGAGGATGCGAAATTCGCTCCCAGGAATGAGTCACCTTGGCACATCTTTTGCCGGCTCTTCCTTCCTCATCTGGAAAGTGAGGATAAGGGTAGCCCCTGCCCTAAGAGGTGGTCGTGAGGGTAACGGAGACAAGGCATTCAACGCACCCACCCAGGACGTGGAGAAGAGCAAGCCCTCCGTCAGGAGGAGTCGTTGCCAGGAGGAGAGCCTGCCTTGGTACCAGCACGGAGGGAGCTTCCCACGGGAGGGTGGAGCGGCCGATGGCGCAACTGACTGGAAAGGGGGTGAATTGGGAAACACACCCTTTGTTTAGGAATCACCGCGGAACTGGTCTGTCCCCTCCGCATTTCTCAGGAAGAGGCAGGTGGTTCTGGACGTGGAGGATCCTACTGTCCCTGGGCAGCTGGAGGGTGGGGATGTCGGCTGAGCGGTGGTGGAAGGGGACATAGGAGCCTAGGACCCGGGAGGTGGGGCTTCCCTGGTCCTGGTAGCTTGGGGGAGGAGGGGGGAGTGGAGCAGACCCCAGCCTTCTGTGATGGGAACTGAGCTGGGCCCCAGCATGGCACCTTGGAGTGAGCTAAAGGACTCTGGCAAAGCCCCTCCCTCAACTCTATTTATTTCTACTATTTCACTTCATTTATTTTAACAAATGCATCAAAAGGCTAGCACGCGCTAGAAAGGTGCAAGAAATCAAAATGTAAGACACAATGAATTTATACAAAGGAACCCACCCACGCAGCCTCCACCTGCATCAGGAAATACTGCATTACCAATAACCCCGGACTGCCCCTTGTGGCCCTGCACCGCGCTCCGCCAGCGTCCTGAGCAATAATCCTTAGCGCGACTTCTCCCAGCGCCGGCTCGCGGTGCCTTTATCTAAACGGAATCGTACAGCGCATGCTCTTTTGTTTCTGGCTGTTTTTGCTTAAGTTATTCTCACAAGATTCCCTCATTCTTTGTATGGGACTGTTTCATTTACACTCGTTGCTGGATAGAACTGCATTGTATGAGTACGTTTTAATTTAGCTGCCCATTCTACTGTTGAACATCTGGGTCCTTTCCGGTTGGTGTTACAAACAATGCTGCTATGAGCATTCTAAGACGCATCTTTTGATGCTCGTATGTTTGCATTTTTTAAACACAAATTTAAAAGTTTTTGGACTAACATGCATTAATTATGCACATTAATGGGGTTCGGTGATGTTTTAACCAATGCATGCAGCATATGTAGATCGAATCAGGGTGGTTAGCTTTTCGCTCTCATTATTTATTTATGTTTGGATCCTTTCTGCTTCTTTCTTCTACATCTTCCTAAAATATAGAGTAGGTGATTGTGAACCATAGCCATCCCACTGTGCTGCGGAACTCAAGAACTTATTCCTTCTACCTATGTTTTGAGACTTTCATACAACTTCCCTTTATTCTCCCACCCGATCCTCTTGTTTTCATTTTTGTTGAGTTTTAAATTGCTGGGATTTAGGGTATGCATATACTTGGTTTTAACTGTAAAGTAATTATGCCAACTTACACTCCCACAAAGAGTGTATGAGTGTACCAGTTTCACCCCATTTCCTTATATGGTTGCCAAAGCTTGGTGTTGAGAATTCCTTTTCGCCATTCTGTTGGGCTGTGGGGTGCTTACCCTTTAATAGTGCCCCCCTCTACGGTGAAAGGCCATGGCAAACAATGGGTCTGAGCCAATGAGAGGAGAGAGGAAGAAAGAGAACCGTTAATATGTATTTTTAAAACAACTTTATTTAGATATAATCCACATAATATATAATTCACTCATTTAATGTATATAATTCAGTGTTTTTCAGCGTGGTCACAAATACATACAACTATGACATTGTGAATTTTAGAACTTATTTTAACCTCAGAAAGTAGCCTGTACTCCTAACTAAAGCCCTCTCACAGGATCCCCACTGGACCAGTCCTAAGCACCTTCTAATCGTCTTTCTCTCTCCATACATTCTGCTATTGTAGACTTTCATACAAATGGAATCACATACTGTGTAGTCTTTTGTGACTGGTTTCTTTGATTTAGCGTTAATGGTTTTCAAGTTTCATTCTTTTTTTTTTAAAGTATTTATTTATTTACTTTAGTTGTACACAATGCAATGCATTTATGTTTACGTGGTGCTGAGGATCGAACCCGGGCCGCGTACGTGCAAGGCGAGCGCTCTGCCGCTGAGCCACAACCCCAGCCCTCAAGTTTCATTCTTATTATAGCATGTATCACTACTTCATTCCCTTTTATGGCCAAATAGTATTCTATTGTTTGAATATGTCACATTTTTGTTTATCTTTCTTTCATTAATGAACTATATGTCCTGTAAGCATTTAAAAATGTTGATATTTTCTCAATTTTCTAATATAACCTGTCATATTAGTATGTAATTTAACATTTTAACATACAACTGGTTTATAACTGGATAAATGCATTATTCATACATACATTGTGGAGAGAAAGACTTCACTGATCGGAGCTAATGCTCAGTAAAGTTGGAAGATCCCTGCATTAGAATCAACGTTCTCTCTCCTTTGGGGTTAAAAGTAGAATTGTCTCCCTTTTATGGCTACCAAAGCCCTCAGAGTTTGTTTCAGATAATCAGGGTAAAAAGGGAACCAAGAGAGTGGGTATTCCTGCCAATGTGGCAGATGACTGTTTCAGTTGAAGTTGAATTTAGAAAAACAGAAAGGCTATGATCACCTTTATTATCTCAAATGTTAAGAAGCTGTTTCTCGTAAGTTGTATTATTCTCCCTCTAATAGTGATTAATAGCAGCTGCTGTGCCTCTTGCACTATTGTGTCTTCTTGAAGGGTCTAGCACCCAAGACATTCTCTGTGCAGGGCCTGGCCAGCCTCCCCAGGAAGCCTCTCAGCCAAGGCCCTTTTGGTTGCAGGTAACAGACCCTTGGTTACTCTATCATGGGGACTCTTCATGGAGGCACGATTTCTGCCACCCCCAGTGACATTTGGCCATGTTTGGAGACATTTCTGATTATTATTATTATTATTAATTTTTTAGCTTTCTCTAAATTTTATTGACATATTAAATGTTAGTAAACAATTATCCTTCCAATTTTAGGTTAAACATATATATTTTTTTCAAGTTGCTGGTTTAATATAAAGTATTTTTACAACAATTGTGTCTTCATGACATTTCTGATTATTACTACTGTCATCTGAGGGGAAAGGCCAGGGACACTTTTCAACATTTCTACAATACACAGGTCCTTAACAACAAAGGCTCATCCAGTTCCAGATTTCAATAGTGCAAGTCTAGCATAAGAACAAACAGAGACTTATCAGAACAGGACCCGTGTGTAAGAATACACACACACACACACACACACACACACACCATGTAACAGCACACATTTACATCTGACCACCCCTGGCTTCCAGAGTCACATGTCTGTAGCTCAGGTGATCATCAGCAGAGACTAATGAACATCACTGGATCATGATTCATTCAGCTTGGGACAACGGTTGGCGTCTTACCCCTTCAGTTGTGGTTGGATGGCAGCACTATTGCCCCCCATCAGTGCCAGGCCCTGTTCCTGCGCAAGGGATGATTCTCAGAGAAATGGGAGCCCAGATTGAATCTACCGCATCATGGCACCCACCAGGCTTTCTCGAAATCATCTGCTGTGCTGTCTCCTCCACTAGGCCTGAGTCCCCTGGGACTCGTCTCTGTAGCTCTAATCAAGCACACCTCCTGGCAGCGTGAGCGCTCAGCAGAGACTCCCCGAAGGATGGAGCTTTTAGTCACTCACTTTCACACATTAATGATAACAAAAGCCCCTATTTACAAACCTCTCAGTAAAACACAGCATGACAAAACACAGCCACTTCAAAAAATAAACACATAAAAGGAGGAAAAATCAACACTGGTGAGGGTGAGGCGTATCCTTGGCAAAGGGACACTTTCACTTAAAAGAAGAAAACGCGTACACACGCATACACACACACACACACACACACACACACACACACACACACGCCAGGAAAGTGCTTGCTTAGAAAGTTACTCAGAGTGGAAAATTTTCCTTCTAGGGCAATCACTGTCCATCACAGGCAGTACAATGGTACATAGGAAAATGCTGACGTCAAACCCATTCTGGAAGATACTTGAAACTTCTCTCTGTGTTTCCTTCCAATTCTAAAATCAGAAATTCTTTACATAAAAAAAAAAAAAAAAAAAAAAAAAGTCCATGGAACTGCAGCCTAGGAGAGTTCTTCTGTGTTAGGGTGACCCTGACAATCAGTGAACACGACATTGGCGTGGACCTTAGTTTTCCTGGGCTCTGGCTTTAGTGTCTGAAACCTGCTTGCTTGAAAGTCCATTATGGAGAGGGCAGAGCTAGCGCACAAGTTAAAAATGAGGACAATTAATCACAGTAATGGGCTGAGTCATATCGCCTCCCTCAAGTTCACATGTTGAAGCTCTAATCCCCAGGACCTCAGAATATGAGTGTATTAGGAGATAAGACCTTTAAAGAGGCGAGCAAGTTGACATGAGACCATCAGAGTGGGTCCTAATCTAGTCTGACTGGTGTCCTTACAAGAAGGACACAAGGAACACGGAACACACAAGAGGGAAGGCCATCTGAGGACACAGGGAAAAGGTGGCCATCTGCAAGCCATGCAGAGAGCCCACAGAGAAACCACCCTGCCTGTGACATCTCAATCTTGGACTTCCAGCCTCAAGGACTGTAAGACAATAAACTTCTGCTTTTTAAGCCCCTGGTCTATGGTGCTTTGCTATGACCGCCCTGGCAAGCATTCAGTCACTTTCTTTGATGCCTTCCTACCTTTTCAAGTATAAGAGCTTTTTATTTTATTTGCTTATGATTGCATTTAAATTTAGCCCTTGAATCAGCAATAGGAAAATATGGAAAATTCAACACTATATATCAGACAACCTGAAAGAAGGCCAGGAAAGCCAAAGAGCGTGTCTCAGGATTTTCCTACCGATTTTTCCAGTATGGGATTTCCCCCCTTGATTTTGATTTTCTTTCAGGCCAATGGCCCGCACCAGGAGTCCTTGCAGTGTTTGGAATCTGTTACAGAAGGCCCTTGGGGACCCTCCTACACAGAACTTGGGACTCCATGACTGCTGTTTTCTTCCCACTGGAAGCCTATGGAAAGTATAAACTCAGACTCTTGTTCTCACACAAAGTATGCCAAGGTTCTAGGCCCTTATGGAAAAGGTGAGTTGTAAACTTGTGGTGAGACAGGATAACCTGTGATGTTGGCACATCTATTAAAAGTCCTTTTGTTTAGATGGACCGTTTCACAAGGATGAAAGATTCACACCTACACACAACAGCAGCATGTGTGAATCACAAATATGATGCCGAGTGAAAGAAGGCAAACAGGAAGGAGTGCACTGTGTGATTCCAATTATATAAACGATAAACACAAACAAAAAGAATATTCCATAGTGTTTGAAGGCAGAGTAAAGGTGTATTAGGTTGCTGGAGCTGCTGTAACACATGAGCACATGCTGGGTGGCTTAGAACAACAGAAGTTCACTCTCTCACAGACCTGGAGGCCTACAGTCAGAAATTGAGGCTTTAGAAGGCCACATGCCCTCTCAAGGCTCTAGGGGCTGATCCTTCCTTGCTTCTTTCAGCTCCTGGTGGCTTCTGCCATCCTTGGTGATCCTCAGTGAGTAACCTCATTGTCACACGGCCATCTTCCCTGTGTGTGTCTGCATCTTCACAGGGCATCCTCCTCTGTGTGTGCTGTCTTCGTCTTTCCTCTTCTTGTGAGGACACCAGTTATTGGATTAGGGTCCACCCGGCTCCAGTATGACCTCATCTTAATTTGATTGCATCTGCAAAGACTCGACCCTCTTTCCAAATAAGGTCACATTCAATCACAGTGCTGGGAGTTAAGACTCAAACATATCACTTTTGGGACACAGTTTTACCCGCAAGAAATGGCTGCCATTGAGGAGCTTAGAGACTGATTGCAGGAAGCACAAGGAATCTTTGGGAGGCTGGTGATGTTCTGCTTCTTGATCTGGGTGCTAGCTATGGAGTGGTTTCAGCTTATGAAATTCATCCAGCTATTTCCTAGGGTACGGGTGCTGTTCTTTTTTTAAAAAAAAATATTTAATTTTTAGTTGTAGTTGGACATAATACCTTTATTTTATTTATTTATTTTTATGTGGTGCTGAGGGTTGAACCCAGGGCCTTGCACGTGCTGGGTGAGTGCTCTACCGCTGTGCCACAACCCCAGCCCATGGGTGCTGTTCCTTATGTTATGCTTCAAAAAAAAAAAAAAAAAAAAAAAACTAAGTCTCCTTTGTTTAGAATGTACAGTTATTTATTTATTTTTTGATTTACGTTTCTCTAAAATATTAGGGGGAAGCAAATCTATCAGTGTCTCAAAATAAGGCAAAAGAAGATTGTATTTGAATATATCACCATGGGCTGTGATTTCCTACCCCATATCTGTGATTGAGAAACTCTGAGTAAAAGCTGCAATGTCTTCAATATTTGATATTTTAATGTTTTTCTACAACAACATCTATATACATTTGAAAAATATTTGTACATAAATGTCTCAGGCATTATGTATTTGTTTGTGGATTATATTTGCCTGCCGTATGGATTCCCAGCTACCTTGCAATAATTCCATGGCTACTCTGTAGTCACAGGTTGGAAATCATTTTTCTAAAACCCTTTAGGGAATAATGTGCAATAGTGAAGAGTGCCAAATTGGCATTCAGACTGCCTGAGTTAGAATCCCAGACTCTTTCATTTTCCTTGGTATATGATATTAATGTATGCCTTAATTTTCCCACCTATAAAATGGAGTGATACACACATACACAAGCATTACACACATATGATAGTATCTACTTCATAGGATTTTGTGAGTGTTAATTTGTATCAAACACTTAGGAACTGTAAATTTCTGTTACACAATAATTGCATTAGCTTATAATATAACAGCTATTTTTATTATTACTATTAATATGATTATAATCAGGCTTTGCAAGTTTGTGGTTGTTGACAGAGTGAGGGTCTAAGCTATCTAGTAGCTATCCTGCTCCTGACTGGAGCAGGTGTTGGGGGTAGAGATGATTTAGGGAGGTCTTATTAGCTGAAAGGGAATGTTTTATTAGATTCTTTTCAGCAAGGTGTCCTGTCAGAAATGGGGTATGTCGGGCTGGGATTGTGGCTCAGCAGTAGAGCGCTCGCCTAGCACGCAGGCGACCCGGGTTCGATCCTCAGCACCATGTACAAATAAAACGCATTGTGTACAACTAAAAGCAAATGAATAAAAAAAAAAAAAGAAAAGAAAAGAAAAAAGAAATGGGGTATGTCTTCTGAGCACCATTAGGAACCACAAGTATTACATGAAGGTTCTTGGGGGTCACAAATACTTTCAAGGAGGGGGGCCCAACTCCCTCATACCATGACTGGGACTGAGAGGCTTCAGAATAACCGTCCACAAACTGAGTTTAAAAATGAAATTCCTTATCATTAGGGCAAAAAGAAATGGTGGTCTCCATCTAGTATCCGCAACTTGGTCTCGGTACATCAACCTATGGGGTTTACTCAGGCTTTTGGAGGAAATAAACTGGAACCCTGCACACCTGCTTCACAAAGCCAGCCAGGACAAGTGGGAAGGGTGCCCAGGTACCCAGGAAGCCCATCACAGTGAGTGGCAGCTATTCACCTGACTGTCAAGCCTGCTCCTTGGGGTGCAGGTCTATCTTGGTGCATTTTTAATTGATACAACAAAATACCACAGACCGGGTAGTTTATAAAGAATAAAAGCTTCTTTGGCTCCTAGATCTGAAGGCTGGGAGCTCCAAGAGCATTGCTCCAGCCTGTGATGAGGACCTTTTTGCTGCCTGTTAGCACAGAGAGGACATTACATGCTAGAGACGGAGCAAGGGAGCTAGCTGGGGTCTTTCTTCCTCTTCTTATACAGCTACTAATGCCATCATGAGGGCCTATGCTCTTGACTCTATCTAACCCCAATTATTTCCCAAATGCCCCAGCTCAAAATACCAATAATACAGGAATTTAGGGATCAAGATGAACATCTGGAGGTCACATTCAAACCATTCCAGGCTCCGTGGGATCCAAGTGGGAAGTTTGGGTGGGAGGCAATTCTCCTAAGAGGCCCATGAAACTCAGTTCCCATTGTGCTTTTTTTTTTAAATTTTAATTTTCCAATGTAATTTTTTAAAAAACTGTTTATTTGAGGATAATTGTAGAGTTATGTGAACTTATAAGAAATAACACAGAGAGATTCTGTAAACTTTCAAACACCCTACAACCTTCCACAGGAAAGTCTGTGATCTCTAAAACATCCCTCCACTTCTGATACACTGTCCCTCCTTGTTAATGCAGTACAATAATGATTGACTAGCTTTAGTACTTGCTCTTATCAAATTAGAGTGCTCTCAAATTTGGAGCCCAAACTTTTCTCTCTCTCTCTTTCCTTGGTATACCATTTCCCCATCTTGTTTAGCTTCATTCTTTAGGGTTTTTTTCCCCCCTCTTCACTAGTTTTGTCTGTAGATAGATTCATTGATGGATGAATGGATGGGTGGATGGATGGATGGATGGAAGGATGGATGGAAGGATGGATGGGTGGGTGGATGGAAGGATGGATGGGTGGGTGGATGGATGGATGGATGGATGGATAGACATGGGTCCTGTTTCTCTAGAGAATACTAGTATAATGGCCATCCTAATGGGTGGGAAGGTTTCACTAGTATTTGAGTGTATATTATAAATAAGTATACAATCTATACTCACCATATGTACAACTTTAGTTGTGGCTAACTGTGTGCCAGGCACTGTTGTAAGCATGGCACACGTCTCAACACATGTGATGCACATAACAGCTACATAAGGCAAGTATGTGATGACCCCCAATTTACAGATGAGAAAACCAGCACACAGGTGAAGTAACTCTTGCCCTTGGTCACATATCTCATATGTGATGATTTGAACTCAGCACTCTGTTTCCAGAATCCTTGCCTTGGTCAAATGATGCCCAGTTACTTTCTGTTCCAACAGTTTCACCTAACCCTAACTATTTTTTATGAGTTTTTGTGCACTGGATTTCCCTCTTGTATTATGATACTTTATTATTATTATTATTTTTATCCATGGCTCCTGGCTCATTGCTCTCAGAGCCTTTGTTATTTCCTAAGTGACTTGAATGATGTTGGGGCACTTTAGGCCTCAGAAGCAGGTCTCAGGAAGCAAAGTCTCCCTCCCTCTGTGACTGTCTCCTTTCACCTGCTCTCCCTCTACCCCCAGTGGTGGGGAGATTGCACCCAGGGGTGCTCTACTACTAAGTTACAGCCTCAGCCCTTTTCGGTTTCTAAATTTTGAGACAGGGTCTCACAACTTGAAGTTGCTAAGGCTGACCTTGAACTTGACATCCTCCTGCCTCAGCCTCTGAAGTCTCTGGGATTATAGGAGTGCCCCACCATGCCTGGCTACCTACTCTTTTTCCTCCCCAAGGCCAGACACAGAAGCTAGATGCCCTCTTCCCCAAGGTGGGTCATAGAAAGCAAGAAAGTACTCTAATCTTTCCTTCCTTTTTTTGTCTGGGAACTGCCATAAAGAGATTCTCTGATGGCAGATGCCCCACGTCAGGAGGGTCCTGTCTCATGCCCTCGAGGAAGGAATGCTGCACAGAGAGACCAAGAAGAATCTGGGCTGACCTTGCGGGTCTTCCCACTCGGCCTATCAGCATCATCAGGCCAGACCCCTTTTGTCCACCACATTCAGCAAAGATGTGCAATAAAGTCTCTATAAAATCCCCCAAGGAAAGTGTCTGGGAGCTTCTAGGTAGGTGAACGTGTGGAGGTGCAGTGGAAGGCAATGGAGAACGCGTCCTGATGCCACAGGTACAGCACAGGTACAGCAGGACCTTCCGGACCTGTGTCTCTTCATCTGGATGCTTACTTGTATCTTTAAAACTATCTTCTGTAATAAACCATAAATGTAAGTACAGAGTTTCCCTGAGTTCTGTGAGCTGCTCTAGCAAATTAATTGAGCCTGAGGAAGTGGTCATGGGAACCCCAATTTGCAGCACTCGTAAGTTCCCAAGGCTGTGTCTTGTGAGTAGATCAGAAGTAGGGACCGTATCGGGATGAAGCCTCAACCTGTGGGATCTGACACTATCTCCAGGTAGAGAGTGTGTGAACCGAACTGGATCAGAGGACATCCGGCTGTGGTCCACTGCAGAACTGCTTGCTGGCGGGGAGATATTGCCAAACCTATTGGGGTCACAGAAGTCTGCTGTGTGGATTGCAATGTGATAGCAGAGGGGACACAGGCAAGTTGTTTTTCCTGACACACACCTTCCCATCACCTCTCCTCTTCCTAAAACTCCTTTTGTATTCTTTTTGTTGTTACCAGATATTGAACCCAGGTGTGCTTAACCACTGAGCCACATCCCCAGCCCTTTTAATTTTTTTTTTTTTTTAATTTGAGACAGGGTCTCACTAAGTTGCTTAGGGCCTCACTAAGTTGCTGAGGCTGGCTTTGAAGTTGTGATCCTCCTGCCTCAGTCTCCCTAGCTGCTGGAATTACAGGCGTGAGCCACCATGCCTGGTGCTTCTGTATTTTATTCCTTAAAATCAATCATGGCTGGGTGCCTCAATCTTCTCTATTGTGACAGAAGGTGGGAAAGGGGAAGAGCAAAAGTTTCTAGTCAGAACAGAACCCTGAACACATGCCCGTGAGAAAAAACATTAGCAACTATTAAGTCCTTTACACTGGGAAGGGGAAAAATCATTTAAAAATGAAAATCATTCCCATAACATATTTCAGCCAAATAATTAAATCGTATTCAATTATTAATTATACTTCAGGATGCTCCTCGCTCTGTTTTGCAGGGCTCTCCTTTGACTAGGGTTAAAGGAGGACGGCATTTTGAGGTAGCCTTGAATTCTACTTTAAGACAGGTCTCACAAGGTGAGTTAGACTAAGTTTCCCATCCAGAAGAATCGCCCAGCCAAGCAACTAAGTCACCTTCAGAAGTTAGTCACTTTCAGCTAACCTTGGTGGGAGCTGGCATCGCAATTAGAATAACTGGGGTTTGATTTTTTTGTTTTTTGTTTTAAAGATCAAACTCCACCTCCAGGAAAACTAATGTAACCTGCACTTGGAACTTGGAAACAGTACTAAGCTAGGTCTCTCTCTTTAGAATTGCTGCAACTATCTTTACATCTGATTGACCTCACTGAGTCCCATCTTTCAAAACCAGAGCCCGGATCATTTAATCAAAGCCATTTGCTTTGCCCTTGATCCACTCTTAAGAATAAGTACCTTTACCTTCTGCGACTGGCCTTGGAAATGTGGGCTTTCTCACGTTGTAAAGTATTAGTTGTTGCTGGAGGGAGACTTAGCAAGGCATGTTGCGCCTTCGAGATTTTCAAATCATACAAGGATCTTAAAGACCCCCAAATCATGCTCCTTAACTTAACACATGAGGAAACGGAAGCTCAGAAGGTGTTTTAACTAGATTTTTTCGCTGCTGTGACTAAGCGAACAACCGTAGAGGAGGAAAAGTTTATCTGGGGGCTCACGGTTTCAGAGGTCTCAATCCACAGAGAGTAGACTCCATTCTTTGGGGCTCAAAGCGAGGCTGAACATCATGGCGGAATACTGTGGCAGAGGAAAGCAGCTCACGTGATGATTAGGAAAGAGAGAGGGTCTACACTTGCCCGAAACAAAGACATACCCCGTAGCCACTCCCCCACATGAACCACCTCCTTCAGCCACACCCACCTGCCTCTGGTTACCACTCAATTAATCCCACCAGGGAGTAATTCACTGATTAGGTTCAGGCTGTAACCCAGTCATTTCTCTTCCAAACCTTCTTGCATTGTCTCACACGTGAGCTTTTGGGGGACACCTCACATCCAAACCACAATAGAAGGCTTGCAGGAAGCCACTGGAGGATTCCAAATGCCCAACAGAGCTCTCCACTGTTGAATTCACTTCTCAAACCTATGGGTCAGACGAAGCAGAGTCAGGGAGACCTTTATAGGTTGGGACAATATGCCCAACCCAAGAAGATGAAATTCAACAAAGAGAAATGATGAAGCACTGCTTCTGGCTAGAGAACTTGCAAAGCTCTCTAATAACTGGAGGATGTGGGGCAGGAGAGAAGGTTTGGCTGACTGCAATCTCTGTATGAGTCTACAGAGACAGTGGCCAGCCAGATGATTAGGAAGGTAATTAAATTCTAATAATAGTACAATCACATTGTGTTAGGATATGGATAAGCCAAGAAGGACATATAACATTTTGTTCATGGCAGTTACCTTAGTGAAACCAGAGGAAGAGATGACTATAGCTCTTACTTTATACGTGCTGCAGTACTTGACTTATTTTACAATTTTGTAATAAGCAGATCTTTAAAAAAAAAACTAAAAAAAGTAGTGATTAACAAAAAATGAGCTTGCAGGAGAGGGCTAGGATGAAGGACATAAAGGATCTTACGTGCTCAATCGACTTGAAGGATATCTATTGTCTAACTTCAAGCATCAAAGGGATGTCAATAAAAGTACCACATTCAGGAGGAGAGCAATCAAGATGAGGAAGTGTGTCTGGTCACAGGGGTTTTGGAGAGAATTTGGCTAGCTCCAATTTTTGGAAGCTCCACTTGTAAAACATGGAATTATTTTCAAAGTCAGTCTGAAGAGCTAGTACATGGAAATGTGTTCATGCATACATTCATTCATTCCATGAGTCACAAAATGACATAAGCAATATGAACCTTCCTCAGCAAGGCACTTGAGAAAGTATCTCCTCTAGCAAAGACAGATTAGCTTAAAATGAATAAGCTGCTTGCTCTTGAATATGTTCAAGGGAAGATTGGCTAGCCAGTTCTCTGGAATGAAAATCTGCATTTTTAGGGAGGATGGACTAGAAAATGTCTAACGATTCTTACCAGTTTATAACCACATCATTTTCCTACCCCAAAATATCAGGAAGTCTTCAAATTGCCAATAATATCAAGGAAGGCCAAGGGATACTCAAGGCCCTTCAGAATGTTGCTGCAATCTGCCTTTCCCAGTTTATTTCCCACCATCCCAATAGGCACTCTCACTTCCCAGCCTCCATAGCCCATTTTTCCTTTTGGCTCTTCTTTACCTAGTGAAATGCAACTCACTTTTTAAAGTTTGAATCATCGCAACTCCCTTGCTTTGAAGCTTTCCCTCTCTCCCTCTCTTCAGAACTGCCACTTACTAGTGGGAACTCAGGCACAGCTGTAGTTTAGAGCCGGGGTCCACTCACGCTACTTGGTTGGTCAATGCCCATGCCATCGCAGAGGTTAAACAAACATCACCTGTCATCACTGTAACACATGTAATATTGTGTTATGGTTAGTTTTCTATGCTCCTGTCTCTGCTAGATCATGAACCCCTCGAGGTCAGGACCAGGTCCAGTCAAATCCAGATGCCCAGGGCTTAGTAAAAGGCCTGGTACTCCTATAACCATGTAGAAATCTGAGTTGGATGAATTCATGAATTTTAAATATCTGTGATTCTAATCCTTGCCAGCCATTTAACCTTCAACTTCAGCAAATTGGTACCTTTGTTATGCATAAGACTTTGGTTAAACTAGATACAACATACAAATGCAATATTTCTTATTTCTTTAGAGGTCTTTGTGGATATTCTGTGTTGCTGCCTGCAGCTATCGCCGCCTGCTGCAACAATACCTCGGGAAAGAATTCGGAAGCAGACTGGAAAAATGAATAGGCTCTTTATTCTTGCTTCTTCTAACTTCTCTCTCCGGCTCCAACAACCTCTCCAACTCCAACCACCTCTCTAACCAACCTCACCCGGTTATATACTTTTTGCCTTAACAAGCATACACGTGTTAACAGCTCAAACTTACAGGTGCGTCACATAGTGTTCACGGGCATAGAAAGATTCTTAAATAAATGCATGAATATCAGGTGAAAATACTGAAACACCTCTTATGGCTCTCAGCTAGCTGCCATCTTAGCTATCTCCTTATTAGGGCTCTTACAATTCTGAGAATACACTTAGTCGATGTTGTTAAGCTTTCAAAGAGGCAAAGACCCTAAGATCATAATTATCAGAGCAGGCAAAATGAAGTCCAACGTTAGAATCTACTCTAGAATATAGCTCCACTTAAGAGTCCAAAAGCTCTGAGTTTGAATTCTACCCACGCCAGGTGCTAGCCATCCGACCCGGAGTAAGGTATTACTATATCTATAGGCATCAGTTTCCTCATCAGTGAAAAGGGGATAAAAATGGTAGCATCCTCAGAGGATGCTTGGAAAGAGGATTTCATAAGACCCTGCATGCAAAAAAGTACTAAGCCCCAGTGCACAGTAAGCACTCAATAAAAATAGATATTTATTGCTGAGTTTGACAGCTGTAAAATCAACAACTGCTTTTTTGTTACTTCCCATGGCTGTGCAAATAGGCATGCCCATATTTATAGTGTCTACAAGGCGGTGTAAGAGACTGAATACACTCAAGCATGTATTTAGATGTTTGGAATGTTTGGATTCCAAAAGGAAAACTTCAAGCTTTTATATTTTTATGTTGAACATTACAGTTTGGGTCTTAAATCCAGCAACAAATAGTCTTGAACGATTTGTATTAAGCTGTTTACACGGACAGAGCACTGTGACTTGCACTTACTCAAATCCAAATTAAGGTCTAACCAAAGAAAGAAAATCACTTTTTAAAAGTACCGAACACTATGGGGAGAGAAAGTAGGCCAAGCACCTCTGGACAAACTGTTGGAAGGCATCCACGCATCTTTCAACCTCTGCTACTTGCTGCTGGCACAGAAATAAATCCATTTATGCCAACACCCATTATTTCCCCACTTCCGAAGAAAGTCAGCATTCAAACAATATAGAAGATTCCGGACAGGACATCGTAATAATGACTCATTCTTGTGGAAAGTTGAAGTTCTGATCTTGACTGTGTGATTTTGCCACACATTAAAACTTTGTGAGGCTCAGTTCTTGTTTTCCAGTGTCTGAAATGGGGATAAGAATGTAACTTGCCCAGTCCGTTGGCCTATGACTGTTTTTCCCTTTTTTTCTCTTAGCCTATACAATCGGGATAATAATAGGTCCCTAAGTGTTTGTTCAGAAAAATAAATGAGGAATATATGTGTATACATACAAACTACGTGTTAATTATAATACTCCATATAGATATAAGTATATATTAATTGCTAACATGTATAGTATATAGGCTAGTATATACAAATATATTAAAATTAAATATTTAAATAAAATATTAAAGTTTTTTAAAAAATATTTCTTTTAGTTGTTAATGGACCTTTATTTTATTTACTTATTTATATGTGGTGCTAAGAATTGAACCCAGTGCCTTACACATGCTAGGCAAGTGCTCTACTACTGAGCCACAACTCTAGCCCCATTAATGTGTGTGTGTGTGTGTGTGTGTGTGTGTGTGTGTTGTGTGTTCTTGTTGCTTAGAGGGTTATTATAAGGACCATAGGAATAATGGAAGATGTTGTGTCACAAAGGCACATATCAACTACAAGAAGTTGTGTGGCAAGTGTGGGGTGCAGGAATTGAATCGAATGTGATGGAGGGGATATTTGTGCAGGAATTTGCTGGTTGAGGTGAGGAATTTGGAGACCCAGGTGAACACATTGTTCCACTTCCCTGCTGTGCTGATGAGCCACACCAGCCTCACAGAACTTTCCTTTAACTGTTGTATTTTTTTTCATAAATACTCATATCATATAAAAATGCCAAGATGCAAGTTAGCAAAGATAAGAAGAATGAAAGCCATCACTCACAATGCCGTCATCCAGATATAACTTTTGGTGAATACCCTCCCAGACTTATTTCTATGCATGTATTTACTTTTTAATGAAATCATCCTATTATTTTATAATCCCATTTTTTATTTTAACAGAATGTCTTGAAAATATTTCATGATAGATAATTGCATTTCATATTAACATGTATAACAGTATACACTATTGTATAGTATTATAATATTCATTTGTAAAGCCATACATTTTTTTTAATCATTATATAATGTTGAACCATTTATTTCAAATTGTTTACTATTTCTCAATGAAGCTGTGATAAACATCCTTAGGGCAAAAACTTTAATCACATGGATGGTTACAATTGTAAAAATAAATAGAAGTGGGATTACTAATTCAAAAAAGTACATCACTTTTTAACAGCTTTGTTGAAATACAATTTACATATCATAGCATTCACCAGAGGATACAATTTGATGTTTTATAGTAAATTGTGCAACCGTGACCACAGTTTTGTTTTAAAATATTCACATTACCCCACAATGTTCTTTTGTGTCAATTTGCAGGAAATCTTCTCTCCCACCTTGAACCCCAGGCAGTACTCTGGAGACATTCCACATCTCTGGAAATTTTATATAAATAGTATCATACAATATGTAGTCTTCTGTGTTTGGATGTGATCACTTATAATAATGTTTCTTGTGTTTATTCATCCAGAAGCATAAATCAATAGTTTGTTTCTTTTTGCTGTCAAATAGTATTCCAATGTATGAATAGAACACGTTTTGTTTATCAATTGATCTGTTAATGGACATTTGGGTTTTCTTTATGCTTTCTGGCTATTGTGAATAATGCTACTACCAACATTCATTATACATATACATATATTTCATTTCTCTTGGGTAGATACCTAATAATGGAATTGCTGAGTTGTACAGAAAGATTATTTTTAGCTTTCTAAGAAACTATATACTGTTTTGTGAAGTGGCCATACCATTGTACACTCCCAACACAATGTGTGGGGGTGCCACCTTCCCCTCATTCTTGCCAACACTCATTATAGTTTGAATTTGCATTTTCATAATGATTAATTGTGTTAACTGTCTTTTCATATGGGTATTAGCCATGTGTGTATCTTTTTTTTTTTTTTTTGCAAAAATGTCTATTCAAATATTTCGGCATTTTTAAAGTTGGATGCTTCTAAGAGTTGTAAAAGTTATGTATCCTAGATATACATCCTTTATCAGATATGTAATTGGAAAATATTTGATTTTCAAAGTCAAATGTTTTGTTCTTTTTGATGCTATTGTGAAGAGTTGTTTTCTTAATTTCATTTTGAAATTGTTGCTAGCATATAGAAATACGATTGACTTTTCTATATTAGTTTTGTTTTCTGCAAGCTTGCCAAAATCATCTATCAATTTTAATAGAGTTAAAAATCTGTGGGCAGCTGGGCGCGGTGGCGCACGCCTGTAATCCCAGCACTTTGGTGAGGCTGAGGCAGGAGGATCTCGAGTTCAAAGCCAGCCTCAGCAATGGCGAGGCACTTAGCAACTCTGTGAGACCCTGTCTCTAATAAAAACACAAAAAAGGGCTGGGGATGTGACCCAGTGGATGAGTGCCCCTGAGTTCAATCCCTGGTACCACAAAAAAAAAAAAAAAAAAAAAATCTGTGGGGCAACCACTCTGGAAAGCAATATGGAGAATCCTCACAAAACTTGGAATGGAACCACCTTTTGACTCAGTTATCCCACTCCTCAGCTTATACCCAAACGACTTAAAATCAGCACACTACAGTGATGCAGCCACATCCGTGTTTATAGCAGCTCAATTCACACTATCCAAGCTATGGAACCAACCTAGGTGCCCTACAACATATGAATGGATAAAGAAAATGTGGCATATATACATAATGGAATATTACTCAGCCATAAAGAAGAATGGAATTTGGCATTTACCTGTAAATGGATGGAACTGAAGAATATCATGCTAAGTGAAATAAGCCAGTTGCCTCAAACCAAAGGCAGAATGTTTTCTCTGATAAGTGGATGGTAACTCACAACAATGGAGGGGAAGATTAGAAATTCATTGGACTAGACAGAAGGGAATGAAGGGAAAGGATGGAAGTATGGGAATAGAAAAGACAAGAGAATGAATCAGATGTATCTTCCTATCCTCATATGTGAATACATGACCAATGTAACTCCACATCATATACAACCACAATAATGGGATCCTAATTGGAACAAATTATCTTATTTGATGTACATCTAATATGTCAAATTACACTCTACTGTCATGTATATCTGAAAGAACAAATAAAAAAATTTGTAGGGGCATATTCCTTAGGATTTTCAATATATACAATCATGTTTTAATTTTTTAAATAGAGATGAAATTCATGAAGTGTAAAATCAACCATTTTAAAGTGTACAATTTGTGGCATTTGATATGTTTGTACTGTTGTGCAACCATCATTTACATATACTTCCAAAATGTAATGTCCAAAGGAAGACCTTGTATTAAACAAATTACTCCCTACCCCACCTCTAAACCCCAACTGCTTGCAACAATCTGTTTTAGGTATCTATGGATCTACCTATTCTGTATATTTCATAAAAATGAAGTCATATGATATTTGACCCTGTGTCTGGCTCCTTTCTCCTCGCATAATGTTTTTTGAGGTTCATCCAAACTGAAGTATGGCTCTGTACTTCTTTTTCAAGGCTGAATAATATTCCATTGCACAGTATCTATCACAGTTTGTTCATTCATGAATCTGTTGATGGACACTTGACTATTACAATGTGTGCTGGTATGAAACCTTTGTGTATAGATACTTCTTTGAAGCCCTATTTTTCTTTCTTTAGACTGTAGGCCTAGGAGAGAAATTGCTATGTTATGTGGTGATTCTGTTTGAATTGTTGAAGAACCACCAGCATTCCACAGCATCTGCATCATTTTATAGTCTTACCTGCATTGCGATGTGTGTGGATTCTGATTTCTGTGTCTTTGCTAAAACTTACTATTATTTTAAAATTATGATCATCCTAGTAGATGTTAAGCATATTTCCTTGTGGTTGTAATTTGTACTTCCCTAATAGTGTCATGTTTTTAGACTATGTATTTTTAGGTTTTTAATTGTTTTCTTAATGAATATTATTTTTAGTTATCTAATGAATTGCTTTAAGAATTATAACATGTATGTTGACTTCCTTCATTTTACCTGAGGTTATTCCTGACTTAATTTGAGTGAAATTAGCAACTTTGCTCATCTGAATTTCTATTATGTTCACCCTTCTTGTACTATCATTGTCATATATATCTATATGTATATATTTTAAACCAAATAATACAGTGCTATAATTATTGATTTAGATAATATTATGTTTGTCCTTTCCTTCCTTCCTTCCCTCCTTCCTTCCTTCCTTCCTTCCTTCCTTCTTCCTTCCTTCCTTCCTTCCTCCCTTCTTCCCCCCTTTCTTTTATTATGTTTATGTTGTTGTACTGGGGATTGAACCTGTTGATGGACACTTACATTACATATAAGTGCTGGTATGAAACTTTTGTGTATAAATACTTCTTTGAAGCTCTATTTTTCTGCCACTCTGCCACTGAGCTACATTCCCAGTCTTTTAAATTTTTAAAATTTGAGGCAGGATCTCACTAAGTTGCCCATGCTGTTCTTTAGCTTGTGATCCTCCTGCCTCAGCCTCCCAAGTACCTGGTATTACAGGTATGCACCACCATGGCCAGCTACAATAACGTCTTCTAGAGAAATTAAAGGAAAGTAGAGATCAACCACGTTTACACATATTTTTTATATTTGCACACATATTTAACATTTACTTCTTTCTGTCCATTCAACTTACCATTTTGTGTCATTTTTTCAGCCTGAAGAACTTCTTTTAGTTTTCCCTACCAAAGCAAGTGTCCTAGCAACACTCACTCAATTTTTAAACTGCAAGTAATACTATTTTGCCATCATTTTTGAAGAATAGCTTTGCTGAATATTGAAACATTGTCCCACAATTTATTCTTTTAGCATTTTGAATATATCATTCCACTTCCTCCTGACCTCTATTGTTTCTGATAAGAAGTTAGTTGATAATCATACTTCTGTCTTCCAGAAGTGACAATTAATTTTCTGCTTGCCATTTTTAAAATTTTTGTCTTTGTTTTCATTTTTCAATAGTTTGATTATTATGTGTCTAAGTGAGGGTCTCTTTGTGCTCATGTTACCTGGGTCATTGATCTTCTTGGATCTACAAACTAATGTGTGCAGGCTCCTAGTTAGTCAGGGATATGTGGAGAGCTTGTCTAGTGTGTGTTCATATACAGATTCTCCATACTAAATTTCTGGTTAGTCCCCAAATCTGCCGTTCATGCCATCTGCTGTGCAATTCTAAATTATCATAGCTGTGAGTTTTTCTTGTTTGTTTCCTGCCAAGTTTTTTTTTTTCTTTTTACTGTCAATACTTCTGATTCTGAGCACAGGTTTTCCTCCTTCTGCTCCACATCAAGTCCTCTCCAGCAGTTAGGCTACTGATATGCACAGATTGCTCCACCCTGATAGCACCGCTGTGAAGGATGGGATTAATTCTAGGAAAAAACATCATAGACTCCTGTTCTTACTCAAAATTCAGCAGTATTTTTTATTGGTTCATTATAGTTGTACATAATTGTGGGATTTATTGTTACATATTCATACATGTACACAATATAACTTGACCAAATATCATTCCCCAGTATTTCCCCTTTCCCTTCCCTCCTCCCTCCCTGGGTATCTTTCCACTATTCTGTTGATCTCCCTTTGATTTTCATGAGATTAATTCCCCCCATCTTTCTTTTACCTTTTTCTCTCTAACTTCTACATATGAGAGAAAACATATTACCCTTGACTTTCTAAGTTTGTCTTATTTTGTTTGACATAATGTTCTCAAGTTCCATCCATTTTCCTGCAAATGACATGATTTCATTTTTCTTTATGATTAAATAAAGATTCATTCTTCTTCTTTATGATTAAATTCAACAAATTGTATATATATATATCACATTTTCTTTATCCATTCATCTGTTGATGAACACCTAAGCTGGCTCTATTGTTTGGCTACTGTAAGTTGTGCAGCTATAAACATGGGTATGCATGTATTGCTATAGTATGATAACTTCAATTCTTTAGGATCAATATTATTTAATTATTTAATTAAATAAATAATTATTTAATTCTTTAAGAGTGGTATAGCTAGATCATGTGGTGGTTCCATTTCTAGTTTTTTTTGAGAAACCTCCATACGGATTTCCGTAGTAGTTATACTGATTTACAACCCCAATCACCAATATGAACGTGTTTTGCTTTCTCTATATCATCTCCAGAATTTCTTACTGCTTGTATTCCTGATAGCTGCCATTCTACCTGGAGTAAGATGAAATCTCAGTGTAGTTTTGATTTGCATTTCCTAAATCCTAATGATGTTGAACATTTTTTCATGTATTTGTTGGCCATTTGCATTTGTTCTTTTGAGAAGTGTCTGTTTAGTTCATTTCCCCATTTATTAATTGGATTATTTGATGTTTTTAAGTTTTTTGAGATATTTATGTATTCTGGATATTAATTTTATCAGAAAAGTAGCTAGCAAAGATTTTCTGCTCCATTGGTCTGTGTGCCTGTTTTTATTCTGTGGGTTCTTTCTTCACATTTTTAATTGTTCACTACTCAGTAATTTTTTAATTTGATGCCATCCCATTTATTAATTCTTGGTAATATGTCCTGAGCATTAGGGATCCTATTTAGGAAGTCATTGCCTGCACCTATACATTGGAATATTGAGCCTCTGTTTTCTTCTAGGAGTTGCTTAGTTTCTCATCTAATTCCTAGGTCTTTGATTCATTTTAAGTTCAATTTTGTACAGGGTGAGAGATAAGAATCTAGTCTCATTCTCGTACATATGATAATCAGTTTTCCCAGCAGTGTTTGCTAAAAAGGTTGTCTTTTCTCCAATGTATGTCTTTGCCACCTGGTCAAGAATCAGATGATTGTATCTGTGTGGGTTTGCCTCCGTGTCATTTGCTCTGCTCCATTGGTCTATGTGCCTGTTTTTATGCCAGTACCATGCAGTTTTTGTTACTATAGCTCTGTAGTAGAATTTGAAGTCAGATATTCTGATCCCTCCAGTATTGCTTTGCTTTTTCCTTAGAAATTTCTTTGATTATTCTGAGTCTTTTATTTTTCCAAATGAAATTTTCAACTGTTTTTCTAGTTCTGCGAAGAATGTAATTGGTATTTTGATAGGGATTGTACTGAATCTGTATATGGCCATTTTAACAATGTTAATTTTGCCTATCCATGTACATGAGAGGTCTTTCCATCATCCGAGGTCTTCAATTTCTTTCTTCAATGTTTTATAGTTTTTCTTGTTGAGGGCTTTAACCTCCTTGGCTAGATTTATTCTTAGGGTTTTTAAAAGGCTATTATGAATGGGATTTTTTTTTTTCTAATTTCTTTCTCAGCAGATTCATTATTGATATACAGGAAAGATATTGATCTTTATATGATGATTTTGTAACCTGCTACTTTTCTGAATTTGTTTATTAGCTCTAGCAGTCTTTTGGTGGAGTTTTTGGGGTCTTTTTAGAATAGAATTGTATCATTGGTAATCAGTGATAATATGATTTCTTCCTTTCCTATTTTAATCCCTTTTATTTCCTTGTCTTGCCTAATTGCTCTGGCTAGAATTTCTAGTACCATATTAAATGTGAATAAAGACAATGGACATCCTTGTCTTATTCCATATTAAAAAACATACTTTTAGTTTTTCCCCATTAACTATGATACTGGCTTTGGGTTTGTGGTACATAGGTTTTATGATGTTGAGGCAAGTTCCTTTTATTGTTAGTTTCTTCAGTGTTTTTATTATGATTAGGTGATGAATTTTGTCAAAAGATTTCTCTGCCTCTATTGAGATGACTATGTGATTTTTTTCCTTAATTCTATTTATGAACTACATTTATTGATTTGTGTATGTTAAACCAAGCCTGCAACCCTGAGATAAAACCATCTCAGTCACGATGTACAGTCTTCTTAATATGTTTTTGAATACCATTTGCTAATATTTTATTAAGAATTTTTGCATCTAAATTCATCGGGGATATTGGTCTGTTTTTTTTTTTCCCCCTTGATGTGTCCTTGTCTGGTTTTGGTATAAGGGTGATACTGGCTTCATAGAATGAATTTGGAAATGTTCTATCCCTTTCTATTTTATGGAATAATTTGAGGAGCATTGACATTAGTTCTTCTTAAAGGTGGATAGAATTTAGCTGAGAATCCATCTGATCCCTGACTTTTCTCTTTTGGAAGGTTTTTTTATTACTGCTATCTCATTGCTAGTTATTGGTTTGTTTAGATTTTCTATGTCTTCTTGATTCAACTTTCATTGGTCTTATGTGTCTAGAAATATATTCATTTCTTGCAGGTTTTCCAGTTTATTGGAGTATAGGTTTTCAAAACAGTCCCTAATGATCCTCTGGGTTTCTGTGATGTATATGGTGATTTCTCCTTTTTCATTTCTAATTTTATTAATTTGGGCCTTCTCTTTTTCTTTTTGGTTAGTTTGGCTAAAGGTCAAACCTTGTTTATATTTTCAAAGAACCAACTCATCATTTCATTGGTCCCTTGTATCTTTTTTAATTCTCTATTTCATTGATTTTGGCTCTGATCTTAATTCTTTCTTTCCTTCTACTGGTTTTGGAATGCATTTGTTCTTGTTTTTCCAGGGTCCCGAGAGGCATTATTATTAGGTTGTTTATTTGGGATCTTTTTGATTTTCTTATGCAGGTATTTATAGCTATAAAGTTTCCTCTTAGAACTGCCTTCATAGTGTCCCAGAAGTTGTAAAACTATTCTCATTTGATTCTAAGAATTTTGAAGTTCTTCCCCTGATTTCTTTTGTCACCCATTTATCATTCAGAAATGTACTGCTCAATCTCCATGTGTTTATTTAGTTTCCGTAGGGTTTTTGTTTTGTTTTGTTTTTTGTGTTGATTTCTAATTTCATTTCTTTATGATCAGATAAGATATAAGGAATTATATATCTTTTTTGGGGGTTGGGTATTTGTTAAGAGTTGCTTTGTGGCTTTAAATATGGTCTATTTTGGAGAAGTTTCCATCAGCTGCTGAGAAGAAAGTAAATTTGGCTATTGTTGGATGAAATAGTTTATAGATGTCTGGTAAGTCCATTTGATTAATAATATCTTTTAGGTCTGAAGAATCTTTACCAAATTTAGTCTGAATGAGCTAAAATTGGTGAGAGAGGTGTGTTGAAGTCACCCAGTATTATTGTACTGGAGTTTGTATCTTTAATTTGAGTAGTGTCTGTTTTATATAATTAGGAACATCAATGTTTGGGGCAAAATATTTACTATTGTTATATTATCTTTTACCCTTTACAAGTATGATATTCTTTGTCTCTTCTGATTAATTTTGGTTTGAAGTCTGCTTTGTTGGATATGAAAGTAGCTACTCCAGCTTGTTTTAGGGATTAATTTGCATATTACATCAATATCCACTTTTTTAACTTTCAGCCTATGGCTCTCTTTGCTTATGATTCTCTTGTCAACAACATATAGTACCAGGGATTGAACCCAGGGGCACATAACCACTTAGCCACACACCATAACCCTACTTTTAATATTTTATTTAGAGACAGAGTCTCACTAAGTTGCTTAGAGCCTCACTAAGTTGCTGAGGCTGATTTTGAACTCGTGATCCTCCTGCCTCAGCCTTCCAAGCTGCTGGGATTACAGGCATGTGCCACTGCACCTGGCTATAGTTGGGTCTTTCTTTCTCATCAATTCTGCTTATGATGTCTTTTAAATGGACAGCAGAGGCCATTTACATTCAATGTTATTATAGAGGTGTTTATTAGTTCCTGCCATGTGGTTTATTTCTAACATTTAATTTGGTCCTGTTTCTTATTTGCTTAGCTACTTTTCAAATGAGCCTTGTCCAATGTGAGCTCTGGGCTTGTTTTTTATTTCTTCTGTGTGCAGTACTTCTTTAAGTATTTTCTGTAGTTTCAGCTTAGTAGTCATGAATCCTTTTAGTTTTTGCTTATCTTGGAAAATTTTTATTTCTACTTCAATTCTGAAGGACAGCTTTGCTGGATATAGCAATCTTGGTTGATGGTTATTTTCTTTCAGGACTTAAAACACATTCCAAACCCTCCTGGCTTTTAGAATTTGTGCTGAGAAATCAGAAGTAATTCTAATTTGCTTTCCTCTCAATGTGGCCTGACATTTTTCTCTTGAGGTTTCTAAAATTCTACCCTTCTTCTGTATGTTAGATATTTTTAATTATATTGTGTTGAAGATAGGTTTTTTTCTTTTTAATCTTATCTATTGGAGTTTTGAATGCCTCCTGTATCTGGATGTCCATCTCATTCTCAAGGTTTGAAAATTTTTCTGTTATTATTTCCTTGAAGAGGTTGTTCATGCCTTAGCCTGCATCGCACAACCCTCTTTGAGTTCAGTGATTCTTACGTTTGCTCTCTTAATGTTGTCCCAGAGTATTTGCATGTGCTGGTCATAGTTACTTATTTTTCTTTAATACTGATGGAATGTTCCAGGTTAGCCACTTTGTCTTTCAGCTCTGATAACTGTGGGGAGTGGTGATGTGAATCAAGGTGTGTGATTACCTCATGGTTGTGGTGCGCTTGTACTGGGAGTCCCCTGTGCAAAAGTACAGGGTTAACATTCCTCTGTGCAAAAGTACAGGGTTACATTTCCTAGTTGCTATGGCAATGCCAGCCCTTGGTCTCTCTGGACAAACTTTCAGAGATATCAATTTTAACCTTGAATCCCAGACCTTGACTCTCAGGGATAGAGGATTCTGAGCATAGCAAGATAACTATAATCTTTCACCAGTGCTGTCACCTCCAAGCCTGCCTGCTTAATAGAAACTGTGGACAATGGGCTTCCTGAGTTCCCCAGGAAGTTCCTAGTGTTGCAACAGTGGAATAGCTACAAAAATGTTTCTAGCCCTGTAACTTTCTAGTACACAAAAAGAATGCCTCTATAGTCTTTAACTTCCTGATTATGAGACATACAATAAATGTGCTGGGCCACTGCTTCTCCAACCCAGATCAGGGTCTCACCTGATCCCTCTTTTCTCTCTAAATGTTTGTGTGTCTTTCTTAATCCCCCATCACCCCTCTCTGGTTTTCTGAATTAACAGCTGTGCATGTTGCAACATTCAACTAAACATTTTATTTTGTTTGTTGTATCCTTCATTTATAAGATTTCTGTTTGGTTCTTTTTCAATATCTCCTTATTGAATTTCTCATTTATATCCTTACTTGAAGGGCAAAAATCACACCTGAGACAACCATGCAGCCAAGAGTTTCATTCACCAGCCTTTATGGCTGGTCAGAGGTAGAAGAGGTGCGGGAAGAGAGGAGTCGGGGTCGGTGTACGGTTCACCCAGCTGCTTGGCGCAACTGTGGCAGCAGCCACAGCCATCCAGCACAAGGCTCACACCTGCTGGTAATAGCAGCAACAAAAGCCAAACATATATGACATTAAAACAAATACCTGGTGCCTTCTATGAGATCTTCTAACTACCACCCAAACAGGAATGATGGGGGTCAGCAATTGCTAACAGCAAAACCAGTAAATAGCTGTGAACTGGATCTGACATTAAAGTAAACAGCAGCTGCCAACCACACCACCCACCGTATTAAGAACTACAACAACATGAATGGTGGGGGCAAGAGTTACAAGCCAAATAGTTCTAAAAAAATGGTAAAGATGCAGTTCACTAAGAGAAAAGACATGATATGACAGGAAGGTGAAGTTTAGAATGCTCAGAATATGAACCAAGAGAAAACAAGAGAGATGTAGCAAGCAACGGCTATGAAGAAGGAGTAGAAAAATACATTAAAAAAAAAAATAAAGTAAGTAAAGGGAGAGAGAGAAAGCACAAGAGTATTTGACTGTTGGAGAAGAAAAAGAAACAAGAGAAACAAGCCCCAAATAAACAAAAACTCTAACCTTCAAAAGATAAGACAAGGAAAAATGACAATCACAAAAATGCTAAAAATAAAAAAGAAACAAATTTCAAATATGTATATTCATGAATCAAACAGCATGGCAAGAACTCAAAAAAAAAAGGAGGAAAAAAATTCTTAATAAAAAAATAAAGGAATTGGGCTGGCTCAGCACCACATAAAAACAAACAAACAAACAAACAAACAAATAGAGGAATTGTCTCCACTAAAGTCAAAACTATTGACAAAAATGAATGCTAACTGCCTATGGCTCACTAATTATCCTTTTCATTTCTTCTTGAGTGATGATATATATATATATGGGGGGAGGGAGATGAGTGTGGGGGACCATATGCAAAGGGTTGTTAATCCCTTCTTGCTCATCAAGCTGCCAGCTGGAGCGGCCTGGACCAAAGCTGGTTGGAATCTCTTTCAACTTCTCTACTCACCCGTTTTAAAGTAGGATGGGCTGCAAAGGACTGTTGGTTGAAGTTTTGTCCAGACCGACCAGATCCGTGCCTTCCCAGGGTGGGGCTGATGCAGAATGCCAAGTGGAGGGTTCTGGCAGTGGGGCTTCGCTCTAATCAGGCCTTAGGGACCGCGTTGGGTGGTATCTGTTGGAGAGATGAGATCAACAGCCCCCTAGGACCAGGCTGATGCCAATCTCTGCTGAGAGTGTGGATCTCAGGAGCCCCCCAAGAATTCTACTCACCAGGAAGGGAACCAATCCTCCACAGCTTTCACACTCCCCTGCCCACAAATACGGCCTTTCCAGGCTTAGTCCCTGAGTATAGTCACACCTTTCTGTTCATTTCCCTGACCTTTGGCAGCTTGTCTCTTGAGCACCCAGATGCAAAGGGAAACTGAGTAGACTCCCCTCTGTACCTGGCTTGAACCCCCCCTGGGTACGGTTTCTCTGCCTCTTTCACTCACACTCCGCTAGGTACAACCTAGGCCACATGCTCTGGTCTCCCAGGTCCCACAGCAGCAAGCTGCAGCGTGGCCTCTGCAAGGTGGCTCCCGGCGCACCCCTCTGCGTGCCAGTTCAGAGACACCGAGTGCTTTTTCACCCCCAGCTTGCTGTGCAGCCTCTGGGTCAGCTCAATTTAGGCTGCTTTTCTGTTCTGCAGGTTTTTCCACGCCACATTTGTCCATTGCGTTTCTCTCTTTGTGCTATCCCTCCCCTGAGTGGTGAACTGGCCCTGTTACCACTGCCACCACCAGTGTGGCCCCAATGGACACTTTCTCGTTCTTTGTTCAACGCACCTGAATTTCTGAGTTTCTGGTTTTGACTGTTCAATATTGAACTTCAGTGAATTCCTTCTTTCACCCACCTTGCTGACAAGAAGTATTCCCTTTGCCTGAATCCAGAGCCATGGAGCAGATGGAAATGCAGCCTTCCTCTCACATGCCATCTTGAATCTCCAGCAAGTTTTCACGAATAATTTTTTTTCAATTTCCTATTTGCTTTGGGTCAATTTCCAGAGACCTGAAATGATCATTTTTGAATCATTTTGTCCTCTCTTATCATTGTTGGGAAGAGGGAGGAGAATTTACCTACTTTTCCTCTCTGTTTTAGCAAGAAGTCCTGCCTGTGTATTTGAAATACAGAGAGATAAATTGATTTCCAGAAAGATTCTACCAATTTATGTCCCATCAGTTGTGTACAAGAGTGTCAATTTTTCCAAACGTTTTCTATGTTGAGATAATAGCATTAAATAAATATGCTACAATTTATAGAGTAAAAAGAATCTTGCACTGTAGGTTTAATTTAAATTTCTCTAGTTAGTATTGTTTGAAGGATATTACTTGAGAATAGGAGGAGATGATTATATTAAATGTGTTAAAAGTCTCTGGATATAAATTTTTTTTTATAGAAAGTCAAGGCATGTATTACTGTCTGGCCACAAATAAAAATAGCTCTCATAGTCCTCATGTTTAAGATGCACAGGATGAGCACAGAAAAAAACCCTGCCTTAACTCATTCAGAGTTAATACCTATATCACATCCACTTTTGGAGAACATAAGTAATGATGTTCCAGCAAATCAATCTCAAGGTTAGAATAATTTCTCCAAGTCTAGGAACAGCAGAATTTGGTAGGAAACTGGGGGTGGCAAACTTCAATTACATACGACCTCTAGCATTTGCAGATCAGCTCTGATATGGATTTAATATCTGAGAGTGTCATTGTGACTGCTTTATGGCAGCATCCTAAGACTTTTCAGGAACGGTGTTTGAATTTCATCATTTTCTCTGAAGAAGACCGGGGTATAAGAAGAAAAATTCACTGAAAGTCCAGAAAACCCAAGAAACGAGAGCATGCCTTTGTTTTTTCTCTTTGTAACATGTATTCATTTATAAAATAAATGCAATGTTATTTATGAAATAAATGTATTCATTTATAAAAAAAATTTAAAAATATGGAAAATTCAAAAAAAAAAAAAAACCCCATAACTGCAATTCCTATCTTACTACTAAAGGATAACTAACCACTGATATAAGTTTGTGTACGTCTTTCTTGGTTTTATACATGGGAAACAGAGATATTTAGGTTTTGTTTGTTTGTTTTTTAAATCCTGGCACCCCTTTTTTAGCCTTCTGATATTATGGTGGCTGAGAGGGAGGTTCTACTAAGGAGAAGCCAGATCGGTAGGACTATGTGCAAAAACATCAGAATCCGTTTTTAAAGGCATGAGGTCAGAGGCCACCAGAATCCATCAATAACCAGGTAACAGGGTTTTTAAGATCTGGGAAGATCATATCACTCCCTGTTTTATGAGGGGGTAAGAATAGAACAAAGAACCACCACAAGAGTGGGCTAATGTTGTACTTCTCAAACAACTTGTGGTAATGGCTGCTTTTAAATTTCAAATCCACCTTGGACTGATGCTTTCAAGAAATATAACATCACACGTTGGGCTGATGGCACAGGAATTTGAAATTGCTATAAATTCCTCTACATTTCTGAACTTATTGCAGACTGATAATAAACATTTTGAAGGCCAGCATGAGCCCATGGAGCTCATATTGAGTAGGACCGTATTAAAATACCGGTTACAGTGACAATTTAGAATTCAATAAGGATAGAGGCAGTGGTACATTCTGTGTTTAACAATTGATTCCCTGGGGGAGAGCCACTGATTTACAACATTTGAACAATATTCATGGTGGAAATACACCGTGATAAAAACTCAAGCTACTAAGGTGAAGCCAATGAATGCAGAATAGAGAACAGATGGGCACAAGCTGTCTGCAGCATACTATCGTATTACAAAACCTACAGACAAGTCTTCGGTTAATGACAATCGTAAGAACAAAAACAGAATATACAAACTTTAAAACAGCAGAAGAAATTCAAACTCACCCTATCCAATGAAAAGCAGGAAGGGAAGATTAAAAACATCCTTCCTTTTGCTGGGGGTACTTCTCTTATTATCCAACCTGCCCCCGACAGCAGCAGCCAGAGCTCAATTCCCCAGCATCCTTTGCAGCATAAGTGCAGGCCTGGGACCTAGCCTCAGTCAGTCCGATGGCTTTCCTCTGGACTTCCAGAAGACAGCATCTTGAGGAAGCTTCATGTGAACTGGGGTGACAAAGGGGACTCAATCCTGGCAGGTAGCAGTGAGGGGAAATTGTGTTATGAATTCTGAGTCTCAGCAGTGGAGAATCTGTGAGTGACAGCTGTCCAGGAGAAGTCCTCCAGGTGGGGCTGGGGCTGGGGGGCTCACGCCCTGACTCTCCTGAAGAGTCTGAGATTCCTCACAGCCTGGATAGATTGCCCTTTCTGCTTATTAACCACAGACTTTGTTTGTTACCAAGAACAAGGATTGATACAATACCTGTGTCTCACTTTAGAAACATCTTTATTGAGATATGATTCACCTATCATACAACTCGCCTCATTAAAACATAGAATCCAACAGTTTTAGTATATCCATAAAATTGTGCAACCATCTGACAACAAATTTTACATTGCATCACCCCGAATGAAGCTGCACCCGTTAACACTCTCTATTTCCCCCCAATATCCTGCACCCCACCCCCACCCCATCCCAAGCTCTAGACAACCAGGAATCTACTTTCTGTCTCTTCCTGTTTGTCTGCTCTGGGCATCTTGTATATAGAGAACCATAGATTAAGTGGCCTTTGGTGACTGGGGTCCTTCACTCAGCTTCAAGTTCTCAAGTTTCATCCATGGTAGAACGTGTGCCAGCACTCCATTTCTTTTTATTGCTGAAAAAATGCCATTGTGGAGGCGAGCCTCGTTTTATTCATCCATTCACCATTTGATGGACATTTGAGTTGTTTTCGCCATTAGGAATAATGCCGCTATAAACATTCATAGACCAGGCTTACTTATGGTGGACATCTGTTTCCATTTCTCTCAGCTAAACACCGAGGAGCAGGGTTGTTGGGTCACACAATGATTCTGTGTTGACCACTCTGAGGATCATGTAGACGGTTTTTCAACGTGGCTGCACCATTTTATGACCTCTTCGTAGTCTGTGAGGGTTCCGATTTCTCTACCTCCTTGCCGGTACTTATCATCTGTCTTTCTTTATTATTACTCTGCTAGTGGGCACGGAAGGTCTCTCACGGTACTTTCGATTTGCATTTGCCTGATGGCTAATTGTGTTGAGCATCTTCTTGCGTGCTTATTGGCCATTTTAATATCTTCCTTGGAGAAATGTCTATTAAATCCCTTTGTTCATTTTTAATTGGGTTATTTATCTTTTTCATCCATCCTTTTATTATTAAGTTGTACAGTACATTCTAGAGGCAAATCCCTTATCAGATGTATGATTTGAAATATTTTCCCCTTTCTGTGGGTTGTGTTTTCACTGTCTTGTTGTATACATCATTGTTATTTATAATGCAGAACTGGGTAAGTCTGCAGTTGAGTAGTGACACAATGGCAAACATAGATGGTTTGTATTTAGAAAACACTAAAGAGATCATTGGAGCTAATGCTTCACTGAGAAGAAAAGCTAATGCCATTCCACTTTGATCTCATACCCTTACTTTCCTTCTGTCACATTTTTTTATTTATTAAAAATATTATCTCATTATTTTAAATGCATGATTGAAGACTTGAATGCTGCGAATATACTTTGTATACAAACTGTTTTGTGTAAAAAGATGCTATATATGTATAGTATGAATATGAACTGTAATACATACTACTATAAATAAAAATTTTTTAAAAATATTATCTCCTTTTGCTGTAAATAATATTACTTCCCTTTAGGACAGATAATAATTTTATATGAGCCAAAATATTCTAATAAAATATTATTAGAACTGACTAATGAAAGGGGGGTTCTAACCACTGAAAACACCAAAGTTAGGTAACTGGACTGATCCTCTCTTAAAGGATACTGCAGAGGAAATAAACTGAATTGAATTACATGGTTTCTAAGATCCTTTCCTACTCTGAAATTCTACTGTGATTTACTTATTTATCCATCTATCCCTTCATTCATTCTTTGTTCCAAGAAAAAAATTTAAGAGTCTTATAGGAACTCATAAAATACCACAAGAGAACATAAATTAGAAGAAGCAAGAAAGCAAAACAATAATCCAAGTCAGAGACACGAAATGAAACCAGGACGAAGGCAAATACAAAAGTGCCTGTCTCACTAGCCGACACGTTGCTAGGTGGAAAGCCACAAATTTGGCTTTGAGTTTTCTAGCAGTCAAGGTGCAGAGGGAGACTTGATCAGCTGCACAATTTACAGCGCCCACGATACACAATTCTTCTTGAGTCTAGGACCAGAAAGCAATGCCTCCAGATCCCCAGCCTCACAAAAGTCACTTCTGAACCTTGAAGTCTTTTCTTTTCCAGTTGTCCCTTGGGTTGTCAGTCATTTTGCCAATGGCCTTCGCTCTGACGTGGGGTGGAACTTGGGGATGCTGACAGGTCTGAAGGAAAGAGCTATTGCCCACCCCCTGCATAATAAATACACCTCTTCTCCCTAGAGCCCCCCTGCTCGAGTCCTTGAACTGACCCCCACCAGGATGCCTTTTGAATAATAACCACAACTACCATTTTCAGAGCGCCCAGGCACCTGACCTGCTTGACCGCTACTCTTCACAATAATCCTAAATGAGGCAGCGTTTTGCTATTTTATAGATGGGGAACCAGAGATGGGTAAACCATCTGTTCAAGATCACAGAGCTGGCAAGGCCTGGTGGGCTGTTGTCTTTCAATATGATCCTATTGCTGTTTCTAATGTTTTGATGCTAGTATTAGTTGCTCCCTAACTGAGAGCTGTGTTTGAAGACCTCCGTGTTGGTTAGGCTACAGGCTAATATGCTATAATGGAGAGAACCAAAACAAACTGCTTAAACAATGGTGGGGTTTTTCTCTCTCTGTAAAAATGCAGAGTTGGGTGGTTTGGGCTCCAGGAAGGCTCTGCCACTCATCCTGGGGTCTTCTAAGATGCTCCAATCGTCCCTGTGATCTGCTCATAGGAAGTGAGAGAAAGAAAGAGCCAAGGACAAGCAAATTTAAAGACATGATGCTGGAGGTGCACACTTCACTATCACTCACACACACACCATTATGTTCAAGGGTCCCTTGGTTCACAGGGGCTTCAAGGGACTCTGGGAAACTGGCTGGGTGTCCAGCTAAACTTTGATGTGTTTGTGGGGATGGGGGTGAGGCTGCATTAATTACAGGGAAAAGAGGGAAAATATCCTCTGGGTAATGGTCAGCAGACTCTGTCATGTTCTCTCTAGGAATGTTTCTATTTTTCTGATCCTAAGTTTTATTACAAGTCAGTATTATTCACCCACCAGGGACAGATGGCCATTTTGCCATTTGTTTATATCTGACTGAGAAATAATAGTCTCTAGCTATTTGCAAATTCTCCTCCATTTTATTTCTTCCCTCTGCTACCTACAGCAGAGTCATTATTCACCCAGGAAGTTGGAGCTAGGAAAGACTTTCTGACTCTTCAGATGGAAGAATTGAGAGTCAAAGCAAATGACTTGTCCAGGGTTCTGCATATACTTAGTAGAGATGGGACTTGAAGTTGCAAGTCTTGGTTTTACTGCAGCACCGGAAAGCAAGTCCCCTCCCTTAAGATCCTTCTTTACTGCTTTCCTGGTGGAGGGCGATGGCAAGAAAATGAACAATACCGGAAAGATCCAGAAGCTCTGCAGTTGATTAAAGGTGAAGCAAATCAAAACCCTGACAAATCCTTCTACTTGGATAAAGCACAGTCGTGTTCATTTGAAAACCGATAGATGCTCTCCAAACAAACAAATAAACAACAACAAAGACATGTTCAGGCTTCCTACAGATCCTCCTGACACCCTGAAGACACCCCTCCCAGCCCGGCCTGCAGTCTGTCTCTGTTGAGTGAAATAAAGGGTTACCCGGTGCATCAGCAATTCCTGTCCCCGCTAACATACGGATAGCACCATGAGGTTCCGGGGTCACGTACATTGCCTTTTCTTCGTTTCTTCTTCGCTCAGGTCACATTCAGTACTGTCTGAGGGGCTGTTGCCTGAGCTCTGGAGGCTGGGCACATCAGCGCCTCTGCAGCACTGCAGTCACAGGGGCAGCTGTCAACCTGATTTTCAAAGGCTGTGTTTTCTTCACTGAGGAGGGAGGAGAGAGAGCAGAGGCCCTAGTTCCTATGCCACCCATACCCAGCTATAGGACGGTGTGGAGTGGTGTGGGTATGGTTGGACGAGGATGTGACATGGGTGTGGGTATTGTATGGGGGGGAGGGAAAGAAAAGAGGAAAAAGAAGGAAAAAGAGGAAGAATTCTGGAATATGTATTGACCAAAGTCAAGTTCAAAGGATGTGTGGGCAGTGAGACAGGGAGACTGTCGGAACTGTGGGGGATGGGTTGTGGGGGAGGAGCTCTGGGGGCAGGATGCTTGATGGGGAAAGGCAGGGGCCATTTAAGAGCCAGCCGTTCCTCTTCAGCCTGGGTGGCTTCCTCCTGTCCACTTCCTGCCATTGGGGGCAGCTGTGGCGCACGTGCTGTAGGGATTTCAGATGTGAGCGGCTCTTGGCTTCCCCCAAGAGGCTTAGGCTCACTCTATCTCCTTAGGAGATAGAGTGAGTCTAGAGAAAGACGTTAGGAGCCCTGACCCAGGGAGAGCAAAGCCCAGGGCAGCTGTGGGGAGGACATTGCTCTGTCAGTTTGCTGGGGCTGGGGGCAGGGAGGGAAGAGGACCCTTGTCCAGCCCTGAGTTCATTAGAAGGGAACTGGTTAAATAAATCATAATAGTCTGCTGTGTCATGTAACACCAGGAATGATGATGCAGGTATATATTGATTGACTTGGAAAGAGATCCATAATTTATTATGAAGTGGGAAAGGAAACAGGTTGTGAAACAAGATAAACAGTACCATACAATTTTACTTTGAAAATATAGAGATCTATAAAAGATGATCCAGATGATGTACAAAAGTATCTGAGTATTTCTGAAATATTGAAAACAGTCTTAATGACATACATACTTCCCAGTGGTGGTTTGGGAGGATATTTTTCTATCGATGCTTTTCTTCATTTTGATCTTTTTTTTTTCTTTTGCAAAGAGCATGTATTTCTTTTATAATCAGGAAAACAGGAAAGAGATGGAGTATCAAAGGAAGAAAGGAAATGGTGTAAATGAGGTGAAATCAAACATATAGCCATCAGTTCTGCCTCAGACGGTGCAAAAGGCTGCCTCCTGGAAATCAGAACCACCAGCGTCTGTTACCCTAGGCAGACTTGTGGCCCAGCAGTGGCCACCCCTTTGTGGCTCCTGTTTCCTCCCTTGCTGCTCCTGTGCTCCCTGCTACCTCACCCTACCTCCATCCCAGTTGCCTGGCACTGGAGGATGGGTCTAGCTGATCCTGGGGAAGAGCCTGGAATGTGCCCTTTTCACCCAGGAAGGTGGAGGAAGAGGGGAAGAGGCAGCAGGACGTGGGAAGGAGGAGATGAGTTTCCATTCCCCCCTGCATTTCTGGGAAACTGGGTCGAGTCAGGTTGGAAACACATGCTGTCCTGCTCAGAGAGACTCAGAAGATGACTTTGTCCTGCTTGGTGTGACACACAGATTGAAATTTCTTGCGGAAAAAATATTAGGAAGCATGTGATTGGCAGCCGATGACTGTGATAGCCCTGTTCACTCTTTTTAATTTGAGTCTGAGGTTTGCCCACCCTGCTGGGGGCCACCTGCTCTGTGGGCAGGGGTTATTAAAAATATCAGCACACCAAGGCACTGGAATAAAGGAAGACCGTGAACATACCCTTTGGGTTAAACCCAGATTACAGAAGGTGCAGTTGAACATGAACTGTTCTTGTTCAAGTTCATTACTGGACTTGCTTCTCTGTACAAGCGCTTTTTTATTTTTATTTTTTATATAAACCATGCATATCAAATAGAAGAATAAACCCTACTATTTAAAATGTAATTGCTGACAGCTGCTTCTGCTCACAAACAGTGATATGATTTCTCTCTAGAGGAGATGGTGTTTTGTTTAGCAAAATCAATTTAATTAGATGCTCAAGAAAGCACCCCTCCCCCATCCCTCCCTGAGCTGGGGGTTGGTTGACAAAGTGACCAGGAATCAGAGAGCGCTAAACTCTGTGATAGGAAATGAATGGAAACTTTTGAGCTCTCAAAAGGGCAGTTTTAAATAAGTGAGAGAGGGACAGACGTAGGAGCTATGGTGAAACGGGACAGAAAGGGCCCCACTAACAACTAACATGGTGCTTTCAAATATTCAGTGGGCTTTGGTTTTCTTCTGTCGATTCTGGGCTCTGTCACCATCTCGATCACCCCTTCATAAGGAGCATTGTTCTAGTGAAAGAAACGGTGCTCTGGGTCCCACAGCCCACCCAGTGAGGCCCAGCTGTGCCGCTGTACAAAGCAGTCAGCTCAGTGCTTGACTCAGAGGAACAGCTTAGTAGACGTCAACAATGGGAACCATAAAAGTAAGGATGAAACAGAAAATGACGGTGATAATGGCAATGACAACTAAAATAACAAAATACCCGTGGCTGCGTTCCATCGTATTTCATCTGCCGGTATTTAGTATCCACTGGAGTGAGTTGAACACTGGACTCAGATGAGTTAGTATAGTGGTTCTCAAAGTGTGGTCCCTGGACCAGCAGGACATGACCAGGACACTCGTTAGAAAAGCAGGTTCGAAGCCACCACTCCAGATGCACTGAATAGGAAACTCTGGGGGTTGGGTCCAGCAATCAGCAGACTAATAAGCCCTCCGTATGATTCTGATGCACACTCAAAAATTGAGAACCTGGGCTGGGGTTGTGGCTCGGCGGTGGGGCGCTCGCCTGGCACGTGCGCGGCCCGGGTTCGATCCTCAGCACCACGTACAGATGAACGCATTGTGTACAGCTAAAGCAAATGAATAAATATTTTTTAAAAAATTTGAGAACCACTGAATTTATGAATGTTGTTTTAGTGTCTTGCCAGAAAGGAGTCTTGTTGGCCATGGGTTAATGATATTTTTTATGCTTATTCAAATATGGGCAATACAATCCTTGGACTTCTGATGCATATAGTTATAAGTAAATACATGGTAGAGAAAAATTTTATTCAGGTGAAAGAAATAGTACCTTAGTTTTCCAAAACTGATCTCCTCTTGGAGTCTCCATACTCCCAGAAAAGTCTCAGCTTACCTTATCAATTCAAAGTTCCAACCCCCATCAGGGCTATTTTTCCTCCTTTCCCACTTCCTGTAGGCCCCTGTCACAGTTCTCTGCAGTCTTCCTGTTTCAGTCCTCCTGCAGAGACTTCCTTGGACTCTAGAGACTTGGACAGCAGCCGAGCCCAGAATGCTTCAACCAAGGAGGAGGGGAGAGGAGAAAGCCTTCAGTGAGAAAGGATAGAACACTGACTTGCCCCACAACCGTCCACTGCACTTTCTTTCTTCTCTCCTGTTCCCCTCCCGCACTTTAATGAAAAGCCAAAAGATAAGACATCTGTCTTGGAAATTGAGATTTAATGAAAGCAGGTAACACTCTGGGAGGCCCTGGTTGCATAATTGCTTAAATATTCAATTCAAGAGTCTTCCCAAGAGCTCAAGGTCTAGGTTATATGACAAGACGCATCAGGAATTAAATTTCTTTTTACTTTAGATAGAACAAAAATTAAAGTCTCAGTAAATTTGGGTTTAATATAAAACCAAGCCTTTTTAATTATCGTAATCCACTGTGTCTTTCTCTTCACTGTCTCCTAGAATATCTCCTCTATTGAAATTTTTCATTTATTTAGCACTCCTCACAGGTGGCGAAGACTTGCTGTTTAATATTTCATTTTCTCAAGTTTTGCTCATGCTCTTACTGAGTTGTAAGCCACTGAAGGACAACGATTACAAGAATCATAGCAGATAATAACTTGAGAGGTTACTGTGCACCAGGTATACTAGGTGGGATGGACTAGGTTATGCTGTAGTAACAAATGACTTCACCATTGCAATGACTTCACACATCCTGGTCTACATGCCCACTGGGGTCTCAGCAGCCTCTGCTCCATAGAGTCTCTCAGGAGCCAGGTGAACAGAGACCCATTATGACTTGTGCTCTAGTGTTTCCAACAGAGCAAGGATGATGTAACAGATTTCACTCTCAAAACGTCTGCCCAGAAGCAACACGTCATTTCTGTTCACATTTCATTGACACAAAGCAAGTCACGTGGTCGCGCCTAACTTTAAATTGGGACGGTACAATTCTATCACATGCCCCTAAAAAAGAGAGTGAGATATTTGGGGAGGAGCACTAACGATTATACCAGGCACTGAGCTAAGCACTTGACCATGCTGACTCCATCTTTACAACTCCACAATAAAAGGGTGATGTTAGTCCCGTTGGGACACATGATCCCACGATGTAGAAGAGCGTTTGAGACCAGATCTGTTTGGTTCCAATATCCATGCTCAGAGTCAAGAGGCTATACTGCTTTTCAGGAATAATGAGTTAACTCTCATTGAGTTCAAAGACTGTTGAGGCACAGAATTTAAGTGTTTTATGTGCTTTATCTCATTTCATCCTCAAGGCAACTCTGTGAGATGGTTTCATTGATTAGCCCAGGTTAAAGGGAATCAAAGCTCAGAGAAGTTGAAATCTCACAAGGAAATTCGACCCTTACCTAACTCCAAAACTATTCCCTAACTGTACGTTATACTGTAGTGTTTCTCAGAGTGAGTATTTCTTGTGAGAAGTACTTATGGTGCTTATTCAAATGCTACTCCTGGACCCTATTCTCGCCTACTGAACTAGCTTTCTGGGGAATGGGTTAGGAATGACAGTTCTGATGCTCATTAGAGTTTGACATTCATGATCCTGTCATTCACGATGGCCCCACTGTCCCAAGCAAGGCACCCTTGACACAAAGCAAGTCACATGGCCACACCTAACTTTAAATTGGGAAGGTACAATCCTGGTAGCAACTTGGCATGTCCAAAAATCAGCAAAACCTCAGCCCACCACCAGACCAGAGATGATTATTGCTTTCTCATTTTTCTAGTACTCACTGGAAAAGGTGAAGAAATTAATGCATTCAGAACCAGGTTCCTGGGGAAAATCCATGCCATCAGTATTTTTTAAGACTTAAGGCAATCAGACAGTAGAAAAATGTCAAAATTATTTCTCACTGAATTTAACTCCACATTTGTTATAATTGCAGAACTCATTATTGACCTGAAGCAAAATCCAAAGACATTAAGATTCTGTGAGTGTAGACAGCAGATCTCCTTCTTCTATACCCCATGTGAAAGCAGCTGGATTCTGATGCTTTGAATACAAAGAGGGCAGGTCCCCTGGGTACTGTTGTATAGGTTGAGCACTGCACAGTGGAGACACCATTCCCAGAGCCTTAGAATACCTGTGTGAGGGGACGACAACAATAGATGTGCTTTGAAGGGTCTGGTTTCTGAGTCAGAACATCTACATCTCTCTAGCTTGGGCACATTTTAACCTTTACGGACCTCTAAAATGCCATGATTTCATGAAATGCATTATACTGGGATTCTACTGATGATCATGGTCAATAAATACTTCAAATGCCCCAGATCTTACACAAAGTGTTTCAGTCACTTAAAATCATCTCAACATCACAATAACCCCTATTAGTGTGTTTTGTGTTACTATAACAAAATGCCTGATGCTGGATGATTTATAAAGAAGTTTATTTGGACCCCCAATCCTGGTGTCTGGAGGGTCCAAACAGCATGGCACTGGCATCCTGGTGACATTCCCACAACATGGTGAAGTGGAAAGGGAACTGGTCACTTGCAGAAGGGGCACGGGTGAGCAAGGAAGCAAGAGACTGTGAGAGTCCAGTTTCCCTCCATTTGTAACAAGCTGCTCTCTCAGGAACTAATCTACTCCTAGTAGGCCTGACCCACTCCTGAAGACCAACATTAATCCGTCCACAAGGGTGAAGCCCCCACAGTGTAATACCCTCCACTTGGCTCCACTTTTTAAACTTTCTACCACCTCAACATACCACGTCAGGGACAAACTCTATCTAAACTAAAGCACTCGGTAAGGTAGTTTTTACCGTCTTTTCTCAGATGAGGAAAATAGTCCCAGACAGGTTAATTGACTTGTGCATGGCCTTCCCACTGATAAATTGTAGGGGCAAAATTCAAACACAGGCAGTCTAGCTCCCTAGCTCAATTCATGGCTGTTATATGCTAGTGACTCTGTTCTACCTAAAGACAAGAAGCTGTAAAAATGGGACATCTAGAATGAACTAGTTCAATATACCCCAGGGTTGACCAGGCCACCCTCAGTGGAGGTGCTCAGCTCTGTGTGGTTTCCTTGAAAAGGAATGTCGACAAATTGGAGGTGATTCTGAGGAGGCTGATTAGTGCAGGAAGGGGTCTTGAGCCTTCTCATCAATAATAAACTCACACTGAGGTCCTGACCACATGAAGGACTTTACTTGAATTGTTTTACTTAAGCCTTTATAACTTCCTTGTGGGGTCAGTCCTAACATTATCCCCCCATTGATGGAGAAAGAAACAGAGAAAGGCACAGAAAGGTAAGAGTAATAATCTGCCCACACATGCTAACAACTATCAGGGCCAGTGTATCTGCCCTGAGTGTAAATCCTGTCCACTTTAAACCAGTGGTTCTTGTGAACTGCCCACTGCAGACTGTAGGTCTGGAGCAGATCTGAGAGTCTACCCTTCTCCCACGCCCAGGTGATGCTACTGGGCCCCTGGCATACATTGAGGAGCAAGACTTTCAACCACTCTATTCGACTGGCCCCCCAGAGTGAGCGGTAATATAGGAGAAACCAAGGGTGTTTGGCCTCAAGGCAGCCAGTGGGGTAGGCTGAAGGGTGGCGTGGCTGTCCTCAAATATTGAAAGGCCTCCACTGGGAAGATCAAATCCTTCTTGACTTGCAGAGCCCCCCTGGGGACAGAAGGGCACAGACCTGTCTCTATTTCCAGCCTCACCCTTGCTCTGAGCTTTAGACTTCTACATCTACTGCCTGTGAGCCTGGACGTGGGTGTGTCCCTGACATAGCTCAAAATCAACATGTCCAAGAACTCCCATTGCCTTTCCCCTGATGCTGTGCTTCATTCACCCACACCAGGAGCTTGGAGCCCCCTGGATCATACCCAGTCACCTCAGCACCCCATGGGATATAAGATCTGGCCCTTTCACTCCTGTTTATCTAGCCCATCTTCCCTCTGTTTCTTTGCCTCTATGACGTGGCCTCCGTCCTCTGAGCCTTTTTCCCTGGGCTGTTACTGTAGTTTCCATACCAACCTCCAATCTGAGCTCGTGGCCCCCTCTCCACACGGCGGCTGCGTCTCTCTGAGGCGCGCATCTCACCTCTCATCTCCTTGGTCAACACCCGCCCACCCAGGCTCTCACTGGGTGAGAAGCCCAGTCTTCTTCAGAAGGCCAACACCCTTCTCAGCGGGGCCCCTGTGGACTTTTCTGTTATTTCTTTTGCTGTTATTTCTTACACATTCACCTCCAGTATCACCCGCGTGCTCAGTGTTTTCTACAATAGTTTTCCTATTTCCTCCTTCCCAGACTCAGCCAAGCTGGTTCCGGTCCTGGAAAGATCTTTGCCAGCCAGCCCTTGCTCATCCAAGATGCCGATAGGCATGTCTCCTCTAGGAAGTCCTAACTGCTCCTCCTCTGGGTTCCCATTTTAACATTTAGCCTAACTAGAGCCCGTTTAACCCATCAGCCCTGATATATTAAAACGATCTGGGGACGTGTCTGTCTGTCCTTTTCTGTTTCAGTCATAGGCATAGCCACAAAGTCATACACAAATATTTGTTGCTATGAAGTTGTTTGTTTCAAAGAAACTTGGGGTTACCTTTGGATTCCTTCTCATCTTCACATCTGCATCTAATTCAACAAGTTCCATTGGTCCCACCTTTGAAATATATCCAGAATCCAACCATCTCTCACCCATTTGTTGCCTGGACAACTTCAGCAACTGGCCAGTGGGTCTGTCAACTCCCCTTCTCTCCCACCTGTTTCTCATTGTCAGTAGTCAGGTGACACTTTGAAGACCTCAGTCAGTTCATGTCACTCCCCTGTGATCCTCCACCCCACCCCCCAGTGGCTTCCCGTCACATCTAGAATGAAGCCCAGAGTCCCGAGCATGGCCCCAGGTCTTTCTGGTCTGCCTTCACATTCTTCCCCAGCCTCAGTTCCTACCTTCCCCACATCCACCACTCCCTAGTCACCCTGGCTCTCGGGTGCTTACTCAGATGTCTGCTTCAGGAGTTGGCCCTTTATCCCCCACCACCCAGAACATTCTTCCCCCAAAGAGTCACAGTTGCCCTCTCTCATCCATTTTCTCTCCCACCTGGTTTCTCATTGTCAGTAGTCAGGGTGACACTTTGAAGACCTCAGTCAGTAGATTCATGTCACCTCCCCTGTGATCCTCCACCCCACCCCCCAGTGGCTTCCCGTCACATCTAGAATGAAGCCCAGAGTCCCGAGCATGGCCCCAGGTCTTTCTGGTCTGCCTTCACATTCTTCCCCAGCCTCAGTTACCTACCTTCCCCACATCCACCACTACCCTAGTCACCCTGGCTCTCGGGTGCTTACTCAGATGTCTGCTTCAGGAGTTGGCCCTTTAATCCCCCACCACCCAGAACATTCTTCCCCCAAAGAGTCACAGTTGCCCTCTCTCACCAATGGTTGCCGATAGGCATGGGTCTCTTACTAGGAAGTCCTAACTGCTCCTCCACTGGGTTCCCATTATAACATTTAGCGCTTAACTAGAGCGCCGTTTAAAACCCATCAGTCCCTGATATATTAAAACGATTCATCCAGGTCTCTCTACCCAAAAGCACTTTCCCAGGGTGGCTTTCTCCGCCTATCCTTTAAAAAACCGTATCACCCTCTCAATCACATTATCTCGATTTAGTGTCTTTATAGTACTCTGCTTTACATTATTGTCTCAGTCTGTTGTAGATTGCTGTAATAGGATGCCTGGTATTGTAGTCAGCTGTTTTGCTGCTGTGACTATAGGATGCGATCAGAACAATTTTAGGGAATAAAAGTTTATTTGGGGGTTCACAGTTTCAGAGGTCTCAATCCATAGACAGCAGGCTCCATTCCTTGGGGCTCGAGGTGAGGCATGGCAACATGGTGGAAGAATGTGACAGAGGGAAGTGGCTCACATGGTGAGCAGGAAAGAGAGAGAGAGAGGGACACAGAGAGACAGAGACACTGAGAGAGACACAGAGAGAGAGAGAGAGAGAGACTCTAGCCTCCAGATACAAAATCCACACCCCATAGCCACTCCCCCAGTGAACCACTTCCTCCAACCGCACCCCACCTGCCTCAGTCAATCCCATCAGGGATTAATTCACTGATTAGATTAAGGCTATATATAACCCAATCTTTTCTCCTCCAGACCTTCTTGCATTGTCTCACATGCGAACTGTTGGGGAACGCCTCCCATCCAAACAAGAACACCTGAGGTTGAGTAACCTATAAAGGAAAAGAGGTTTATTTTGACTCCTGATTCTGAAGACAGTGAAGTTCAAGATCAGATGGCCACATTTGGTGAGGATCTGTGCTTCTTCAATTCATGGTGAAAAATGGAAGGACGGGCAGGCATGTGGGAAAGAGGGAACACAGGGCAGAACTCCCACTATAGGTGATCTGCTCCAGGAGAAAGGTATCAATCCGTCCATGAAGGCTCCACTCCCAAGACCCAGCACCTCCCCTTGTGCCCTCCCCCCCAACACTGCCACTTTGAAGAATTAAATTTCCAGCACATGAACTTCTGGGGAGCACACTGAAGTCATAGATAGCAATTGTGGGGTCTTTGTTGTTGTTTGCTTTTTAATTGTGCGTCTCCCCCAGTAGTAGCCAAGTTCCTTGGGAATAAGGATTTTGTCTTGTTCGCTGTTGTATCCAGGGTCTAGAACAAGGCATGGCCCATAGCAGGCACTCAGTTGAAGACTTCATAAATATTTCATGAGTAAGTGCTGTGATTGGGAGCTCCAGGGAGATACTCGTCAGTTCATTAGAAGAAAAGCCATCTCGTTGGTGGAGACTGAGAGAGAGACCTGGCTCTGGACGGGCTAAATCCCTGTGGAGGAGATGTTTAATTCATGGAAAACCTGGACAATAGTCTTCATATGGATGTACGTACAGGGGCTCAGAGCACCTGTGGGGGCTGGACAAGGGCTCTCCGGTGCTCCTTAGGGCCTGGGCCTTGGCTCTATTGGGTTCATGCACCTGTACGAGATCCCCAGGAGCTTGACCCAAGGACCCTGGATGCCAAAGCAAAGTCACGGTTGAATGTTTTTCAATATAGAGTTTATTTCTTCAGTTGTTCAAGGAGATATCTCATCATTCCAAAAGTACAGAAAGAAGGCAAAAGAAGAAAATAAATGCATGTCATCTCATCAGAAAAAAAAAATCACTATTAATGTTTGCGGGAGCATCTTGGGACATCTCGTCCCTGACTTTTAAATGTTTTTTTTTTTTTTTTTTTTTTTTTTTTTTTTTAGCTGCTGTTTTCTACTGCTGTGTATTTAGTGTAGCTACTTGCTGATTATCTGTTGTGACATTAAAAAAAAAAAAAAAAAATCACGCCCAAACCCTGGTGCCTTAAAATAGCAATACACACATCTCTTACCTGGGGGTCACGGATTCAGGAGCAGCTCCGTTGGGAGTTCCCACTCTGGGTCACTCGTGTGTGGCTGTAGTTGGGCTGGCACTGGGCTCCCCTTGAAGGCTTCTTCCTTCACAAATCTGGTTTCTGGAGTGGAGAATTGAGTAGCTGGACTCTTTGGGCATCCTTCTCCCTCTCTTTCTGGTCTGGTCCTCTGGCCCTTTGCAGCATGGGTTTTGGAGACACCATGGGCATACAGGGTGGCAGCTCAGGATATCAAAGCCCCCGGAGTGAGAGAATCAGGCGGGGTTCTTTTATGAACTAGCCTTTGAAGTCACTCTCAAAGGTAGGAGACAGCCCTCCACTTAGCCTCACTTCACTGGTTTCGTTGCTGCTAATTTCATTTAGCTTAACAAGTATGAACTGACCGAGCGCCAAGGGCAGGGCGCCATGCCACGGGTAGGGTCTCAAAGGTGAAGTAGGTCTAGTCCCTCCCCTGTTTATTTCAACGTGGGGATGCCCCCATGTGCCTTTATTTTCCTTGGGTTGTGCTTTCTTTGGGGCAGTAATCGTCAATAACAGATCTAACATTTATTGGGTACTTTAAAGAGGCTTGAATGAATGAATCCGTGTGTGACGTCAAGACCCAGTGCCTGACGAGGGTCCCCTAGTGTCCCCCTCTGCTGGTTAATGGCCTGTTTGCACTCACACCCGTCCTTGACCTTCTCTTTCTCTGCTCTAATATTTCGGGGAATTATATTCTCTGGGCTCCCTTAGCTTATAATTCCCATAATTCAGCCACTGGAGACCAATGGAAAACGGGGAGGCAGGATTGGGTGAGCGGTCGGAGTACTTCTGTCCCTTCACTCGGCTCCCGTGACACTTCCTCTGCTTCTCCAGCTCAGACCCCAAGTGGTTCAGCGCCTGCAAGACAGCCTCTGACGATCCCTCCAGCCCTAGCAGTTTCCCACCATTTCTGCTCTCCACGCTGTCTTCTTGGTATCTGTTTGGACCTTCATCTCTATCTCCTGTATTTAATTCCCCCTGGGATCAAAAGACCTAGAGTGCTTTGTGTTTCCTGGCTGAAAGTTAGCTGCTAATGTGAACATTAGCATCTCATTTAACTCTACAACCATTCTGCCAGTTAGACGCTGTTAGTTTCATTTTATTGAAGGAGCCCCAATTAGGGAGATGGCTATTGCGGTCAGCTGGAAGCCATAAGTTCCACCTGATAATAAGTATGTATGTAACGCACCTGTAAGTGCACGTGAGGCACCCGCAAAGCTAAAGGTATATAACCGGGTGAAAGCGGTCGGAGTCAGGAGAAGAATGAATTCATTCAGTCAGTCATGCAGTCACTCGGTCAGAAGAAGAGTTCGGGTCAGAGAAGAAGAAAAGAATCAGAGCGGCCAGAATGTAGGCAGAGCGGTTACAGAAGAGAAACCAGATAGAAGAAGTAATTCCTGGTCAGAGTCAGGCGAGGCTCCCGAGGAAGAAAGAAGAAAGAAGAAAGAAGCTCTAAAAGCTAAGCTCTCTCTCTCTCTCTAAAGAAGAAATCTCTTCTTTCAAGCTCTCTCTCTTTCTCTCTAAGCTCTAAGAAGAAAAGCTCTTTCTTTCTCTCTCTCTCTAAGCTAAGGAAAAGAAGAAGAAGCTCTCTCTAAACTTTCTCTCTAAGCTCTTTCTAAGAAGAAAAATCTTTCTTTCTCTCTCTAAGCTCTCTCTAAGAAAGTAGAAGTAAAAGTAGTAATAGCTTTACTCTGCCTCCGAGAGTTTTCCTCCCGTGGTGTTGTGGCTGGCCATGACAGGCAGCTTACATTTTATGAATAAGGAAACTGAGGCAGAAGAAGACTAAGCAACTTGTCCCAGGTCACAGACTTCGTAAGTGACGGAGCTCGATCACGCGCTCAGATGTCTAGGCCTTCAGTCAGGTTCCTGAGGAGCACGATGAGGTAAGACAGCCACCGACAACTCACAACTCGCTGTGTTTGGGGAAACCTCTTCTTACACTTGATAACTGGATCCTAAATAGAAAGGGGTGCCTCTTGATAGACTGGGGTTATCTCCCTTCATTTCCTCATGAAGGTTTGTTCCTTGGGAACTCATGAATGAATAAAATATATGTGACTCATTTCTGCACAGCCCTGTTTTAGTGATTTATTGGTAATTTAGAAGGCTTGACTGTCTAATGTACAGGCACATAGAGGATAATTGATTAAGTGCTGGGTTTGTGGCCATGTCTCTAATGTGTGGAGTATCAGCCCTTAGAAAGAGCATAACCTCACATGGTAGGATTGTTTCTCTGGTGTCTCTGGAGTCAAGTGACAATGTGCTTTTCTAAAGAGCCATCCATAATAGACCAAGGAATGCCATTTTATACAAAAGACACCCAAACTTAGAATAGCCGCCTTTGAGTGGGATAAAAAATGAGAGAAAGCTTTACACAGTAGAAAATTACTACCGTTCCCCAAAGCCCGGGGTGAGAAATGAAACATCAGATTAATCTCAAACACAGAATAAGAAGCATTAAAAATCCCTCTCATCCCAGAAAGACATTAAACATGGACACTGATGAAATATTACCTCGGTTCAGAGAACTGGGGCTTTTTCCTTACAACAGAGACCATTGTTAGTACCGAGGAGACATTTTACCCTTTTAATTACAAATCCGCTCTCAGGATTTTTACCCATTAGGCGAGGTCTGAATTTGGGGTGAGCCTATCCTTCAGGACTTTCCGATGGCCAATGTAACCTTGGAGGGGCCGGTGGACTTGGCCATGATGCTGCCTCCCCAGGCTCCAGCTGTGAAAATCCTCTTTGTCCCGCCACTTGGGTGACTTGAAGACTGGTGACATCCTCCCCGGTTTGGTGTTTCTACTGTAAATGACACTGGAATGAAATCTCTAAGGAGGACTTTTGAAGGGAGATCTAGTTTCAATGAGATGCCGGAGAGTGTCAGGAGCAAGATGCCAACCACATCATTTACCCCTGCTCCGGACCCCAGCAAACAACTGAAAGGATCTTTCTTTATGGTCTTTTCCTGTTTCTCAGTTCAAAGCATCCGCCCTCTGCAAGCACACCCAAGCAGACTGGGCTCAAGGCCACATCAAGGCAGGAGAAAGTATTCTGCAGCTTTCTCTCCTTAGCATTTTTCTTCCTGGTTCATTCTCCAGTGCATGAGTGCAAGGGGTGGCGGCCCATTCATTTTCATTTTATCCAGAGAGATTTCACCTGACAAGTCTGTGAATCCTTTTCTGTAGGAATTCCAAGGGACCCAAGCAAAACCAGTTGAAGCCCACGAGGAGTCTCATTAAATCCTAAACTCCCCACACTGGAATCATGAGACCAGGCATATTGGGCAAGTCCATGCTCGAATGAAGCACTGGAGACAGGCTCACCATGTTGACCATTCAGATTCTCTGCCTCCTTATCAATAATGCAAACAGCAGTCTTCTCAGCTTAGAGCAGGCACAGATCCGAAAACTCCTAGGGATCAGCCCTTATCCCTACTGCTGCTCCAGAGGGTTAATATAGAGATGGGGCCAGCGCCCGCTACAGAGAGCAGGAGGCAGCCCACACCTGGCCTAGCCCTTGGTGCCCAGGTCAACCCTGACAATGGCTAAGCAAAATTAATGAAGAACAAAAAGAAATGATCCGTATTGGCACATTTTACAATATGAAACCATATCAACTTTTAGCACCCAGAAGAGAACGTTGATCATCAAACTCAGAAGAGAGGGGTCTCCAGGCTTCTGGTCCCCCTCCTTCTACTCAGTGAACAGAGTTTAGGAGGCCATTGTGGAGACAAGGCTTTTCTGTAATAGCAGTTATCAATAAATGTAAGCCCTCTTTGCCAGAGATTGATTCAGAATTAACTAGAATCTTCCGGCCCCAATTCCAAACATCTAGGAGATGGATTCTGATTGGCTCAGCCTAAGTCATGTATTGTCCCAACCTTGTCCCAACCTTGGGTATAGGGACACAGGCCTTACAGAGCACAGTGCCTACCTACGGCCCATCCCTGTGGATTACAGGAAAGATCAGGATCCTTGTGAGCTGAGCAGAACCCACAAATAGTGTGTCTTTATAATCGTCTTGCAAAGAATGAAGAAGTAGGTGGTGGTTCCTTTTCTTCTTTGAACATCACTCTTCCAGCTCTATATCCTCCTTCTTTAAATTCTCCACCTTCTAGTTCAATTGTAGTTCCAAAATTCAGGACATCTGCTGCTAGATGAACACAATGCGAAGGATCCCAGCTCTTAGTTTTTGAATTTTGCAACACGGCTATACTTCTTCTGTATCCGTCATTAAGGTCAATGTCAGCTAGACTCACCAAGATAAGGGCAGATGAGACGAACCGCCAGGCAGTAATGTAGATACCAAGGTATTCCAGATACTTCAGCCTCTCATCCTCTGTTCTCATTGTCTTCTCAGGCTGGAATAAATAACCCAGGCCTTACATAATCCAGCTACCGAATTAATAATCCAGCTATCGAAATCCTATTCACTATCCTTAAGGTACAGTTCCAATGCCAATTCCTCTCTGACATCCTCCCCCCCTCCCCCCCATCTTTCCCCAAGTTTAGAACTGCCAGATTTAGCAAAGAAAATAAAGGATGATCAGTTAATGCAGGAGCCCTGTTTGGGGAGATAGCTAAGATTGAGGTTGACTATGGGCCATAGACATTTTTGGGCATTTCCGCCTTCCATAGTCTCACGGGGACTTGGCCTGGGATCTCGCAGGACTTGGTCCAGGATCTCGAGAGATTTGAGCGGTGACTCAGCAGATCGAGCTAGCGCCATTCCTGCTCGGGCGCATGGGAAGAGACCAGAGAGAGAAAGGACAGGGTTATCGCTATTGTATAGATATATTGTAGTTTCTTGTAAGAGTAGGTGCCTTGGTTTCTTGTGAGAGTGTGTATGTGGTGTTAGAAATTACAAGAGACAGAGACAGAAAGATTGAAAGAATATTTTCGTCTCCATCCTGTCTCCGGACTCCTTCCCGCGGTGCTGCCATTCCAGGCTGCTATCCCTTTCCGGCAACAACAGTTGGTGGCCCGTACGGGGAATTCAGCACAGGCAGGTAAGAACTGAGAAACCTCGCAGGAGTCTCTAGTCAGAGCGGTTAAAATGGGTTCAAAAATAACTAAGACCCAAGTGTACGAGGCTTTTGATGAATTCTTTGATATAGATGAGTCTGTCGTTAGTGAGGAGGATTTAGAAAACAGTGAAGGCGATCATGAAAGCGTAGATTCCGCTGAGTCAACTAAGACCAGTAAGGAGAGTATTAGAAGCGTCCCCAAAATGACAAAGATCCGAGCTGCTAAAGCTATTCAAGATTTATTAGAGATACTTCAAGGATACATGGTCTCAATTGAACCTGGGACTCAGGATGTTACTGAGTCAGTTAGGACCAATGAGAGTAGTAGTAGTGAGGAGGAATTAACTAAAGGTGATTTTGAGAAAATGAACAAAAGGAAATTAAGGAAGACCAAGATAAGGGATCATCAAGTGGAGGAACTTGTGTCCTCTACTCCCCCATGGGTGAAATTGATTATAGAAAATATGAAGGGTATCACTAGGCGTTTGCATACCCTAGAAACAGAAATAAAAAGTCTTTCTGAGTGCTTATGTGCTCTCGAGGGTAACTCACAGATACATTGGGAACTGCCAGTATTTGAATATGAAAATGGACAGAGGGGCCACCAGCCAGTAGATTTCAAAACAATAAAAAATCTCAAAGAGGCAGTAATGACTTATGGACCCCAAGCTCCTTTCACGTTGAGTATACTGGAGTCCCTTAACACCTTTAGTTTAACCCCCGCAGACTGGAAACGTCTATGTAAAGCAACATTAAGTGGGGGACAATACTTGGTTTGGCGATCGCAATTTCAAGAACTTTGTATAGAAACAGCTAAAAGAAATGCAGATGCGGGATTTGGAGAACATAATATAGAAATGCTCACAGGAGAAGGGCAATTCGCAGACGTACAGGATCAAAAATATTATACCCCAGGAGTATATGCTCAGATAAACGCAGCTGCCTTAAAGGCATGGAAAACTGTACAAGGACCTGGGGATCTACAAGGTAGCTTGTCCAAAGTAATTCAAGGACCTAATGAACCATATGCTGAATTTGCTGATCGACTTTTGAGAACTGCAGGTAGAGTTTTTGGAGACATTGATCAAGTTATGCCATTAGTTGTCCAATTAGCGTACGAAAATGCTAATAAGTATTGCCAGGAAGCCATCAGGCCATGGAAAAATAAAAAGGATCTTTCCATATATATACAATTATGTAAAGATATAAATGATGCCTTTGTCACAGGGAATATGATTGCAGCAGCTGTGAGAGATGCTGCCCCTCAAAATTTTACAAGAGCTCAACATAGACATTATAATCAATCAGGATAGTCTAGGCAAAATTATCATAATCAATCAGGCTATTCTAGGCAAAATCCTAAAAGAGAAATAAGACCAAATTCATACCGTGCTCCAGGTTGCTGCCCCAGGTGTAAGAAAGGAAATCATTGGGCCAATAAATGCTATTCAAAATTTGACATCCATGGAAATCCTTTGTTCAGGAATTCAAAAAACGGGGCACGGGGCCCAATGCCCCGGGGCCCACAAATGTACAAGGCATTGGAGGAGGAGTATCCTCAAGCATCCACTCAGATGCTTCCCCGACACAATCCCTATTACCCATCCACTCCCTCACCAGAGGAACAGGAGGAAATGCAGGATTAGACCTCTGTTCCACCGCCCGAATAGTGTTAACACCTGAAATGGGGGTTCAACTGATTCCCACAGGAGTCAGGGCACCTCTTCCCTCAGGGACTGTAGGACTTATTATCGGGCGAAGTCCTGAGAGCTTATTAGGTTTGCAAGTGACCCCAGGCATAATAAACTCAGACTATAAAGGGGAAATAAAAATAATGCTTAGCTCACCCCAAAGTATAAGTTCTATTAATCAGGGAGATAGAATTGCTCAGCTGCTCCTCCTTCCAAATTTACATAAGTCATTTAAAATGAATATGCCTCTAAATAGGAACAATAGAGGATTTTGTTCCACTGATTCGAAACCCATGGTTTGCTGGGTTCGGGACTGTACAAGGAGGCCTATGTGTAAAATAAGAATCCAAGGAATAGAAATGGAGGGTCTTATAGATACTGGAGCTGATTCTTCCATCATTAATTTACGTCAATGGCCCAAACACTGGCCTCTGCAAAAAGCTTCAACCAGTTTAAGAGGCTTGGGATATAATAACCTCCCAGAAAAAAGTGCGGTAATTTTAAAATGGGAGGATGATGAAGGACATAAAGGCACGTTTCAGCCTTATGTTTTACCTAATCTACCGGTTACTTTATGGGGAAGAGATATTTTACAACAAATGGGAGTACACCTTGCAACCAAACCTGCAGGTGTTAAATGTAAAAATCTACAGGGTAATCTTAACCCTATAAGAAATCATCAAAAAGTACAGGGTAAGCTTAACCCTAAAAGAAATCATTATCATATAGGAAAAAGACATTTTTCTTCGGGGCACTGAGAAAATAATTTTGAAAATACCATGGCTTTCTGATAAGCCAGTGTGGGTCCCTCAGTGTCCCCTATCTAAAGAGAAATTACAAGCGGCCCACCTACTAGTTCAGGAACAATAAGAAGCAGGACATATAGAACCTTTCACCTCTCCCTGGAATTCCCCCATATTTGTGATCAAGAAAAAATCAGGAAAATGGCGATTATTACATGATCTTAGACAAATTAATAAAACCATGCAAGTCATGGGCCCTACTCAACCTGGACTTCCGAATCCTATAGCTATTCCAAAAAATTTCCATGTTATTAGTCTTGATATAAAGGATTGCTTCTTTTCTATTCCCCTACATCCTCTGGATGCCCCCAGGTTTGCTTTTTCAGTTCCTTCTATTAACAATAATGGCCCTGATCAGAGATATCAATGGAAGGTTTTGCCACAGGGAATGGCTAATAGCCCCACCATATGCCAAATATATGTGGACAAGGCCATCCAACCCATTAAAAATAAATATCCAAACCTCATGTGTCTACATTACATGGATGATATTTTACTGGCCCACCCTAATCAAAAAATCTTATTTAATATATTCAGTGACATGGTAGAAAATTTTAAAAAATACGGATTATATATAGCAGAAGAAAAAGTTCAAACCAGATCTCCCATATTATATTTAGGATTTAAAATCATGGATACTTTTGTTAGACCCCAAAAAATTTTAATAAATAAAGAACATTTAACCACCCTCAATGATTTCCAAAAACTACTGGGAGACATTAATTGGCTTCGCCCTACACTAAACCTCACTACTGGCCAATTAAAACCTTTATTTGATATCCTTCAAGGGGACCCTGATCCATCCTCACCGCGAACATTGACTCCTGATGCTAGGAAAGCTTTAAAGGTAGTAGAAAAAGCCATCGAAGGAGCTCATTGTGACAGATTTGATTTAACTCAACTGCTGATATTGATTATTATTTCTTCACAATATACACCGACAGGAGTATTTTGGCAACAAGGGCCTTTATTATGGATACATTTGCCTGTCTCTCCTAAAAGCATAATTGAGTCTTATACCTCCATGGTGGCTAAACTTATTCTTCAAGGACTTAAAACTTCTACTAAAATATTTGGCACTCACCCTGCTACTATTATTACTCCCTATTCATCGTCACAGATTGAATATTTATACTTCAACGATAATGACTGGGCTATAGCTAGATGCTCTACCTCTGCAAATTTTGATAATCACCTTCCTAAGTCTCCTATATTATCTTTTTGTATTAATCATCCTATTATATTTCCACAGGTAATAAAAAATCAACCTATTCCTAAGGCATTTAATGTATTTATAGATGGGTCCTCAAATGGTACTGCTGCAGTAGTCACTACAAAGGAAAATATGACTTACATAACTACGCACAAATCAGCTCAACTAGTGGAATTGGAAGCTGTGGTAAGAGCTCTGGAAAATTTTAGAGACCATCCCATAAACATTTTTTCAGATAGCCACTATATTGTACAAGCCGTCCCAAAATTAGAGTTAGCAGGACCAATAGCACCTCATACTCCAGCTTTTAAATTGTTTTATCAAATACAAAAACTTTTGTGGGCAAGAAAAGAACCTCTATTCATAGGCCATATTAGAGCACATACTAATTTGCCTGGCCCCCTCCATGCAAGTAATCAAAAGGCTGATGAACTTACAAAAACAATATTTATACTTTCAGCGCTACAACAAGCTACTTTATTTCATTCCCAGTTTCACGTCAACAGCACCACCTTGCAACGTAGGTTTAAAATCACAAAGGAGCAAGCCAGAACAATTGTAAAAGATTGTAAATCTTGTATGACACATTTGCCCAATCCTCATTTTGGTGTTAACCCTAGAGGATTAATGCCCAATCATTTGTGGCAAGATGGATGTTACTCATGAGCCAAGTTTTGGAAAATTGCGATTTATTCATGTAACCATAGATACATGCTCAGGCATGATTTTTGCTTCCTTACATTCCGGAGAAAAAGTTAAAGATGTCACATCTCATTGTTTACAAGCTTTTGCTGCATTGGGCATCCCCAAAATGCTTAAAACAGATAATGGCCCCGCATATACGTCCTCATCTTTCAAACTTTGAGAGTTTTGCGCAAAATTCAACATATCCCATAAAACAGGCATCCCATACAATCCTCAGGGTCAGGGCATTATTGAAAGAGCAAACCGCACACTAAAAGTTATGTTGTTAAAACAGAAAGAAGGAAACTGGAAAAATCCTAAGGACAGATTGGCAGTTGCCCTGTTTACCTTAAATTTTTAAACTTTAGACTCTGATGGTTATTCTGCTGGAGACAGACATTGGAACCCACATCAACAACATAAACCTTTGGTTTACTGGAAGGATGTTCTTTCAGGTACATGGAAGGGTCCAGATCCAGTATTAATTTGGGGGAGAGGATCTGTTTGTGTTTTTCTAAAGCATGAATCCTCTCCAATATGGATACCATCTAGATTAATAAAGCAGGTACCAAATCAAAAGGATCAAGATGAAGTTGTTGAGGAATCAAGATTAATAAAAAAGGTACAAAATCAAGAGGACCATGATGAAGATATGGAATGATTCCCTCAAAAGAGTCCTTCAAAATATGTCACAACTTAAGTGTCATTCCTCCCAGCTGGGACGAAGAGATCTCTCTTTAGTGTGCACACAATTGTATTTTTTTTTCTTTTTATATATGTGTTTATGTCTGTGTATTTGTCTAAATTTCATGTTAATGTGACGTCACAAATATATGTTTGTAAGTGCGTCTGTCTGTCCAGTGTGACATCAAAAATAACAAAGCGCTTGTGAATATATATATATATATATATATATATATATATATATGGATCCAAATAACTCTAATTCATTTAAGTTTAAGAGTATTCAAATTGGGTAAATAATTTAATAAGTGAAGGTACCTTCAATTTTGTTTTATAGGTGTCCCAGGGATTTTTCTTTAGCGAAAAATATGACTAGGGCTGTATAACCTGATATTTTGGTGTTTTGACATAAGGTTGCTTATTTGTTATTAACTTCATTTGTTTAATAAATGATTAATTTCAATTATTTCAACAGGTAAAGGACTGCTGTGTATGCAGAAACTCGAGAGTTCCAGCTAACAAATTATTTCTCCAAAGTGCTTTTAGTTTTTCTTTAATCTATCTTTAATACAGTAAATACCCTCAGTCTTTCTTTGTTTTCTTCTAAATATGATGTTTTGCCAGCTTATGTTTGTGGGAGCTCAGGCTGCAATATGTGTGAGCAGAAATCAACTTTAATTTTCTAATCTAATAATTCTATTTTTTAGTTTGACAACTCACCTCTTGACTCAGTGCTGGAATAGCACTGCCTTTCCTTTAATAATTGATGCTTGAGTCTCTAGGGAGCGGGCCCTGAAGATTTGCCGGTGGCATTGTCTAGACATAAAAAAGACGGCTGCTGCTACAGATGCAGGGATCGCGGTCACTGCAAGCATCCCTGCTGCTCAAATGTCAAACAACCTCACCAGCAGTGTGGCCTCTGCTCTGCATGCATGGGCCTCCTAGATCTACGTGTTATAACAAGTGGACATTTTGATCTTTCATTGTTTGGGACTTCATGGGACAGTACCTTGGGGGTATTTGTTTAGAGAACTCACTGTGTTACTTGATAGAACTTAGGGCAGCTGATTTGTTTAAAGAATTTGATATGCTATGCAATTTGGCTCGTCACCAAAAGGCTTGTTGCCTTAAAGCCGCAGCATCTCCCCACAATTGGACGGCTGTTAGTCATCTTACACAGTCGATCCTAAAGGGCTCCATTGGATGGCTGGTTAGCCAATGACGGGTAAGATCCCCAGAGGGGGACAACCTAAGACAGGCACAGTTGCACGGGATAGTCTCATGTGGCCGACATATCAACCTAATACAGGAGTCAAGGGCACAGCCTTGATTATCCGATGACGGGTAAGAATGTTGGTTGCACATAGACGTCCTAGAGCATCCCCTCTTTTAAAACAAAAGGGGGAAATGCAGGAGCCCTGTTTGGGGAGATAGCTAAGATTGTGGTTGACTATGGGCCATAGACATTTTTGGGCATTTCTGCCTTCCGTAGTCTCACGGGACTTGGCCTGGGATCTCGTGGGACTTGGTCCAGGATCTCGAGAGATTTGAGCGGTGACTCAGCAGATCGAGCTAGCGCCATTCCTGCTTGGGCGCATGGGATGAGACCAGAGAGAGAAAGGACAGGGTTATCGCTATTGTATAGATATACATTGTAGTTTCTTGTAAGAGTAGGTGCCTTGGTTTCTTGTGAGAGTGTGTATGTGGTGTTAGAAATTACAAGAGACAGAGACAGAAAGATTAAAGAATATTTTCGTCTCCATCCTGTCTCCGGACTCCTTCCCGCGGTGCTGCCATTCCAGGCTGCTATCCCTTTCCGGCAACAACAAGTTAAAATTTGAATTTCAGATACACAATGAATGATTTTAATGGAAATATGTTCTGAAATTTTCATAAGACACACTTGTGCTAAAAAGTTTTGTTATTTATCCAAAAATAAAATTTAAGTAAATATCCTATATTTCTTTCTTTCTTTTTTTAATTTATAATAGTAGTATGTATTACAATTCATAATGCACATATATAGCATCTTTTTACATACAACTGTTTGTATACAAAGTATATAAGTACCATTCAGATCTTCAATCATGCATTTAGGATAATGATATCCATCTCATTCAAGCACCATTTTTTTTTTCCTTTCCCCCCCTCCCTCCCCCCTTGCTCCCTCCCTTACCCTCCCTTTCCTTTGACCAGTCTAGTGTTCCTTTAATCCTCCTATGTACCCCCATCCAACAACACTGTGAACTAGCCTCCTTATATCAGAGAAAACATTCGGTATTTGGATTTTTGAGATTGACTAATTTCACTTAGCATTATATTCTCCAACTTCATCCATTTACCTGCAAATACCATTATTTTATTCTCTTTTATTGCTGAGTAAAATTCCATTTTGTATATATGCCACATTTTCTTTATCCACTCATCTACTGAGGGACATCTAGGTTGGTTCCACAACCTAGCTATTGTGAATTGTGCTGCTATAAACATTGAAGTGGCTGTGTCACTGTAATATGCTGTTTTTAAGTCCTTTGGGAATAGACCCAGGAGTGGGATAGTTGGGTCATAGGGTGGTTCCATTCCCAGTTTTCCAAGAAATCTCCATACTGCTTTCCATAGCGGTTGCACCATTTTGCAGTCCTACCAGCAATGTCTGAGTGTGCCTTTTCCCCCACATCCTCTCCAACATTTATTGTTGTTTGTGTTCTTGATAGCTGCCATTCTGACTGGAGTGAAATGAAATCTTAGAGTAGTTTTGATTTGCATTTCTCTAATTGCCAGCGATGTTGAGCATTTTTTCATGTATTTGTTGATTAATTGTGTATCTTCTTCTGAGAAGTGTCTTTTCAATTCCTTAGCCCATTTATTGATTGGGTTATTTGTTTTTTTGGTGTTAAGTTTTTTGAGTTCTTCATATATTCTAGAAATTAGTGCTCTATCTGATGTGCACGTAATTAAATATTTGTTCCCAATTAGTTGGCTCTCTATTCACCTCACTGATTGTTTCTTTTGCTGAGAAGAAGCTTTTTAGTTTAAATCTATCCCATTCATTAATTCTTGGTAATAGTCCTTGCGCTACAATATCCTGTATTTTTATCTGGCAATCCTATTCCAGTTTGATTTAGGTACAGTCTTTTCTTTCTCTCAACACTTTGCCTCCACTCTTTCTTCACACTTATTTTATTCTGCCATGAACTAGTTGGTTGTTTCTGGGTTTTTCTTCTTTATTTATCACTAAGTTGTAAGATACTTAAGTGTGGAATTGTTCATTATATTTTTATTTCTCAATTCATCTAGGAGAATGTCTACACAATAGGAATTAATAACTATTTGAGTTAAGGAATGAAAAACCTGTTGAAACATAAGCCTTTGGTTATCATGTATATGAGATATATGTTTGCTACGAAAATGCACACTCCCAAAGAACATGTGTCTTTTATTTAAGTAGTTAAATGCCATCTAGTATACTAAGTGTTTTTTAAACCAATATAAAAAAATCAAGTCATACAGCAACCTTATAGACAGTATGACTCCATTTCACAGATGAAAATACTGAGGATCAAGAGGATATAATATGCCCAAAGTCACAAAACAGGTAATTGTCAGTCAGGATTTATACCCCAGATATGTGTCTATCTACTGTGGCACCAAGGAAAGATTAGATAAGTTTGTTTTTTGTCAGAATATTGAGTCAGGTCTTTTTTTATAGTGACCAAAATTATAGTGGCTTAAATGGATAGGAGGTAATTTCCCCCTCACTTATGAATTAGATTGGACAGTCCAGGGAGAGAGGCAGGTCTGCTCCCCGAGGCCATCCAGCAACCTGGCTCCTTCTGTCCTGCCTCTTCACCGCCCTATTGGCTACTATCCTTCCTGCATGACTGATGCCAGCTCACCATACCTGCATTCGAACCCAGGGGTTGGGGAAGAAAAAACTGGAGGACAAGTAACTTCCTTTCAAGAATACGGTCCCACTTTTGTTCACGTGCACCTACCTCTGGTATCTATTGGCCAGACCTGAGGTACAGAGCCACACCTCGCTGCAGTGGAAACTGGGAAATGTAGTCTTCATCATGCCTGAGCCCAGCTAAAGCTCAAGGTGTGTTTATTGAAGGAAGGAGGAGACAGTGGGTGTTGGACATACTCAGCATCTCTGTGATCGTCATCAGAGTCAAGGAGGCAGAGCAGATGTCACACGTGGGAGAAGCTGAGTTCAGGGAACTGTGGTGTCAGGGAGATGTGGAGTGGGGACAGAGAGGGCTGTGTTGGATTTTCACGCTCCCTGAGGTCTACAGCAAAGGTGGGTGCAGTGTGGGCATTTGCTTTTCTTTCTGGCTTCCCCAGACCTTGGCTGTTCCTCCTATGTTGGAGAGAGTTCCTACTTTATGCAGCAACTACCCCTTCATGAATTAACCGTTTCACCCCTGTCCCAGGTGGAGGCCACAAACTTGCTTTTTCAACCTTCTTAGTAGCCAGGACAGTCAATGGGATGTACCTGCTCTAGATAAAGATCTAGAAACCAGTGAAGCAGAAAAGATTCCATTCTGATGAATATGGTGACAAACCCCTCCATTTATAGCAGGCAGTGAGAAACAGAGGTCCCCCAAGCTGGGTGCGGTGGCGCACGCCTGTAATCCCAGCACTTGGGAGGCTGAGGCAGGAGGATCGCGAGTTCAAAGCCAGCCTCGGCAATGGCAAGGCACTTAGCAACTCAGTGAGACCCTGTCTCTAAATTAAAATACAAAAAAAGGGCTGGGGATGTGGCCCAGTGGTCGAGTGCCCCTGAGTTCAATCCCCAGTACCAAAAAAGAAAAAAAGAAACAACAACAACAAAAAAAAAACCAGAGGTCCCGGGAGTAGCAGTGTCCAGTGTGGTTGTATGAACTGCAGAGGCTGTGCCCAGGGGATGGCAGCAGCAGGGCTATGGTAAACAGGATAATTTTTCCCACTCTTCTCTTTTCCCCTCAGTAGAATCCATGCCTCTGGATATGTGAGTCTGCAGTGTCTACTCTCCCAGGACGGTAGACAGAATCTATGTTCCAGGCTCACTGACTTTGAGCTTGGCTGTAGGATTTGACTTTGAGCCACAGACTGTGGATAGAAGGGATAGCTTCTCAGTCTACTAGAGAAAGGCTTTAAAAAGCATGGTGAGTTTCCATCTGCCCACTTGAGCCTCCTCCCTCACAGTGAGAAGAGTCTGCTCCACATAACCACTGACCCTTCAACCTGGGTTCTAGAATGAAGACACTCCCCAAAATCCCTTTACCCGCGCCAAACTCTGAATCCAAACCCAAACTACCCTCAGCTGATCCCTGCCAAGATTAGCCAAAGCACAATTGATCCACTAACAGGAAAAAAAAAAAAAAAAAGTTGTTGTGTTGTTGAGATTGGAGAATAATTTGTTATGTGGCATTATCACAGAAGACACCTGACTAAGACAGTCTCTTTGCTGGACTGCTTCCAAGGTGTGATTTGGGCAGGGCTAACATTCATTGATTATGCCCTAGAACAGCTGTAGAGGTTATCTACTGCCCTCCACTATTCTGGTTGGTTGAAGCATGCATTATGTGGTTGCCAAATATTTGACAATCCCTCTAGGGTTTTTTTTTTGTTCCTGCTATTTGGCTACCAAACCTGGTTCTCTAGCCGTTTTGGAAATTCTGTGTTGTACTTAATACCCTTGAATAAATTAGTTTTCTGCATGAAATAGGAGTAAGTTATGTTTCAATTTGCGAATTGAAACCCTAACTACAAGAGAGGGTCAGCAGGTCTCTTACTTCCGCAGTGACCATGGTACATTTTCAAATTTGCTTCAAGAAAGCATTTCACCATTTGCTGTCTTTGGACTTTGGGTAAAAAACGTACACAACCTAAGAACTCTGATTCTACATGTGATGATTTGGGGTTCTTGGTACTTAAGACTCTTCTCCTTTGAGCTGCTGGGCAGATTTTCTCCTTTCAGTCCAATGGAAAGAGGACAGGGCCATGACCCAGGAGTCAGGGGCTCCTATTCCAGCCATGCAGACAAGCTACGTGACCTTGAAAAAGCCACTCCTTCTTTTGTTCTTAGTTTTCCCCTATCCAGAATCCCAGGACACTAACGTCTGCTCTCCTTTTTATACTGGTGGCCAGGGAAGAAAGAAATGATGGGAACTTGTCATGGAAAGCCACGAGCTATAAATAAATGCACTGTGTATGATGTGCTTCTCTTTTTAGTAAGAGTGCGACATGAATGGCACACAAATGGATATGTAAGCACACAAAACGCTCTGGAAGGAACTGTGCAAACATTTAGTTGTGGTTTTCTAAGGGCTGTGAGATTATGGGTCATTTCAATATTATTTTAAAAATGTTCCTGCATTTTCCATATATTTTATAATAAGCCTGTATTACTTTTGTAATGAGAAGGTTATTTTTTTTTTTTTAAGAAAGGAAAGGCACTAACGTGCTATGTTAATGTGGGGTATTTTTTATAAGTTCTCTTGAAAGGACTTTAGCTCAAAGTGGGACTATTCAAGTAAAAGTTAACATAAGGAGGGGCAGGAGAAGTGAAGAGAAAAATGGTAGGAAATGGTAGCAAGGAGGTTCCTCTTTTGCTTCTTTTAGAGAGGGAGATGAGGAGGGGGTATAACATGGGGGTCCCCCTACTAAGCCCAGAGAACTCCATTGGAATGTGGCGTTTAGAGTCATGGAACCATCCATCCATCACTGGGTTAAGCCATGACCACCCAGTACATAGGAAGCTGAGGAGAAAACTGACCCCCAGCATGAGCCCATAGGGTAATGTACTTCCTGTCCCCCCTGCCCTCCTGCTGCCCCCTCACCAGGGCAGTGAAGGATCTGATTACACACATCCTCAGGGAATTCTCAGGAAGTAATCCAAGCACATGACCCTGATGACGAGAGGCCAAATCTCTCTGTGGACCCTGGAGGTTTTGAGATGCCTACAGCGGCCAGCTTTCAGGAAGACTTTCCCACTGTAAATGGAATGGTCAGAGACAGGAGGGGAACTGAGGCTGCAGGTCAAGACTGGGGTTTGGGGGTTCAGGGTTTGGTTGGGCTGCTCTCCTCACCCCCATCCTGAGAGAGTGTGTGTTAGGGTTTGGATATTAGGTGCCCCCCGCCCCCGCCCCAGCTCAAAGCTCATGATAACAACGCTGGAATGTTCAGGTTATGAGAGCTATAACCTAGTCAGTGAATTAATCCATTTTGTGGATCACTAATTTGAAAGAATGACTATCCTGGGTGGTAACTGTAGGCAGGTTGGAGGTGGCTGGAGGAAGCAGTCCCGGGGGTACCCCTGGGAATTATCTCTCTTCTCTCTCCTTCCTGGCTGCCATGAGCTAGCGGTTTTCCTCCACCATGCCCTTCCGCCATGATGTTCTGCCTCATCTCAGGCCCAGAGCAGTGGAGTTGGCCAGCCATGGACTGCGTCTTCCGAAACCATGAGCCCCCAAACACGTTTCCTCCTCTAAGTTGTTTAAGAAAGGAAAGGATATTTTGGTCACAGTGCCAACACACACACACACACACACACACACACACACACACACACACACACACACGAATCTCTCGGTTTCCATCAACCCACTTGAGCCTCCTCCCTCCCCAAGAGAAGGGTCTGCTCCATGTAACCACTGACCCTTCAACCTGGGTTCTAAAATGAAGCCAACTGAAATAGCCCCGAACCCGAGCCAAACTTGAGACTCAAACCCCAGCTAAGCTTAGCTTAGTTGCTTCTCACATTTAAAGATAGCATTCTTTCTTCTTCTCTCCACATGTGATTTTTTTTTTTTTTTTTTTTAATTTTGCTAGATCCATTCCACAAACCTTTGTGGAGCAACTAATATGTTCCCGGCACAGTTCAAACTTCAGGTACAAGACAATGTTGTAAGATGACAGCCTCGTGAGGGGGAGAAACAGGCCCATGGGTCCTTTAGCAGAGGTGAACAGTGATTGCTGCTGATGGCTTCTGGGGCTTCACCATGCACCAGGCACGTGTACGGTACATGGGGCAGCTGATGTAAGCCTCACACCAACACCATGAGGTAGACTACTGTTATCCCCATTTCAGATGGGAAAACAGCAATTTGGGGTGTTCAGGTGACACGCTGAGGTCACCCGGCTTACTAGCGGAGGAGTGGATGCGTGAGTCTAATTGGCCTGGCTTGGAGCCCTTTTGCAGTACAGCTCAGAGGAGGAACGCAGAGAGGGGCAGTCCAATCTGCCAGGGAAAAACCAGAGGACTTGATGGAGGAGGGGACTCTCGAGCTGGGTCTTGAAGGGTGAGCAGGAGTTTGTTTGAGGACAAGGTGGCAGGAAGGGCATGCCAAGAGGGGAGCAGGATGCTCCCAGGCAAGGGGTAGAGAAGCAGGCTGGCCTCTTCTCGAAATACCAAATATCCTGGTACAGCTGGAGGTGAGGGGCCAGCAGGGGGAGGCTGGGGAGTGTGAGAGGCCAGGAGCCCCTTGGCTCTACAACTGCTGCACCTGGTGGCCGCTTCTCAGAATCAGTCCCCGACATGTGGCAATGCTGGTAGGCAGGGGGTGAGCCAGCAGGGCCCTCGCAGGGCCTGAGGCTCCCAGCCCAGCTGGGGTTCTTTTCCAAAGAGCCAAGTTGGGTCTTTTCCAGGACGGTCCCTGGTGGACTTGAAGGCAGCCTGTCTAAGTGCCAGATATACAACCAGTTTGGAATGTGAGAGGGAAAACTCTGGCAAGGAAAGACAGCAGAATTACCCACAATGCACAGTGGTCAGGACCGCAGGCTTTGCAGATCATGTGTTTGAAGCCTGGCCCCTCCACGTACCTAGGGAGTGACCTTGAGCATGGCACTCATCTGTTTTGCCCCTCAAGGGCGTCTTATGTACATTGAGCACCAGCGTACCTACCTCTTAGGCTATCTGTGAAGAGTAAATGAGGCAACTCATGGGAGGGATGTAGCACAGAGTGAACCCTCAGTTGATGGTGGTCTTCATTCCAAGCAGTCATGGATGCTCCTTCCATATTCATCCAGTGAGGATTTAATGAGCATCTCTTATGCCCAGCACTGGATTATCACCATGATCAAGGAACGCAAAGATCTTGCCCCTTTGGAGATTATGTTCTAGGGAAGGAGACAAAGTCTCTCTCTCTCTCTCTCTCTCTCTCTCTCTCTCTATATATATATATATATATATATATATATATGTGTGTGTGTGTGTATACACATATATACATATATATACACATATATAATCAAATATATAATCAAATAATGATAAGTACTATGCAGATAATAAAATGATAAATGGCAAAATAGGCAACTTGTGTTTGTGCATACGTGTGTACCTATGTGCAAGCTTTAGAGTAGTGTTATGGTGTAGATGTAGTGTCCCCCAAAAGCTCACGTGTAAGACAATGCAAGAAGGTTTGGAGGAGAAATGATTGGATCGTGAGAGTCTTAACCCAATCAGTGAATTAGTCCCCTGACAGGGATTAACTGGGTGGTAACTGAAGTGGTGGGGTGTGGCTGGAGGAGGAGGGAATTGAGGGTGTAGCTTTGGGGTCTCTCTCTCTCTCTCTCTGCTTCCTGATCATCACCTGAGCCACTTCCCTCTGCTACAGTCTTCCACCATGCTGTTCTGCCTCACCTTGAGCCCCCCAGGAATGGAGCCTGCTGTCTATGGGTTGAGACCTCTGGAACCGTGAGCCCCTAAATAAACCTTTCTTCCTCCACAGTTGTGCTGGTCAGGTCTTTTAGTCCCAGCAGCGAAAAGGCTGACTAAAACAACTAGATAATCCAGTAAGTCCCTTCGAAGAGGTGACATTTGAGTAGAGACCTGAATCAAAGGAGCTTATCTCACGAAAACATAGGAGAAACAATAATTCAGACAGAGGACAAGGCCAAGAGGCAAAATTGCTTACCATATTAAGGAAATGGCAAGAAGGACAACGGGCTAGAAGCGGAGAGCATAGGAGGTGAAGGGAGATAGCCCTGGCCTTGACCCTGTGCGCAGGGTGGGGCCACGCATGCTCACCACTCCTGCCGCAGGAGGAAGGGGTCTGGAAAGCCCATTTTGCCATTGGGAAATTAAGATGTGGTGAAGCGAGGAACTTGCCCAGGATCACACAGCCAAGGTGAGGCTGCCGGGCAGGGACCTGGGCCCAACAGAGGGCTCCAGAGCCCATCCTCCATCACCTCCACCAGGAGGCACTCAGCTTTGAGCTTGGCAGAGGGATGTGCAAGTGTGTGCGTGCGCACGTGCGCGTGTGTGTGAGCGCGTGTGCGTGCACACCCCGGGATCAGGCAGGAGGACAGTGAGAATTTTAGATGAACTTCAGCTCTCAGTTACGAAAGCAAGAAAGGACAAGCGATTACTTCAAGACAAATAATAATGGAACCACACCTTGTGTGGCACTGACCCTAGCGCCCTGGGAACTTGCTACAGTAGAGGGACAAGATGAAATGAGAGGGTCGGGGGGAGCAGGATAGGTTAGTGACTAAAAGTAGAAACTCCAGAACTCCAGTCTACAGCACAAATCCCAAATCTTCCACCGATCAGCAGTTTGCTTTTAGGCTAATCTCTCTGTGCCAGTTTCCTCATCTGAAAAATGGGATCAACAATAGCACCCACTTTGCAGGTGTCCTGTGAGGATTAAATAAGGTAATGCAGGGTTGGGGCCGTAGCTCAGTGGTAGATCACTTGCCTAGCATGTGTGAGGCCCTGGGTTCGATCCTCAACACCACATAAAAAGATATAAATAAATAAAACAAAGTCATTAAAAAAATAATAAGGTAATGCATGTGTGCACTTAGACTAGCGATAGGAAGTGAATAAGTGATTTCCACAATTGAGTCTTATTCTATTATGTCTTGGTTCAAGATTTTAAAAAATGGCTTTGCTGATAAAACACAAGTGTTTGCTGATCACTTCTTTTATTTATTAAGGTCTTCCTTTCTTCCTACTCCCCCTCACTGTTGCAATTTCGATCTAGATGATCTCTGAGATGTAGTGAATGCATCTATTTTAAAGATGAAAGATGACTCCTCCCTCCACCTGACGTGCCGGTGTTCCTGTTCCTTAGACTTCTTTCCTCCAAATACCTCCTCTTCCCTACTCTCAGTCGCTCTCTCCCAAGGCCAGGTCCCATGACTGCACCCCAGCCCTAACCTTGGTTTCTTGAATCCACCCTCTAACCACCCTAGTCTTTCTCCAAAGCAGCCCAGCTCCCAGCAAACCTCTGTCCCCACCGGACCTCCACTTTGTTCATCTTACCACATCGCCAGCCAGTCCTGATGGCGACTGCTTTGTGAATACCCTCAACTGCCTTGTCCTCTCCAGCTCTGTCATTCTTTCTTGGCAAGATGAAGCCCTGATTAAATGCCGAGCTGCCTATTCCAAGTCCAAACCTGTGCAGCTGAATAGAGCTGGAGAGAAAAAAATATCACATGAACTTCCTGCTGGTTTTACTTTAAATTCACAACCACAGACTTCATCTGGTCCTTCTCCAGTGAATAATCTGCTCCTTTCTGAAGTCAGTCCCTCTTTTTTTTTTTTTTTTTGTACTGGGTACTGGCGATTGAACTCAGGGGCCCTCAACCACTGAGCCACATCCCCAGCCCTATTTTATATTTTGTGTAGAGACAGGGTCTCCCTGAGTTGCTTAGGACCTCACTGTTGCTGAGGCTGGCTCTGAACTTTCGATCCTCCTGCCTCAGCCTCCCGAGACAGTGGGATGACAGGCATGCGCCACCACGCCTGGCTGTCAGTCCCTCTTCTTGAACACGAGGTCTCACCTCCTCTTGTCTACCCAAGGGAATCACTTCTGAATTTCTCTGTCTCTCTCCTCAATTTTTTTCCTCTACAAGATCATTAACAATAGCAAACAGACCTGCTTTATTTCCTTTTTCTTCATAAATCTTGACATAGCCCTACTGTGTCTTGTATCTCTGCTGTAGACCAAAATTCAGCAACTCCAGGCAAACACGTGATCACCCAGCTCCCGTGGGTCCGGCGTCTGGATGTGGCTTTATTTGGGTACCTCTGGCTCAAGGTCCCTCACCAGGCCGCAGTCAAGGAGTCCACCAGGCCGCAGTCATCTCCACCTTGCCGGGGGAGAGGATGGCTTCCAAGAACACAGCCGTGGCTGCGGGGGCCTCGGGGGCCGGGCGCATTTGTTCCCTGCCCGGTGGGCTTCTCCGCAGGCGGCTCCCAACGTGGCAGCTGCACCCCGGCAGAGCCAGTGAGCCCAGACAAGCCTTTTCATAAGCCGATGTCAGGCGTGACATCGCATCACCGCTGCCTCGTTCTACTTGTTAGCAGCAGGTTGGTGAATCTGTCAAGGAGAAACCGGCCCCTGGTGCATCCTTGCTGAGAAAGGACCGTGGTGCCACCTTTGGAGCCGTGACAAATCCTAAGCACCTCTGACGGAGCCTGCTGGACGACACACACCCCTGAGACTCCCCTGGGCACTTGCCACACGCCACGCCCTCTGTGGCCTCCGGACTAATGGATCGAAGAAACCCCGCTCCTTGTCTACGCGGAGTGGGGGATTCAGGGCGACGCTTCTCGAAAGTAGAGCCTGGAGCGGGCCTGGTGGTGCATGCCTGTAACCCCTGCAGCTCAGGAGGCTGGGACAGGAGGATGGGAGTTCAATACCAGCCTCAGCTACAGCAAGGCGCTAAGCAACTCAGTGAGACCCTGTTTCTAAATTAAAAAAAAAAAAAAAAAAAATACAAAAATAGGGCTGGGGATGTGACTCCACCAAAACAAAACAAAACAAAACAAAACAACAACAACAACAACAACAAAAAAGCAGAGCTTGGAGAACCCCAGCGTCTTTGTCACATGGGGCCCTTCTCAAAATGCAGGTGCCCAGGCTCTGTCAAGAGGTACAAAGTCACAATTTCCAAGAGGGGGACCTGGGATTCTGAATTTAACAAGCTTCCCTGGTGATTCTTCTGTCCTGTTCAGAAGCAGGGAGTGGGTGGAACTGTGACCCTTTTATCTCCCTCCTGCAGGTGTGATCTGAGAACTGGCTGTCATTTCCAAATTTATTGCATGAACTTGGCCATGCCTTTTACCTACCCAGCATTAGCTTCTTCAAATCCAAGGAAAATTAAAGTGTATTCAAGGACCCGTCTGGCGACCCCCAGGGTTGTGCAGTGTTTCGCTGTCACAGCGCTCAGGAGAGAACCTCTGTCGCGCTTTGGGTGGCAGAAACAGGCCACAGGACACCTTCTTGTGTCTACCAATGGCTGTGCTTCCTGCAGGCTCCCATCGCAACTCCTGCAGAGGGGCACAAGGGTTTCCCAGTCACTGGAAGGTGCAAATAAGCCCACAGAATAGATGACAGGGCCACCCTGGCGGTGCCAACATCTTTCAAGGGCAGCTGGTAAATGCTGCTCCCTGTCAACTTCTGGGAAACTGCCAGGAGGGTCAGCTTCTGGACAGGGCATCTCCTGTCTACCCCACTGCCAGCTGGCCACGTCTGGCCTCTGTGGGCACTTGATCTGTTGGGGAGGAGCACAGGGCCGGGCTTGGGGACGTTTGGCTCTGTCACTTTCTAGCAGTAGAACCTTGGGAACGTGGACATCACTGGGCCTCAGATTTCTGCATCAAGGAAATTAACATAATAAACATTATTCATACAAGTGCCTGAGAAATGCTGGATTGGTTCCTTCGACGACTTCAGTCATGGTGAGCGTTCACTGAGGTCAGTGTGTGACGCACTCACCAGTGAAGTTGGCAGATAGGAAGTGTTTGGGGCACACATCCTGATCACTAGAGGCAATTTGGAGACAGCAAATAGGGGATGATTAGAAGTGGGGTGGGCATTCTCAGGGGACACAGGGAGAGGGGACGGTAGGAAAGGGGACTAGAAAAACTCATATATAAGGCTGAGAAACCTCGTGTGCAAAGCATAGACAGACACACAGTGCGTAAGCACAGGTAGAGGACACCTCCACTATTAACATTTCATGAAGAATCTCTAAGAAGAAAAGGGTTGCAAATCCTCCTCTAGGGCAGCTATCACTGGGTTAGGGCGAAAAAGCTGATCTCTTCTGACCACAGTGAGGTGAAGCGGGCTTGAGGGAACCCAGAATCAATGATGGGAATCCCCTCCATTGATCTCACTCTGTAGAGTTTACCAAGGGTTCTCCTACGCAACCGTGTTCTAATCCTTAAATCTGATGTGGCCCTATAGGTGACAGTGAGTAGGCTCAGGAAGGAGAGACCTGAGACACCCCCCCCACTCCCGAATTTTAGGCACAGCACAGATACTCCCGTGTGAAGAGCAGAGAAGCATGGTCATTAAATCACAGAGCTTGAATCAGATACACTAGTTTCAAATTCTGGCCTTGCTGCTTGCTGTGTGATTTGGGTAAATTGCTTAACCTCTCTGAGTTGCTTAACCATAAAGTAGGGATAATAACAGTCCCACATCATGGTTTGCTTTGATGATTAAATAAATAAAGCTCTCAGAATATTGGCAGGGACATAGTAAGTGTTTGGCAAATGTTAGTTCTGAGTATTTTCCATGCTTATGTTTTCTGAGAAGACAGGACACAGCTTTCATAAGATTCTCAAAAGAATCCTGACTCACAGCAGGTTAAGAATCTTGGAAAGGCAAGAAATACTCTCATGGTAAAACCCCAACATCATGTACAATCCTTGCCCTGCTTACCCAAGAGCCACCATGTCCTTAGTCCAGTGGCTCATCGTATCACAGCTGGACAATGTCAACCTCACCTTGCCACCCCTCCTCCCACCTTGCCACCCCTCCTCCCTTCATCTCTTAGTTCTCTTTGTCTTCTCTCTTCTGCTTCAGTTATCTGGAATTATTTCTGTTTATTTGAGATTTTTCATGTTTCCAGTCTTGTCCCCCCCACGCACCCCTACACACACTGAAACTCCTTCAGCGGCTCACCATGACCTTTAGATTAAAGGTCAAACTCCTTTGCATGACACAGGGCCCGACCTGGCCCTGTCTGCCCCTTGACTCATGGTCACACCATACTAGCGCCTTCCTGCCTGACCCTCCCTCGCCTCTGCCCTTGCAGAAAGAAGCTCTCCTCTACCTGCAATGCCCTTGTGTCTCTGCAGCAAGTCCCAAGCTCACAGCATCGCCGGGTATTTCCAGACTGATGTTTATGTGCTTTGTCTACACTCCCCTTGAATTTTAAAACAATTTTTTCATTGATTTTTGTGACTTATTTTTCATCTCCAAAAGACTCTGCAGAGCTCCTTAAAGAAGGAGACCAACTGGTGGCATCTTTGATCCTCAGTGCTGAGTTCAAGTTATAGTAGCGCTTAGTGTATATTCAATAAACATTTGTGGGATAAATAAATGAGCAAATAAATAAAGGAGTGAATAATGTTTAATAAGTCTCTTATGCTCGTATGTGAGTAATTGAAAGAGCTGACTCTAGAAGCCAATGTAATCAGACTGCACAAGACCCCGACTTGGCTTAGTTTAGTCCAAAAGAGCAATAGCCTGTATTAGTTAGCTCTCTGTGCTGATAACAAAATATTTGATGCAAGCTATTTATGAAGTAAAGAGATGTTTATTTACCTTAATTTGGGAGGTTCAAGTCCAAGATGGGGTGACCCCGTTGGTTTGGCCTCTGGTGAAAATGGTGGATGATAGCCCATCATGGCAGGTAGGTGCAGACAGTCACATCTCAACTCAGCAGAGAGATAGAAAGGGACCCAGTTTCCACAATCCCTTCAATAATCCAAGGACCTCCCACTAGGCCCCTCTGTGTGTGTGTGTGTGTGTTGTGTGTGTGTGTGTGTGTGTGTGTTACTGGGGATGGATCCCAGAGCCTTATGCATGCTAAGCACACAATTTACTATTGAGTTGTACCTCCAGCCCCCAAGTCCTCTTGGTGTGATTTAGAACAAAGGTATACAAAATATAAGCCCTGCCCCATCCCTTAAAGGTCCACAGTGCCTCCAATACCACCACCCTGGGGACCAAACTTTACATACAGGCCTTTGGAGAATGCTCAAGGTCCAAACCATAGCAATGCCCAAAGCTTTGAAGCCCAAGGGGCAGGATCCTTGGCTTTGGCTGAGTTGAACCCAGGGAGTCCAATGACAGCTGCGGCATCCTGTCCCTCTCCTGCTCAGCCTGCGTGATTCTGGGCTCTTTATTCTCCCGCAGGTCTTAGCCACTAGATGGACTCTGTCAGCAACAGGCTCAGTTAATTTTTCTGAGTGCCACAGAGAGAACAACTCCCTCTCCTAGCAACCATAAATCAAATCCCTCCAAGGGGCTCCTGATGGCCTGCCTGGGACTGTGCCCCTCCATTACACTAATAGTTGAAAGCAGGAAATGGGGTGTCATGATGGCCAGGCCTGAATCACATGTAGTCAGAGGCCAAGTGAGGCCATGTGATTAGCTGTCCACCGATACCGGTGGGATAGGGAGCCGCAATGACAATGGAAGAGGGGGGCAGACAACCTTTGGTGTGTCTCCACTTTACCCAGCATTCCCTCCACCGGGCCACAGAGCCTCTCAGCTTACAGGGAGCAGAAAAGAGACAGCACTCATTTTTATTTCCATGCGTGCTTTTGGGAGTTGGCTGAAAGGAACCTTGGACACTGTGCCTTTTGGTTGGGTTAGCTGTGTTTACCTGTGACTGGTTTGAGCCTCAGCTCTTTGGGGGAATAAAACAACGATTTTATTTATTCCATTCGCCACCCCTAGCTACTCCATATTAAATCTTTCTTTTCTTCCCACTGTGTTGCTGCCTGAAGCGCTTGGAGCAACGGAGCCGCGGGAAAAACTTCAGAAGCAAACTGGAGACAAACAGCTTTTTATTCTGATAACTTTTCTCTCTGGTTCTAATAACGACTCACACACGCCAAAACACACCCTAAAATGGCGCTGACCCGATCAGCAATTTCGGCCAAGTCACTCGAGATCCCGCAACAATCCCGTGAGACTACGGGTGGCGACAAAGGCCAAATCTCCACGGCTCATAGTCAACCGCAATTCAAGCCAATCCCCAAACAGGGCTCCTGCACCACTGGATAGTAGATCCTTTATTAAAATCATGAGCTGATTCAATATTTTTTTTTAACACTTAGGACAACTAAAATTCAGTTTGGTTTAGTTTAAAACTGTTGTTCTGAATGTCCACTTCAAACTTCCCAGTTGTTTCCACTGGGACAAAGGGACTGAGAGCTGCTCCTCAGGCCTGGACATCGTAATGGGTAAGTGGGAGGAGGGCCTGAGCAGGACGGGCTCTCTTCCTGCCGGTGGTAATCAGCTTTTGGCTCGTGGTTTCAGAGGTTTAGTCCACGGTGAGCCGATGCCATTGCTCTGGACCCATGGTGAGGCACAACATCATGGCGGAAGGGTGTGGCAGGGGAGCCCTGCTCAGCTCCTGGTGGCCAGGAAACCAGAAGGAGAAGGAGAGGGGCTGCAGGGAAGAGACACCTTCCAGGGCACACTCCCAGTCATGCACCACATCCAGCCAGGCCCCACATACCTACAGTTACCACCCCGTCCATCCAACCCGGATGGGCTGATTAAGTTACAGCTCTCACAGTCCAACCATTTCACTTCTGAGCAGTAACTTCTGCATAACACTGGGGCTTTTTTTTTTGGGGGGGGGGTGCATCTCATATCCAAACCATAACACTTCCTTTTCTGGGTCTATTCCCTGCAGGGCACTGAGGATCAGGAAGAGCAGATCTGGTCAGACGACCAGATCAGCACGAGCATTCTGGTAGAGGGTGGGAAGGTGCTCGGATACGGTGCTCTCGATGCAGAAAATATGCACAGTGTTCTAGAGGCAGTACTGCGCCTCGTCCTGCTCCCATTGTCCCTACTCCTCTAACCTCTCCATCGACCCCTCATCTCGTGGAGCAACTCCTCTCTTGGCAGCCCAAGTCTGCTCCATGTCTCCTGCCCTTGCCTTTGACCCCTTGCTGCCTGACATGGTGCAGGGGGAGCTTTGATATCTTTGGTGACACGCTCAGCTGTGGGGAACTGGGCAAGGCCACTGAGTGATTTTTCTTGGAGCTTCCCTTGCCCTTAATTTACTAAGAAAGTAGTCTAACACTGTGGCCCATGGACTCCTGGGAAACTTCAAGAGCCCCTCCATGGATTCCCAAGGTTGAAATCTTTTTTTTTTTTTTTTTTTAATATATTTTTTAGTTGTAGATAGACACCGTGCCTTTGTTTGTTTATTTTTATGTGTTGCAGAGGATCGAACCCAGTGCCTCGCATGTGCCAGGCAAGCACCCTATTCACTGAGCCACAATCCCAGCCCAACGTTGAAATCTTTTTTTTTTTTTTATCATGAAATGTTATTTGCCTTTTTCACTTTGTTCACTTTTGCATTAATGATACAATATAATGGTGGGGAAAACTGCTGGTGTCCCAGTGTGAAGGAACTTTGTGGTGCCCAAATGCACTAGCAGTCACTGGATTCTTCACCACCAACTTGCCAGCAGAAACAAAACTTTTTGTTTCGCTTTACATGATGTCTTGATGAAGAATTAAACATATTGATTAAGTATCTCTCAACCCTTGAGTATATATCTCTATAATAATATTTTATGCTTGAAAGGGAGGTACACATGAAGTAAATGTTATTTTTTAAGAAAGTAAAAAAAAAAAAAAAAAAAAAAAAAAAAAACAACCCACTTTTGCAATCAAGCTGTAAGGTGAAGGAACTAGCCACTTCTTTCATGGAAGAATGATGGATATGCCAAATATCGTGATACTGATTGATTACAAAAAGAGTCTGTCCCTTCCAGGGGTGGAGTAGGAAGCAGTATTTGTTACAAATACTGACAGTATTTGTTACCAATGATACAATTTGAGCTTTTAAGCAGAAACTGGAATTTTACAAAATTTTTGCATCTGATAGCTTCCTGTACTGATAACCTTTTTGTGATGACATTGCGGGTTGTTATGCTTTGGCTCTGAGGTGTCCTCCCAAAGCCCCCGTGTTCATGCAGGAATGTTCAGAGGTGAAATCATTAGATGAGAGCTGTAACTTAATCGGTAGATTCGTCCATCAATGCCTTGACTTGGGAAGACTAACTATGGTAACTGTAGGCAGGTCGGGCTTGGCTGGAGGGAGTGGGTTAATGGGGAGCATGTTCTTGGGGACTGTGTTTTGTTCCCCTGGCTCCTTCTTTACCCTTTCTCCCTGCTTCCTGGCTACCATGAGGTGAGCAGCTTCCTGTCACCATGCCCCTCTTCCATGATGCTCCTCCTCACCACAGGCCCAGAGCTACAGGGTCAGCCAACCAAGGACTGAACCTCTGAAACCACAAGCTCAAAATAAACTTTTCCTCCTCTTAAGTTGTTCTTGTCAGATATTTGACTCATGGCGACAAAAAGCTGGCTAAAACAGGGGTGATGATAACGAATGTGATTTTTGCTAGTATGATGAAATATGTCAACTTAGAAGATTTTCATAACTGAGTGAAATAATGTTTCCAAATAACATATAAAGGGAATATGTTACAGAAAGTGGGTAAAATAGCCATGGTAAGTGAAAGATACATGAATGCATTCAAAGATAACAAAGAACAAAATATATTGACATGGCTTCTGATTCCATATACCAAAAAATCCCTGAGAAATTATTATTGCACTTGTCAAGTTTTGGTGTAATATCAAAGAAGAATAGCTGCAGTTATATTAAAAAAAATATTCAAATATTATTCTTTTCAAACTCTACATTTGTGTAATGCCAGATTTTTACATTCTTCAATCAAAGCAATGTAATTCAACATCTTAAATGCAGACATAGATGTGAGAATTACAGCTATTTTCTATTAATGTAGATAATAAAGAGATTTTTAAAACTGTAAGATAATGCTACTCTTTTTTGAAAACATATTAATTTTTTTCATAATTTTTATGTGAACACATAATGGATGTATTCAATTACTTTTAAGTTAGTTAACAAGTAAATATTTTAAAAATTCTACTTTTAATTCCTAATACTGTGAGTATTCATAGATATAACCCACATAGATCAAAATCTCCTTGGACTTATCACTAATTTTTTAAGAATATAAAGGGATCTTTGTGATTAAAAAAAAAAAATTGGGAACTGCTATGCTAGGAAATGGAGAGGCACCCTGGCCTGCACTGTAGAGGGGAAAGAGGGTGTCGTATTCCAACCCCAAATACAGCAGGACTTGTTAAGCCCGTGACTAGCTACCCAGATTACCCACGACTCCCTTCTGTATGTTCAAGAATTGTTTCTTCTGTGCTCCTGGGAAGTCTTGGGTGAGCGCTGGCGGAACTCTCTTTGCCTCGAGCTCTATTTAGAAGGTTGGTATCTGGAACCTTTGTTCAATCTTGACTCCAGATTTCAGGAGCCAGGAAGCTTCCCACTCAGTGTCTTGCTACATGATCTTTAGTAGTTTGATAGTATTTATTTTCGTTTCTTTGTGGGAGAGTAGGTATTCTGTTCCGTTGTGACAAAATAGTGGCTTGACCTCATTTTCAGATATGCATTATCACTTTGGAGTGGCAAAGAATAGAGGTCAGAAGATGGGGTGGTATTTTGAAAAGAACACAGGTTCAAATAGAATCCAAGCTTCACCACTGACAGAGTGACTAGGCAAACTACACAACCTTTGTGACCTCATTTTCTCATATGTAAAATCAGGGTAAAAATATTTTATATTTCTTAGAGATAATGCATGGAGATCATAATATGCTCTGAAATGACCTGTTGTCCTCATCATTGTTTTTGGTTGACTTTTTGTTGCTGTAACCAAAAGCCTTGACAAGAACAACTTAGAGGAGGAAAGGTTAAGTTTGGCTCACGGTTTCACAGACTCAATCCTTGCAGCTGACTCCATTGTTCTGGGCCCCTAGGAGAGACAGAATATTGTGGCCAAAGGGCATGGAGGAGGAAAGCAGCTCAGGGCGTGGCAACCAGGGAGCAGAGAGAGAGAGAGAGAGAGAGAGAGAGAGAGAGAGAGAGAGAGAGAGCTCCGCTCACCAGAGACAAAATGCAACCCCAACAGCATGCCCCCAGTGGCCTACTTCCTGAAGCCACATCCCATGCCTCCCGTTAGCACCCCGTTAATCCATCTCAGTGGATTAATTGATATGCTCTCCTAACATAGCCACCTCACTTCTGAACATTCTGGCATTGTCTCACACATGGGCTTTTGGGGGACACCTCATATCTAAGCCATAACCATCATCGTCATCATCGTCGTCATCATCATTCTCTTAGCAGGGTAGATGGGAAAGAGCTTCTGGCAGAATCCTCTGAGGCTAGCAGCCCAAGTCCTTCTTGGTGCCCCCATGGAGTTCTTCACCAGGAACTGAGGGTTTCTCTCTGAATGCCTGGGAACAGCAGATCCACTGGACAAGACGAGTATCTATCACCCTCTTCCCCACTCTGTCCCAACAAAGACAAGATCCTTCCTCCATGGCTGAAGGGTCGTTCTTCCTGAAGAGACTTTTCTTCTTGCCTCCAATTCCCCCCAAGGCCGACGACACCTTCCTTTGGCCTTCTCCCTAACTCTAGACCTTGGTGTGGGCCAGCATGGACTCAAAACACCTACCACTGGGTACCATGTTTGGCCAAAAGTGGAAAAAATAAATAAAGAGCTGACTGAATTTTCTGAAGTAAGATTTGCTGAATCAAAAGCTATTAGAAGCTACAGAGACTCTCTCTTGAGTATTGCTTTTTTTTTTTTTTTTAAATAAGGGTCCCAGGAGGGATTTTTATGGAATCATGTGTGGAAGTGGTTTGTTTCTTCATGCAGCTAAAATGGAAGCCCTGGGTCCTTTTCATAGCCGAGGAAGACAGATTAATGAGTTGGGGGTGGGGTGACTGCGGCCTCTCAGCAGCTCCCTCAATTAGCTCCCTGGTTCAAGCTGTGCTCTGGGGCTTGGAGCACAAGCCTGGTGGAATTTTAACCTTGCTGGAGGACTTTGTTCCTTCACCGAGGCTGCCTACTTTTAGCTTTAATATAACTTTTATTTCTCATAGATAGGTTTGCTGGCACTGTGGGTATGAGAGAATTGTCCAGCAAGTTTCCTTTTAAAAACAAGGGAAGTCAATGAAATCATGAGGATGGTAAGAAATGAGGATCTGTTGGCATAAAAATAAGATAGATTTGGGGAGAGGATATTAATCCATTTTAATGAAGCATTTTGGTGGGATAGGCAGCTTGTCCAAAGAACTTAATCAGAAATCGTTTGATTGTAAGTAACAGAACCTCACTCAGTTTAGCTCATGTAAAAATGTGTAGTTAGTATGAAGCATTGGTATACCACATACATCCCAAATGCATAAAGGACCCCTGAGAATTAAGAGGTTTGTTGTTCTATGGATAAGTGTAGGGTTCTAAATTCAAGTTACCTGGCTTCAAATTATTGATATACCCTTTATACTGTATAACCTTGGACAAATTACCTCTCTCTCTGTGTACTACTTCTCTTCTGTACAAAGCATACAAAAAAACAGAATCAACACGTTAAGGTTGTTGTGATGTTTAAATGTTTAGGTACATATTGACTGTGTAGGCCAGAGCCTGGCACACACTGAACACTTCATAAATGTTAACTATGAGGCTTTATATAATAGCTTGTTGTTCATACCAGTTCTACCACCACGGGCAACTAGAGGAGGTGGGGTAAATGCTCAAAAGTAATTCCAAAGGCTTTTGCAGAACTACCAAGGCTGTGAGGATTTCAGAGCATCAGATATCAGAGATAAAGGAAGTGAAGAGCAATGAACTTGACATTCTGTGCTGCTGATGGATAAGCACTCTCCAAGATGCCAAGAAGCTGGATGGAAAGGACAGAGGGAAAAAAAAATCAAACAAACAAAAACTGGATGGCACTTCCTGTAGATGTATGGGGTTGAGAGGAACACAGACAGGAGATAGGGCCTCTCAAAGAATATTCACCCTGTGTTTTCCACTGAGGGCTAGGATGCAAGAATATGGATTAACTAGAAATACACCAATCCTCATCAAGACCAAATCTTCGTTTTGAATATGTCCCATCACTGATTTCATTAAGGTGGGCCTATCTACTGAAGGGCAAAAATCACACTGGAGACAACCGTGCAGCCAAGAGATTTATTCACCACCCTTCATGGCTGGTTGCGGGTAGAAGGAATGCGGGGAGAGAGGAGTCAGGGAGAGGGAAGTGTGCGAGCTCTGGTGGGAGAGAGGAATCAGGGAGAGGGGAGTGTGTGAGCTCTGGATGGAGGGTGGGTGCCTGGTCGTGCTGGCTGTGGTCTCTGGAGCTGTCTGCTGAGGCAGCTGCCGTCGGGCTGGAGACAGTGAGTCTGGAGCTGTCGCAGTGGCTGCCTCCTCTCAGCAGGGACAGCTGTTGTGTCTGAGCTCCGGGCAGGCAGGAGCTTTAAGTAGGGATTTCTGGTGGGGGGTGTGCCAGAGGGACCTTTAATGCTATTGGCTCTTTTCCCAGGGAACAGGGCGACCTTTTGCCGATTGGCTCCTGCCTGGGGAAAATGAAACCAGGTTGCTTTTTATGGAAATTTCCATGGGGGAGGTGGCCCGTCAGCCCAAGCATATCTATCATCAACCTTTACCTAGCTACTTGCTGAAAGCAAAAGTTAATCTTTTTTAAAAAAATATTTATTTACTTTGCTTTAGTTGTACACAACGCATTTATTTGTACGTGGTGCTGAGGATCGAACCTGGGCTGTGCATGTGCTAGGCGAGCGCTCTACTGCTGAGCCACAATCCCAGCCCCCACAAAAGTTAATCTTCTTGGAGAAAGATAACACCATCTTGAGCTTTACGTATACCATCTGAGATTAAATTAAAATTATGAGACTCACTTGGAGGCAAGATAAAATGTCCAAATAGCATGAAGAAAATAAATTCCAACAGTATGAAGAAATCAACAGGTAATGAAGGTATTGGAGTTACTACTGTCTTAAAATAACTGTCATCAATGTGTTCAAGAAATTAGTCAATTTTCAACATAGAATAAGAAATTATTTAAAAATTGATCAAGTGAAATTCTAAACTGAAAAATAAAATAGACAAAACTTCAAAACAACATGTGGGGTTATCAGCAGGTTAGAAGGAGCTGAGAAGGGAGTAGTGGACTGAAGAATTTGTCTGAAGGAAATGTCTGGACTCAGACATGAAGAGATAAGAGAATGGCAGGGGGGTGGAATTAAGCAAGGAACTTGAGCTATATGGGACAGAAAGAAAGGTTGAACAAGTAAGTAGTTGGAGTCCCAAAGAACAGGAAGGATGGAAAGGGACAGAACAACGTACGGAGAGATAGATAGTGGCTGAAATATGTCCCAAACCCAGAAAAGACAACTGCACCACAGGTTCAAGAAGTTTTATTAATTCCAAGGAGGAATAAATAGAAAGGAAATCATATACAAGCACATGGTAGTAAAACTACTCAAAAGAAAAACAACCAGAGGATAAAAAGACAGATCAACTTTAAAGAAGCAACAATAATCTGACAAATGACTTCTCAAAAAATAATAACAACAATGGAAGCTTCATAATGGAAGAATGATACCTGAATGATATCTTCTAAGTGAAGGAAGATAATAGCTGCCCTCTATACTTCTGTGCTGATTTATAATAACCTTTAAAATGAAAGTGAAATGAAGATATTTATAGACAAATAAAAACTGAGAGAATCATCACCAGCAGACTCTTACTAAAAATAAAACCAAAGGGAGTTCTTTAGGTACAAGGCAAAAGAGACCATATAGAAGCATAGAAAAGAACATAAATTAATGCAAAGTATAATATGTAGGTATGTTTATATGAGAATTAAATATTTAAAATAACAACATCAATGTCATGCCTGGTTTAAGTATTTTTAGAATTACAATACATGACAATAATGAAAGCAGAGGTTGTGGGTAGTAAATGGAGTATTCAGGTTCCTTGAATTGTTTCTAATTTGTACAAGACTTCGGTAAGTCTATCTGTATAGTCATCTTCAGGACAACCGCTGAAAAACATAGTAACAATATGTAAAATATATTAATGAATAGATGGACTGATTAAATTACACAATTATTTCAATAGAAGGCAAAAAACGGTTAAAAGGGCCATAAAAGTAACATAGAACAGATGAACAAAGAGAAAACAAGCAAATAATAAAAATAACAAAATTAACCCAAATATGTAGAGAATTCTGTGAAATGCAGGAAGAAAAAATACTCTAGCTAGCAGCCAAAGATTGTCAATCTGGACAAAAAATTAAAATTTCTCTGTCTCTACACACTACACACACACACACACACAATTTAAATATTAAAATAAGTAAAAGTATGCAAGGAAGTATACAATGTAATGTCAACCAAAAGAAAACTGACAGTTATGTTAATATCAGATAAATCAGACTTTAAGGGAAAGAGAATAGCTAGAGATAAAAAGAGAGAAGCATTTCTATGTGATAAAAAGTCCATCCACAGGAAATCATAAATATTTTAAGTTGGTATGAACTATTAATAAACTATAGGAAACAATAATGACAGAACTAAAAAGAGAAATAGAAAAACCCATGAGCATATTGGACATTTTAACATATCTTTCTCAGTGACTGACTGAACAAGGAAACAGAAAAGTCAGCATGCTTATAAAACGTGGCCTAGTTGATATATATAGAACACTAGACCTAACAACGGCAGAACACAAACTTTCCAAGTGCAATCTCAACAAGTTTCAAAGGATTGAAATAAAAAAATATGTCTTTGACCACCATGGAATTGAGCTAGAAATAAATGACAATAGCTAACCAGAATATCTCCAAATACTTGAAAATTTAAGTAATATAGTTCAAAATAATAAAAAAAAATCACATTGGAAACCAGAAAATATTTAGAATCGAATGCTTATGAAAATATGACATATCAAAACTTGTGTTCTGGAGCTTGAAAGAATACTAAACCTATATCATCTATCTCTATATATCTTTAAATTAACATATTGGAAAAGAAGAAAGTTAACTCAAATATCTAAGTATCTGCTATGGTTTGAATGTCCTTTCTAAAACTCATGTTGAAATTCATTGCTGTCATAATATTAAGAGGTGGGACTTCTAACAGGTGAGTAAGTAATTAGGGCTCCACCATCATGAATGAGTTAATGCCATTATTACAGAAGCAAGTAAATTATTAAGAGAGTAGGTTGTTAAAAATAAAAGTGTCTTTAGCTTCCTCAGCTTTCTCTTGCTCCCACCCTTTAACCTTCTCATGTGTTCTCCACAAAACAACATGCCCTCTGTCATGGTATGATGCAGCAAGAAGGACCCACCGGATGCCAGCAGCTTGATACTCCAGAACTGCAAGACATAGATTTCTCTTCAATAATTTGTCAGGTCTGTGGTATTCTATTATAGCAGCAGAAAACAGACTATGACAGTATCCATTTTAATAAGTTAGAAAAACATCCAGCAAGTCTAACCCATAGGAGGTAGAAGGAAAGAAGAAATAGATATAAGAACAGGAATTGAAAACAAATGTGCAATAGAGAAAATCAATAAAATCACAGGCTATTTCTTTGAAAAGACTCATAAAGTCATGAAAAAGAAATGTCAAAAGGCATACATTTTGTAAATAAACAGGGAGACATTATTACAGATTCTATGGATATTAACGTAGTGAGAGGCTATTATTAAACAAGTTAAAGAAAGTGAACTTTGGAAGCAAGGCTTAACAAAACTGACACACGAGGAAATGGAAAATCCAAACAGCTCTGTGTGTACAAATAAAATACAATTAATAATTTAAAATCTTCTCACACATCAAGTTTTCTTCAGTATGTAGTAAATCTCAATGTATCCATATCCTAGATCCTGTAATTCCCCTCCTGGGAATATACATACTCAATAATTGGGTACAAATGAATACATGATGATTCTATTTATACAGATGATAAAAGGAGACAAAAGTGACACAGAATACCGGTTACCTGTGGGAAGGGCAGAGAACGTAGTGACTGGAAGGGGGGATTTAAGGGATGCTAGCAATATCCTGTGTTTTAATCCAGTTAGTTGTAACATGTATGTGTTCAGTCTATTCTTGTGCACCTTTATGCATGTGTATTATATTTCCATGAGTTTTATGTACGCTTATTGTGCTTCAATTTTATCAGTGTTGTTTTCTAAAGTTTGGATCATTATTAACATCATAAGGGACTGGTGAAGGGAAGATGTCAGAAATGAAAGCAGTTTAGATGGAGTCACATATTTTCTTAGATCCTCCCTTAGCATTGGAGGGCCTGGAACAAGGGTACAAATAGAAGCCCAAATACCATTTATATAAATATTTAAAAGTTATAGATCAGACTAAGGAACTGTAAGCTAGAAATACGTCCCATCCACCTCCCTTGACAGATACGGTTTTATCATTATAAAAATACAATACCCTGGAAGTCCAGTTTGAACAGTCTCAGAGCAGCAGAAGGACAGCCTGGAGAGGCAGTCCAGTCCCTAGCCCACGGCTCACTACATCTATCTCCCCTCTCTCGGCTTCCTGTAAGGGGCCTCACATGTGTTCACGTGGACATGCAGCTTCTTCACACCCCCCAGCAAAGGGCTGCCCCGTGGAAACCAACAGAGGGGTCCATATTTGGGACCACATATCTACAGAAGCCTGCAGAGGTGTGGGGATATAGGATTCCAGATCCCAAGAGCCTGGTGTGGAAGGATGGGGTGCAGACCCTAAGAGGATGAGTCCTGAGCCTCATGGACTCCTTGGGTGGAGACACAGAGGGGGCAGGCCTCAGCAAGAGTGAAATAGAAGTGAAGTCTGCTGGCCCAGAGCTCCTCTCTTAAAGACTTTGGGATGATGGATCTGAAACCTGCAAAAGACCCCTGTGATTCTTTAGACCAGGGTCTTAGGAAGCCCAAGCACCCCCAAAACTGAATGCAAATGCATGAGAGTAGACAGATGATCATTTTTCTGGGGAGATGTCTAGAGCTTTCATGGTCATTTCAAAGGTGTCTGTGGCTCCCAAAATATCAAAAGCAGAGCTCTCAGTGAAACCTCTTATTTTACAGATGATAGGTCTCTGTGGCTCAGAGAGGTGAAGTAATTCAAGGTCACTCAGAGCTCTGCTTAAATCTACTGATTACTGAAGCTTCTTTTGACTGCTTCATAGCAGAGCTTCTGTCCTCGGGTAGGGTGGGGCTGGTGAATTTGCTAAGCTCTCCTTTGCAAAGATTCTTATATTTAGCGGCACTTTAGAATCATCTAGATTTCTTGTGGGGAAGGTTATTCTAACCTACATCCAGGGCTGAAAAGTCACTGGGTTAGAAAACCTCATCAAGAAATGTGTTGTAGCAGGTGCGGGGTGGGATTTAAGTGCCAAACCCTGCTCCATGAGTCTCTAGCTGCAGAACTCTGACTTAGGAGTAATCTAGAGTTTATATATCAAAGAAACAGACTTACATGAAAATGTTACACTTTATTAATGGATGGACAGATGGTCAAATACCCCACCACCATTCACGCAAATTAGGGCTCCCCTGGTAACTAAAGTCAGACTACAGCTGGGAAACCCAAGTACTCTCTCCTATTTCCTTCTCTTCCCACCACATAACATAGCTTGCAGAGCACTACCTGGCTTACCTGTGAAGGTGGGTGAAGGGTGCTGGCTCAGAATGGGGGAGGATGGCTGGGTTTGCAGGGCAGAGCTGCGGATCTCTATCACGCCCATGGACACAAGTTCTCGTAATTTACCAAAAGTGCAGAAGAGAAGTGGAAGAGAAGGATTGGCTGATTTATATCCCAGACCCTCTGTAGGTGGCCAGGGAAGGTTAGGAAAATTCTGGCCTTCTACAGATGGGGCAGAGTGGTCTTCTCCATCATGGTGGCCTCTCTCATTCATGAAGCATGGCCTCATTCATATCTCAAGCTCATCAGATGAGCATTTACTTCCCCATCTGTTGAGGGATGGAGAAGAGGGAGGAATTGGAAAGGAACAAGAGTGCCTTGGCATGGAGGGAGAAACACAAGGCTTTATCTGGAAAGAGACAATTACAATTCAGCAATGAGAGGTGAGGTCTAGGTTTCCCGGGGGGCAGTAGTGGGAAGTGCTCTTAACCCACATGGAGCAGAGGGAGTGGGCAGCTCTAGGGAAAAGGTGAATTCTGAAGGAAAGATGGTAGCTTCAGGTGAAGCTGGAAGAGCGGAAGCTTTCCAGAGGAAGATGAATTGTTTGCACCCATTATGGTGAGTAATGTGATAGATATATATATATATATATATTTATATATATTTTTAAATATTTATTGATTTGCTTTTTAGTCGTACACAATGTTTTTACGTGGTGCTGAGGATCGAACCCGGGCTGCGCACGTGCTAGGCGAGCGCTCTACCGCTGAGCCACAACCCCAGCCCCGAGTAATGTGATATTTGAGAGGACCTCAAGAGTTGAATGGCAAGAAGGTGGACTGCATGGAGAAGCTGTCTTTGCAATGGGTTATCCAAATGGAAGAATTAGTCACGGCAGGTGCTCAGTGGATGTTGCTTAGAATGAATTAATTACTTATCTGTCCTTAATTAAGGACATTTTTAATCAACTTGGTTTGGAAAGATTTCCAGTTTCCTTTATTCTCTAGACTCTGGGTATTTCTTGAGGACAAGGTTGCTTTGTATTTGGCTCAATAAGAGTTGCAAGTATCGTATCAGACTTCTTACAAATTTTGAACTTTTGTCTTTTAAGTAAACTTTCGACCTCCACGGGAGAATCTCAGAATGATAAACAGTCATCAAGTCGGCCCATGAATAAATAAGGCATAAAGCTCAGAGTTGAAGAGATCTTGTGCAGCTTACAGAGAAGAGTTCTTGGGGTCAGCTGATGAATCCAACACTGACAAATGTTCCTTGGGGAAGCATCAGAGCCCAGAGGTCTTAGGGCTGGTTGGACTCCCAGCTTACCCACGATGAGCTGGGGTACTTGTGCAGGTCTCTGCCTGAGCTCTGGCATCCACGTGGATAATGTGGAAATAATTCCTATTTCATTGAATTGTTGGGAAGTTTAACCTGGAAAGATGTCTGGGAATGGACTGTTCTGGCTAAGGCTGTTTTTATTGCAAGGAACAGGAAGAAAGTATTTAACCTAATTCCACTGAAATCAAGGAACAACAGGGAATGAAATACAGAGTTCTCAGGAGAGGAATCAGGAATCCAGGCACATGCTCCATCTCCTGGGAGCTGCAGCATCTGTCTTATGGTGGCCCATCTTTTTCTCTGTGCACATTGTCTCCTTTTCTTCCTGAAAATTGATTTCCTCAGCCTTTCTTAGCTCCTTTTGATCTCCTCCTTCCCTTCACCCCACCAGACCTTTCTACACTCCAGCCTTCCTCTGGAAACTCCTCCTGTTACCTTTTTCTGTGCCCCAGTCCCATATTTCTGGAAGAAGAAATGAACTGACTGAGCTTTGATGATCAGTAGCCAGGTGTGAGACTAGCCACAAGGTAGAAACATCTGAGCTTTGATGATCAGTAGCCAGGTGTGAGACTAGCCACAAGGTAGAAACATGGCCCCAGACCTACTTCTTTAGCTCTGCAGGTAGATGACTCCCAGAGACAGGGCCTGTAGGAGGGCAGACACCCCAAAACACATGCACTGCAGGGACCTACCACAAGTGGAAATGCCACAAATTATCAGCCTCTTTCCCTTCCCTTCTCCTTACTCTAGCAGAGCAGGTCTCCAATGAGCCCATGCACATTCAGGATTATCTTTAGATTTCTACTTATACTTGGGATTATTTTACTCCATCCATCCATCCATGCATCCATTCATCCATCCATCTGTCCATCCATCCATCTCTGTCTTCCTTTCTACCTATGTCCTGTTCACCTATGCAGGCCAATTTTCTCCAGGAAACCTCTGATATCTTCAATCCTTTTTTCTCTCCCTCATTTATGTCAGTTCCTTAGAGTTTATAACATACAATTTTGCACTAAGTTATGTAATGACTTGGGCCTTTTTCTCAGTCATTTTGAAGATGTTAGTGTTTTTATTTCAACTAGATTATAAAACCACTTAAAATGGAGAGTACCACAGTGCCAAGCACAGGGAGGAAGAGACTAGATGTTCATTGAACAGAGAGAATTACAGCTCAATAAACATTTTATATTTGGAAGGGGTCTCAGGAATTACTTAATTTCCTTAATTTCATAAGTAAGGTCAAAATAGAAGAAACACCTGTGGTTAACTTTGTGAAGGGTTAAAATGGAGACTAAATGTCATATCATTATATATTATGCACTTACAGGTAAAATGTGTGTTACATACATATATTTGTAAAAGTTACATATGATTTATATTACAGAAGAATTATCTCCTAGCATATTATGGAATAGTAGTTGGAGAATCATGATACACTCAAGCCAGAAGAGTACTGAGAAATAATCTAAGACATGCTGCTCAGGTTTGTAGATGTGGAAAACTCTCTCCCAGGATAACAGAGATTTGTTCAAGGTGACTCAAGCTTTTAGTTGTTAGTGGCAAAACTGAGACCAAGCTCTACATCTCCTACTTCTCACTCCTGTGATTTTCCCTGTATTCCACTCTAACTAAATCCTTCCCTTAAGCTTCCATTTCTTTCTGTCTTAGTCTGTTTTCTGTTACTGTGACAAAATGCCTGAGACCAGGTAACCTGAAAAGAATGGAGGTTTTTTTGGCTCATGGTTGTGGAAGCTGGGGAGTCTAAGAACATGGTACCAACATCTGCTGGGAATCTGGTAAAGGTTTTCTCGCTGCATCTTAACAAGGCTGAGAACATCACATGGCAAAACAGAGCAAGTGTTTCAGCTTTTCTTGTAAAGCCACTAAAGCTACCATAAAGCCCCCATTCTTATGATCTCATCTAATCCTAATTACTTCTTAAAGGCCCCCCTCCAATTACAATTAATATGTGAATATATAAGTTTCTAACACACTCAAACCACAGGGGCTCCCTGAACCTTGCACCTGACACCAGGGCTCATTTGCTTCTCACAGCCTTAGTTCTGCATCATTTGCCCTGACCCATTCCATGCACTGTATTCCTTTTATCTTCTGCTTCCTTCTATTTGAGTTTACTTCTGCTCACTTGGTCATTGCTCTGTGAACTAAATGCTTGGCTCTGTCTCCTTGACTATAACCTTGAATCTCCTTCTCTGGCTTATTGTAAATACCTTTCCAAGTTCAGCCTGACCTCAAGACTGAATAGTATGTGCAATTGACTCATCTATCCATTGATTTAAGATACTTTTACTGTGCTTATCTTCTGTGAAGGATTCACAGAAGAACACGGTCCCCTCTTAATCAACTCACAATCTAGACAGGATAGATCTATTTTAAAGCACTGTGCTGTGTTCACTTCAGAACTCTATCACCATGGAGCTCAAAACTGAGTCTGGAGTGGTGAGAAAGTGATGGTCAGGGAGGCCTTCCTGTTCCATAGATGATGACAGAACCCTGGATAAACATTAGCAAAACAGGTAGGGGGTGGAAGTGAATGGGTATGAAAGCAGAAAACGTAACATAAGAGCAAAGGCACAAATGCAGGAACAGCATGGGGTATTAAAAAAATGACAAGTGCCCTGACATTCTTGGAGGATAAAAAGGAGGGAAAGGGTCGTGCGGGATAAGTCTGGAGAAATGGGTAAACCAAATCAGGATGGGCTCATCTGCAAGGTCTGTAAGTGAGATAATTCTGTGGGGATTTAGGGAGTTAATAAATGACATCCCTGCTCCCTGCCTGAGTTCCTAATTAATTCAGAGAAGCCCCAAGGAGTCCAGCAGATGGAGATAAAAATGTCAGCTTTACTACTGATAAAAACAATAAGCATGGCTTAGATCTGGCCAAATTACTTGCTAACACTTCCCAGTGTTAAACTTAATTCCCAAAGTGCAGGCCTCCTCTACAGGGACAGACCTGCTTAGAGCTTTCGATAATGCTTCATGAACATCTGGCACAGAAAGAGAGGGGGAGAACTGAGCATGCTCACCTCCCTATGTTAAATTCTCCAATCAGATAGATAAATTGCTTCTCCTCTGAAGAGAGAGGGCAAGTGTGCTACTCTAATGATGGTCCCCACACTTGGAAACATAAAGCAGGAGGGAAAAGAGGTTCCTATGTAATGCAGAAAGTCCTGATTCCACAGCTGGGAACAGAATCAAACTTAGGTGCTAAAGAGTGTCTCACAGAATGGGTAAAGGGATGTGGAAACCCTTTGTACCCAGTGCTTGCTGTTCATAAGAAGAAAAGGACAGAGTCCTCAACATGAGGAATTTTGAGAGCCTGCATTGTGTATACCTAGAACTTCTCAGAGATGCTCCTATTTCTTTGACCACAAAGACACTGTCCTTTCATCAGAAAGACCTCTCTCTGGCTTATTATTCATACATACTGGGTAAAACATACCTTCTCGCAGTAGAAGCGGTCAAGCTGAGCACACAAGCACAGTCTTGTGACAGCATGTAATGTGTGCAGGAGGAAGTTCCTCTCCTAGGTGAGGGCAGTGGCCAGGTGGTGCCATGAAGCAAGCGTCAGCCTTAAGAAACTTCTGAAAGCCTTTCTTCCTCCCCTTCCTTCTATTTTAGCATTTTCTTGAAAATGTCTTCCTTCCCTTTATCAAAGTCTAGAATGTCAGGATTAAAAGAATCCCTGGAGCTCATTGAATCTGGTTCTCCATCATTGCTTGAAACTATCGACAGCATCTTCTCCCTGACAAGTGGCCGTTACCCTCTGCTTGGATGTGATGTTGACAGGGAACTATCTGCCCGTCAGACAGCTGGAATGGGGTTCTCTATGTGATGAACAGTATATATACTGTTTCTATTTCTATTTGGCTGAAAAATTTTTGTGATTCTGCACCACTGTGGAACAAACAGAACTCTGCTTTTGTTACCCTTTTTTGTTTTCCTGTCCTTTTGACAGATCTATGACATTTCCAATTCTTAGGATATTTTTCCTTCTAGGCTATTCATACATTATTTTGGAATAGTGTCGGAAAAAGAAACCCCTGAAAAATCTCACATGAATGTTGGGTTTATGTGGAGCTACAACAATCCACCCTGTCAACGAACTGTTCCAATTTTGAGTAAGCTCCTCCTGCTTTTGAACCTCAGTGCTCTCTGCGTAACTCTCACTGTTGGTCTCACTTCAGAGCTCAAGACCCATGTGGCAGGTCAGTTCTGGCCTCCTTCTCATCTCTCTTGCAGGCCACCCCAGTCCACAAGTGTGACAGTCTTCCAACCCTGAGAAATTTAACAGAGAGTCCATCTTCTGAGTCTTGTCCCAGCTGTCCACATACAATCTTATGGAGATCCACATAGATCTAGTTGTAATATAGATTATATATGGATGACCCAGTCCTCATAGTTGGAATAATACTATAGCCCTATGACATTATATTAGAAGTCTTCCTCAATAGAAGGAAAAGCTGCAGTCCTTTAATCAGTCTTCTTTGGGCCTGGTCAGTTAGCCAATTATGTGTTCTCCTAATCTAGACCACTCATCTCTATCGAATATCTCCTAGTCAAGAAGAGTACAAGTCATCCTGACAACCCCATATGCCTTAACTGCAGATACACCAGAGCTACAGTAGACTTGGAATCAAACAATCCAGGTTTGGATTCCAATACCACTACTTATTTCTCCCCACAAATGATTTAATGTCTTCCAGTCTCAGATTTTTTCATCTGTAGCTTGAAGATAAAAATATTTCCTGACTCCTAGGATTATTGTGAGCATAAGTGGGAATCATGTACATTACTCATGAGGTTAACACAGCATAGAGGTTATGACTGTCACCTGCAGAGCTTTGCTACCTGGGTTCAAATTCCAGTTCTTCTGCTGACTTACAGACGAGTCACGGAATTTCTCAGAGCATCAGTGTCCTCATTGGGAATATGGGAATAGTGCTGATTAACCCAGTTCATAGTGCTCTTGTAAGCATACACTTGAGGAAGATTTCATAAAGAGTTTTATTACGGTACTTGGAATATAGTAAGCACGTGAAAAAACTCCTGACACACATATATGTATATGTTATACATTACACAAATAATAGCTTTCTTCCCTCCTTCCCTTAATCTACCTGTCTAGCAAGTCCTTCAAAAGAGGAAATGACATTAATCTGATATGCTTAATCATAGTGAACTCATTCTGGCAGGCTGTGAGACTCACTTCCCTTTCCAGAATATTAGTTTTCAGTAATCTTGGCATTTGCACAGGATGTCTCAATGTAGCCAGGAAAACAAACTCACCACTAGCCCAGATGAAACAAGAGAGAAGCCATGAGTGCAGTAGGAATTGGGAGAAGAAAGGATCATCATCAGAAGAAGAAAGGAACATCAGGCTTCTTAGGAAAGTGATATTTGAATTAATTCTTGAAGGAAGATTTAGTTGAGGGCCAGGAAAACAACATAAGCAGAAGTTCAGAGGAGAAATCAGTAGAACATCTAGGTTAACAGGAAGGATGCTTATGGAGTGTGATAGGAAATAAATGTAAATAGGAAGGTTATGGCCCATTTATGAGGTCCCTGAGTGCCACAGAGACACTTGGCCATAGGACACCATTCACTGTATGTTCTTGAATAAGGGAATATCAAGGAGATAAGCATGTTTAAGAAAATTAGTGTATGGAAGATAATTTTTTGGTATATGCCAGCATACTTTAAAAAGTGTATGACCACTGAGCCAGCAGTAGTGCTTCTAAGACTTAACTTGATGGCAAAATTTTAAATGTACCCAGCATTTTAGTTATTAAATTGTCCATCTTGGTGTCATTTAAAATAGTATACTCAAAAAGGAAAACTACAACTGGTCTAAGGATGTAAGATTGGTTAAATGAATTGTGGTACATCCATCCTTGAGAGGGGAAGTGTACAAGCAAAATTGATCCAAAATATTAAGGAATTATCTCTGATGAATGAGATTATGGATCTTTTTTTTTTACAAGTTTGTGTTTTTCACAAATAAAATTTCATAAACAGCTAGGTGTGGTGGCACATGCCTGTAATTCCAGCGGCTCAGGAGGCTGAGGCAGGAGGATCACAAGTTCAAAGCCAACCTCAGCAACTTAGCAAGGCCCTAAGCAACTTAGAGATCCTGTCTCAAAGTAAAAAAATAAAAAGGGCTTAGATGTAGCTCAGTGTTGTTAAGCACACCTGGGTTTGGTCCAGGTACCAAAAATAAAAAGAAAGAAAATTAATGAACATACAAGTATTTAAAATTTTCATTCCATAAAGAATTGGTATAAGTGCCAAATTCTGTGAGGCTGCTGAAGATTAAGTAGGCCTACCCTTAACTTGTAAGGCTCAGAGAAATAGTAAAAATGGAGTGTCGTAACCTACTATCTACTTAAAAGTTTAAAATAATAAACAAAGCTAGAAAACTGCCTTTTCTATTTCCTACCTTTGCAAATAAACCATCATAGTGGCAAAATTTTTAAAAATCAGCATAAAGTGACGGTTTGTAAATGATTAGAAGTTGGTAGAACAACAAAGTTAACCACACTCGAAGGTCTGTGTGTTCTGTTGTTGCAACAGTGGTCTGGGATGAGTAATAAAATGAAAACATGCATAATCATCAATTATTATGTATTCATTCTCTAATATTTATCTCTTGCTTTCATTTAAGCATAATCACTTAACTATGTTGTTAATACTCAAGATTTTCATCTCATTTTTCTATTGATAGTAATGATGCTACCTTAAAATTTGACTTTTTTTAACACTTAAAAGTAAAATGCTATTATTTTAAAGTGCATAAACCTTGAATATACTTTTACTAAAAAGATAAATTAAGGTAAATATATGTGGTAGACATACCATAAGATGACACAAATGATTTTTTTCTCATGGTCCACAGCATGGTGTAATCCCCTCCCTGTGAATTTAGGCAGGACTTGTTTAATTGTATTGAGTTTATGGTTGCTTCTGACTAATAGAATATGGTAAAAGTGATGGGATCTCACTGTCTTGATTAGGTTACACTATGTAAGATTCTCAGTGGGCTGGAGGGAGAAACTCTTCTAGCCTTGAAGAAGCAAGCTGCCAGGATGTGAAAGAGTCATATGGTAGGAAGCTGGTGTCTCAGGAGCTGAGGACCTTAGTCCTGCAACCAGAAGGACCTAAATCCCACTAACAATCACATGAGCTTAGAAGAGGTCTCCAAGCTCCAGATGAGGCTGCAGTTCCAGCTGTTGGCTTGACTGTGGTTTTATAAGACTGTGAGCAGAGAACCCAGTAAAGATCCAGGCTCTTACCTAACTCATGGACACTGTGAGATAATAAATGTTAATCTGCAAAGTTTGTTTCCCATTCATAGAAATGGGAAGCTAATACAATGTACAAAACAAAAACATTTTTAACATTTTACATGTTTAAAAACTTCCAAAATATTCAGAAGTGGCTTAAAATTCAAAGGCAAAATGTGAATTAATTATATCAAAATTTAAATCAATATTTTTTCATTGTTTAAATGTCTGCACTTGTTATTTAATGGTTAGAACTTGAAATTAAATCTAATTTGGTAAAATTAAACTTTTTGTGATCCTAGTGTTCAATATCCATGTGACCGCCAAGGTAAGCAGTTGACATCACAGTTCATGAATTTTATGCAAATATGAGAGTGACAGGAATTATTTAGTGTTGTGAAATGTCCTTCAAACTCCATATGCAACTATTTTGAATACTGCTTTGGGTCATCTGTATCTCTGGAACTTCAAATTGGATCAGGAAGAGAAGCAGAAACTGGACATCCGGCACAATTTGGAAACAAAACTTTATTATGTAAGAATGTATTGCATTTTGCCACTTAAGAAGAAATATTTGACAGCTATTTCCTTTGACTTATCTTACCTGCACACTTCCCCCCTTTCTTGTCTTCCCACCCTTCGGAGCACTGCCCAATTCTGCCATCAGTGGCCATGCAACTTACAAAGCCTCGTGGCACTTGGACACAGTCACTTCTGTAAGGTGATGTGGAATTCTTTGATTTTTCCTGCAGACCCAGTGTAGGTCACCGTAGTAGGAAATCAGAAGGGAGCACAGGACAGAATCCTACTTGAGTGGTGCACACTACGTGTAACTAGAGCTCCCCTCCCTGTTCCATGGTCGGCATGTCCAATCAACTCGACCTGCACAGTGTTTCTCAAAGCCTGCTCTCCAGACTCTAGCCACGACCAAACGTCAGGCTCTCATCACTTCTCACTTGAAATTTTGCTTCTGTCTCTCAGATGAGGTCCTGCCTCCTGTCTCCACTCACATATAAAACATCTAATGTCTTCCCACTGCCTACAAGACAAGGTCAAATTCTTAGCATGTAATTCAAGCTCCTTGAAGGGCTTTCCCTATCCCATTAATTTATTTTTCCAGTCTTCTCTTTAGACCCTACTCCCACCTCTGCTGTAACTTGAAACTAATCATAGTAGTGTTCTCTAGGCCTCTGCAATAAACCCATGTTTCTAGGATTCTGCATAGGCCATGCCTCCTTCCTCGGATGCGCTTTATTTTCCTCCCTTGCCTAACAATCTCCTTTAGTAGCAGAGATGGATGACTGGTCAACAAACTTTGCATAACTCTTCAATACTGGAATTGTTGCCTAGTGAAAGGTCACATTTCCCAGCATCCATTGCATCAGGTGGGACCATGTGACTAGTACCTACCGATGGGATGTGAGAAGAAATGGGTGTCGTGCTTAAAGAGGATGTGGCTCAATTTGGGGCTCACAATACTCTACACACTCTTTCTTCTCTCAGTGGCCAGTTGAATTCAGAGTGTCTGGAAAGGATTCTAAGGTTCCAGGGGACAGTAGAGACACTAGCTGGAAGGTCCTGAGACCCCTGAGTCACCAGTTGGTGCACAGGTATCCAAGAGAGCCTCCTGACCAGATGAGTCTACATTCAACTTTATGTGGGTACACAGTGAACTTTATGTGCTAATCCCCTGAGATTTGGGGATTTACTTGTCGCCACAGCATAGCACAGCTTAACCTAACACACTTACTCACTTTTCAAGACACAGGCCAAGTCACCCTCTCTATGAAGTTTCCCCTGACTTGCCTGTACAGGCAGAGCTACTGCCACTCCCTAGGTTGGGTTCTTCTAGTTCTATGAAGTCACCTCTAGGGCTCCATTCATCATATTTTTATTGTAATAATTTGTTTATCTATTTTTCCATTAGCTGGAGAGTTCCTTCAATGCAGAAAACATGTCTTCTTATTTCTGTAATTTCCCATTGTTTGGCACAGTCCTTGACAATTTGGTGAATGAATAAGTGAATAAACAACTTGATATTTATCTCTTACTAAGAGTTTGACAGGATATAAAGAGTGAGGTGCTTTGGGGCTAAGGTGGACCTAGCTACCGAGCAAAGGACAGGGACACAGAAAGCACTGCCATTTTCCTTCTTCACTCCCACTCTCTGTCTTCCTTACTAAAGATCCCTGATTTTCTTCAGGGTGGCAATGTGTCTAGGCAAAAACTAGTCCCTGGACTCCCTGTTGCCATAGGTGGACACAGGACATGAAACCTTTCACTGGGAAAGCTTCTATTCTTCTGATGGAGGTGTCACCTTTTCCTGCCTCCCTTTCATTCTCCCTGGCTGGATTGTGGATGTGATGTTTGGAGGTGTGACAACCGCACTGTGACCATGAGGATAAAAGCCAATCATCCATGGATGGCAGAGAAGATGTCCGGAAGATCCAGGATCCTTGATGGCACCACAGGATCTTCAAACCAGGCCTGAACTACTTTCCTGAGCATTTGGTTCTAAGAGAAAAATAAACTCCTATGTGTTCAAGTCAATGGAATGTAGAATTTTTGTCGCTTACGCTGATGCAAACTAGTAAATATCAAGGAATTGGAACAATTTTGAAGCACTGGTAACCTTGATCTTTACTCAGCCAGATTTAAATTAATGACAACCCCTGCCATAGTTTAGATCTTAAGTGACCCCCAAAGGCTCCTGTGGTAGAGGCTTCTTCCCCAGGGTGGTGCTATTGGGGGGCTGTGCTTAGTGGAAGGTCTTAGGTCTTTGGGGGGTGGGGCCCTCCTCTCTCTTTCTCTTTTGCATCTTGGCCATTAGTTGGATGGTTTTTGCTCTTCCACGGGCCCCTGTCATGATGCAGGCCCAAAAGAAATGGAGCCAACCAATCACGGGCTGGAATTTCTAAAACTCTGAACTCTAAAACCTTCTCCCTTTATATATTGATTATCTCAGGCATTCGTTACAGTGACAAAAAGCTGGCTAGTGCACATGGTGAGCTAGATCTAAACTCTTTTGGCTCTTCAAGGGAATTTGATAAAACTGAATATAGCAGGATAAATCAAGTCCCTGGATAGCTGTATGACCTTTGGAAACTCCCTAATCTTTCTGTGGTGCATATATATATATATATATATATATATATATACATTTTGAACTATTATTTTGCAAGCACCTATAACATGGTAGGTTCAATGCTAAACATGTTAAAATAGGTTAGCAACTCAATTTAGTTATGTTTAACCTCTTTTCAAAGATAGGAGTAAATTAGGGTTCAACAAGTTTACTCACCCAGTGTCACAGAGAGGTGAAGCTAGGATTTGAACTCAAGGCTCTAACTCCTAAGATATAACCTTAGTCACTATCGGACTGGTAGATATTTGATGGATATTTGTTGAATGATCATATGAATAAGCAAATAAATTATCCTTTTCTTTTCTAATATCTGATAGCACTATAGATATCTGGGCTTAGTAAATTTATATTGACTTAATAAAACTTTATCTATATTGTGACTTAATAAATCTATATTGGCCTGAAGTTTTTCACTGTTTAAGAGACACAATTCAAAGATGTGATATAGGCAAAAAAAAAAAAAAAAAAAGAAAGAAAGAAAAAAAAGAAAAAGAAAGAAAAGAAAGAAACCCAATTCAAACAAGTTTAAGGGAAAAAAAAATTTAAATGCATGACACGAGGAAGGGCATGAAATTTTTGGCTGTGTATATTAGGAAGATTGGTGGGGTGACCTCTAGGACCTCTGACATAAAGGGTCTGAAATGTGGTTACAACTTTCTGCCTCCTTTTCTGTTTTCTCACTTTGTGTGGTCTTTATATTTTCTCTGATAGAGTAGCTGGCCACCAATAGCTCCTCAATCATTCCAATCTGGGACCAGAAAGAAAGAAGTTGAACGTGATTCGTTCCACATAGGTCACATGATTAACACTGGACCAATCACTATGACCAAAAGAAATTGGACATCTTAATGGTCCCTCTTGTGTGACCATGGCAACCCCAGAGCCTACCATATTAGAACATAACCAAGAGCTTCCAATCAGGAGTGATTCCCCCAAAGATGGGAGGAACAGTTATCCATTAAAAGAAAGAGCCAAGGTGACCCAAAAGTCTCCATTAGAGGTCACCTACAGAACCCAGCATCCAATGTCAAATGTCTGTCGTCTCAGGCATTCCTTCCAATTCTGAGAGCTGCTTCGTGACACAGGGGCAATGATTCAGAAAAGAAAAATCTGGAGGATGGCGAATTCTTTGCAGGAGCAGAAGTTGACACAATGCATATTAAACCAGACTCAGAAAAAATACACACACACACACACACACAACACACTGGGCTGATTCAGACTCCAAAGCTGAGTGGAGAATTCTGAAGGAAGGCAGTAGCTGAGTCAGCTTTGGCAAAAAGCCCAAGAAAAGTGCCAGAAAGGACGACAATAAACTGGTTTAATAAGAGGGTGGGAAGACCTGGTGGATGTGATCTTGCTTTCATTCACAAAACCAAGTGCAAATAAATAACCAGCTGGTGAGCAAGTTGAGAGTAGCAGAGCTGGGTCCTCTATTTGTACTCATGCAGGTTTTCAAGGTGTGTAAGTCTTGCAGGAATTATTAATCCTCCTCCCTCTATGAAGCCATCAAGCGTTTATCGAGGCTCAGTCCCCACCCTACCTTGAAGCAGGTGCCCAGAGATCTTGAATAATTACCTAAGACCACTTAGAATGTGCCTTTGCCTTTAAACAAATAATTCAGATATTTTGAGTTGAAACAGTTGTTCTTTGGTTGGGCAGTTTTGTCCCCCGGTGACCTTTGGCTATGTCTGGGAAGAGTTTGGGTTGTAACAATTGAGGGAAACAGTATTATTGGTATAGAGAGGTCAGAGATAATGCTGGGCATTCTGCAAAGCATGAAACAGCCTCCAAAGAACGCCCAAAGCATCAGTAGTTCAAGGTTGAGAAAGCTTTGGGCCAAAACAACCGACCCAAGGAAAACCTACGGACAGAAATAGAGGGTGGTAAGAGAGTCACTGAATGCACAAACTGCGAAGGCCTTGGAGACCAGGTCAACCTTCATATTTAATAGAAATTGAGATCCTGAGCAGAGAAGTGACTTGATCTCCGTCTCATGGTAGAGTGGAAGCCAGCCCAAGACTATGCCTGACTCCATAATGAAGAGTTCTCTCCACGACCCACCTGCCGACCAGCAAAACAACTTCCTTCTCACCTTTCCTGAGCCACACAGTAGTGGCTTCCATCGCCTTTAGGATATAAGCCAAAATCTTCATCCCAGTGTAAAGATGTGCTGTAAAGAACTTTATGTTGTCCAAAGAGAGGGGTGGCCTTTGCCCTCCCTCACCCTTGCCCCCAGTGAGGTAATCTGTGTCATACCTGGTAGGAGGGGGCCACACTGGAGAGAGAGACAATCATGTGAATCCGGGTGGGGGCTTGGGTCATGCAGAATTCATCTACTTGAATGCTGAGACCAACTTTATAGGCAATCAGTCAATCAACTGATCAGGCAATCAGTAATGCCTATGTACTAGAAGCCAACTCTGGACACCAAGTTTAAGTAAACTTTTTTTAGTATTTCCAAGCTTGGGTGAATGTTCCTTCCAGAGCATATCCCAAGTGACCCACCTCCTCCAGCCACACTCCACAGGCCTCCAGTTACCACCCAGTCGTCCATTCAAAGTAGGGTGGACTCATTAGGTTTCAGCTCCCACAATCCAATTAGTTTACCTCCGAACATTACTGCATGAATACAGGGGCTTTCGGGGGACACTTCATACCCAAACCATAACACCATACCGTGAGCATAACAGCTCCCAGTGATTTCTGTGAGTTTTTTTTTTTTTTTTTTTTTTTAGAGGAGTATTGAAGCAGAAGGTGGGGTGGGGAATCCACTAAACTTGGAGCTGGTCACAGTGATGGTGGTCTTGTGGAAGATGGTGCTCTGAGACTTTGCAGTTTGCCCGTCTCTGCACGGAAGGACAGTGTGACAGGTCACCCAGATCCCACTTCCATGTAGTCTTGTTCTCTGGCTGCCAGTGCCTTCAGGGATTATCCCAGAAGTCAGTGACGGTTCTGCATGTGGATGCAAAGTTCTGGTCACTTTGACCTGCCTTGGGACATCTCTGAAGGACCAACCTAGATCCAAACTCCCCTTGGGGTCAGTTGCTGTTGAGCCTGCTGCACTGCCCTTCAGCTTGACCACCTGCCCCATCTACTTCCTTCCCTGCTCTTTTCACCCCATCAGTTCCTCAGTGAACATCCTTATTGGTAAAACTCCATCCCACTGCCTGCCCCCCTGGGAGCCCCACCTGCTACCTCCCATATATAAAGCTATGAGTCAGCCCCTGCCTCCCTCTCTAGTACCATATCTCAGGACTGTCCTTCTCACCGAATCCACTTGGCCCACATGGGTCTCCTTTGCTGCCTTGGATGGAGGGTGGGGGTCTTCTCACCTCCTGCTTCCTTACGTTGCGAAACCTTCTCCCCGACCCTTCAGAGTCTGCAGAAGTGGCATAAAGCTAGAGACACTTCCCCATGACGACCTGCATCCCCGTCTGGATAAACACGAGCTTCCCTTTGCACAGTCCTTTCACTGTGCAAAGCAAAGGACAGTCCTTTCACTCGCCTTTGCTTTATTTTTCTGGTGCTAGGACCAGTTGGGATGCAGTGTCTGCAATGAGCAGAACACCCGACTAAAAGTAACTGGTGTGGCCGGTCTCGTGGAAGAAGAAGTCTGAAGGCAATTCTAAGATCAGTGCAGTAGCTCAGCCATGCAGTTGGGGGATGGTGTTCATCATTCCTGAAATTTCCTTCCATGTGCAGGAAGCTCTATCACTGTCAATTCTGTTTTTTCTTTTTCTTGAAGAAGAAGAAGAAGAAGAAGAAGAAGAAGAAGAAGAAGAAGAAGAAGAAGAAGAAGAAGAAGAAAGAGCTACTCATTGGGCTTCTTTAGACTCCAAACTCACTCTCAGGAGCCCAGATATGTTCAATGAGGCTGCTCTGCTCTCGTCAGTGTCCCAACAGAGTGGCCCCTTAGAGTCACAAGGGGGCTGCCACAGCAGCAAATAGCACATTGTCACATGACCACATCCCAAGCAGGAAGGATAGGATAGGAGGCAAAAGGACATTTTTCTCAAGTAGCTTTCTCTTTTATTGGGGAGGAAAATAATTCCCAGACTGCCCCTTATTGGCCAGAATGAGTCACATGTCTATCCAGAGCAATGACTGACAAGGAGGAACTGGAATTTCCAGAGGAGTTTAGTGGTACTCAGCTAAATGATGCCTAATTACTTGGAACAATATTATGTTAGCAAAAGAAGGAAGTGGGTGATGGTGTTGGGTTGGCAGCCTGCGGTGTTTATTGCAGTGCTATTCACAGTGTGGGGGTGAGGATATATTGGTTTCTATTCACAGTGTGGGGGTGAGGATGTATTGGTTTGATGATTCATTAATGATCTGACTCTCCTTTCCAATGTAAGTCCCAAGAGGCAGGATGTGCGACTGTCTTATTCAATGCCATGCCCTCAGCTCCTGCTACGGTGCCTTCTTGTTATTTTTTATTCACTTTATTTGTTCAGTTGTGTATTTGTTTATTCATATTGTGGTGCTGGGGATTGAACCCAGGGCCTTGCACACGCTAGGCAAGCACTCCACCACCTAGCTACGTCCCCAGCACTGCTCCCCACTCTTTTTATTAAATTTTGGGACAGAGTCTCACTAAGTTGCCCAGGATGAGGCCTTAAACTTTTCATTCTCCTTCCTCAACTTCTGGAGTAGCTGGGATTATAGGCATGCACCACCATGCCCAGCTTAAAGTACCTTCTTCCTAGTAGGGGCTCAATAATTATTCATGGGAACCCAGGAATAATTACATGCTTAGAATCGCTGAGCACCTTAGTAAATGCCAGAAGAAATGTCAGACTCACTCCTTGTTTTCAAAGAGTTTATAGTCAGATAAGGCAAGACTAATGCATTTAAATCATTTTTCTATCGATATAAGCCAAAGTGTCTCTCTTCCTTCTTCCAAATAATATTTATCTTGTGTCTACAATATGCAGACACTGTGGTAGGTGCGGGAATGCAGCAGCAGACAGTGATCAGGACCTGGACCCCAGGCTTTTTGGTGAAGGGCTCGCGAGAGAGACCAAGGAGAAAAACCCCCCATGATAGAGACAAAGCAGGGAGACGAGAGGGCAGAGGAGGCAAGGTTCCATGATTTTACCCCCCAAACCACAAGATCCAGCCCAGAGCCAGCCAGCTCATGAGCTTTCAAAAAGCAGTGGTTATTGTCTCAGGGGGGAAAAAGTAAACCCATGGAAAAATCTTCACATCTAGAGCAGGCATGGTTGGCTTGGCTTTGTAATTCAGGAAACTAAGACCCAGGAAGCTAAATGACCTTCCACGAGTAATGGGAGACAGAGCTGGACAAGAACCCAGTTCTGCTGATAGCCGGGTCCTTGCTTCTACTCCTCACTGCCTTCCTGATGAGGTGACTCGCCGACATCAGATTAGAGCTGGGAATTGTTCTGGGTCTGCTGTCCTCGCTTGACCCATGGGTGTCTAAATCCATCTTCTCCCCTGGAGTGTGGGCACCAACATTCCTTCCCCTCCCTCCTTCAGCTAGCAGCCCCAGCCAAAGTGAAGGCACATAGCCAGCACTGTTATTTTTTCTCCTTTGCTTTTAATGACAGCACCTCTTTTGTATTTAAGCACTAATTATAATTAGTCATTTCCTAGAAAGTGTGCAAACATCACAGCACAGCTGGCAACCTGCATAATTTAAACATTATTGCTAATTTAACTTCACAATCTGGGAGAGTGTGGGTTTTACAAAAGAGCCCTCAAACCCTGAAAGAGGAGGAAAGATCGCTTTTTACAATATGGGCACCTCTCCCCTGGTGCTCTGTGGAGGCCTTTAGATGCATAAGGTTTCATATGAAAACGGAAACAAATGTTCTCAAAATATTTCAATACTATTTTAATGTTAATCTCTCAAAACAAACCAACAAACAAAAAGAAACCTTGCCCTGAAAATTCCCAGCTGTGCTTTTTATAGTTCAACATATGAATGACTATTCTCTGACTCAGGTGTATGGGAAAGAGCATTTTCTTTATTTCCTTTAAGTTGGCTAAATTATGACACTTATTCCACTAGGAAGTGAGACAATTTAATCACAAAACATACTGGGAATTCCTTTATGTTCCAAGCTCTTTTCTAAAAAATATTTTTATTTTTTTATTTTTAGTTATACATGACACCAAGCTCTTAACAGGACCTGAGATGTTTAGGTGGATGGTGTTGTCAATGTCTAAGTGGAAGGGACCCTTCGTGTCCACAAGTCTCTGCCTCTAGGTCACTCATAGGGTTTAGAATATTTGTGGATGGGCCCAGGGTCTTTCAACCTCTCACAACTCAACCATTCTCTCTGAAGCTCCTCCTTCTTCTCAGAAAAGGGACACACAGCAGTGTGTCTATGTGTGGTCAGCTCTCTCCTTCCTGGCTGGGCAAGTTTCCTCTCTCAAAAGTCTTTCTACCAGCCAGGCGCAGTGGCGCCCTTCTGTAATCCCAGCAGTTTGGGAGGCTGAGACAGGAGGATCGCAAGTTCAAAGCCAGCTTCAGCAACAGTGAGGCACTAAGCAACTCAGTGAGCCCCTGTCTCTAAATAAAATAAAAAATAGGGCTAGGGATATGACTCAGTGGTCGAGTGCCCCTGAGTTCAATCCCTGGTACCAAAAAAGAAAAAGTCTCTCTACTTTCTCTTCTCCCTCAGGGAGACCACATTGTCTCTTCCTCCAACAGAGACTTAAATGTGAGTTTGGAGGAGCTCTTGGCTCAGGCTTGCCTCTGTTTTTCTGTTCTGTGCTCAGTACTCAAGCTCTTCCTGACTTCCCTCTTGAACTTCAAGAAGGGAAAGACTTAGGAAGAACAAGCACACATTAATCTCTTAATACATTATCCCACAACATTAGTCCATCCTCACCAACCAGTGGTTTGCTTTATTTCAACTCAATTTGGGGATCATAACCATTAACTTCTCCTGAGTAACACAATTAACTCATGTTTTATACATTTATTCAAACGATATCTATTTAGTAGCTCTGATGTGAGATGCAATGTGCTAGCCGTTGGAGATGCAGTCGTGAGCTGTGTTGCATTATTGCTTGAAATTCTTCACTCGGGTCTGCACCTGTTTGTAGCCCGCAAACCTGTGGATATGCCACATAATGGTTGTCATAAGTTACTGAGTTTGGGGATTGTCTGTTATGCAGCATTAACTGACTGATACAAGGTGATGACAAAGAAAGACATGATCTCTGTCCTCACCGAGTTTCCAGTCTGGGGGTGGGGGAGTAGGTAGACATGAATCATTACATAGGCAATGTTTTAAACCTATATAATTGTGATGAGTATTAGGAGGGACATATGAGAGAAGCCAAAGTCCTGGGGAGTGTGTCCCAGGAGCACTTAGCCATGTTTTGGTGTTGGGGAGAGTGAGGGGAATTTAGTTCAAGAAAGAGTAACACTGAGATTTCCTACCCATAGCTAATTATGCTCCCAAATTCTCTCATGTAGCCAGTCTTACATTTATATGAATCCTATAAGAAATTACCTTAAATCTAAGAAATTACCCATCCCAATACATTAATATATATCTGTGATGTCACAAGTCCATGGTGGGGCTCTGGAATGTACAAAATATAATGCTCAGTGTGTTCTCAAGATTCTGGGGACAGGGGAAGCAATACACACGTCAAATACAAACTAACCAACGCTGTGGAGTGGCATTCCATCGATATGACAGTGGTCCAAGTAATCTCTGATGGATAGGCGTGGTGCACATCACCTGTGGCTTTCTCCCTGCCCTTTTCTTTTTCCTTGAAGGAAACAGCATGTGCATCTTTAGGAAAGTTCAACAATTTAAAGTTGAGAGCCCCTTTAGGGAAAGCCCCGTGGGAATATGCCAATAACACACTCTCCAGATGTGTGTGGCCTGTGAGCGCGGGTGCATCACACCCACAGAGGCCAGCAGGACAAGATGGAGGGAGATGCAACAAGAACCGAGTGAAGCAGTGGACGAAGGTGGGCATCAATAAAAGACCTGGGTAGGTTTGAGGCCTAGCTCTGGCACTAAGTGGTATGCCACCTGAGGCAAGTGACATAACTTCTCTGAGACTCATTGTCTTCACCTGGGAGATGGAAGGAGCACTGTGACAAGGGTTGCTAGAAATTTATCAATATCTAGGTCCCTTCTTTCTGAACACAGCCTGACTATACTTGCAGTTAGTATGGCCACATGATTGGGTCCTTGTCCTGAGAATGTGAGCGAAAATGATGCGAGTCGTTTCCAGTTCTGGCGGATAGAAATATCCCATGGGCAATCCTAGCTCTCTCTCCCCATTTGCCAACTGAAAAGAGGACTCTTGAGATCTTAGAGATGGATCCAATCACAAGGTGAAAGGATCCTGAGCCCCTGAATGACTGCATGGAGCAGAGCCCCCTGCTAACCCAAATCACATGGGAGTGTGTCATGAACAAGAAACAGGCTCTTACTGCATTCAGCCACTGGAATTTTGGGGCTATCATAACCATTAACTTCTCCTGAGTAACACAATTATCTACTTTGTAAGATTGCTGTGCGATTCCACAAGCTTATAACAATTCCTAGCACATGTGCTCAACACACAGTCACCATTAGCATAAAGATTCTTATGTATTGTTACAAGTCCTGTAAGAATGATGTTAAACAATTAACCCTATTTTGTGTTTTTTTTTTTTTTTTTTTTTTTTGAGGGGTGGTCCTTTTTGGTCCTCAGTTCCTTTAGCTTATGCCCTGTTGACCACTGAAATCACACAACGTTTGGGGTCCTGGGAGACCTGGTCTTCTTAGCAGAGTGGTGGCTCAGTGCAGGAGTCTGAGGGAAAATGAGAGCAGCCTTGGAAATAGATGCAGTAGGCAGAAAGCAATGCGGTTGTCTCCAGAATACAGACGAGCAGAGAGCTTCAGTTCCCAGAAAGCTCCTCTCTGTTTTCCCTGACGATGACTGATGTTCAAAATGAGGAACCCAGACATAGCAAAGCCACAGAGCCTTCGGAATCAACCACGGAGCCAGAGTTAAATGCATTAGAGGATGCTCTAGTTTTCTTTGCCTGGATATATCCTATCCAGTAAGTCAATTACGTAGCCTTGTCACTTAAGCAGAACACAACCTCCTCCAACCCAGAATTTACAAGTTGGCAGCACAACTATTAAAATTTGAGCCAGTTGCCAACTTTTTTAAAAAAAAAACTTCAAGATGTCACATAAATATTCAGATTTCTAGCATCACTCTAATAATCACATGACCTCATAATGCCAGACCCACATTTCCAAATGGCAACAAGTGGTTGCCACTGAGTAGTGGCTGCCCTATTAGAAGTGACAGATGTTATAACATTTGTCACAGTAGTTACCCAGCCCATTTTGCCATTTATAAAGTATATTTTTATGTTTATATTATTTGCCTGTTACCTGTAATCATCTGACTTTACAATCCTTAGGCTAACTAGGGTAAGCATGACTTTCCCATGTGGTAAAATTGCTGATGATTATGATCATCTTTATGCCAATGATATTTGGCAAAATACTTATTTCTCCCAAGTAGATAAAAATAAGGCTTCATGGAGGAGGAGAAGTATTTCTGCTGGGCTTTGGTGTGGGTAAGCGTGTAGAAATTGCAGACTGGGCTTCCAGAAAAGGGCAACGTCACAAGCCAAGGCCTGGAGGTATTTAGACAGTCCATATGTACAAGGAAAAAGGTTAATTCCATTTGGTGAGAACACAGGATTCATAAAGAAGAGGGGCAGCAAATTGACTTGGAAAGTTAGACGAGACAGGAACACGGAGCCTCTGAGTCAATCTACAAATTTTCGACTACTTCTGAGCAATGAGAGATTTTGAGCAGGAGATAACCAGGCTCAGAGCTGGTACTCAGAGAAGAATCCAGAAAGGAAAGGGAATGTAGATCAGTGAAGAGAGAGACCAGAGAGTGTTGCAAGGATCTAAATCAAAAGTAACGAGAAGCAAAGCCAAGGTCGTAGCAATCAGAACAGCAAGGAGACAATGGAAGTGGGAGGGAGTCAAGGTAGAAAATCTCTGGGGTTGGATAAGCAGTGGATTTGGGGGCGAGGGCAAGAAACAATGCATGGTTCACTGCTTCTCCGAGCTGAGCCAAAAGGGCAGGAGTGGAGACTTAGGAGGACATGGGGCTGGAAAGGAAGGAGGAGGGAGAGCACATCTGCATCCTAAGGAGGATGCAGAGCAGCGATTAAAGAAAGGAAACCAGGAGGCAGGGCCTCCTTCCAGAAGCAGGAGGTGGGGTTACAGTGCAGGAGGAGGGATCATTCAATGCTTCCTGGCCAGTGTGAGTGAGCCTTTTCCCCAATGGGCCACTGTCAGCGCAGGCCTCCTTCTGACAGTTAGGACACCTCCATCTGTCCGTTGGCCCCTCCTGGGCATATTTCCTTGTGCTGCGTGGATGATTCTGGCCCAGGAGGCCGCCTCGGGGACTCCGGTAACACTAGCCTGACAGTTTCTCAGCTTCTACCTTTCATTTCCAATCCATCACCTAAAAGGCAATTTACAACCAAAACACGCTATGCTCCAGGTAAGAGATGGTCCCTCCCTCTGGTTTCTCCCTAGGATAGATTTAGCTTAGCAGCTGGAGTGGGTTCTCAGCACAAGACTCCGTGAGAGTTCTGTGTCTCTCCCTGTGGCGAGTCTCTGGTGACATCACAGTTGTAACGGTCCTCCAGCCAAAGTAAGTCCTGCAGCCAGCCCAGATTCCAGGTCAATTTTCATATGGAGAGCAATTGGAAAAGGGTGTGGCTATGGAGAGGGATGAAGAGGAGGGGTTATTACTGCAGTCACCCTGCCTCGAAGTGAGTATCCAAATGGAAACTTTCTCATCTCTTCTGATTTACTATTGCATCAAAATAGTTATTAACCAAGACCTTTCAAGTTTATGGATTCCCATGTGCAATGAGAGTAAAATCGAAGCCGCTTACCATCACTACAAGCCTGTCCATTAGCTGGTCCCTGACAACTTGTCCAAACTCAATTCTGACCCCACCTGCTATGTGCAGGGCCAATTGAGTCATTGCTGCGTGTCCTTAGGCAAGTCTCTTGAAGTCTGTGTACCTCGGTTTCCTCATTTGTAGAGCAAGGATAATAATTCCCACCTTGCTGATAGATGTGAAGGGGAAGTGCACAAAGTTTCATGTGTAGGACCAATTGGGTCACACTGGCTGAATTCTACTGTCTCAGGGATTGGCACAGGTTGGTCCCTTTACCTGGAAAGTTTTCCACCCCCCCCCTCACCCTTCTTGGCTGCCTCTGCCCATCCTTTAAGACTAGTAGCTTAAATGTCACCTTCCTGCATCACCTCACTCAAAGTTTGACCCTCTATGTCAGCTTCTTTTATATATTCATACTTACCCCCTCATCAGGGATACTTTCTTACTTGCCTGGGTTGTTTATTTGTTTTTTTATCTGTCTTGTCAAGTCCACGGCAGGGACCTCATCTGTCACCACTGTATACCTGTATACCTGTGCCCAGCACAGCACTCGATGCATAGTGAGCATGCTATACACATATGAATGAGTGAATGAATGAATGAAGATCTGGAATAGAACATTTTTTTCCCCAGAAAAACTCTTAACAATAATGTTCAAGATACTGGATTTGTAGCTGGGCGCGGTGGCGCATGCCTGTAATCCCAGCACTTGGGAGGCTGAGGCAGAAGGATTGCGAGTTCAAAGCCAGCCTCAGCATTGGTGAGGCACTTAGCAAATCGGTGAGACCCTGTCTCTAAATAAAATACAAAAAAGGGCTGGGGATGTGGCCCAGTGGTTGAGTGCCCCTGAATTCAATTTCCAGTACAAAAAAAAAAAAAAAAAAAAAAAAAAAAGATACTGGATTTGTAATTCAAGGTCTTGTATCCTTAGAGTCTTCCTCATGTCCTTAGAATTTCTAAATGCTTGGCTTATCAGAGAGGGCAATTTGACCAGAGCAGGATTACAAAGTATCTTTCCTCCTGTTTGGTGGGGGGCCTGAGAAATGGGACCAGGGAAGCCATCCCAGAGCCTTCACCAGAGCAAGTCAATGAGCCATGGAATCTGACGAGGGGTGAGTGCCGTCGACACTAGAGACGGACTCGAGCGCTAGCCCTGCTTCGCACTCTTCTGCTGTGTGTCCTTAGAGGACGACTCACAGTAATCATATTATTATCCTTAGCTTGCTGATAGACATGAGCAAGGTCATTATTCTACAGGTCCAGAAACTGAGGCTCAGGACTTCAATGTCTTTATTCAGTACCTTACTTCTATACAAATGAGCTACTAAACGCATGTCTGTCAAATGTCACAGGGACTAAGGAGTGAAGTCTCCATTCTAGTCGTACAAATACTGTGGAATTCCTAGTTAAGCATCGTCTTTGACCTTGAGACGCCCATGCGTTGTAGGTTCTTCCATTCAGCTCTTTTCTTCAGAAATGAACAGGGGTTGTCCAGTATAGAACAGTAAGTGTCCAATAGGAGCTAAATGTTCTCCAGTTTCACCTGCTCAGTGTGCTTCCTCTTGGTTCCTAACACTTTTACCTTGCATAGGAATGTTTCTTCATGCTCACGAGACCAGAGATGATTCCGGTGTTCTGAGGCCTGTTCCCCTGCTATGGAAGATGGAACATTCTAGAAACACAGAGGCAAGAGCAAAATGTTTTATTTAAAGGATAGAACAGAGAGAGAAGGGGAGAGGCAGGGACTTTTCTGCAGAGGCGGGGGCGGGGGGGGGGGTGTCCAAAGCTGATGCCTGAGGGAGTGGGGGTGTCCTCTCCCTTTATAGATCTCAGATTTTCTTTGTTCTCATGCCCTCCCCTCCCATCCCGCCTACATGACCAAACGGTGGAGTGATCCAGGGTGGGAAAGGAGTCGTCCAGGCTTCCAGGCAGCCAGGGAGCCTCCCAGGGGATACTTATTAACAACTCCTTGTTAGGAGGAACAATTCCCTGGAGGCAGGTGACCTTGGTAATAGGTTGGAGGAGGGGGAAGTGCTCTGGAGGTATTAGCATTTTATTTCCTTTTGAATCAGCCCCCATCTTCCTGACCCAATCATTCCTTACCTGCAGTAACAGTCCTTTGGCCCCCGTCTCAGTGATATCAATATTATTGACTTTGTGTTTTTCACTCACTTTGATGGAACAATGAAAGCATGAGGAAATTAACTAGCCAGCATTCATTAGCACCTTGCTCTTTTGTGCAGTCCCCTTAAAAGCTTTATCAGTCTGCACTTATCAGTATGCCTTATCAGGTATTTCCCTGGAAAGAGAAATCCTGTTTTGATTAGTCCTGGCTGAGAACCCAGTTCTCCACTTGGCGGGGAGGAATTTTCCACAGATGGAGTTCAGCCTGCCTACATTTCAAACCTTGCTTCTCCCCCTCCAGGACCAGGCACTGTAGGACACGGTGACAGCACCTAGAGTCAGGGTCTCCAGCCCTGCACCTTGAGGGCTAGAGATGATGAGTGGATGTCATGGAGCGGTGGTGGCAGGGTGGGGATGCTCCAGAAGCCATCCCCACACTAGGGCAGCAAGCAGTAGCCTGGCCGTACACACAACTGTGAACCCATAAATATCCCACTGGACCTAAACTAGATGTTTCCCTATGCTCAAGTTCTACTTCAGCCAGATCTCTAAAAGATCTCTCAAATACCCTTGACCATTTTAGTGCCACTAGACATGAATTGCTAAATATTTTCCTTATACAAATTAAAATATATATATGTATGTGTATATATACATATACATATGCATACATATATATATATATATATATATATATATATTATTTTTTCTATGCAGCCCCATTGCTAGGGGTCCAGTAGGACCCAGAAGGAGGCTGTCAAGTGAGCTTGTTGAAGCTTTGTTGGACTCTTAGTGGGTGAAGCGCCTTTGCTATCACAACTGAACTAAAGTCACCTGGACTCTGTGTCTCACTTGGAACCGGCACTGTGGTAGCAGGAGTGATAGGATCGATGGGGTGCAAATAAGAGAAGCGTAAGAGAAGCAAGGAAGTGATGACAGCATGCAGAGGTGTGTGCAGGGACCAAGTCAGGCCCACCGCATGTCTTTGTCAATAAAGCTTTATTGGAACACAGCCACTCCCCTTCATTCCTATATTGGCTATGACTGTGCTTGCACTGCAGCAGGGGAGTGGAGTAGCTGCAATAGACCTTTCTGGCTCACAGAGCTGCAGATATTTACTATCTGTCCTGTTATACTAAAAAAAAAAAAAACTTGGAGGACATTATGTATCTTGAAGAAAAAGAACACGACACAAGAAAAAGTTGGCCTTATTCAAACTATCAGGATTTGATTCTGGCTCGTAATTTCATAGCTGTGTGCCTTTGGGCTAGTTCCTTAACTTTTCTGGGCATTAATTTCCTTGTGTGCAAGCAGAGGGGATAATTTTTCTATCACAAATTTGCCATGGGGATTAAAGAATCCCCTCCATGCAGAGCGCTGGCATAGAACCTGGCATAAAACCAAGCTCAACACTTGTCATAGACTATTATTAGCTGACCCACAAAGATGCCAGTTTGGGGGTTAAAACATTATGTCAGCTCAGGAAGGAGGTTTGATGTGTGCTGTGAAGCCCTGTGGGTTCCTGCTGGCGCTTGGTCCCCTGTGGGGTTGTCCTTGTAGTCCACAGCCATGGCAGCTGGGACGGCCTGAAGCCGTTCTGATGTGACAGAGCACAGTTGTCTCCACTGACACACCACTTCCTATCACAACCAAGTTGGGACCCTTGTCTTCTTAAGACCCTCTCCATTTTTCCAGAAGCAAGTAATGCTCCAACACACTCATCCATCCACCCCTGTGTTCTTGGAAGAACCTCTGGATTTCCTAAGGAAACCTCTGGAATGCAGATCTAGTTGCTAGAATGTTGTCACCTGAGTCACTCTTCCCCACTCAGTGTAGCACAGCGGTGGGGTTGACAGAAGGAACCTTTTTTGGAAATAAATCTGTACCCGTTAAAATGCTTTTGACGGCAAATAAGAGAGAGCCCGGTGAAATGTGGCTTTAGGATAAGAAAATGTATTAGCTCTCAAATCCAGAAGCAGGATGTTTCCAAGGTGGGGTGATTATGTGTTCAACATCAACAAGGACATGTTCCTTCCATTGTGTTGGCTCATCTTCTTCAACTGGTTCCCCTCATGGTCCCAGTGTGGCTGCCCTAGCTCCATCATCACATGCTGATAGCAATATCCTGAGCAGAGGCAGATTTTCATGAAGTCAATTAACCTTAAGCTTCAAGGTCCCTCACTTTCAAGCCCCTTTAAGGCCTAGTGATGGGTCCAAATGGCCATATACATTTGTGACAGTTATAAAGATAAGATATATATGGGTTTTTTTTTGGGGGGGGTGTTTTCAAATTATATAAGCTTTCAGTTCTACAAAACCCAGACCCACCCCTGGTCCTGAGGCAAAAATAAAGAACTCTCTTGCCTTGAATCCCTTCTCCAAGAACAAATAAAAGCTCCCTGTAAGTACCACCTCCTCCCTTAAACTTCTTTTTGTATTTATTGGCCACAATTGCATCACATGCCTATGCCTTAGTAGTTACTTGGAATACTGGCCCAGGTCCCCTAAGACACAGATTTCAGGACAGGGTTAAACATAGTAGGACTGTATTAAGGGAGAGGACTGTGGGAGAAAATGAAGAGGGAACAGGAAGAGTCTAGCAAAGCCACCTGACAACATGCAGTTTGATGCTGGGTGAAGGAGAAAGGGAAAGAAAGAAGGAAAGGAAGAAGGGAGAGAGGAAGGAAGGGAGGGAGGGATGGAGGAAGGAAGGTAGGGAGGGAGGAAGGAAGGGATGGAGGAAGGGAGGGAGGGAGGGAAGAAGGGAAGGAGGGAGGGAGGGAAGAAGGGAGGGAAGGAGGGAGGGAGGGAGAGAGGAAGGGAGGGAAGGAGGGAGGGAAGGAGGGAGGAATGAAAGAGGGAGAGAGGGAGGGAGGGAGAGAGGAAGGGAGGGAGGGAGAGAGGAAGGAAGGGGAGGAAGGAAGGGAAGGAGGGAGGGAAGGAGGGAGGGAAGGAGGGAGGGAGGAAGGAAGGGAAGAAGGAGGAAGGGAGGGAGGAAGGAAAGAGGGAGAGAGGAGAGGGAGGGAGGGAGAGAGGAAGGAAGGGAAGGAGGGAGGGAAGGAGGAGGTTGGGTGAACTTCAACTTCTGCACAGTTCTTTTTTTTTTTTTCTTTTGCTTAAGTATGGAATTTAATGAAGTTGATCTTATAGAAGTTGACAGTAGAAAAAAAAAGAAGATAAGGTATTAAGTATATTGCAATTTTACAGGTTGATTAAATACATATTGACTTTAAATATTCAAATATATATTTTGTGTATTCAAAAAAAAAGCACCTAAGTAATATCTTTGTAGAATGTGGAAAGTTCCAGGAAAAAAGAAAAGCTTATTGCAAAATATATCAATACAATATAATACTTTAAAACTTTCTCCCTAAATTGTTCTCTATTTTAATGATTTTTAAAATTCATTTTTCATTGATAGAAATATAAAATTTGCACATATCAGCAGGATACTATGATCATAATTTTGGTACATCTATATGCTGTGTAAAGTTTTAAGTCATTTTAAACATATTTATCTCATCAAATATTAATCACTTTTTAATGATGAAAACATTCAAACTCCTTTCTTACTTCTTTTTGATATATAAAGTGCATAATTGTTAGACCGGATTTTTATATTCCTATTGAAAAATGACTTAGAACCTATTCTACACCTTTCTCCATCTCTACTTCCCTTTTTTTTCTGCACAGTTCTAAGGAAAGCTGAGGGAGGCTTTAGTAGGAGCCTCAGGCAAAGTCACCTACAGGGGAGCACGCCCAGTAGGGCATCGGTGGCTTTTAAAGCGTGGAAGAGGGCCTGGTGTCCAAGGACACGCCCTGGAGTAGGGGAGCACGTTCTGGTCACATTGAACAAGGGCCATGAGAACCTCGTGACTGGCAAAGACCAATAAAAGTTCATCCCTGGGCAGGGACGGGCAGAGCCTGCCTGGAGGACCTTGCTACTCAGGGAGAATAAAGGTGAGGGTTCTTTTTTTAATTTCATTTTTTATTTATTTTTTCAATTATTTTTTTATTTGTAGAATGCATTTATGCACTATGATAGATCATACATAGATGGGATATAATTTCTCATTTTTCAAAGTGGACATGTTGCAGAATCATATCGGTCATGCAGTCACATATAGACATACAGTAATAATGTCTGTTTCATTCCACTGTCTTTTCCATCCCCACATCCCCTCCATTCCCTCCCTTCACTTCCCTCTACCTAATCTAACGCTATTTTTCCCTAGTGCCCCCACCCAACCTTATTGTGAATTAGCATCCACATATTAGAGAAAACATTTGGCCTTTGGTTTTATGGGATTGGCTTATTTCACTTAGCATGATATTCTCCAACTCCAACCATTTACTGGCAAATGCACTAATTTCACCCTTCTTTAAAGCTGAGTAATATTCCATTGAGCATATATACCATATTTTCTTTATCCATTCATCTATTGAAGGACACCAAGGTTGGTTCCATAGTCTAGCTATTGTGAATTGAGCTGCTATAAACATTGATGTGCTGTGTCACTATAGTATGCTGATTTTAAGTCCTTTGGGTATAAACCAAGGAGTGGGATAGCTGGGTCAAATGTTGGTTCCATTCCCAGTTTTCTGAGGAATCTCTATACTGCTTTCCATAGTGGTTGCACCAATTTGCAGTGCCACCAGCAATGTATGAGTGTACCTTTTCCCCCACATCCTCGTCAACATTTATTGTTGCCTGTATTCTTGATGATTGCCATTCTGACAGGAGTGAGATGAAATCTTAGAGTAGTTTTGATTCGCATTTCTCTAATTGCTAGAGATGTTGAACACTTTTTCATATATTTTCTGATCAATTGTATTTCTTCTTCTGTGAAGTGTCTGTTCAGTTCTTTAGCCCATTTATTGATTGGGTTATTTGTGTTTTTGGTGTTCAGTTTTTTTAGTTCTTTATATATCCTAGAGATTAATGCTTTATCAGAGGTGTATGTGGTAAAGATTTTCTCCCAATATGTAGGCTCTCTCTTCACATTATTAATTGTTTCCTTTGCTGAAAAGAAGCTTTTTAATTTGAATTCATCCCATTTATTGATTTTTGATTTTACTTCTTGCTCTTTAGGAGTCTTGTTAAGGAAGTCAGATCCTAGGCCGACGTGGCGCAGATTTGGGCCTACTTTTTCTTCTATTAGGCTCAGGGTCTCTGTTCTAGTGCCTAAGTCTTTGATCCACTTTGAGTTGATTTTTTGTGCAGGATGAGAGATAGAGGTTTAATTTCATTTTGCTGCATATGTATTTCCAGTTTTGCCAGCACCGTTTGTTGAAGAGGCTATCTTTTCCCCAGTGAATGTTTTTGGTTCCCTTGTCTACTATGCGATAACTGTATTTGTGTGGGTTTGTCTCTGTGTCCTCTACTCTGCACCACTGGTCTACAAATCTATTTTGGTGCCAATACCATGCCATTTTTGTTACTATAGCTCTGTAGTATAGTTTAAGGTCAGGTATTGTGATGCCTCCAAAGGTGATGATTCTTCTGGTGGAGGTGCCAATGTGGTCTGCCACCCCCCCCCCCACTTTTCAACAAAGTTCTTGTACCAAGAAATGGCGAACTGTGGAGCTTGTCTGTCTCAGCCCAACCCGAGGCAGACATGGCGGCTCCCTAAAGAGAAGCCATCCCTGGTCCCAGGACCGGTGTGGTCTTTGCAGTAGAGGGAGGAAAATAGCTCCATTTTTCCTGTGCAAATCTTGACATTTGTGATGAGCCTGTTCCATCATGAAGCCAACAAAATGCCTTGGCCTACATCTTATCTTCCTGGTCACCTGAACTGTGACTGGGTTGTTTTTTTTTTATTTTTGTGGGAGTCTAAGTCTTGGTGTCTTGTGTCTATTCTAATTTGGGCAATTGCATGTTGCCTATTTAAAATCTTCCCCCAACTGTTTCAATTAGATGAAGAGTTCCTCACCTTCTGCTTGGTAAATCCAGTAGCGAAGTACTTGGGGTCCTCCTGGTTTGGAGGGGAGGTGGGATCATTAATTATGCATGAGCTGTGGTGATCTGCATAAGTCATTTGGGTAACACTGTCATACTCTTTTGATTATCTGGAAACCAAGACAATGTTGCATGTGGCACAAGCTTGGATTATTGCAGGGACTCTTAACCCACATCCCTGTTTTCATCTTTGGCCCTTACTCTCTCTTTTCTATTCTCTTTCCAACATTCAGAGCGATCCTGTTAAGATGCAATTCAGATCACAATACTCCACTCAAATCCTTTCAGTAGCTAACCAAGGACTTCCAGGAAAAGTTCTTAATTACAGTGATCGACAAGGCCTTGCATCTTGTCTTAGTCCATTTTTCATTGATGGGACAAAATACCTGAGACTGGATAATTTATAAGGAAATGAGGTTTATTTAGATCACAATTGTGGAAGCTGAAAATCCAAATAACATGGCAGTAGCTTTGACAAGAGCCCTCTGGCTACATCCGGTGGTGGATGGAAAGTAAGCTGTCATTTTTGTTCTCTGCTATATCCCCAAGGCCTAGTTTAGTGCCCTGCACATAGTAGGTGAAGGGCAAAAATCACACCGGAGACAACCGTGCAGCCAAGAGATTTATTCACCAGCCTTTATGGCTGGTTGGAGGTAGAAGAGGTACAGGGAGAGAGGAGTCAGGGGGAGAGGAGTCGGGGGCAAGCTCTGGGTGGAAGGTGGGTGCCCGGATGTGCCGGCTGTGGTCTCTGGAGCTGTCAGCTAGGGCAGCTGCCCCCGGGCTGGAAGTGGTAGGTCATCTAAGGCTGGTACAGTGGCTGCCTCTTCTCAGTGTGGAAGAGTTGTTCGAGAGTGAGTTCCAGACAGGCAGGAGCTTAAGTAGGGATTTCTGGCAGAGGGTGTACCAGAGCGACCTTTAAGCCCATTGGCTCCTGCCCTGGGAAAATAAAACAAGTTTGCTTCTCAGGACATGGAAATTCCCATCAGCCCAAGCCCATCAGTAGGTACTCAATAAATGTTTGTCAGATGGGTAAAGATGAAAGGTTTAGAATTTTGCTGTAGACAGAAAACGCAAACGACAGTGGCTTATTCAAGCCAGTCACGTGGCTTCACGGTGCCACCCTCGGCCAGCTCCCCAGCTTTCCTCTCTTTGGCAGGCGGCTTCCTCTCTCCCCGCAGAGTTCTCACAAGCACAGGATGCTCGCTTCGCTTCTGGCCTGGTCTTCCTGTTCCAGGCTGTGAGAGAAGGAAGTGACTGGGAGGATGAGGGGCCACCTAAATCGGGAAAGCGACGCTCTTTAGCAATGCCCAGCTCTCTTCTGCTTATACGTCTTTGGTCAGAACTGAGTCACAGCTACCCCAGCTACAGGCGAGGTTAGGAAATGTGGTCTTACAGCAGGATTCATTCCCACCCCAAAGAAAATCAAGATTCTAGGTGTGAGGAGGAAGGGGAAGTGGATTTGGGGCAGGTGGCTTACAGCGTCTGCCACATCTAGCCTCTGCTTTGTTTTTTTTCCTGTCTACAAGGAGTATGTTGCTTGAAGCACTTTTAAGAAGCAAACTGGAGACAAACAGCTTTTTATTCTGTAACTTTTCTCTCTGGTTCTAGCTAACACACGCCAAAACACACCCTAAAATGGCGCTGACCCGATCAGCAATTTCGGCCAAGTCACTCCAGATCTCGCAACAAGGTGAGAACCTCTCCATGGGTCAACCGCAATTCGAGTCAATCCCCAAACAGGGCTCCTGCAGAGTATGGAGGGTGGAACCTGGGGAGTCTGGACTCTGAGAAAATACAAAGGGTGGAATTTCGGATTCTGACCAGAGGTCCATCCAAACTTTCTGTGCAGTGTAGACACACGGTTCCCTGCACTTGGCTTATCCTCAGGTTTGTGTAAAGCTCACACACTACTGACCTAGGTCCTCAGAAGTCATTGCAGACTACGGAAAATGCTGAGCAACTATTTCTATATGAGTTAACAGAAGAAGTGAAATGGATTCTCGGAGTTTGTGCACACACACAGGAATCCACGTGTGGGAGTCTAAAGGCCTAGATCATTTATTGCATGCTTTCTATATGCTAATAGTAGTTTCTACTCAATGCTACAAAGAATTCTGTGAAACCAAAAATGGCATCCCCAGTGTGTGCAAGGATTTTAGGAGTCTCCATTTCAAGGCTCAGTAACCTTAAGAAAACTGTACCAGAGCTAAGAAATTGTAGAGCAAGATTTGAACCCCAGGCCATTTGAACCCTGGGCACACTGATCAAACCTATATGTCTTGATCACATTTATTCCTCTGACATTCAACAAATATATATTTTGTGCTTACTGCAAGACAGGTACTGTTGCAAAAATCATGTTACTATGTTAAGGAAATGTTGCTCAAATAAAAATAATTTTGGTGAGGAAGCGTACACAAAGAAATTAAAATACATGTGGCCCTGTTTTTATCTCTGTTTCCCCCCCATAAGTTTCTAGTTAAAGAACACACCCAGATATATTTATTGTCACATGCTTATTTTAATTTTCTCAACTAGCTTCATTTACGTGCATACAAGTTGTTTAATGAGATTTTAAATTACTTGAGATTAGGGAGTATGGCTTATTCATTATTGAGTTCCAATATTAAACTTGCCAGTGTTGCCTGAAGTTAGGATAGTGATGGGCATACTGGGATCAATAGATTCCTAGCCAATGAAACAGAATATTAGGCAGGGTTTCATCATTGTAAGCAACAGAAACCTGACCTGAGTGATTTTAGTAAGAAAAGGATTTATTGAAGGATATATCTCACAACACATTTTATAACACATATAAAGCAAAAAAAAAAAAAAAAAATGGTTACACAGAAAAAATATAGTCAGACAAGATTGGGCCCATGCAGGGTATGGCCAAAGACAAGGAACTTTGGTTTGTATGGAGGGGAGTGAGGGGATGGGTGGGGTTGTGTGGATGGGAAGGATGGCAGAAAGAGACGGACATTATTACCCTATATACACGTATGATTACACTAATGCAGTGATTCTGCACCATGTACAGCCAGAGGAATGAGAAGTTGTGCTTCATTTGTATATAATATATCAAAATGGCCAGGTGTGGTGGCCCACGCCTGTAATCCCAGTGACTTGGGAGGCGGAGACAAGAGCATCATGAGTTCAAAGCCAGCCTCAGCAATGGCAAGGCACTAAACAACTCAGTGAGACCCTGTCTCTAAATAAAATACTAAAAAAGGACTGGGGATGTGGCCCAGTGGTCGAGTGCCCCTGAGTTCAATCCCTGGTACAAAAAAAAAAAAAAAAAAAGTCAAAATGCATTCTACTGTAAAATAAATAATTTTTTAAAAAGATTACAGCATAGTAGATGATCTGTAAGATACTAATCAATCCTATTTGAAACAAAATTAATTTTGCAGAATCAGAATGGTCATATAATTGGTGACTAAAATGAAAGACATAATTAGTGGTGATGGTATTATAGTTTCTCATTTTGCTGAAAATATTGGAATTTGAAACATTTTGTGTATTATATTCTTCTACACTTGTGCTATTTATTGATAAATATTTACAAATATTATGTATGTTTCAGTTTCTTAAATTATTAAACATTAAAAGTTAAAAAAAAAAAGAAAAAATACAATCAACATCATGGCTGATCAAATAGCCACAACTATCACTACCAGATGCTCAGTAGTCTGTTGATGGACACCAAATGCTGATGTTCACTGCTAAACTATGGTATCAGCTAGGTTATGCTGCAGTAACAAACAGCTCCAATGGTTAATTGCTCACTCTCGTTATCCATGTCCCATTATCTGTCCTTTCCCCAGAGTTGCTCAAGACCAAAGGCTCATGATCTGCTTCCATAATCCCAGAGGTTGGAAAAAGGAAAAATATGAAGCCAATTACACATCGGTTCTTAAAACTTCTTTCTGATGTGACACATGCTACTTTGTCCTCACATTTCACTAACTAAAGAAAGACACATGTCTGTGCCTAATTTCATAGAAGGTGAGTGATGTACAATTCTATTAATTACTCCCAAAGAAAAATTTCATATTTGTGATCAGTTTTGATGATTCCAAATCTCCAATACCATTTCCACCATAAATATTTGCTAACTCTGCAATTTGTGTCTCTCATTTGAGATTCAAAATCCTGGCACAAGTGGACCACTGACAAGGCTAGGTCATGCCCCTGCTTCATCATGAAAGCACATGAGGGCCTTGCATGCACAAGGCCCTGGGTTCAATCCCCAACACCACCAAAAAAAAAAAAAAAAAAAAAAAGCATATGAGGAGAGGGCCCCAGATAGTCAATCAGAAGACCACACAGATGACCAGATCCTTCTTCTTATTTTTCAGCTGGAATCTGCACTGCTCCGACCCAGCCCACCTCTACCAGGGTAGCACATTGTAAAAGGGCTAACCCCTGAGCTCTTCAAGGAACAGTGCCAGGTACTCAAAGCACATTTGTTTCCTAAAAAAAAAAAAAAAAAAAATTAATAAAGAAATTATGCTTTAGTCAGTCTTGTGCCCTAGAGTATAGCTCTTAATACATATTTCCTGCTTTTCTAGATTATTAAAAGTTATTGGGAAAAAAAGTTTGGGGTCAAATAATTATGGAAAATGTAGGATCCATTCAAGTCATTCTTTAATAAGCATCATCTGAGCTGGTCAATCATCCCCATTTCTTGGCATTCATGCTCTTGTGTAATACCCTCCTCTTCAATGTGAGTTGGATTTATTGACTCATTTCTAACATGTAGACTACAAGAGCAGTGATGGAATGTAATTCTGGGGTTAGGTTATAAAAGGACTGTGGCTTCCATCTTGGGAGCCCTCTCTTTTGACCTGAGGGAAGCCTGCTGTCTGGTTGGGAGCTGTCCTTATAACAAGGAACCAAAGAAGCAGATGAGGCTTGAGATTACTAGAGCTCAAATACCTTGATCATAGCCTATAAGATTCTGAAGCAGTGGCCCTGTCTAAACTGTGCTTGGATTCCTGACCCACAGAAACTGTAAGGTAATTAATATTTGCTGTTTTAAAACATGAAGCTTTAGGAATCCTTCTTTACACAGCAACAGACAACTAGTATATTCTTTCATTCATTCAACAAATATCTAAGAGGACTCTCTGAAGCCCCAGGGATGTATTAGTGATCATAATAGAACTCACGTCTGCCCTCATAGAATTGTTTAATTAAAAACATGTTTCTATGTTGCAGAAATAAGCAGACTTTTCTATGCAAATATTCATCATGAATCTCTGAAAGAGGGAAAAAATGTTCAGTGGATCCCAAACTTGAAAACTTTTTTTTTTTTCCCTCTGCATTTCATAGGGCTAATGTTTTGTGAAACACACATTGGAAAATTGTCTATTAGCTAAATAAGTAAATGAATTAGACTTCTGATTTTAAAGGCTTACGCTTCCCTGTAAAAATGTCAGAGTGTGCCTCCCTTTGTTCATTACAGGCTTAATAGTTGTTGTTCTCTTCCTGAACCCCATGCACACTTCCACTAATTTGTTTAGCAAACATTGACTGACGATCTCCTGTGTTGCAGACACCACAAGCATCAAATTGTGGCTTGGACGAAAAGAGCTGCTGTGTTTCTCCTGAAGTCTATTTGGAAATTTGCTAATTGTTTCCTTTTGTAAGGAATGGTTTCAGTCATAATATTTGGGCAGAGAGCAAAGCAAAGAAAGAATGGAATTAGCTAACGTTCCAATCCAGGCCTTGCTGAAAACAGTAATGTGTATTGAAGAAAAGCATCACCCTCAAGGAACCCTTGTGTGGAAGAAGCAGAATTGGTATTGAAATAGTGCCTGAAACACTTCATCAGACTGTATGTAAATTCTTTAAAGGATGCTTGGCCCTGAAAAGGTCTTTCAAATTGAAATGAATTCTTGGCATGCCTTTTTCTCAACTACCACTGCCCTCTCACAATAGCCTCCTTCGCAGGAGCTAGGAAGGGAAGCTGGCTTTTGTCTTCCCTGTCTAGTGGGTAGCAAGAGCTTCATATCTCAGATGGAAAGCAGGGCAACAAGACACTTCACTTATGATACATTGAAATGGCAGCCCTATTTCGTCTTTGGGGCACTGCTCCTGGGGAATTCATGCGACATTCCCTCCCAGATTGAATGAAATAGTAAATATCCCCGTGAGGTAGAACAGAAGTAATAAAAAATAGGTACAAAGGAGACATAAAGGAGGGACAAGGAAATAAAATTTGAAGTCACAAGTTCTATGTACTTTTCCAGGCCTGTTGTTCTCAAATTCCTGGGGAGTCTGTAAATCTTAAAGTTAAGCATAAATCCATTCTTGAATACCTTGTGTACTATGAATTACCACCCCCCCACCCGTCCCATCAATAGATTAAGTAAAGACAGATATAACATTTTGAGAAACCTATAACTTAGGGATACTTTCCAGCACTATCTACCAATCAGATAATGAAGATCACATCATCCAAGGGTCCCGAGATTGACCAGATCACCAGATCACCAGACTGATATCATTCCTACCTACCTTCCAACACCTACCTCTCACTGAGTTTTCTTTTAAAGAAGAGCTGGTAACCCTGTAAAGATGTCTCTTACTCTCAAGATGGCCCACAGTCTCCCTTGAATATGTATCCGCTTTCCTAATTAATCCTGTCTATGCCTCCTCTGACCGGCATGCATTGAAATTCTTTCCCATCACATAAGCCAATGACACTCTTAGTCCTGAGTGGAGCTCTCTCTTCTCTCTGGGAACTCCTTGGAAGCTTCTGCAGAGACTTCTCTCCTCCCCTGTTACCAGAAGCAACCTTTAAGTTGACAGCTTCCTATTTCTATCCCTGGAAGGCATTTAAGGTCTGGTTTAGAAATAAAGCAGTGCTGGTGTTGGCCAAGGTGAGGGAAAACAGGATGGATTGAAGATAGAAAAGTAAAATGTGAAGATTTAAGATAAGATAAAAGTAGAGGATAATGATTATCGTCTTGAGAATAGGGCAGACCTTTCTAAACTTACCAACCTTCAGGGGAAGAAGCAACAAATAGAAATAGTAGGAAAACTAATATTTTATGATACCATGATAAGCAAATAAATAAATTTTAAAGGAAGCAAATGAAAGCCATGGAAATCCACCTGCAAGATATGTGACAAAGAAAGAGTTAAGCGATGAAATTGTCTAAGTAGTTCATCAATATCAATAGCAAAAAGACAAACAGGTTAGGGGAAAGAAAGAGAAAAAGAAAATAACACAATGAATTATCCCAAGCGAAGATATAAAAGACTAAAGAGAGGAAAACAAAAACAAAAACAAAGAATCAACCAACTTCCAGGGCAATAAAATAAATGTGAGACACTCTGTTGAGAAGTAATATGACAGAGGAGGTGACAGATGGGTACAAGCTATGGATTCTGCAGGCCTGGGTACTGCTTCCTGCCTACATGACTGAAACTCAGCCTGTGTCCTCATTTGTAAGATGGACTTTATGGGGTTGACTCAGGAGTAAGTCAGTCAATATGTGTCATACGTCTGGAACTGTGGCTGCCACATCAGAGATGGTATATAAGGATTAGTTAATATTCATCTTATTAAATACATGAATATAAAATGATAATAACAAGAGTTGACAAAGGACTGGAGGTGCAGGTGGTCTTGTACTGCTGGAGATGTAGAATTGGTCCAGTCCTCTTAAAGGGCAGTGTAGCATTGGGCCTCCAGCTCTTAGAAGGCTGCATGACCTTGGACCAAATCCCACTGAAGTATTTTTTTTTTCCCCAAGCGAATAAGAAGTCACATATATAAACAATAGTTGTAAAGATATTTTTTCCCAGAGCTATAGACATGTATGCAACACTGCAAAGAACTTAAATATCCAATACTAGATTCATTGAGAAATGATTGGATACCATTCAGTGGAATTCTATGTAGTCATTACAAATGAGGTAAGGAAAACCACTATAAAGGACATTTAGGAGACAATTAAGATATGAATTATATACTATTAGATGACATCATTGCTACTCCTTGACTGTGCCAATGGCTCCTTGTAGGGTAATATAGGACACATAGCGAAGTGTCATGATGTCTGCCTCTGACTCAAATAGCGCAGAGGAAAAGGATGCTTATAGGCAATATGCGCATGCGCGAGCATGCGCGGGCACACACACGCACCTGCAGAGAGAGCCCAGGAGAGAGTGAACGCTGGTAATGGTCAGTGTGGGTGACAGGTGGATAGGATGTTTACCTATCTACTTTTCTGTTCAAAAGTTTTCTAAATAAAAAGCTGGGGAAATGTAAGAAAACATTTAAGGACAGGATAAAAGTAATATGCTTTAATAAAAAGAGGAGGTTACAGGGGCTGGGGTTGTAGCTCAGTGGTTGAGCACTTGCCTTGCATGCGTGAGGCACTGGGTTCGATCCTCAGCACCACATAAATAAATAAATAGATAAATAAATAAATAAATAAAATAAAGATATTGTGTCCATCTACAACTAAAAAAATTTTTTTAAAAAGAGGAGATTACCAATCAGTGTATGCAACAGGACCCCTTTTCTAGCTAAAAGATTAGGATTAGCTACGTAGCTGGTGCTTGTTGGGCCTTTCCTGCATACCAGGCTAAGTACTTCACAGGCATCGTCTCTGCCACTATAATATGTCTCATTTACCTATAGAGGGTTATGAGGCATTATAATTTCCCACACATAAAAAATTAATAGGTGGAAATTCATAGGTTAAAAATGCATCTGCAAATCACACTGCCAGCCACTGACACTTAAATGTGGGTCTTTATGACCTACACTTGCAACCATTACTTATGATACAGAGGGAAAAAAAGCAAAAAGCTGCTGTCGCTGCTGACGATGACATTGATTATAGCTAATAAATATTGGTAATGACTGTAATGAAGGCACATGTTCAATGTTTAAAAGAAACAGATCAAAGGAAGGGGCCAGTTCTATGGGGCAGGCCAGGAGGAAGGTGATAGTTTTTACCAAAGGGGTAATATTTGGGTTGGGCTTTGAAGAACGCGTAGGAGAAAATAGGGAAAAAAATTAAAGTGACATCATTCAGTACACAGAACAGCATGAGAAAGACACTCACTTATTTAAGGAGCTATAGTTGGTATTAGGGCATGCGGCTGGTAGCCAGAGCAAGATGGCAGCCATCAAAGATGGACAGCACTACTCTTCCCAACAGTGAGGGACCTGATGTAGAAAATGAGCCCGAGTGGAGGGGAGCCTGAGTAGGGAAGTGAAACCAGCACTGGGGCGCACCAAGTGAGAGGCTCTGGGGACCAATGAGGATAGGAGGTGACCAGCAACTGTTCCAAGGTAAGGACATGGGAATGTGATGGGACACAAGTGAAGCATCCTCTGAAAACATATGGCATTAGCTGGGACGCTCCATGACAGATGCGTCTTGCAGTATCATAATTTACCTACCAACGTCTTGTCCCCGGGAGTTGGCCCTTTGCTTACCTGCACTCACACTCATACCTGCCTTCCACTGCTCTGCCTTGTCTACTTTATGTCATGACCTCACCTGCCCTCCCTTGCTGGGTAGGTTTAGCCAGTGGGGTGCACTGGCAGAAAATGGGGGGAGGCATCTAGGTTGGTTCCACAGTTTAGCTATTGTGAATTGTGCTGCTATAAGCATTGATGTGGCTGTGTCCCTGTAGTAAGCTGTTTTTAAGTCCTTTGGGTATAGACTAAGGAGTGGGATAGCTGGGTCAAGCGGTGGTTCCATTCCCAGTTTTCCAAGGATTCTCCATACTGCTTTCCTTAATGGCTGCACCAATTTGCAGTCTCCACAGCAATGCATGAGTGTGCCTTTTTTTTTTTTCTAATTTTTATTTATAGTAGTATGTGTTACAGTTCATACTATACATATATAGCTTCTTTTTACACAAAACAGTTTGTACACAAAGTATATTCACAGCATTCAAGTCTTCAATCATGGATTTAGAATAATGATATCCGTCTTATTCAACCACTTTTTTTCCCCCTTCCCCCCGTGCTCCTTTCCTTCCCCTCCCTTCCCTTTGACCATTATAGTGTTCCTCTATTCCTCCTATGTACCCCGACCCAACAATACTGTGAACCGGCTTCCTTATATCAGAGGAAACATTCGGTATTTGGATTTTTGAGATTGACTGATTTCACTTAGGATTATATTCTCCAACTTCATCCATTTACCTGCGAATGTCATTATTTTATTCCATGAGTGTGCCTTTTCCCCCACATCCTCACCAACACCTATTGTTGTTTGCATTCTTAATAGCTGCCACTCTGACTAGAGTGAGATGTAATCTTAGAGTAGTTTTGATTTGCATTTCTCTAATTGCTAGAGATGTTGAACATTTTTTCATATATTTGTTGATTGTATATCGTCTTCTGAAAAGTGTCTGTTCAGTTCCTTGGCCCCTTTATTGATTGGGTTATTTGGATTTTTGGTGTTAAGGTTTTTGAGTTCTTTATATACTCTAGGGATTCATGCTCTATCTGACATGCATGTAAAAATTTGTTCCCAATTAGTAGGTTCTCTATTCACCTCACTGATTGTTTCTTCTGCTGAGAAGAAGCTTTATAGTTTGAATCCATCCCATTAACTGATTCTTGATATTACTTCTTGTGCTACAGGAGTCTTATTAAGGAAATTGGAGTCTAATCCGACATGATGGAGATTAGGGCCTACTTTTTCTTCTAATAGGCGCAGTGTCTCTGGTAACCTTGAGAAATGAGATAGGAAATGAATATAAACAATAAAACTTGTTAAAAGCTATGTTAATAAATAAAGGTATTGCTGTTGTTAAGATTGCTATACATGATCTTAAATAAAGGATGTAGGAAATGGTATCTTTTTAATATAAGAAGAAATGGAGCATCTTAAGGAGAGAGAATACTATAAAATAATGATTTTGCATCCAGTTATTGAGCCCTTCAACTCTATTATCATTAAAATTTATTTGGAAAAACAAAAAGAAAAGAAAATGGCAGGGGAGGCAGAGGAAGAGTTCCTGGGGTTCTCTGTCCCTCCCTGTCCACTCCAAGTTGTGTCCTGGCAGCAGCTGCATCTTACCTGTGAATCCCCAAGTGCCAAGTAGCCCTCGCACCATGAAGCTACCCTCCCAGCTCAGCCCCCCATGGTTCTGCACCCTATCAGCCAGCTTGGCTTCTGGGCTCTGGAACCACTATCTCCTCCTGGCCTCCACTGTGGACCGGGGTGGCTGGGGCTGTCTGCTGATGGGAATTTCCGGTTGCCTCCTCCCTGTCACCTGGTTCAGCTTTCCCTTCCTCCCTATGTGATCCGTTGTCTTCTGTTATTTCTAGAGTGGTTTCTATTCCCTGGCTGGACCTCTGACTGCTGTACTCCCCCCCCAGAGCAGAAGTTCCTAATGGACAAGACCCTCTCTCTCCATTTTTAGAATTCCCCAGAGGGTACTTACCAGTTACCTAAGAAATACCTGATTGATTCCTGGCCTTGGGTTTCATTGGCTCACCTGTGTGGGAGCAGAAAGGAGAAGACAAGAGAAAAAGGAAGGAGTTCTTCCTGCGACCAGGTACTTTGAAGGCACTGTGCTAGGTGCTGGAGATAAAGTGGTGACCCTTTCCTTGCAGAGATGACATTTGAACAGAGAACTTGTTGTACCAATAAGCCACCAGGCTGGCCCATTTTTCCTAAAGTCACTGAGGTCCCCCATTGGAGAATCTGATTAAGGAGATGGAGACTTTCAGGTGGAAAATGCAATTATAGTAGAATCATTTTGGGAGCAGATTCTGTGCTAAGACACCTATTCCTCCATTCCCACACACATTTCATGAGTACCTACTATGTGCTAGGTGCTGGGGTCTATAGCAGTGAGCAAGATAAATAGGCTTGCATCCTAATGAATCATATAGTCTAATTGGGGTCAAAGACATTATGCAAATACTATGAATGTATAATTAAAAACCAGGACATATGTGCTCTGGAGGAAGCTCTAAGAGATCTAATGGCAGAGGAACTTGAACTAGCCTGGGGTTTTATAAGTCGGATAAGGCTTCCCCAGGGAAGTGAAGTTTTGGCTCAGCCCTGAGAGGCCAGGTGGGTTGTGTAGTAGGGAATGTTCTGGAACCGTTTTCATTTGCCATCTCATTTAACCCTCATACCAGAGGGTACAGAGACCCAAAAAAATGCCTGTGCTGTTTTCTTACTGTTCCCCTAGTGCTCATCACCCACGTTCTCAGATTTTAACAGACCAGATTGCTTGAAGATAATGAACTTGGAAAGGTCAGCATCTCCTCCTGAGTCTATCAATTAAATAAACTGACCCCCTATAGAATAACTCCCGGTGGAGTGGAAGGCTGCAATTTGTTGTAGCCTTTATGATTGTTCATGAATATTCTACTTCACTTTCTGTTGTACTTTCTTATTTTTTTTGGAAGTTACATGCAGCCATATGACTGGCTTTGACCAATGAAATATGAACAAGAATGATGAGTGTAGGTAACTTTCAGGTGAAAACTTTAAAAGTCAGTGTTACTTTATGTCCCTCTGTGCCCTTTTTTGACTTTATCAGCTTTGGGAACATGTTGATCTTCCAGTTTGTGTTCAGCACCCTGGATTCCTCAGTGAATACTGCTAGTAATAACCTTATGGACCCACATTCTACATTGGGACCTGAGCAAGAAATAAACTTTTGCTGCATTCAGCCACTGAGCTTTGAGAGTTGTTTGTTACTGAAGCATAACCTAGTCTATCCTGACTAATACGGGATTGTGTATTTTCCCCTCTTCTCAGAGACGAGTGAGTGACCAGTTACTCTCAAATAGGTCAGGCACATTACATGCATTATGTTAATGAAATTTCCTAATAATGTGAGACAAATTTTATTTTCCTAGTTTCATAGAAGTCAAAAGTAAGCAAGCAGCAGATAAAGTGGGAAACAAACTTTGAAAACAGGACAGACTAATTCTGATGTGAATTCTCTTTCTGCTCGCTGTACAGTGCTGCCTGGCTCCCAGGGAAGACGAGAGGTTAATGGAGCTGAGACAGTATACGTTTGCTTGGATAACACCATTACAGCTTTACATAAAATCTTTGGGCCCTGATGAGCAGGTGAGTTGGCTTTGAATGACTGTGGCCCTGCGTGCCTTTCTTTTCCTAGTCAACCTTACCATTGTTTTTGAATCCAAGGAGTTTGAAATGTCAGCTTACCGGCATCTCCTAACTGCTTTTGAGATCCAGTCCAAATTCCTTAAAATGCTCTCAGAGCCTCTCTACTGGCCTGTGCCTTCCTCTTCAGCCTCATTTCTTATCCGTTTCTTCTTCAACTCTGAGCTTGGCAACACTGAAGTTCTGCCAATTCCTCCAAATGGCTGGATTCTTTTGGGCCCTGGGACCATTGCACATGTTCTTTCTGCTTTGTGGGGTATTTTTCATATGCGGTTAATTCCTACTCATCCTTAAAGTCTGAGCGTCTGTGTTACTTCTTTCAGAAAATCATCTTGACTCACCTGACCTGGGTGAGGAGCCCTCCTTGGAACTCCCACAGTCCCCTTAGTGTCCCCATCGGAGCCCCATGGGACCTGCAAAGGGAGTGGGCTTTCATTGGAATTTCTGGGTTAAAATTCTGTGTCTGTGACTCCATAGCCCTTCGACTCTGGGTGAATTACCCAACTTCTTAGAACTTCATCTATAAAATGGGGATGTTGTGGGACAGGGATGTGTGACGTCCTTAAAACAGCGCCTTCCACAAAGTGTATTCTCGGTAAGTATCAGAAATGGCAACGATCAACATATTAATGGACCGTAACCTGTGGATAGAATCTGGGGGTTAGCAAACCCCAGGTATTACGATACTTTATACCAACTGCATATAAATAATGTCCTTGTGCACACATGTACTTTTCTAGTGAGACTTGATGGCTTTACAAGTTTGTTAAAGGACGTATAACCCCCAAGACATGGAGGATTGCCGCTAGGAGAGCCAGGTTCACACAGGGATCTGCTCCGACTGCTGCCTGATGTTAACAGTGCAGCTATATCCTTGTGCAAGCAAGCGAGTGAGCCACTATGTTGACACTGTGCTTCTCTCTTTCAGGAGAGGGCTCAGAAGTGGGTAGGTGCACCCTTTCTGTTTTGCGGCAGAAGGAAATAGAGGCTCCTTTCTAATCTTTGACTCAATAATAGAGTCTTCTGTTTACAAAGATGCTCGGTGAAGGGATCATCGCTGAGGTCCACACGCACGCCTGTGCATTTGGAAACAGCTGCCATTTGCAAGGGACTTGCTCAGAAATGATGCGGTGAAACATATACCATCCGTCCATTCATGTGTGTAATCCTTGAACTTCCCCTCTTCGAAACTCATTGCCCTTGCAGCTCTTATTAACATTTGTTTCTCAGCTAAAGGAAAGTGGAGTCCCCATGGCTCCCTACGGCCAGCACTGTGCCTGTCTTGTCCTAAGAGTCGGTGACACTCTAGATCATTTGCAGCACTGGCCAGGCTGTCCCCACAACCTCATTCAAACCTCACACTTGAGACTTTGAGGGGCGTAGCATTGCTATCCCCAATCAAGGATGAAGAACAGAGGCACAGCTAGGTGGGGAGAGGCTAAGGAACTTGCTGGAGGTTATAAAGTTAGTAAGTAGGGGAAACAGCCTCCAAAACCAAGGGGCATTGCTGGGTACAATCCTACATGATAGATGCTCAAAAAAAACACATGATGAAGAACTGAATGTGTGTGTTCTGCTGAATGCAGATTAGCACTGCTGAGATGGCAAATGTGCTCACTTTTTCATTTCTAGAATGCTGAAGGATGAAGTATTATATTAGCACTTTGATTGACAGGAAGGATTCAGAAATCCTGGGCAGAAAATGATTTTATTTTCTTTTGAAAATAGCATTATGGCTCTGGTAAAAATGAACCTGTTTATTGTAAAAAAAATAAAAGAGTTCAGATGTTAAAAAGAGAGACAAATAATAAGAAGAAAGCATTAGAGTTAGGACTAGAATAAACAAAACTCCCTTTAAAATTCACTGGAACTCCACTGAACTACTTACAGCATGCTTTTAGTCAAGTTTACATGCAAAGTTAGCTGTATGTTGAGCTTTTTTTTTTTTTGTAAACGGGTTATTTTATTTATTTTATTTTTTTTTAAACAAACTTCTACACCAATAGGTTGTAGAAATGAAGGTCACTATCATTATTCTTTGCAACTGCTTAACAGTCCCTTGTATGGATGCATTCTAATTCATTTCAGTCAGCCTTATTGAAAGACATTTAGTTTGTTTCCCAAAGTTCCATGTTAAAAGGACATTACCAAGAGCATCCTATATACTTTTGAAAACCGCCAGGATCCCTTCGAGTGATGTCAGAAGATATGGTTTCTGGGAAGTCACAAGGAACATGCAGTGTGATTTTAGATACATATTGGCAAACTAGTGTCCCAAGAGATTGCCCTAATTTATGTTCTGTCACTACACACTTTAATCAAGACTGAATTTTTAAAAATATTTTTAATATGATAGGCAAAATAACTGCAGTAATTTATTTTTAATGTTTTATGTTTATTTTCTATTTGCATTTCTTAGAAGACAGCATATATAAGACTCGTTTTGAAGCATTATTTAGGCATAAAAAGGCTCAACTCAGCATTACTTAAATCTGTTAATAAGCAGAAACAACCAAATGGGGAATCTGTATACCAATTAATGTATAAACTTACAATACAATCATTTGTAGTCACAAAATATTTTGGATGAATATTTAATCACATGAGGGAAATGATTATACTACAAAGTTCTAGAAATTTGAGGAAAAATCAGAATGCAAAATAATTTTACAGAGTAATCCCAATTGTGGTAAAAAATATTATATATATATATATATACATATATATATGCACATGTATATATATATACATATATATAATATACATATATATGCACATATATATATGTATATATATATATATATAAATATATATATACATGTTGAGAAGAAAAAGTCTGGAGAAAAATGTAAAAGACTTGAAGACTATACAAGTTGTTGATATTGGTCATCTCCATGAGGTAGGATTTTGAATAACTTTTCTTCTCCTTCCTCTTCTTCTCAACTGAATTTTCTAGTAGCATGGGGCCGATTTTAACATTGGGTGGTGTGTCTTTCATCATTTAGTGTTTGGGGTCACACATCTTCAGCTGCTTAACATCATCACAAAGGATGTGCTTTTGAAAGCTAGTCAGATGCATGGTTTTCCGTAGTGCTAAGGAGCACGTTCGTTAGCACTGACACTACGTTAGGGGCAAGATCTTGCTTTTAAGGTGTGTGCCATCTGGGAGGGGAGAGAGGATAAGCACAGGATCTGCAGAAGTGGAAAGAGCTGGGATGGGCAAAGTCTCCTAGAAGAGGAGGCACTTCCTCCCTGCCTTGAAGGATATTATGTATTGAATTATGTATTTTACATTTGTTGTTTCCATCTCACTCCAAAAATGTTTATTGCAAATAAATAAAATGTAAAAAATACTAACAGGTATTTATAGAGCTACTGTCACATGTGCTAAATTCTATACATGGAAAGATCTTATTTAACCCCTGCAACCTTATAAAGTGGGTGTGATTGGGGGGAGCATTTCGAAGGCAAGAAAATAAACGTGCAAAGAGACTGAATGAGTGACCTCAGAGGATATGATTGGGAAAGCGGCAGAGGCAATACTGGAATCCAAGTTGACCTGGTGCCACTGAAGATGATCAATGGATTCTCAACCCATTGCTTTCTGTTTTTTTCTCTGCTGTCTATGAGGTTTTCCTGGTTCTCTAGCTACCTGTGAGCCACTGAGAGGTTGTCCCTCAAGCAACATCAACACATTGGTGGCAACTGGAGCACAGGGTAGATGAGATCACGAGGGGAATGTGCAGGCCCCTGGGAACAAGCCCCAAGCAACAATGAGGGGGAAACCTTCCCCTGTCCAGACTTGGGGGAGAGCAGGCAGCAACGGAGGCAGCCTGGAGCTGAATCTTAGAGGATGAGAAGGAAGACGTTTACCAGGTAGAGAAGCAGGGGGTGAGCGTGTGAGCAGAGGGAGCAAGAATTTAAAAGACAAGATGCTAACTTGGAAAATCAGCAAGTACCTGCAGGATGGCTAGAGCCTAGGATGTGTGTGTACATGTGTGAGTGTGTGCGTCTGTGTGTGGGTGTATCTGTGTGTCGGCATATCTACATGAGCATGTGTGTTCGGAAGGCTGGAGTGAGAGAAGCCAGAGAGGAAGGCAGGATTCAGTTCTATACACAATGGAAGGTTACTCAGCATTAAAAGAGAATAAAATCATGAATTTGCAGGTAAATGGAAGGAGTTGGAGAATATAATGCTAAGTGAAGTTAGCCAATCCCAAAAAAACAGATGCCAAATGTCCTCTCTGATATAAGGATGCTGGTTCATAATGGGGATGGGGCAGAGAAGCATGGGAGGAATAGATGAACTTTCGATAGGGCAAAGGGGAGAGAGGGGGGAGGGCATGGGGGTAGGAAAGATAGTGGAATGAGATGGACATCTTTACTGTAAGTACATGTATGAAAACACAAATGGTGTGACTCTACTTTGTGTTCAACCAGAGACATGACAAATTTTGCTCTATTTGTGTAATATGAATTGAATTGCATTCTTCTGTTGTAGATAACTAGTAAGAATAAAATTTAAAATTTTTTAAAAATGGCCATCTAAGTTGGGGACAGGGTGAGATGCCTGAAAGTCAGGTAATCTGTAAGGCAATGGGGAGCCTTTGAATTTTTTGTTTTTGAATGACAAAACGAGAGCTGGGGCATTGGAGGTTTATTGGATTAGGTGGTTTGGAGAAAGAAGAGGCAGGAGACAAGACCAGTTGGTAAAAATAATAATAGTCAAAGTGAACACTGATGAGCATGTATTAGGATGGTAGGTTAGGGTGATGGTGGATTTGGGACTCACGGATATGGAAGACATCAGATAATCCACTGGTTTCCCTCCCAACCCAGTTATTGAGGTACGATCAACAAATAAACATTATAAATATTTAAGGCATACTACACAATCTTCTGAGATAAGTATACATTGTGCACGATTACAACAAAGTAATTTACATACCCATCACCTCAGTTACATTTTTTTCCTGTGTATGATGAGAAAACTTAAGATCTACCTTCATAGTAAATTTCAAGGATACACCATTATTAACGTAGTTCTTACATCAGGTCTTTAGAACTTATTCATCTTTTGACTGAAAGTTTGTATCTTTGTATCTCTCCCTACCCCCAGCCTCTGGTAACAACTATCTTGCTCTGTTTATGTTCCTTTTTTTTTTTTTTTTTTTTTAAAGATACACTTGCAAGTGAGATAATGCAGTACTTGTCTTTCTATACTTCATATTGTCTCAAATGGTGGTCTTTCCTTCTTTTAAAAGGCTGAATAATATTCCACTATAACTATCTATCAGTATTACATTTTCTTTATCCATCTAGGGACATACAGTTGTTTCCATATCTTGGTGATTGCTGTAATGGACATAGGAGTGCAACAGCACTTCCAGATAGTGATTTTATTTCCTTTGGATAAATATCCAGAAGTGAGACTGCTGGATCATATGGTAGCTCTATTTTTTTATAGGAACTTCTATATTATTTTATTCAATGGCTGTACCACTTTACATTCCCAGCAACAGTGTACAAGGAACAATTCTCTTTTCTCCATATCCTTGTCAATGCTTGTTATCCTTTTGACTTTTCATCACAGGCCAACCTAACAGGTGTGAGGTGTCAGCTCATTATGGTTTTGATTTGCAGTTCCCTGAGATTAGTGATGCCGAGCATCTTTTCATATACCTGTTGGCCATTGTTGAACATTCAAACAACAGTTTTAAAGCATGTCCTTCCTTCCTTCACCAATTTACAACAAATATTTACTAAGCACCTATTCTGTGCCATGCCTGTGCACAGCAAACCCCTAGCCCAGTGTGGAATCCAGACAAATAAGCACACTGTGACAACCTAGAGTGGCAACAGCCACCACAGAAAGGGGTGAGGGCAGTTGGAAGCACCCATGCTACTTTTGGGAGATTTGAATGGGCTTACTGTAGGAGAGGACTTCTAAGCTGAGAGGCACTGTGTGAGGAGCTGAGGATCCCCATGTAAAAAGATGGTTTTTGCTAGGGTGCATGCGTGGGGACCCACAAGTAAACAAGACAATGCCATTTGACACAGAAATGCAGCTGGCTAGCTGGAAGAAGGCCCACCAAAACCTCAAGGCCTTTCTTCCTCCAGGATCCCACCCAGACTTTGAAGGATGCTCACAGGTCTCTCCTGCGTGCTGGAAGCAAGCAAACAAACCGTGTAGCAACCTGGTGAGTGAACCCAGGTGGCAGGTGGAGATTCGGCCTCCTACTGGAGGCCATCGCCCCCCTGGTCCCTTCTGCCCTCTCCTGACTTCCTTCCTTCCACCATGGAGCATAGACGAGCTGAAGGAGGTTTGGGTACCTAAAGTGAGGAATAGAGAAAGGAAAGAAAAGCAGCCTCCAGGTATTGATTTAAAAAGACCGTGAAGTCCAAAAGGCAGGGGCCGAAAGTGACCCTCGGGTAGACTCTGTGAATCATTGGGGGGAGCACACCTCGGTTGTATGGTCACCTGCCAAAACTATCACCCTCCCGTTCTGGAACCAGAGCCGGAAGCACGAGGGGGCAGGGACAGCAGCAGGGCGGCAGCTTTCGCGTTTTTACGCTCCCACGGATCCCCCAATTCCTAGGCCGCCGCTCCCCACTTCCTGTAGCCTTGGTCAAGGCCAGGGGCGTGTTTTGAGGGGCGGGGCCCCGTGGTGAGCAGGATTTTTTTTTAAAGGGCGAAGTAATTAGCATCCTCCAATATCATTGGCTCTTCGCCTTTCCTGCTTTGCATACGCCCGCCCAACTGGCTGCCCGGGTTTGCTGAGGTTCGCCAGGGTTTGCAGCGGCCTTGGCAGCCGCGGTGCTTCAGTGCGGGGCGGGCGGGCACCGAGAGAGCTGCGGCCGCGGGCTGGGAGCGGGGAGCCAGCTGCCCGCGGAGCTGCTGCGGCGGCACCTGGGGCAGTCTCCATCCTACCGACACTGTAGACGGCGCCCGGCAGCTTCTGCACCCATTCGGGCCCTGGGAGGACCGGGCCAGACACTTTTTATTTTGGATGAAAGAGGCGAGTTCCGGAGGGAGCTTCCCTCCTGGTCCGGCTCGCTTTTCCGTGCGCCCCAGCTCTGGCCCAGACTCTGGAAGATGACTCCAGGGTCTGCCCTGTGTATTTCAGCTCCGGGAGACAGCCGAAAGTAGTAACACTTGGTGCTGGTAACACCTGGTGGCAAAGTGAGCCGAGGCGGCGCGGAGCCCCCTTGCCCCGCGAACCCGGGCGCCCGCTGCTCCTCGCCGCTCCTTCCACTCGGTTCCCCGTCGGCCGCAGCATGAAGTGGCGCAGCGATGGCCAGGAGAGGTAAGAAGCCCGTGGTGCGAACGCTGGAGGATCTGACGCTGGACTCGGGTTATGGTGGCGCGGCGGACTCGGTGCGCTCCTCCAACTTGTCTCTGTGCTGTTCCGACTCGCACCCGGCGTCCCCGTATGGCGGGAGCTGCTGGCCGCCTCTAACTGACTCCATGCACAGCCGGCATAACAGCTTTGACACCGTCAACACTGCCCTGGTGGAAGACTCCGAGGGGCTGGACTGCGCCGGCCAGCACTGTTCGCGGCTGCTGCCGGACCTTGACGAGGTCCCCTGGACCCTGCAGGAGCTGGAGGTGCTGCTGATGCGCTCGCGGGATCCCCGGGCAGGCCCAGTGGCACCCGGCAGCCTGCCCAAGGACGCGCTGGCGAAGCTATCGATGCTGGTGAGCCGGGCGCTGGTGCGCATCGCCAAAGAGGCGCAGCGCCTGAGCCTGCGCTTCGCCAAGTGCACCAAGTACGAGATTCAGAGCGCCATGGAGATCGTGCTGTCTTGGGGCCTGGCGGCGCACTGCACAGCGGCGGCGCTGGCCGCACTGTCCCTCTACAACATGAGCAGTGCTGGCGGGGACCGCCTGGGCCGCGGCAAGTCGGCGCGTTGCGGCCTCACCTTCTCCGTGGGCCGCGTGTATCGCTGGATGGTGGACAGCCGCGTGGCGCTGCGCATCCACGAGCACGCCGCCATCTACCTGACTGCCTGCATGGAGAGCCTCTTCCGGGACATCTACGCGCGGGTAGTGGCCTCCGGGCTGCCCCGGAGCTGCAGCGGCCCGGGCTCGGCCTCCAGCTCGGGCCCAGGCCCGAGCTCAGGCCCCGGTGCTGCCCCCTCGGCGGATAAAGAGCGGGGAGGCGCCCGGAGGGGGAGCGGCGAGCGGCGGCGCCTGCAGCGCAGCCAGCAGCGCCAGCGGGGGCAGTAGCTGTTGCGCCCCGCCAGCGGCGGCCGCCACCGCAGTCCCGCCGCCCGCCGCTGCAGCCAACCATCACCATCACCACCACACTCTCCACGAGGCGCCCAAGTTCACCGTGGAGACCCTGGAGCACACGGTCAACAACGACTCCGAGATCTGGGGGCTTCTGCAGCCCTACCAGCACCTCATCTGCGGGAAGAACGCCAGCGGTAAGTGGTGGCGCGGGTGCCTCTCCCTTCCACCCAACTCTGCTAACTCTCGGCGCAAGTTTGCCTCGCGTCCCCCTCCCGCGTCTTTCCGGCCACTAGCCACTGCCCCAAGCTTTGGAGGGGTCCGCGGAGCAGGAGGCGGCCCGAAACCCGCGCGTTCTTCGTGGTGCTTGAGGTCCGCGTACTTGAAGCAGCCTAGGTTCCGGAGCGCGGGGTTCCGCCCCCCACCCCAGGGGCGGGGCGGTGGCTGTCTGCTGTGGGCGAAACCCGACACCATTTTTTAAAAAGCGGGTTTGAGATCTTTTGCACCTGGTGCATATCTTCTACCAGAATCTGTTTAGCTCTTTAAGATGCCACCTTCCCGTGCCCACAGGTTTGACTCTTTAGGACTTGGGAGGAGGCGCGTTCCTCTCTCCGCCACCCAGTTCTCTATTTGGCCCACGACCTGGCCCTTCCCTTGGGGGAAGGAGGGTCGGGCGGCGGTAAAGGCAGAAGAGTTCAGAGCTGGCTCGACCTAGAAACAGTCGGGGTGAGATGTGTATGTGTGTGCTGGGAGGGTGAGCCAGAAGACTGAGCTGGTCAAGTTTTTCCCGGCAGTTTCTTGGGGGACCAAAGCACACAGCTGGTGATGGCGGGGGATGCTTAGCGAGGGACAAAGCCCTCAATTCTGATGCCCCGACTCTCGCCATCTAGGTTTTCTCTGGCAGGGATTTGCAGCTGTCACCACTGGGCTGAAGGAGCACCCCGAGGGACCCAAGCAGGAGGGTGGTGGGGCGGGCTTCGGGAGGGGCTTATCAGCTTAGGGCGTCGTTGCCCGCAGGTCCGGTCATTTCTGTTTCCGGCAGCCCTTCTTCGCACTGCCCTGTTTTGGAGGCCAGAGCTGGCGGGTCTGAACCCGCAGTTCTGGCGGCGGAGGGGGTGGGACCCAGGCCCTTGTTTTTGAGAGCTCTAGCTGGCGGTCCTGCCTGTCTGAGAAAGCCGGAGCTAGACACTTCAAAGCTTCAATTTTCCACAGGAAATGGTAGAAGCGTAACTGGAGACTCTAAAAGCGAAATAAAACTTCGTTCCATATTCGGCGGTCTGGCCAGAGGTTGCGTGGTTGGAGCAGAAATGCAGTCTCTCTGGGCAGATCTCATTCATGTTGCTGCCTGTCTGTTTCCCGGGGGCTGGAGGAGAGATGCAGCGGGCGCGGCTCGGCCTCTGGGGGTGCCAAGTGTGCACATGCGAGTGTGTGCATGCGTTAGAGGTGTGCCCCTTGTGTAAGTGCCCTGGGAGTGTGCGCAGGAGCCAGCAGGCGCACAGGGCGCGGGGCTCCAGCTGAAACCTTTTGGAAACGACCCTGCAGCTCCGGATTCCTTCACCTGGCTTTGATCATAGTGGGGGAGGGGGAGAAAGGACCAAAGCGAATAAAGTGTGTGTGTGTGTGTGTGTGTGTGTGTGTGTGTGTGTGTGTGTTGGGGGCGTAGGACCCGCGTTGATCCCCCAAGACTCTTAGGTATCTCTTTGCTAGAGCCCCACCCCCTCTGCTGCCTGCGGAAGGAGGGCACAACCCCCAAAAAGATGTCTGCGTGGACACACACACACACACACACACACACCCCATCTGGACTGAGAATGGAAACATCTGGGGAGAAAGCATTAGGCTTTGTATGGGCTTCTTCAGCATGGGGGGATTCACCAGCAAAACCCAGGAGCTTTGGACTGGATTGTTCTTTGTTTAGAAGCCCACCTCCACCAAAAGCTCAGAGGGGATTGATGTTCTTCCCGTGGCATGCTCCCAGTGTCCGGTTTCAAACATCCTTTAACTCTGGGCTACCCCTCCCACTCCCCCTCTGTGCTCCTTCTTGGGCTGGAACCTCCTTTTTTTTTCCTCCCCCAATATTTCCTTTGTGGGAGATCTGCATTCCCCTCAGGAGGCTGCAGTCTGCAAATCTGGGCACGGGGCCCCATCTATATCTGCTGTTCTCTCTAAGCAGTGCCTCTGGCAGGGCACTTTTACTTCTCCGGCCTTCCGCCTTCTCATCTGCAAACTAGGGGCTGAATATATAACCCACCCCCAGGCCTTCTTGTACCTCTGTATTAGTAGCCTCTATGTTTTTCAAATAGGTTTTACTTTTACGATCCTTAACATCTTTTAAAGACAGTGTTTGTGTTTATTCTTTTTGGAGTAAGTATGATTTAAGGAAAGAGAAGACCACAGAGTTGGTTTTGGGCAGGGTGAGTGTGTGGTGGCTGGGACTTGCTGCCATCCGGCGTTTCCCACAGCACAGAGCTTAACTCCTGGGTCTCGGGGCCCTTCAGCCTTCTCAGGCATGAGATATATACTGTAATTTCATGGTGATCTCTTCATCTCCTTTCTTGGGGCTTGTTTAAAATGGCAGGACATGCAAGCAGAAGAGTTAAGGAATGAGTGATTAATGTCTTAGGCATCTGAGACATACGTTCAATATCAAACCTACTTCTTAAACTCCTTTGCTGCAAACCTTAAGGAGGACGTACCTTTTATAATAGATTTACCCCCTTTAACTCAGTAGTATCATTTATTTATTCCTTTATGAGTTCATTTGTTCATCAATATTTATTGAACAGTTTCTAAATGCTAGAGGATAAGCAAACACTGGGTAAGAGGTAATAACAGCTGACTTGGGCCCAGCATCACTCTGGATATCGACTATTTGATCCTCAATGTTCCATTGAAAAAGTTCTTCTATTATCCCCCAACAAAGGAAGAAACCAAGGCACAGGGAACTGAAGTGTCTTGTTTGTCTGAATGCAGACTGCCTGGCCTCAGGGTCCACCCTCTTAATCACTGTCTATATTACTTTAGTGACAGATGAGTCCCCTGCCCTCAGGCTGTCCTTCCTTCCCTTCATTATCTACACAGTTGAATAGAGACCCTTCACAACCTGACATTGTTTTTGTCTCCATTTTTACACTTTTTTCCCTAACAAACTGAACTGCAAAGTACTGAATTTTACTTTTTTTTTTTGGCACTGTGGATTTAACTCAGGGGCACTTAACCACTGAGCCACATCCCCAGCAGCTCCCCCCACCTTTTTTTTTTTTTTATTTTAGAGACAGAGTCTTGCTGAGTTGCTTAGGGCCTTGCTAAATTGCTGAGGCTGGCTTTGAACCTGTGATCCTCCTGTCTCAGCCTCCCAAGCTGCTGGGATTACAGGCATGCAATACGGTGCTGGGCTGTACAGTGTTTTCATATTCTCTGTCCAGCCTAAGGGAGGGCCTGGTACACAGTTGGAGTTTATTAGATGCCTGTTGAGTTGAGCAAGCTATTGAACTATATTCCACAATGGTGTCCTGGAAGGAGCGATTGTGTTGTGAGTTTCTTGCATCACCTGCAAGAGTCTTTCTACTGTGGTTCCCTCTTCTTGCCATCTCTCCACCTGTCCATCCTTCTAATTTGCTGAACTGCCAAGTGTGAGAAATCATGAAACTCGTCACCCGGGACTCACCTCTGCAAACAAGATAGTTGGCCTTGAGGAATCACATGCATGGGCTTGTGGATCATGCACTCTGGGGTGATGTGAAAGCCCTCAGAGCCGGGAGTTTCCTGTGTTGGTTTTCAGCTGTTTTGGGGTGCTGGGGCAACAGCTGAGTGATCCCAGGCAGGAGTGGTGTTTCTGTGGGTTTTGAAAATTTGACTTTCCCAAATTGATTTGGCAAAGTGCCTCTCAATGCCTTTGTACACATTAGTCACTGTATCTGAAACTTCAGAGCTGGCCCATTTCCATTCATCCTTGAAGATGTGGTTTGAGCATGATCTTCCCAGTAGCCCTCCCCTCTCCCGTTCATCTTGTGCCTTCTTCCATATTACCCTGTGCAGAGCTGGGCACTTGGGCCATGCCCCTGCACTGCTGGTTGAATGAACATAACCAGCCCACTCAGTCTTTGGCTTTTAAAACTTACTCCTCACCATCTGTAAAGAGGCTGTAAAGACCCCCTGGACTTGAATTCTAAAGGTACCATTTTCTAGCTCTGTGTTCTTAGTTATGCTACCTAACCTCTCTGAGCTGCATTTTCCTGTGCTGTAATGAAGGTCATAATGGTGAAGAGTAAGTGAGATTGTGTATTCTGAGGATGCCAGTCTAGTGCCTGACACATGGATAGGAGCTGAAACGATGATCACAGTTGAGATAATCGGGCATGGAAGTACAATCTCTGTCACGTCCAGATCCACTTACCACCTTATGCTCATTGTGGATGGAGACGGCAGGGCACAAAGTCTTGCCAGGATTTCCCTTTTGGATATTTCCAACAATACTTCAGTGTGCCTACCTAAGCTTCTGATCCCATGGGCACAATCTCCTGACCAAGGCCACAAAAAGATTGTTTTGATCAAAAGTAAATTAGCTTATTTTATTTGCTGTTTTTTTTTTTTTTTTAATTTAAAAGATGTCATTAGAGAAGGGGCACCAGAGGACTCTGTGGAGCGATAGAAGTGTCCCTTATATTGATATAGTGGGGGTGCAGGGATATATACATTTGTCAAAACCTATCCCATCATGAACTTGAAATTTGTGCATTTCTTGGTATTTCAAGATATACTTTATTTTAAAAAAAAAAGCCATAGGCATTCTCAGATGAAATTTTGTTTTAAATGCAGAAAGAACTTGAAGGGAAGAGGCAGAGTGGGGGATTGAAAGAGAGAAGTTCTCTACACTTAGCAAGACCTAGTCTCAAATTTCAGCTCTGCTAGTTTCTAGCCAGTGACTTAATTTTGCTGAATTTGGTTTTCTCATCTGTACAGTGAGGATCACTTTTTTTTTTTTTTTTTTAAAGACACACACAAGAAGAAGGAAACCCAAGCCTACCACATAGGGTGATCGCAAGATGAGATCAGATAGGGTGTGTGAAAACATCAGCCGAGCATGGCACCCTTGATAATGATGGCTTCCTGCAAAAACAGATTATTCGGGCTGGTGATAACAATACTTTGGGGATTTTGAATAGTCTCTTTCATTTCAGGGCTCCCCAGTCACTTTATAAACATTAATTACACAAGCCCTCGCCTGGCCCGCACTGGCTGGGTGGGTGGGTTGGTGTTGGGCTCTTCTGCTTTTCTGTCGCCCTGTGGCCCCTGAAGCTCAGAACTGCTTGCTCAGCAGTTTTCCTGCTGCCGAGCTGGTCATGCAGTTCCCATGGTGCAGAGTGGCTCTGCTGGCCAAGTTGTCACACAAGGAACTCAGCTCCTTAGAGGAACAGCGAGAGCCATCTCGAGTGCCAGCCTCTCTGTAGCAGTGTCTTTGTTCCCAGAGCACGTTTTTAATTAACTGGTTTGATGTGAATGAAAACTCGGAATTTAGGTCAGGAGAGGGTTATTTGGTTTCCTGGGTAGACTCGGCAGTTCGAGGCTGGGGCATTGGAAAGTTGGGTGTTTCCTGAAACAAGACCACCCACGGGGGGATCGACCTGGAGACCCGAGGTCAAGCTGGGGTGCTGACAGCCTTTGAATAGGATGGCCTCTAATTCTGAGTCTGTTATTGTTCGTGACCTTGAGCGAGATGACAAGTTCACCTATAAAATGGGTCTGATTATCATCTACTGTGAGGTAAATATAAAATAGTAACTGACTCTGGGGTCAGACACACCCGTGAGCTGCAGTTTCCCTGTCTGTAAAATGGGTACTCTACTAGTCATCATTACTGCCCTGTAGCTCATTACGTGCTGGGCTCTGTTTTACGAGTTCTCCCTATTATAATTGTTACATTTACATCAGCTATTATAAAAGACAGTCCCTACATCTCATAGTTAACACAATGGAAGGTCATTTCTGACTCACTTAAACGAACGGGTGGGAGGAGGCAGAAGGGTCACTTAGGTACCAGGGCTGATTGATGGGGAGCTGTGCTCTGTTTATCTTCAAGCTGTGGCCCTAGTGCCTTCCTGGGACATTCATCCAGCCAACAGATGCAACAGAATGTGGAGGGTCTTAAGAAAGGTGCCACAGGCTGAGCCTGGAAGAGACGTGCATTGCTGTGCCCATGTGTCACAGCCAGATGTGTCACTGGCCCTCTGGCCGCTGACTGCCTCTGTGCCTCCTTCTTACCCCTTTTCCTAAGGGAGGAATCCATATTGTATCTGGTCACTTCCCCCAGCTTTAAAGTTCAGCATCTTTGGGTGATGCTCAGTCCCACCCATAGACCTACCTGAGTGTGGCTCCTCATGGCCTAGGGACCTGAAGCCAAAAGAGAGACATTGTCTCCACCCTGCCTCAGCACACCATGTTGGAACAGGGCCGGGTAACCACCGGACAACTTGCACTTGGAAATGGGGATAGTAGCAGACACACAGCAGGCCTGGTCCTTAGTAGTTATGAAATCATGCCACATGCAATCGTGTGGTTGTGCCTGGAAGTAGGTAGATTCCTGGATTAGATCCCCGTTCTGCTCTCTGAGAAGAGTTTACTGGTTCATTGTTCTCTACACGTCCAGCTCTGCCCAGGGAAAGATTTTCTCTGTCCATCATTCTTGTTGACCACAGCTGCAGTGGGTCATGGGAGACGTGGCCTCCTGGGGGGCTCTAGAGCTTTCATAATTTAAACTTTCATGTGCCCAGGGATTATGATAATGCTATAACAGTCAAAGACTTAAAATCCAGGCTTGTCGATTTTGCCAATGCAATTCCCTCAACAATTTAGTGGGCCTTTCATCTATGTTACTGTATTAGTCCACTCTGTGTCCCTGTCACTAAGTATCGGAGCAGCTAAGTAGATAAATTCTATTCTTCTTCTTCCAAACCTCTCTCTCTAGATCCTGTGGATCATTAGACCTGAGTTCTGCCTTCTAAGTCATCACACATGACAGTTAAACCAGATAGTTTCCACGGCATGACACAGGTCTCCCGTTTTCCAGTCTCTAAAATCAGAGCCTGACGTGTGGCTTCCAAGTCAACGTCACACCTCACCAGCACCCGCTCTGGCACGGATTTCTGTCTCAGTGAGTGTGATGCCATCTTGTGCATCAGATAGAGCCTCACGATTTCGTGGCAGAACACAATAGAAATAGTTTCCTCATCCCCGTAAAGGACAGGCGGCTCTGAGAAACTTCTCTGATGAGGGAGGACAGAGCGTACGGAGGATTGAGGTCTTAGGGGACAGTCCTGAATATGGGGGTATCGGATCCTTCCACGCCGCACATGCCGGAACTCTGTCACACAGCCTTAACTAGAATGCAAGGGGGCTGGCAGTTAGGGTCTTGGCTGGGTAGCCAGCGACCCCGCCCACAGTCCTGCACTATGGAGGGTCATGCATTTGAAACTGGAGCTAGCCGTCTCCGCAGCTTTACCCAGCAGGTGCTGCGACGGAACCCCATTTTACATATTAGGAAGTGGAGGAACAGAAAGTTTCAAGAATTTGCCCAAGATGGCACTGGCTTGCAAGTGGCTGGGCCAGACTTGAATTAGACAGCCTGGCTCCGGACTGTCCCACAGAAAGTTTGTGAGGATCGAAATGTTATAAGGGACGTGAAGTGTTTATCCCAGTATCTCATTCGTAGCATGCACTTGACAACAGTTATCTATTATCTTTATTTCTATTATTACTATTATCATTTTGGCACCAGGAATTACACTCAGGTTCACTCCACCACTGGGCCACATCCCCAGCCCTATTTTGTATTTTATTTAGAGACAGGGTCTCACTGAGTTGTTAAGTGCCTCGCCATTGCTGAGGCTGGCTTTGAACTCGCGATCCTCCTGCCTCAGCCTCCCAAGTCGCTGGGATGACAGGCGTGCGCCACCGCGCCCGGCTATTATCTTCATTATTACTGATGGTCCTGTGCTGGAAATGGAGTGGATTAACAGTGACCAGGTGAGAAGCTCCCAGACACAGGTAAAATATGATTCTGCAGGAGTCCGTCTGTGCTCCAGGAAAATCGCGTCCTGTGCCCGTCTTTCTCTTCGGCCACCCCCTGCGTCTTTTGTCTGGGGACCCGCCAGTTGCTGAGCTGGGTGCATGCAGCCTCCCCCACACATCCCCTCATTTCATCTCCACCCAGTTCTTAGGAAGTGGGTGCTGCTGGTCCCCATGTTCCTGGGGAGGAGACTGAGGCTCATCAAAGTTGAGGCGCCAGTGTGAGAGGCCACAGTACCAAGGGGCAGAGACGGGGTCCGGGCTCCAGTGTCTGCTCTGGGCTGCTACAGCCGCGAGAGCATGCAGAGGAGCCCGGAGCAGCCGAGGCGCGGGGGGTGGGGGCCGGGCTGGTGCTGGTGGTCAGGGTGATGACTGTCCTTGTGAGGATGTGGCCCTAGGACTTGTTTTAAGCCCCCTTCCTTCTGCAGCTCCCCTCCCCCGGCTGCCCCGCGAGTCAGCGCCAGCCCTTTGCGCGGGCTGCTCAGCCGAGGCCCCAGGCAGAGGCTGGCTTTGGGGTCTCCGGGGGCAGCTCCGTCCACGCCCTGCCTCGCTGGGCAGGCTCAGTGCCCTCGGAAGCACTAGTGGAAGCAGGCGGAAACCCGCGGCATCCTGGAGACTGAGCCTGGTCCTCCCAGAGTCTCAGAGCTGGAGGTAGGAGGACCAGGTTCAATTCTGGCTCCACCCCCTCCGAGCCAGGTGACCTTGGACAAGTCAGTTCATCCTGCCTGACCTCAATTTCCTCATCTGTTTAAGGAGAATGATGGCAATGCTCCCTCGTGGGTTCTTGGGAGGACTGGATGAGATAATTCGTGTGAAAGTCCTTGGACTAGCATTGGGCACTCTAGTGACTGCGCCATGTCTGTTAGCAGTTACCATTCGTAAGTGCGTAAGCAGGGCTTGCTTAAAGAACTGCTTGCTTAAAGAACCGCTCCCTGAACCTGCCTCATTGACTCATTGGCTTCTGACAGTCCATAAAAAAACAGACTTCTGGGGGGTTTGACCACTTAGCTGTGTGATATTGGGCAAGTTACCTAACCTCTCTGTGACTCAGTCTTCTCTTTGCCAAATGAGAATAATAATGAAATATATATATTTCTAAATATTTATTTGCTTTAGTTGTACACAATTCGTTTATTTGTACGTGGTGCTGAGGATCGAACCCGGGCCGCGCACGTGCTAGGCGAGCGCTCTACGGCTGAGCCACAACCCCAGCCCCATGAAATATAATTTGTTAGAAAGTGCCTGACATGTAGAAATTGCTTAATAAATATTAGCCATTGTTGGGTTTTGCTACATCCACTATGACGACGACTGTTTCTCTGGGCACTGTGTAGACGTTAAGCAACATGGTCCCTGCCCTCATGGTGCTTGCAGGCCTGGGATGGATTTCATTTATTCACCAGATAGTCATACGAATGTAAATTTATAACTCTGACAGTTGCTACAAAGGAGAGAAGAACTGGGCTGTGCATCTTCACTGAGGCTCTTGCCAGGGTTGAGAGCAAAGGGAGATTTCATTAAGGAAGTGAAGTTTGGGTGAGGCTGCAGCATGGCCAGTTTGGTGGAAGAGGTAGGAAGAGTGCTGTGTGAATGTCAATAGCATGTGCAAAGGGCCTGTGGCAGAGGGGAGTGCTTTGGGAAGGAGGATCAGCCAGTGTGGCTGGGGTAGGAGAGGGGAGCAAAGGAAGACAGGCAGAGGTTTCTGTGAGGGCACTGAAGAGTCTTTGAAAGCTTTTAAGGAGGGAGGGGCTGTGATCAGATTTGTGTTCTGAAAAGCTCAGCTCATGTTGGCTGCAGTACAAAGAGCAGCCTGGAAAGAACAGGTGAGTGTGGGAAGACCAGTTGGGTATTGTTATCACTCCATCTTGAGAAGAGTCGGAGGCTGCCAGACATTTAGTCACTTGCTCAGAGTTGCTCAACCAAAAGGGGCAAAGGAGGGCTTGGATCTGGAGTCAGAGGACTTCAAATTCGTTTTTTTTTTTCCCCTCACCTCTGATTCAAGTCTCCCCTTTTACCAATGGGGAAACTGAGGCCCCGATGAGCCACTCCCTTGCCCAAGGTCATGTGACTAGAGCTGGAACCAGATTCCCAGTTTTCTGGATTCTCCGTCCACCTCCCTTCCTCTGTGATGCCAAACCAGATCACTCCCAGGAGGCAGAGTGGGAGGAGAGCCGTGGCCTTTGGGGACAGAGTCACCATCCTGCTGTGCGTCTTGCAGTGAGACACCCGCGGGCCTGGAAGCCTGCCGCGGGTCCCCCTTAGACCGTGGCTGAGCCAGTGAAAGCGATTACCGTGACAACCAGGTGTGCTAAAGGCGGAATCAGATGAACCGTCCCGCCTGCGTTCACGTCCCAACGCCAATCAGGAGGCAGCTGAGAAGAGGTGATTGCAATCTCACAAGACCGGTGCCTGCCTTGGAGGCCGAGGTCGCATGGATCAACTGATCTCCTTTTGGTGGCCGGGTCCTCTGCTTTCCCTGATCCCAGCTCAGGTACCCCCCAGGGAGTCGTGACCTGCACCAGAGCACGTGAACACGAATCACCTCCTTCTCTTGTTGCCTCTCAGAATTTCAAGTAGTGGGGGCAGGGGTGACCTTTCCCTCCTGGCCTCCCAGCTCCACCCACTTGGGCCTGAGGGACGGGACGGGCTCCCCTCCCTCCAGTGCGGACCCCACCCACGTGCCCCTGCAGCCTGCCGGCAGGACTCGGCTCGCAGATGCACACCCAGACTGTGAACTGCGCCCGTGGTGGTTGGAGGCTCCCTGTCAACCTCCTCTCCGGGTCGTGGTGGTAGCACAGGCCATGGAGACGCCTGTGAGGGTCAGGCCGGTAACCAGGGTGTGACTCTGGAGAAGGTGACATTGCAGGGAGAGGAGCGCCTCCCGTCTTCCTCCCACCTCCACTCTTCTGCTGCGCTGCCATTCTGGGGCCTGGTGACATCTCTTCATGCCTCTTACTCAGTTGGCTGGGGAGAGGCCAGAGGCTCCGAGCCGGGGGGCGGGTGTGTCGGGGGCAGGTATGAGGCCTCCCCTCCCTGCACCCACTTCTCCCCGCCCAGGTCTGCCGCAGCAGTGGAGGTGGCTCTGTGTCGAGGACTGGGGATACACACCAAGGGCAAGCTGGCGATGTCATGGCCTCTGAGAGCCCACTCACGTGGGACTGCATAGGGCAGGCAGGGACCTGAGCCCTCCGTGGGCCCCAAGGCCTCCTGAGCTCAGGACCCAGGCTGGGCCTGCCCTCCTGCGGGGGTGGGGACTGATGGAGGGTCCAGGCCAGGTTGCAGGAGTCCATGAGGGGCAGCACTTTGGGGAGCCGTGAAGCCCAGCACGTGGCCGTGGGAGAGCCAACAGCCAGGGAGCGTCTGCCATCCCGGGCACGGTGCTGAAGTCTGAGAGCCTCGGCCACTCCGCGAGAGAAGCGCTCTTATCCTCCTTCCCAGAGAAGGATACCGAGGGCCAGAGGGGTGAGACACTCCACTCGCAGTCCTGTAGTTAGCAGCGTGCACAGCAGGGGTCCGGCCTGCATCCTGGCTCCGGTCCCAGCTGCCACAGCAGGAGGAGCCAATGAGGGGTGTGAGGGAGAAGGCTGAGGAGGCCACCTGTTGAGAGTCCTGTAGGGTGAGTGACATTACCCCATGGCAGGGAGCTGTCAGGCAGCTGGTCCCAGACTGTGGGGACAGTGGCAGCAGGCCCAGGGGTCTCACCCAGGCCTGAGCATGCTTACGGGCCAGAGTGGAAAAGATGATGAGTGTCCCCATTACATGCCATGACATGTTGGGACAAGTGACAAGGCCCTCCTCTCCTGCTTGTCCTGCTGGAACTGGGCTACAGTCTTGCCTCCCCTGAGCTCCCCAGGAGCCTGTGCGAGAGGAGCCATGCTGAGCAGTCACACAGTCCTTAACAGGGGGACGGCTGTCACTCAGCCACAGGGAAGTTTCTTAGCGGGAAGCTAGGGAGGGTTACGAAGTTGCACTTGGCGACCTCACCAGCACTGCGGACCCTGCCCTGCTGCCTGTGCCCCCTCCTCGTCCCACCCAACACCAGGACAGGGGCAGCACATCCTCCCCTGCCATGCTCCGGGGGAGGGTCTCGAGGTCAGAGCTGGTGTGAAAGCTCTGTCGGTGTCCAACAGTCTGTGGACCTGAAAACCTTGTCTCCAGCGCTCTGGGGTGTGAGTCTGGGAGGCAGGGGAGGGCTCCGAGGGTCGGACTTTGCTGGGAGGCCCGGGCGTGGCCAGAGAAGGCAGCCCTTGAGGGTGTAAGGATGGGGTGAGCCCAAAGCTCCGTCTAGAACAAGCTGTGTGATCTCAGGCAAGTGGCTTCACCTTTCTGGACTTGTTTTCTCATCTGAAAATGGAAATAATCAACATACCTGCTTCCCACCTGTTTCCCAGGATTGTTCTGAGGCTCCAAGGAATCATCAGATGTAAAAGTGTCCCATCAACTGTAACGATCATCCGTTCCATGTCAGATCCGTCTCGAGGGCCTGCTGTGGACTAGGCGTGGTTCTAGATACTCAGCCTCCACAGACAAAAATTGTCTCCTTCACAAAACTCACACTCTGGGTGGGAGGGAATGTGGTACATGACTAGGTGGGTAATGAAGGACGTATGAGACGGAGTGAACGATCCGACGCATTAGGAGGTGATACTTGCTATAGAAAAACACAGACTGCAGAAGAGCAGCCGGGCCGGGGGGGGGGGGGGGGGGGCTGGAGGCCAGTGTGTGGAGGCTCTCGCGAGGTCCAGGTGGCTGAGGCGGGTGGCCTGGACCAGGGCAGAGCAGGGCAGGTAGGATGAGAGCCGGTGGCTTCTATCTAAAAGGTAGCATCAGTAAGACAGCGTCTGAGGGCTGGGGACGTGGCTCAGTTGGTGGAGTGCTTGCCCAGCATGCACAGGGCCCTGGGTTCAATCCCCAGCACCACCAAAAAATAAAAATAAATAAATCAATAAGACAGTGTCTGAGCACGGCGTGGGGGAAGGGGAGGACCCAAGGACGACTCAAGGGCGTCTGGCCTGAACAACTGGAAGGGCGAGGTTGCCTTGGATGAGGTGGGGGAGAGGTGGGCACGGCAGGTCGACGTGGAGAAGCAGGAGGCTCAGGAGCCCCGCGTGGGCCGTGCTCATTGCAGGGGCCTTTCCACATTTAGGAGGAGATGTCCACTCGGGGCGGGATGGTTTGGAGATCGGAGACGGGCAGCAGAGAGCTCGTGGATGGTTTTCAAGCCAGGAGCTGGGGCGGGGTCCCCAGGGCAGTGAGTGTGGAAGAGACAGGAGGACCAAGGACCGAGGCCTTCCCCCAGTCCAGCAGGAGAGGAGCCGGCTCTGGGGCTGAGCCGCAGCGGCCAGGGAGAAACCCGAGTGTCCTGAAGACCAGTGGAAGGAAGTGGTCAGCCGTGGCGGGGGCAGACGCGTGGTCACTGTGTCCACGGCTGTGGGAGCGCGTCCATCAGTCTGCAGCCTTGCCGACTGCTCCAGGCCCCATGAAGCAGGAGCAGCGTCCATGTCCTGACGGGAGCCACAGTCACTTAGTGAGCCAGAGGCTGCCTGCCGTGCACCCTTCTCACAAGGCATCCTCAGCCTGTCCCCTCTAGACCGGGGAGATCAGGCCATCAGCCTAATCAGATTAGCTGCCACCATTCCTTGGGCTGTGAAGGGCTTTGGAGACCTCTGTGGGGGGAGTGCGGAGGCTCCCCACCCCGCACAGACCCCTCACTAAGCTTGGTCTCTTTTACACAGAAGCGGCTTCTGCACACGCCGTGTAGTTAGAGACACTCTGGCCAGGGTGACGGGCAGGTGCTTCCAGACGCCATGTCCCAGGCGGCGCAGCGGGGCTGTGCCTGTGCTTCGGCCCCTGAGACAAGCCAGGCAGGGCTGCGGAGGGAGAGGGAGGTGAGCGCTGGGCTTGGCACCCGGGGAGCTCCAGGACCCAAAAGGACGGAAGAGAGGAGAAAGCCAACGAGGATCACCAGTGTCGGAAATAAAGTGCACGGTGGATCCGGACCCCACGCTGCAGAGCTGAAGGTGACCCTGCTGCCCGCCCCGGGGTGAGGTGCCATTCTGTTTCTTTCGTGATGCGACGCTCCTCTCGTTCCCCTTTTACAGCTGCAGCCTCTCTTCCCAGGTGGCGGTTCTGATTCCAGGGAGCAGAGGCAGAACTCATCAAAGTCATCTCTGAACCAAAAATAGCCCCGTCCAGCCAGACACGTCCCATCCCTCTGTGCCAAAGTGCTCGCTGTCATCTGTCAAGGCTGCCACCGTCACCCGTGGCTCTCAAAGGTCTGGGTTTTAAGACCGCGTGGCCTCTGCACCTGAGGAAAGTGGTTTTGTGGATAAGCCGACTTCACATAAACAGAAAGGCTCCATCCAGAATTCCCAAGCCCTGAAGTAGGCAAATGGGGCTCTGGGATGCGGTGACTCATGGGGCGTAAGTCATCTGCTCACTGACGTGTCTAATCCCGTTGATTGTAAGGGGAGGGATGGGGCAGGCAGTTCCAGTCAAGGGTCTGAGCTCAGACAGCCTGGGTTCGAGTCCCAGTGTCGTGCTTTAGTAGCGGTGCCACCTTGGGAATGATCTCTGAGCCCCAGGTTCCTCGCTCGCAGGAGTGCCTGCCTCACAGGAAATGGCAGGAGGTCAATAAGCACTTGGCGTGGGTCACTGCAGGCTCCGCCCACTCGCTCCCCAGTCACGCAAAACCCCCATCGTGCGCTCATGGGACTGAAGAGTCCACTACCATCTTTCTAGGGCCTTTCTATCACTAGGACAGCATCTGGCACACAGTAGGCACTTTAGCATGTCTGTTCAATGACTACGCTTCATACGCTTTGTCTGATTCACTGCTGTCCCCCCAACACTTCGGGGGACGCTCAGTAAGAACTCCTGGCAGGTGAACCGTGGCTCAGTGGCACCTCCCTGCCAAGCAGACCGAGAGCCCGTCGCTCACCACTGGCCAGCGGGCTGGGAGCCGCCCTGAAGACCTGTCCTTTTCCACGCGCGCTCTCTTTGAAGAGTGAGAAAGACACACGCGCGCTCGTCTTTCCTTTGAGCCCACTTTCTGCTGGGGGATGCAACCGCGCCCTGTTTCAAAGCCGCGTCTTCGCGGGCTGTCGGGTCTGAGAGCCGCGAGAAGGCTCCAGAATCCAGGCGCGGCCCCCGCCGCCTTCAGTCTGGGCATCGTCAGACGGATCTCGCACCTGAGAGCCGGGGAGTTGAGAGGCTTGCGTGGGGTGGCACAGCGGCCTGGGGGTGAGCGAGTGTGGTGGGCATCCCTGAGTCAGAGGAGGAACGGCCTCACGTCCCAGCTGAGCCCGGCTCTCAGCCCCTGGTTCCCAGGTTGGCGTCCCCATCGCGCCGTGCCACCCTAGGAGAGAGGGTCGAGGCTTGGTGCTCTTTCCTTAGGTACGATCAGCACCAGTGTCTGTTTCCTGAAGTCCACCGGATGCCAGCCTCTGCTGAGCAGGGTCCCGATAGTATCTCACTTAATCCCACCAACACCCGAAGAAACAGAGGTTCAAGGACTCACACAAGGCCATGCGGCTGGGACACAGGGGCTGGGGCCCAACCCTGGCCACCTGACTGGTCGTCGCCAGGCCTTGCTGTTAGCCATGTTGGTGGTACCTTATAGCCAGGGTGTGATGTGACATATTGGAAAGTCCTCAAAGGCTCCCGGGGTGTCAGACACAGCACTAAGGCACCCGGGCAGTTCCATGGCAGGGGGCGGGGCCAGCTCCCACCATCAGCGGAGCTGTCAGTCAATTGAATCAGACTGGCCCTCCCGCAACCCTCTGCCACCGGACTCCTTATGATCGAATGAGAGCTTCTCACTCTCTCTCCAGCTCTCCTTCTAGTGCTTTCTTCAAGAAATAGTTCAGTGCCTACTAAGCGCCAGGCACTGGCGTAACAGGAAAAGCATGTTTCATAGCCAATATCTAAACCGGTTTTGCCATGAGCGATTTTTTTTTTTTTTCCTAGAACAGTGTGGCACTTATTGATTCAAACACTCTCCCTTTGCTGGTTTATCCTGATGTTCTCATCGACTCGCTGGGCTCTGCCTCTTCTTCCTGCCTTCCCCGGGACCAAATGTAGCAGCTGGTTGAGTGGAACCGAAACAAGCAGCCCCTGGAGGGCGGGAGGAGAGGAGACGCCGCGTCCGGCGGACTGCACGGTGGTGATCTTGAAGCCACGATACCTCGTTGTCATCAAATCTGCAGACTCTCACACTTTACCGTGTGCTGTCAATTATTTCTACTAACATTCACATCCGTCATATGGAATGGGTATTAATGTCCTAAGCCACAGGAGAGGACGGGGAAGGTGGAGTGTTGAGGGTCTTGCCAGGGTTCCGAATCCAGGGCTCTGTCTGTGCTCCCTGGTAGCACTCTTTGCAGCTCGTCGGGGCCCAGATGTCTTGAGAACCTGGTTGCCTATACCCAGGTGGTGGGGGGCATGCAGGGGCCCCAGCTAAAGGCCGGTCGGGACACAGAGGTTGCCTCAGCTCTGGGCGGGGCGGTTGGCCACTGGACAAATGGAATTACTTTGTCCTCCCCAGTAGCCTCTGTGGCCCCGATGGAATCTGGAGTCCGACTAACTGCACCCTCCCATCTTCATCTGGGAGAAGGGAAGGGGCACCCCATAAGCTCCCCCAGTAGATCCAGTAGATACGATCAGCACCAGCGTCTCTTTCCCGAAGTCAGCTGGGGGCCAGCCTCTGCTGAGCACTGTCCTGATAGTATCTCACTTAATCCCACCAACGCCTGAAGAAACAGAGTTTCCAGGGCTCACGCAAGGCCGCGCGCAGGTGGGACACAGGGGCTGCTTGAAGGTCAGGAAGACGTCCATGAACGACTACTCAGAAAGTAGAGGGGAGTCATGGGGAAGTCACCCTGGATCATCAGAGCTTCTGTGGGGCTCGGTAGACCACAGAGGGCGCCCTTAGCCACCTCCCCACTGGCCTAGAAAGAATGGGCTGCCATTCAGGGATACCTGAGTCTCCCCCATAGTGGGCCGTTCTTGAGGAACCATGGCCCGCCCTGATCAGGCTCTTCCTGAAGGCAAAGACAAGTGCAGACGTCATGAAGCCTAGTGTGCCTCTGCTCAGCTGTAAAGTCCCTTCTGCTCCCACACAAAAGGCCGTTCGCGTTGCACTGGGTACTGGAAAGGTGGTGTTCTAGTCAGCTCTTTCATTGCTGTGACCAAAAGACCTGACAAGAACAACACAGAGAAGGAAGAATGTATTTGTCTTACGGTTTCAGAGGTCTCGGTCCCTGGAGGGCCGGCGCCTTTGCTTTGAGACTGAGGTGAGGCAGAAAGAACCTCATGGTGGAAAGATGTGGAGGAGGAAAGCGTCTCCGAACATGGCCACCAGAAAGCGGGAGAGCGCTCTGCTCACCAGGGACAAAATACAAACCCCAAAGGCACGCCCGCAGTGACCCACCTCCTCCAGCCACCGCGTACCTGCCCAAGGTTACTGCCCAGTTAATCCGCATCAGTGGATTAATCCACTGCTTAGGCCACACCTCACCATCTGATCAGTCCCCCTCTGAATGCTCTTGCATTGGCTCACGCATGAGCTTTTGGGGGACACCTCACATCTGAACCTAACAGTTGGGGTCTGCCCAGCGGGAGGTGATGACCCTCTAGACGGGCTTCCTGCTCTTTGCGGTTTCATGTTGTGGGAGGTTTTCCACTGAAAAGACTGTCATAGCAAACATCCTTATGGAGCCGGTCCCCGGGGGGCCTCTGTTGTGGATCGTAATCACGAATCGCGTTTTCCTTAAACTGAAATGAGTTTTCCATGAGAGGTGAGACGGGCGGTTGCTGGTGGTCCGTTGCTACGTTGCTGTTCATGGAAGCTTCCATGCGTTCGCATTTGATGAGGCCACGGGAAGCTTGGTTACTGCTGTGGTACCCAGGAAGCAGGCAGCCTCTGTGTGTGTGTGTGTGTGTGTGCGCGCGCGCGCGCGCGCGTGTGTGCATCGTATGTGTGTGTGTGAGAGAGAGAGAGAGCGTGTGCATCGTGTGTGTGTGTGGTATTTTATCTACATCTGACCATCAGAATGATCAGAAGGGGGGCAGTTGCCCTAGCTCCTGAGTCAGGGTGGAGTTGAGGCAGCGTGGGTCTGCAGATTCAGGTAGGCAGCGTCGACACCCTCCTCGACGCTGTCCTCCGTATTTATGGGGGGTCCATCCTCAACCCGCACGAACACACAATCTCATCTGGGGCTGAGAGGTTTTGTAGTGGCTTTGCTTTTGGAATTATTTTTCTGTGTGTACGTGTCAGCCTTATTTGATGGGGCAGGGAGGGCTCTGCTGATGTCTCTGTCACTGTGCAGTATCTGCAGGAATTCTTGCAGAAGGAGAGAAATCTAACCAGGCCTTTCCCCGCACCACCACCACACATAATGAAACGGTTGTGAATGGTTAAGAAGTTCATGACGTTGACTTCACGTTAAGGGGTTTAGCTGCTTAATTACAGTTATCGATTATGGCTTTGCAGTTCTTTTCATACGTTGGAGCTGATAATGTTCACTTTGAAGCTTTCAGCTGTTTTCTTGGGTCCAAGAATGGCGAAGAGCTGAGTTGTCTCAGGGAATAAAATGGGCCTGTGCTTGTGACGGAAGGAAACGCTGGCCTCAGCAAGGTCCCTCCAAGAGTTTCCATCCTTGACCAAGACACCTCTCTCTCTCTCTCTCTCTCTCTCTCACACACACACACACACACACACACACACACACACTGTGCCATGCATGCAATTGTCACAATAAATAGAATCTAGAGCAAAATTTAAATGAAGCCTGATGGTTAGCTGCCCCCCCCCCCCCGCCCCGTCTCTTCCCCTTCCCTGGGGCAGGCACTCGGGGGGCCTGTGGAGCTGGAGGAAGGTGCGGGGGGTCAGAGGCCTGGAGATGGAGAGGGATGCCTGCCCGCCTGTGGCCTTGTCTTTAACATTCATGTGTCCCTTTTCCTGCCACCACGGAAGCACGGATGCAGCCCTCAGAGTCCATGAAGTGGCCGAACTTTCCCAGGAAAAACAAACACAAACCAAAAACCACTCCTGGGGGGCTCACCAGAGACCTCCGGGGACAGAGCCCCCTTCTGGCTAAGTCCCTTTGCAATCCGCACTAATCAGGAAGCCACAACCCGCACATCCTGCTACGTTTTCAGAACCGTCCGTTGTTTATGAAAGTCAGGACCTGGCTGAAGGGAAGCAGAAAGGGCAGGCTGGGGTCTGTCCTAGGCCAGGCTGGCGCTGGCGGGACGTGGCGGGACGCGCTTCAGCCGGTGCCCTTGAGAGCTGCCCTCCGTCCGCCCTGAGCTGCAGTGAAGGCCACAGGCGCTGGGCCCCGGGAGGCAGGGCGCAGCCTCCAAGCCTGTCCCAGGTCTCTGGGGACTCAGCAGGGCAGCGGGGGGTGCTCCGTCACCACTCACCTAAGCCAGGCACCTGCAGTGACTGGTCCACTCCGGGGCCACAGGTGAGGCTCGGGACCGGGCCACAGCGGCTCTCCAACCACCGCCCGGCTGCCTCCGTCCACTGTCATCCGCGGCTCCTCGGGGCAGGTCTTGGGCCAGGAGCTGGGGGTCCCGCAGAGAACGGTCACACCACCGCCCCCACCTCGTGAGGCTGTCTGGGACCAAGCAAGTCCAAGAACGGTGGGACTGAGAAGAAAGGGAGGGTGGCCTTCTGTGAGCCTCTGTCTCTTCATCTGTGCAGCGAGGATAGGAGTCGGGGTGTCTGTGCTTTTCATAGTTGGTAGTGGTCCCTTTTCGCGTGCTCAGTGTTTCCGGAACCTCATTCTATGAAGCCCGAGAAACAGATTTGCTTTCCTTCAACTGCTATCCCCTTTGTGTGCCGTGAACCCCATTGAACCCAGTTTGAACACCAATGGGTGAGACTATTCATGAAGAGCTTCCCAGGAGACCATGCTGTCCCAGAACTCTGTGACTTCCCGATGATACTGGAGGTCCCTTGCATTCCGAGCCATCATGATCCTGGGCCTAGAATCTCAAACTTGGATGGGGACTAACATCTTTTGGCGGGGGGTGGGGAGGAGGACTGGGGATTGAACTCAGGGGCACTCGGCCACTGAGCCACATCCCCAGCCCTATTTTGCATTTTATGTAGAGACAGGGTCTCACTGAGTTGCTTGGCGTCTCGCTTTTGCTGAGGCTGGCTTTGAACTCGCGCGCCTCCTGCCTCAGCCTCCTGAGCCGCGGGGATGACAGGTGGCGGGAGCAGGAGGGTTTGAAGGCTGAGCCTGCCTGGAGGAGCGTGGAGAGGGCGGGAGGAGGAGAGATGAGGGGCAGTGGCCGCCCCTGTCCTCCCTCCGGCTCTGCGGAGCAGCTCCGGCTGGAAGGGCCATGCTGATCCTGTTGCCCTCGTCATCTCCTCTACCACGCTGGCCAGAGCTGCTGACCCAGCTCCACGCCCACCCAGCACGTCCCAGGAGCCCACAGACCACGCGCGGCCTTCTTGCCGGGACGCCGTCTCCTCTCCGACCCTCCTGACGTCGCAGACCAGCCGCCCTCCCTGTGATGACTTCCTGCTGGCTGCAGATCAGGTCCCGGCTCTCCCTCCCGCACCCCGTCCTGCTACAGGGGAGCCTCGGCCCCTCCTCTGCGGACCTCCCCTTCCTCCCCAGCACGTCCACTCCTGATCCAAACTGCCCTAGCCCTTCGCCTGCCAGGGGCCTCCCTCCTGGCCTCCTCTCAGCCTCCCTGCTCCAAACCCAGCCTTTCCTGGCCCTGGCCCAGCAGATCTCCCTTCCCCGGGTTTCCGCAGCCCGTGCTGGCTGTCTGGAATGCAGCTTGGGCGGCGGAGAGGGAGGCCCTTATGCTGTCGGAACCCTCTTGCTACCTACACTGTGAGCTCTTCGAGGGAAGGGCTGGGATTTGAGTTCTTTTATATCGATTTCCTGCTTTCTGATCAATGAAGATGCATCTCAGCGAATGCTTCCTCAGTTAGAGCCAACCCGTGTGTCCAGTGGCAGCGCTCTGGGTGCTGAAGATGACCTCAGGGGGACGTGCCCTGCTCGACCAATCATAGCACTCGATTTTAATGCTTCAGCCAGTCTGATGCCAGGGTGTATTGGGCTGTCAGTGTCAGAGACCAAATTTACAGTGGCTTAAACAAGGGAGGGGGCTGGTTTTCTCTGTTATCACAGCCAAGGCAGAGAGGCCAAGGCCTGGCTGCTGTCTTTCTGCCCTGCCCTCCTTAGCACACGGTTTCTAGCCTCAAGGTATCCTCATTGTGCCGATATGGCTGCTACAGCTCCAGTCATCACTTATGTTTTTTTTTTTTTTTTTTGTACCGGGGATTGAACTCAGGGGCACTCGACCACTGGGCCACATCCCCAGCCCTTTTTTTTTGTATTTTATTAGAGACAGGGTCTCACTGAGTTGCTAAGTGCCTCGCCATTGCTGAGGCTGGCTTTGAACTCGCGATCCTCCTGCCTCAGCCTCTCAAGTGCTGGGATTACAGGCGTGCGCCATCGCACCCAGCATGAAGTCTTTTTTTTTTTTTTTTTTTTGTGCTGGGGATCGAACCCAGGACCTTGTGCATTCGAGGCAAGTACTCTACCAACTGAGCTATATCCCCAGCCCCCAATCACTTATGTATTTTAAGGAGGACAAAGAATGATGAAAGATGGGGAAAAGAGTGCCTGTGGGTAGAGTCAGCCCTTCTTTGAATATGATTTATCCCCTCCAAAACTCATGTTGAAATTTAATTGCTATTGTGGTGGTTTGGGGAGGAGGTGCCTTTAGGAGGTGATTAGTAACCACAAGAGCGGGCTGTGGTGCCTGCCCACCCTCCTGCTTTAACCACCGTGTTCTGAAACAGCACGAGGCCGCTGAACACAGGTGCCTTATCTCGGACTTCCAGCCTCGAGAGCCATCAGCTAGCTAAACTTCTTTCTTTTGTAAATTTTCCAGTCTTGTATATTCTGTGACAGTAACAGAAAATGAACTGAGACGGTATGTGGAGAGGAGTGTGAGGTTTTTGAACGATCAGGGGCCAGTCTAGGGTTGAAAAGACAGGCAAAGTCAAGTGCGATGGAGGCCGGAGATCCCTCTACTTATGTAGACGCTGGGACGCCTCACTCACAAAGCTCTCTGGCTCTAGAGCTCGCTGGGAAGGTAGTTTTACAGGAGCTGTCTGCAAAGAGAATTGGACGGAGATTTGATCGTGTCCTTGTCCCTGGTCACCATGCCATCTGGCTTAGACCAAATGGGACCCACCCCCGTAACTGGCACTGGACTCACTGGGAGCTCTGCGAGGACCTGGGGAGACTGACAAATCAGCCCCCCGCAGCTGCATTCCCTCCTCCAACTTGAGCTGGCTTTGGGCAGGTGTCCGGGGTGGGCCTTGGGGAAGGGCGGGGTGAGCTATGAGCCCAGAGGGAAGAGTGGGTAGAGGAAAACCAAGGGTGAGCTAGGCGGGGAGCCGGCCACCCACCCCTGGGCGCTGCCTTCTGTTCAACTGGGAGAATTTCCTGGATTCCACATTTCCTACTTCCTAAGTGTTTGACAAGACAGGACCTCCATCTCCAAAGCAATCCAGTGATGTCTGATGGTCCCGTTGTGCCAGTGCGGGACAGACCCAGAGAAACTGGGTGAATTGTCTGGTCCTTGATACGCAGCTGAATCGGGGAGCCCCGACCCTTGGGGCTGCTGGGAGCGAGGCACCCGCCGCCCTGCACACCAGGTGGGGTGGGCCAGGGACTCCACCCCGGCTGACATAGGAGGTGGCTCTGGAGTCCCTTTGGGTTCTGACCTCAGGGAAGATGGGGGGTCTGGACTTGGGCAAGGGCTACACTGAAGCACCCCCTTTGAGGGACGTTATGGGGTCCAGGAAATGCTTCTGAGACAGACCCAGGGGGACCTCCTGCCGCTAGGTCTCCTAGTTGCAAGAGCTGGCAGGAAGCCCTTCGCGGAACAGCTGCTCTTAATCTTTCAGCCAATAAAAAGTCTGCTCTTCCCTCCACTCCCGAGGGCTTGGCGTGAATAGCCGAGCCACGGGATCCCGTCTCCGTTGTGGTCCTGCAGGAGCTGTGCCCGGCCTCCCCTTGCCGGGTGCAGAAATGGGGTCTTTTTATGCCATGTTTTTGCAGTGACTGTCATCGCCGGCCATATCCTTAGAACTTACTAGGTGTGATTGCCGTTTGTATTTCATCCCTCCAACAGTCTGCCGTCTAGAGCGTTATGCGAGGCCCTGTACATCTCCCTGGAAACGCCGCCCATCCTTTCTTCCCGTGAGCCGGGAGTCGCTCCAGCCGACGGCGGAGGTCATCATGGCATCATTCACCGAAGCCGCCCTCCGGCCTTGGGGAACGGGTAATTCAGTGCCAGCCAGTTCCATTCGGGGGGTTTTGCCGAGCCAGCTGCGAGCCCGCCCTGCTCTGGGCTGCGGAACGTGAAGTCCCCTCAGAGGGTTTCTCTGCCTGCGAGGGTGTGGCGGCTGGGGAGTCCTGCCGGTGGCCTCCAACAGCCGCTCTATTTCCATCTCGGTGGTGTGCATCGGGGACCAGGCCGGGCTCCGCCGGGTGGTTCACCCACCACCCGTGTGGCACCCGCGGAGGCGGCCAGGGCCAGAGGATCGGGTCCCGCGGTGGCACCTTCGTACTCTTTGACCCCTCTGCACGGGGCTGGGGCTTCTCACAGCAGCCAGGTCTCAGGAAGCGGTCCCGGCTTCCGAGAGGCAGGAGTCGGAAGCCTCCAGGCCAGTGAAAGGCCACGTCCTGAGCTGGCACCGTGTCACTTTCATTGTGGGCCAAAGCAATAGCGAGCCCTGCCCACCTTCAAGGGAGTAGGAAGGAGTCGACCAAGGTCACCCTGCCAAGAAGCACCTGCCGCCGCAGAAGTCGTTGCTCCTTTGAAAAATACCCTGGGCTCCGGAGGCCACCAGGACTTGCCGTTTAGTGAGTTTTCATGCAGGACAACGCCCCGAACAGGGGAAGTAGCATCAGATGGGAGAGGGGTGCAGGGATGGGGTCACCGAGGCTTCGGGAGAAAGAGGCAGCTGAGTGGGTGTTGGAAGACGCTCTGTGCGTTTGCATGTCCCCTGAGGGGGCATCTCCACTTACATGCGTCCACTTATACGTGCAGGTGTAAACACACACACACACACACACACACACACACACAGGTGCATTTCTCAATTGTATTATATTTATTTTAAACACCTCCTTTCAGTCTTTCAGCAAATATGTCCTGAGCACCCAATGTGGGCCAGACAGCGTTCCGGGTGCCGGGTGACAGTGGCGAGGAACTCGTGGGCCGTGTCCTCAGCCTTACAGAAACTGTTAAACTTGCGATGCGGTTTCCAGGAGTGCTGAGCGGCCAGGCAGAACTCCGCCAGGGCAGGGCGTCCCAAAGGCCTCTCTCAGGAGGTGACATTTAGGCACGCGTGGGGGGCGATCAGGGGTGGAGGGTGGTGCAGAGGGAAGAGCTGGGGGAACCGCCGGTGCAGGGGTGCGTGGGTGCCTGCCTCCGCCTGCTCTCGGCAGAGAAGAGAGGCTGCAGAGCCCAGCCCTGCCCGCATGTCCAGGGGCAGGACCGCAGGGCAGCAGCCAGCCCTGTGCAGACCCTCCCCCTGCTGTTCCGGGCATGAGGAGCTTTGCTTTCACCTCAGGAGAACCTGGCCCCGTCCACCTCCTCCTTCCCCAGCCGCTGGCCCTCTCCCAGCAAGATGTGGGGCCGCGTCAGCGCAGTGAGCAATTTCTCTAATAAGGAAGTGTGCCCCGTTCCAAAGAGGGACGGTGACTCGGAGCCAAGGTGCGGAACGGGCTCCGGGCTACTCACCCTCATCTGTTCATCCTAACACGTGTGTGGAGCGTGCAGGTGGAAAGGTAGGTAGAGGTCCAGCCTCCGCCCTCTCCCCTCCTCCAGGTGGAGTCTCAGCAGCTTGTGGGACCTCCTTGAGCCTTTGTTTCTTGTTCTATAAAATGGGTAGAATGCCTATTGTAAGGATTAGATGAGAAAAAGCCCCGACTCTAGGATTGCCGGTTTTACCAAACAAAAGACAGGACGCCAATTCAATGCGAATGTCAGATAAAGAATGAGTGATTTTTCTTTTTTTGTGTAAGTGTGTCTCAAATATCGCACGTTTACCTGACATTCGGTTCTAACTCTACATCCTGTATTTTAGCTGGGGACCAGGGATGGAGTTTTACAATCTCTGGGGCTGGAGATGCAGCTCCGTGGTAGGGTGCTTGCCTAGGGAGCACCGTCCCCCGCCCAAAGCCTGACTTTGAGGAGCACGTGCCATCAGTACTGTGGACATGAAGAACACGCATGCTAGGGGACCTGACCCGTGGCAGAGGTGTAGACGGAGACTCTGAAAGCACAGACGTTCTATCTCTGTTCGGGTTCTTACGAAAAATCCAAGCTCGCCCTGGCAGATTCCTGGCAGGCTTGTTTTCTGGGAAGACAGACTTCTGTTTTCTTCCCTCTCGACGCCAAGGGTGACCTTTGTTGGTCAGGAGACAGACACCTCCATTAGTCCTGCTCATTTTCTATGAGCCACTTACGAATCCAGAGGAAGCTGGTTGAGGGGCGGAAGCCACGCTGCTCTGCTCCTTTGCGGACTGTGCGCGCCTCAGATAACATGGTGATAGCTCACTCTTCTGTTTCCCTGGAGGCCTCGAGGCAGATTTGCCAGGTGCCACCTGGGGGGACCTAATAGTTGCCACACCATTGGAGTCTCTGGCTCAAAACCAGAATTCACCCAGCGCCTCTCTTTGGGTAAAGCTGAAATACTGGGAGAACCAGTTGGGAAGGCTTTTCCAAGGGCCATATCTGCCGGCCACACTCTTGCCTTCCTTTGCAAACGGATGCCTTTCATGGAACACGGCCAAATCCGCAGAACTGAAGGGTCCCTCTTCTCTTCCCTGAGCGCCAGGTTATTGTAAAGGAAGAGGGTCGCATTTAAATCCCTCCCTTCCAGGGTACTAGGGATTGCACCCGGGGATGCTCCACCACTGAGCCACATCCCCAGCCCTAGTTTGTATTTTATCTAGAGAGACAGGGTCTCACTGAGTTGCTTAGCACCCTCAGTCGCTCCTAGGGACCCCTAGAAACCAAGCGCCCTGCAAGGAGGGGGCCTGGGCCTGTGGAGTTGGCACGGGGTCCGGGGAGGCGGGAGGGTGCACCGCGGGCTATGAAAGGCCCTTGTGTGGTTGGGATGGGCTGTGAGTGTTAACGGGCAGTGAGTGCCAGGCCCTGTGCCAAGTGCCTTTCGTCTGGCACCACGTGGATCTTCGCCTGACCTGATGCAGTAGGAGCCTGGGTGCCCATTGCACAGGTGTGCTGGTTCCTCACGGGGCTCCGCGGCTAAGGAGGGCCCTGGGGCTTCTGATTGCAGAGCCCTTCCACCTTCCCACGGCGTCTGCTGAATTTTCCATTTGACTCTTCCTTCCTTCCTTCCTTCCTTCCTTCCTTCCTTCCTTCCTTCCTTCCTTCCTTCCTTCTTCTCTCTCTCTCTTCTTCTTTCTTTCTTTCTTTCTTTCTTGGATTGAACTCCAGGGCACTCCACCACTGGGCCACATCCCCAGCCCTATTTTGCATTTGATTTAGAGACAGGGTCTCACCGAGTTGCTTAGCACCTCACCGTTGCCGAGGCTGGCTTTGAACTCGCGGTCCTCCTGCCTCAGCCTCCCACCTCAGCCTCCTGAGCCACTGGGATTAGAGGCCTGTGCCACCGCCCCCGGCCTCATCTGTTCCCTGAACGCGTGTCCCTGCTGGCGACAGGCGTCTCTCTCTCTGCCTGCCGTGGTGGGGAGAGGATTGGCCTGGCATCCTGTGCCCTCTGCCCGTCAGCATCTGGTTGGATGTGGCCCGAGGAACGTCACGTCACGGAACCTCCCCAAGGAGTCAGTCTCCTCCTCAGTGAAACCGCGGGTCAGGCTGAGATCCAGAGGAGGAATCTGCACGTCCGACGAACGGGCGGTCGCTTCGTTCCCTCCGCCCGCTTCTCCATCTCAGTGAGCGCCCACCCTGCGCTGGGTGTGCGTGGCAGGCACGTCCACGGTGCTGCCCTGCAGAGCTCAGTGGCCTGGGGAGAGGCAGGAGCCGCTGTCCCCATGCAGTGTGACGGGCTATGCGCAGGGCGGTGCAGGGTGCTGTGGGCACCCCCTCTAGGGCCGGGGCGGTCAGGGGAGGCCCGGCTGTGGAGGGAGTCTAAGGTGAGGGCCAAAGGCCGTCAGGCGCTTCTGCAAGGGGAGTGTCCACCAGTGCCTGCACGGAGGACGGAGGGTGGAGGGAGGAGGCGTCCAGAGAGGGAAGAGCGTGCCCAAACAGGCAGGAGCTGCGTCCCGCAGAGCCTCGGGGCCCGCAGAGGACGTGGCGTTCTCGGGACAGTGGGAGGACCGGGAAGAGCAGGGCTGCCCTGGACGGTTACCCAGGTTGTGTCCTGCACAAGACTACCTAACAAAGGTAGGGGGCGCCACTGAGCGAGCCGCGGGCTTCTCAAGGGGGCCGTAGGGCCTGCGCATGCTTGAATTTGGCCGAGTGGCATGGCCATGACCAGATTTGTGGTTTTGAGCCTTTTCTGTGGCCCCAGGGTTCGCGGGGTGAAGGAAGAGGTGAGGGTGGAGAGTGGGGGGCAGGTAGGCAGAGGAGAGTGGGGTCTGGAGAGGCAGTGGGCGGAGACAAGAGGGTGGATTCCAGCAGCAGGAGGCCGGGGCCTCCGCGAGCACCTGCTCCTCGTCACCTCCTGGGCCCGGGAGGTGAGAAAATGACTAAGTGGAGAGGAGGGCAGCCACTGCCCCAGGCTGCCCAGAGAGCCCTCGTTGGGTCTGGTCCCGGTGCCGCCACCCTGGCCCGGACATTTGATCCCGCCGTAGGGGGTCCATTCGATGGTGGCCATGTGGCCCAGCGGCCAACTGCAGGCCAGGCCAGCCGGTCGGGCCTTTGGCTGGTGGTCAGCCGGCCATACCCCCCCCCCCCCCCCACCCCCCGTCTCCTCCTCAGGCAGTCCTGGGTGCCTGCTAAGTGCCGGCTCCGGGCCCAGAGGGCAGGGAGAGCCGTGGGACCCAGCCTGGGCCCTGGGCCCCGCAAGGACCTCGCCTATGCAGAAGTGATGACCGGAGAGTCCGTGTCAAAGACGGCCTGATGGGCGCTCCAGGAATGTTCCAGACCGTGAGCTGTGCGGAGAGGCGGGGCCCCGGGGGCATGCACATGGGATCTGGGGTCGGAAGGAACTGGGCTCCAGTCCTGGCTCTGAAGACCGTGATCCTGAGCAGATCACGTCCCTCCCCGAGCCTCAGCGCGCCCTTCTGTAGGATGGGGATGGCCATACTTGAGTGGCTTGCTTCCTAAGGATTGAATGACTCTAGGTATGTCAAGTGCTTCCTATCGTGTCAACCCGGGGGCACCACTTTTAATGTTGTGTATGATGGGCTAGTTTTTTGGCATCATCGTTATCTACTTCTAAGAGTTCTGACCAATAATGCAATCCTGTAACCAATACCAGCCACAGCAAGACACAAACTAATTCTACCTCTCCAAATCCCCTCCCCAACTTTCTTGTTTCCCTTGTGGCTGCTTATTACCTCTTACTTTTTGCAATGGCTCTTGAGATCAAATTCACACAATTCACTTATTTAAAGTGCACAATTCAGCCGGGCGCAGTGGCGCACGCCTATAATCCCAGCACTTGGGAGGCTGAGGCAGGAGGATCGCGAGTTCAAAGCCAGCCTCAGCAATGGTGAGGCACTTAGCAACTCAGTGAGACCCTGTCTCTAATAAAATACAAAAAAGGGCTGGGGATGTGGCCCAGTGGTCGAGTGCCCCTGAGTTCAATCCCCAGTACCAATAATAATAATAATAATAATAATAATAATAATAAATAAAAATAAAGTGCACAATTCTGTAGTTTTTGGTGTATTCATGGAATTTTTTAACCATCACCACAAGCATAGGCTACCTGATCACCCACAAAAGAAGCCCTGTAACATTTAGCATTCACACCTCTTCCCTCCATCTACCCCTCTGCCCATACACCCCAGTCCCTGGCAACCACTAATATGCTTCCTGTTACTATGAATTTTGCCTGTTCTGGACATTTTCTATGAATGGGATCATATAATAGCTGGTCTTTTGTGCCAGACTTCTTTCACTGAATGTTTTCAAGGTTCACCCATGTGGTAGCGTGTGTCAGTACTCCATTCCTTTTTTCTTGCTGAATAATATTCCGTTGTATGGCTATGCCATATTTACATTTATTTTTCAGTTTATGGATATTTGGTTGTTTCTGCTTTGGGGCTACTTTCAATGATGCTACTGGGATCATTCTGTACAAGTGTTTGAGTAGACATATATTTTCCCCTATGTCATATGGTAACTATGTATGACCTTTTGAGGAACTACAAGACAATTTTCCAAAATGTTTGGACCATTTAAAATTCCATGAGCAGTGTCTGAGAGTTCCAGTTTCTCCACATCCCTGCCAACACTTTTATTATCTGTATGTTTGATTATAGCCCTCCTAGTGGTTGTAAAGTGGTATATCTCAGTGTAGTCTCCTGACACATACCCTTAACCCCTGGCAAATCACTAACCCTCTGGCCCTCTAGTTTTTTTTTTTTTTTCCAGAATGTGATAGCTGTGATTACACATTATCTTTGACTCTGCTTCCTACTACCTAGCACAGTGCATTTGAGAGTCATTTACGGATCATGTTCCTTTTTTGTTGCTGAGTAGTATTCCATGACATAGATATATCAGCCTAGGAGTGCCTGCTCTCTGCTCTGTAAAATTGGAGGGGCCCCTTGCCCAGATGAATCAGAGATCCTCTCCCCTCACCAAAGGCTTTATGGCTGAAGAGACCTTGATCACCTCCCCAGCCTCCATTTTAGGAGACCTGGCCTGTGCTTCTTACAAATTGCTCCACGCTGCAGAGCTGGGTGTGTGGTCCGGGAGCCAAAGCCCGCGGGGGGCAGACCCACCTGGGATCAGTTTCCCTCTGCTGCGGCTCTGACATGCCATTCGTGGGAAGCGGCCCCTTAAGGCAGATGGGGTCTGGCCTGCCCGGGACAGCTGGTTCGTGGAAGCCCTGAGCTCTCGCTGCCCAGCGGCCTCCCTTCTCGCCAGGGGCTCCCGAAGCCCCGCGGGCTGCTGAACAAAGCCATCTTCTCGTTTCCGTCTCTGTTTTCCGCTGTTCACGGTAGGCTCGCAACTGGGGGCTTTGAGCATGCCACCTCCCCCCCCCCCCCGCCCCCCGAATGAAGCAGCCTTCCAAAGTTTGAGGCCAGGCCCGAGGGGAATCTGATGGAAGGATAGTAGGATGATAATGCATCGGCACCTACCAGGGCCATCACGTCCATCAGAACCCCCCAGGAAGACATCGTGACTTCATGCAAGAAGTCACGATCCCAGGTGGTTAGAGACAGACCCAGTCACCCCGCTGCTAAGCAGCCGGGCCCGGGTTTGAATCCGCTCCCAGTGTGTCCTGAGCTCAGTCTGCTGGGCAGCACCTTCTTGGGTTCTTTCTTCTACTTGTGCTATTGGTCATCTACCAATATTATTAAAGTCTCCTTTCTAGTTCAGCAAAACCATGTCCTGTGCAAAAGGGCCAGTGACGTGGAGGCCTGGGCGTGCTGGCTGTGGTTTTGTAAGATGCCGTAAAATAAGTGAACACAGGACTCAGAAGTGTCCATCCAGAGGCCACTGAGAACCAGCTCGCGTCTGCTAGTGACAGGTGGGCCCCACCTGGGGGGCACAGGGTGTGGACGGTGACTTGCTCACAGGTCTGACTCCCTCCCTTGACGGGAGCTAGGGGAGGCTGAGCACCACGCACAGCCCTCGTGGACACTTGCAAAATTCTGAATGATAGCTGCCATTCTGACTGGAGTGAAATGAAATCTTAGAGTAGTTTTTATTTGCATTTCTCTAACTGCCAGAGAGGTTGAGCATTTTTTCATGTATTTGTTGATTGATTGTATCTCACAATAAATGTTGGAGAGGATGTGGGGAAAAAGGCACACTCATACATTGCTGGTGGGACTGCAAAATGGTGCAACCGTTATGGAAAGCAGCATGGAGATTTCTTGGGAAAATGGGAATGGAACCACCCTATGACCCAGCCATCCCACTCCTGGGTCTGTTCCCAAAGGACTTAAAAACAGCATATTACAGTGACACAGCCACTTCAATGTTTATAGCAGCACAATTCATAATAGCTAGGTTGTGGAACCAACCTAGATGTCCCTCAGTAGATGAGTGGATAAAGAAAATGTGGTATATATACACAATGGAATTTTACTCAGCAATAAGAGAGAATAAAATAATGGCATTTGCAGGTAAATGGATGAAGTTGGAGAATAGAATGCTAAGTGAAGTTAGTCAATCTCAAAAATCCAAATACCGAATGTTTTCACTGATATAAGGAGATTAGTTCACAGTGTGATTGGATGGGGGGTACATAGGATTAGAGGAACACTAGAATGGTCAAAGGAAAGGGAGGGAGCAAGGGAGGGAGCAAGGGGGGGAGAAAGGGGGAAAAATGGTGGTTGAATGAGATGGATATCACTATCCTAAATGCATGATTAAAGATCTGAGTGGTACTTATATACTTTGTATACAAGCAGTTGTATGTAAAAAGATGATATACTTGCGCATTATGAATAAATAAATAAATAACAACAACAAAAAATTCTGAATGAACAGGGGCGGAGTGGGCGGGGCTACAGGGGGTGGAGAGAGAGCCGCACTTCCTGTGCAGGAGCCGGCGGAGGCCCCTGGCCTCCCAGTGGGGGAGCTGGGGAGGAGAGTCAGCATGGAGAAGGTGGAGGCCCGCGTCCTGCAGGGGAGGTCCTTCCGGCTGTCGCAAGCTCTGGCTTGTGGGACCGTGGACACTGTCACATCATTACAGTCCTTCCAGCCATGTTGAAAAACACCCTGTGTGTGGCAATTCCTTTAGCCACCAGGGTCCCCAACCCGTGGGCTCCCCACACAGCTCTCTGACACAGCCTGGTGACACTCAGGACAGATTCTGCCCCTCCCCCCGGAGGCAAAGGCAGCAGCGACGCCTCGGTAGTGGTCCGCCCGCACCACAGCGCGGCCCAGCTGTCAGTGAGCCAATCGGCCAGTGTTTATTGAGGAGCTACTATGCGCCCCTGGATGCTCTCCTACTTCGGAACCAGATGGTCCTGGTGTCGGCTCTGCACTTGGAGTTTGACTTCTGAGTTAGAAAAACTTAGCTCAGTGTTAACAGCAACACAAAATAAAAATCCCAGGAACACCGGAACAGAAAGCTTCCACGAGCTCAGTAGAACTCTGGCCTGCCCTGTGAGGTCCTCGTGGGACAGAGAAGGCAGGGGATATTCTGGGCTTCTAAACCCTTCCTGGGACAATAGCCAAGACGTGGGTCCCCTACAACTATTTAAAAATATTATGTGTTGTTGTCCCCGGAAAGGGATTGCAGCCTGGAACGGCAGCATCGCAGGAAGGAGTCCGGAGACAGGATGGAGACGAAAAAATTCCTTAATCTTTCTGTCTCTGTCCCTTGTAATTTCTAACACCACATATACACTCTCACAAGAAACCAAGGCACCTACTCTTACAAGAAACTACAATATTTCTATACAATAGCCATAACCCCGTCCTTTCTCTCTCTGGTCTCTTCCCATGCGCCCGAGCAGGAATGGTGCTAGCTCGATCTGCTGAGTCACGGCTCAAATCTCTCGAGATCCTGGGCCAAGTCCCGTGAGACTACGGAAGGCAGAAATGCCCAAAAATGTCTATGGCCTGTAGTCAACCGCAATCTTAGCTATCTCCCCAAACAGGGCTCCTGCATTTCCCCCCTTTTGTTTTAAAAGAGGGGATGCTCTAGGACGTCTATGTGCAACCAACATTCTTACCCGTCATCGGATAATCAAGGCTGTGCCCTTGACTCCTGTCTTAGGTTGATATATCGGCCACATGAGACTGTCCCGTGCGACTGTGCCTGTCTTAGGTTGTCCCCCTCTGGAGATCTTACCCGTCATTGGCTAACCAGCCATCCAATGGAGCCCTTTAGGATCGACTGTGTAAGATGACTAACAGCCGTCCAATTGTGAGGAGATGCTGCGGCTTTAAGGCGACAAGCCTTTTGGTGACGAGCCAAATTGCATAGCATATCAAATTCTTTAAACAAATCAGCTGCCCTAAGTTCCATCAAGTAACACAGTGAGTTCTTTAAACAAATACCCGCAAGGTACTGTCCCATGAAGTCCCAAACAATGAAAGATCAAAATGTCCACTTGTTATAACATGTAGATCTAGGAGGCCCCGTGCATGCAGAGCAGAGGCCACACTGTTGGTGAGGTTGTTTGACATTTGAGCAGCAGGGATGCTTGCAGTGACCGCGATCCCTGCATCTGTAGCAGCAGCCGTCTTTTTTATGTCTAGACAATGCCACCGGCAAATCTTCAGGGCCCGCTACCTAGAGACTCAAGCATCAATTATTAAAGGAAAGGCAGTGCTATTCCAGCACTGAGTCAAGAGGCGAGTTGTCAAACTAAAAAATAGAATTATTAGATTAGAAAATTAAAGTTGATTTCTGCTCACACACATTGCAGCCTGAGCTCCCACAAACATAAGCTGGCAAAACATCATATTTAGAACAAAACAAAGAAAGACTGAGGGTATTTACTACATTAAAGATAGATTAAAGAAAAACTAAAAGCACTTTGGAGAAATAATTTGTTAGCTGGAACTCTCGAGTTTCTGCATACACAGTAGTCCTTTACCTGTTGAAATAATTGAAATTAATCAGTTATTAAACAAATGAAGTTAATAACAAATAAGCAACCTCATGTCAAAACACCAAAATATCAGGTTTTACAGCACTAGTCATATTTTTTGCTAAAGAGAAGTCCCTGGGACACCTATAAAACAAAATTGAAGATACCTTCACTTATTAAATTATTTACCCAATTTGAATAGTCTTAAACTTAAATGAATTAGAGTTATTTGGATCCATATATATATATATATATATATATATATATATATATATATATTATATATATATATTCATAAGGACTTTGTTATTTGTGACATCACACTGGACAGACGCATATACAAACATATATCTGTGACGTCACATTAACATGAAATTTAGACAAATACACAGACATAAACACATATATAAAAAGTAAAAAAAAATACAATTGTGTGCACACTAAAGAGAGATCTCTTCGTCCCAGCTGGGAGGAATGACACTTAAGTTGTGACATATTTTGAAGGACTCTTTTAAGGGAATCATTCCATATCTTCATCATGGTCCTCTTGATTTTGTACCTTTTTTATTAATCTTGATTCCTCAACAACTTCATCTTGATCCTTTTGATTTGGTACCTGTTTTATTAATCTAGATGGTATCCATATTGGAGAGGATTCATGCTTTGGAAAAACACAAACAGATCCTCTCCCCCAAATTAATACTGGATCTGGACCCTTCCATGTACCTGAAAGAACATCCTTCCAGTAAACCAAAGGTTTATGTTGTTGATGTGGGTTCCAATGTCTGTCTCCAGCAAAATAACCATCAGAGTCTAAAGTTAAAAAATTTAAAGTAAACAGGGCAACTGCCAATCTGTCCTTAGGATTTTTCCAGTTTCCTTCTTTCTGTTTTAACAACATAACTTTTAGTGTGCGGTTTGCTCTTTCAATAATGCCCTGACCCTGAGGATTGTATGGGATGCCTGTTTTATGGGATATGAGATCGAGCTAGCGCCAATTTGTGAAATTTCTTCCTTTTCTCTCATTCTTTTTTCCCCCTCCCTCCACTCCCTCCTGCACCTTCCCCCCCCCCCCCCGTCCCTCTTCCTCTTCCTCCTACAAATATTAAATCACTCACAATTTGTCCGATGCTGTTTCTGAGATACAGCACAGACAGAATCTCTTGCCCTCAGTGGAACCCACATTGTCGTGGGGTGGGGAGACAGAAGCAAGTACCACCTGTAATACAAGATATGTGGCGTATTAGGGGAGGGGATTGCTACAGAGAAAAACAAAAGCCAGGAATGGGGAGAGTTAAGTATTGGGAGATTTTTTATTTTAGCTGGGGTAGCTGGGGAAGGCATCCTTGAGAGAGGGAGATTTTAGAAGGCCTTCAAAGAAGTTGGGGAATGAGCCGTACAGGTAACTAGAGAAGCGTCTTCTAGGTAGCAGGTGGGGGCAGCCCATGCAAAGGCCCTGAGGCAGGAATATGCCTGGTGGGTTTTGAGAATAATGAAGCTGCTGACTGGAGTGTGTTGACCTAGGGGAGAGCGTAAGAGATGAGTTTAGGCAGGTAACGGGGTGGCCCCCTGAATCACTGAATGAGAAACTCTGGGTGTGGGCTCCACTGATTCTGATGCCCCCTGAGACACAGGGCCACTGCTGCGGAGCTCCAGGGTCACCGTCCCCACAGTCTGATCCTCCCTCCAATGTCCCAGCTGCTGTGGGCAGGAACAGGTGTGGTCCCAGACGGGAGGAGCAGTCACTGATGACCTGTCCCAAGAAATGCCACCATCCCTGTGTCTGAAAGTTGACATTCCGACTCACCCAAACCCAGACGCTCTGCCTGAGGTCAGGCGACAGCCCGGGGAGAAGGCAGGAGGCAGATGCCTGAGAGAGGGACCCCGTGACCGTCAGGGCGGGGCCGTCCCGGGGACCTCTGGTCCACACACTCATTTGTCAGAGGAGCAGACCGGGGACAAGGAAGGGGCGATGACGCCCGTGAGCCGCCCGTGGGGTCGCGGTGGGTCCTCAGGACTCCTGGGCACCTGCGCCGGCGCACACAGAGCCTCCAGCCTCAGGCTCCAGGTCACTCGGGGAACTCTGCCACTCAGCGGGTACCGGGTGTCGGTGGGGTGTCGGCTCTCACCGAGGAGAGCCCCGCCCGCGGTCAAGGTCTGGGGAGACGGGCATTGCACACTGCCCCCAGGCAGACCTGTGTGTCGCTTGTGATTTTGTTTTTGTCTTCGTGGACTTCCTTCTAGGTCACTCAGAGCAGCCACGGGTCACAAATGAAAGCTCTCGGCTCCCCTTGTGTGCACTGGGCTCTTCATAACCTCATTTCCAATCTGGTTGTCCTATGCCCATTTTACAGACAAGAAAGTCAAGTCTGGGAGAGTTTTTTGAGTCACTTGCCCAGGGTGGGTTTGACCCAATCTCTGTTTGCACCAGAGCCGGGGAATCTTCCCACTTCCCTCTGCTACTTTCTTTCTTTTTCTTTTTTTTTTTTTTTTTTTGTGATACCAGGGATTGGACTCAGGGGCACTCGACCACTGGGCCATGTCCCCAGCCCTTTTTTGTATTTTATTAGAGACAGGGTCTCACTGAGTTACTAAGTGCCTCGCCTTTGCTGAGGCTGGCTTTGAACTCGCGATCCTCCTGCCTCAGCCTCCCAAAGTGCTGGGATTACAGGCGTGCGCCACCACGCCTGGCTTATTTATTTGCTTTTACTTATACACATGCATTTATTTTTTATTTTTATTTTAATTTTTTTTTAACATTTATTTATTTTAGTTGTACACGTGCCTTTTATTTTTACGTGATGCTGAGGATCGAACCCGGGCTGTGCAGGTGCTAGGCGAGTGCTCTACCGCTGAGCCACAACCCTAGCCACCCCCCTGCTACTTTCAAGGTCATCTGCCAGCCTGGGATTTGGGCACTAGTTTGGCACCGACCAGTTTTATCTATTTTCTTCCCATATTTCCTTCCTCTCTTCCTGCCATCATTCCTTTCTCAGTTTTTTTCTACTTTAAGACTTTATCTGGGCCGCCCGTAATTCCTGCAGCTCAGGAGGCTGAGGCAGGGGGATTGCGAGTTCAAAGCCAGCCTCAGCAGTGGAAAGGTGCTACGCAACTCAGTGAGACCCTGTCTCTAAATACAATGCAAAATAGGGCTGAGGGTGTGGCTCAGTGGCCGAGTGCCCCTGAGTTCAATCCCTGGTACCCACCTGCCCACCCCCAAAACATCTTTATCTGGTGCTCACCATGCATCAGATTTTTTTCTGGGTTATGAGAATCCAGTGATATGAGACCATCCCTGCTCTCGAAAAAATCCTCATGCTGGTGGAGAACACCGTCACATAAATGGGTGGTTGTCACCCTGTAGGACACCCTGTCACTGCTCTAATCAGGGTCTGCACAAAGTGCAATGGGAGCAAAGATGATAGGATCCTTCCTGGAGGAGGCGATGGCTGAGCTGGGCTTTGCAGGATGAGTAGGAGTTCAGCGCAAAGAGACGGGAGGTGACTGGAGGAGGGTATGGAGAGGAAATAGTTCGTCAGAGGCGTCCTGGACTGCAGCGAGGGCGCGTGAGGGGCTGCGGTTCTGTTGGTTTGGAGAGTGGGGTGAGCATGCGATTGCAAAGTCCAGCCCGGGGCCAGGTCGCCACGGCCTTGGATGACATGCAGAGGGGCTGCAAAGGCGCCCAGTTCCTAAATCGTGTTGCTGGGCTGTGGTCACCCTCTGCCTTCCCTGGCCAGCACTGACCGTCCCACCAGCGCCAGGTTCCACCAGAACCCCGCCCAGTCAGAATATTCAGACCCTGGTGAAGTCAGGGAGGACACGGCTCGAGCACAGGGTTTCCCGATGGCTCTGGTCCGAGGGGACTCGGGAGGCCAGGAGCCCAGGCCGAGCTCTCTCGAGGAGCTCTCACCCCTGGGCCCTGGGCAACTGGCTTTTTGAAAAGTGAAAAATGCCTTCTTTCTGCATTTCTGCATGCACGTCCATCAGAGAGAGACTAAACCATTTACATAAGCAATGGACGAAAAGCACCGGTGGCCCGCCATCCTGCCGACCGGAGGTGGACAAGGCCAGCCACCTGGACTGTATTCTTTCCAAATGTTTTGATGCATTCATCTTCTTTCCTTGCACAATCGAATCGCATTATGCATGCTGTGGTGTCCTTGCTTCTTTCACTTCTGCTGTGACCATCTTTCCTGGCGTGACACACTCGGACCACGTCATTTAAAATGGTTGCATAATGTTCAAGGTTGGGGTCGGTTCTCGCTAATATTGGATGTTTAGGTTGTTTTAGTTTTCAATCCTATGAACAGCTCTGGAGTGACTTCCCCGGCTGTGGGACTGTTTGTACATGACGGATTCTATCCTGAGGACAAATGCCTAAACATGGAATGGCTGGATTCGACCAGCCAGCTCATAAAAGGCCTTGGGTACCTTCCAGAAAGATCGCCGCAACAACCACCGAGGAGGTTTGCGAGGACGTGATGACGGACAGCTCCTTTCCCTGCACGACTCTGGTGTTGCTGCGGTGGGTGGGCAGAGGGCGGGCAGGGAGATGGAGAGGGAGATGGTGCTTTGGTTACTGGTGCACTGTCTGATCTGTCTTGTGTTCATGATAGCAGCCCAGACAGACTGGCAGTCTGTCTTGCAGCCACCTGGCTGCCCAGTACTGAACCTGCACCTACGCTGGTGTAAGTACCTCCCCGGGGCATGCTGGGAAATGGCAGCCCGCGTGGAGGTCAGCGGGATGCAAGGAGGAAGAGCGGCAGGGTCACCTTCAGTCCTTAAGTCAAAATGCAGTGTGACTCCCTCAGTCCCCTCTGAAGCAAGGACACTTGTCAGTGCCCCTCTGTTGTCCACCCAGACGCAGGAACCAGACGAGTCTTCCCATCACCCCAGGGAAGGAGTAAGTGAGGGGCTCAAGAAGTGTCCTCTGGGGTGATGTCGCCCGCAGGGCGGGACCCATCAGGAGAGGGGGATGAGCCTTCTCTAATAACAATTATAAAAATGACACCTACGTTGCCGAATGCTCTCTCAGTTTTTGCAATGCAACTTCTTTTTTCATGTTCCTCACCACAAGTAAGTATCCCGTCCGTGCCTGTCTTGTAAATGAGGAAACTAAAGCTTCAAGAACAAAGTCTCCCGTCCCAAATTTCCAGGGTCATACAGGGAGGCGCTGGCATTGAACCCAGGCAGGCTGACCCCAGAGGCCAATCTCTCGGCCATTGCTAAACCACCTCCCGCCCTCAGCATCCCCTGACTGTGGGAAGGTCGATGCTCCTTCTACTTAGAAGCAGAGCCAGGCCTGCTGACTGGTCCCTGCCCTGGGTGGATGTGTCACAGCCTCGGGTCAGACTCTGCTCAGCCCTGCTTCCATAAAACCCGTTAATTGCTTTTGAAAGAACCACTTCACCAAATGTCCTAAGTCCTATGGACCACACACAACAGAGAGGACTTTGACAAGCGTCCTTGCTTCAAAGGGGACGGAGAGACACACTCAAGTACACAAAGTAAGGTTTCTGAGGACTCCACTTGGCCGAGGGACTGCAGCAGCTCGGTAAGGATTGGCTTTGATTTAAAGAGAAAACAATGAATCTGTTAAAGGAGCAATTTTTGATTAGAAGGAAAACATATAATTTGGGAGGGGGAATGAGACTACTGATTATACTTTTAATTGTGTCTATTGCTCTTTAGAGTAAACTCTCAGAAATTAGGTAAAGACAGAGAAACTGAGTTTTTTTTTTTTCCTTTAAGTGGTTTTCTTGTATTCAAGCAGTTCCCCAAAGAATAGTCACCTCTGTTGTAACCCATTTTCTGTTTTAATTGCCTTATAAGCTGAAACTAGGCTTTTTTTTTTTTTTTCTGTTTTAAAGCAGGCAATTTTGGTGTTCCTTTAATTATATGTTGTTATAATTCTCTTATTCTTTAAACATTGGCTAAGGAATACTAAAAAATCTGTAGACCTTAATGTTTATGCATTAGAATATCTGACTGGTAAAAATGTTGGTTAGGAAATAGAGGATATTTACTGAGAGTCTGGATTCTGTGGGTCTCAATTCTTGAGGTTCACAGCTGGCTCTATCCTTTGTGAGCTGTGTGATTTTTTTTTTTTCTTCTTTTTTTTGTAAGTTACCTAACCCTTCTGTGCTTTAATTTCTTGCCTATAAAATGGGAGGATGGTGTCCTATAATTGTTGTGAGGATCTGATGATTTTTTTGGTGAGGATAAGCTAGGTTATGCCACAGTAACAGACAAACCCACATCAGCACGAGCGACAATTATGTCTTACGTATGCAAACTCCTCTGAAAATCTGCATGGTTCTAGAACAGTTGGCTCTGCGTGTTGGCTCAGCATTTTCCAGGCTGCTTTGATTTTACAGCCCCTTCCCATCCACATGCTTCCATTCTTGGTAGAACCGGGAAGGACAGATAATGGAGAATTATGTACCGACGGCGAAGGCTTCCGATTCCAGAGACAGTGACACAAATCGCAAACCACGAATCACTGTTTGCACTTCATTGGCCAGAGACAGCCGCGTGGCCCTGCGTGAATTCAAGGTGGTGAGAAGGGCCCAGGAGTAGAGGGCAGCCAGAAAAATTGGTGAGCAGCAGCATGTCCAACCCGAGACATGTAGTGCCTCTGGGAACAGTGCCTGGCACATAGTCATTGTCACCAAAGGTGGCACGATCAAAATGAAAGTTTTGATGATGTTTCCAAGCTGGGTTTTTTTTTTTTTTATCCTTTTTTTTTCTTTTATTCTAAGTTGTTATATATGACAGCAGAATGCATTAGGATTCATGTTACACTTATAAACCACATTTTTACATATCTCTGGTTGTATACAAAATATATTCACACCATTCGTGTCTTCATACATGCACTTAGGGCAATGATATCCATCTCATTCTACCATATTTTTAACCCTTTGGCCCCTCCCTTCTCCTCCCTCCCCATTGGCCATTCTCGTGTTCCTCTAATCCTCGTATGCTCCCCGTCCCAACCCCACTGTGAATCGGCCTCCTTATATCAGAGAAGACATTCAGCATTTGGTTTTTGGGATTGGCTAACTTCACTTAGCATTATATTCTCCAACTTCATGCATTTACCTGCAAATGCCATGATTTTATTCTCTTTTATTGCTGAGTAATATTCCATTGTGTGTGTATAGACCACATTTTTCTTTATCCATTCGTCTCCTGCCAAGCTGGTTTTGAAGTGGTTTTGGACCTGATCTGAAGAGTCGCTCCAGTATGCTCAGAGAGGCCCATGTCCACTCCCCCGGGTCACGGCGTTGCTCTCTGGCCCATGGAGGTCGGCACACATCTGAGAGCAGCATTAGCAGGGTAGTCAGATGGGCTCGGGGTCAGGTGGACCTGACAGGAACCCCAGCAACAACACACCTCCTGAGTGGTTGCAGGACCTTGGCCAGGTCATCTTCCACCTTTCTTAGACTCGGTGACTTCACAGTGAAAATGGTGAATGGTAATGCCCACGTCACAGGCTGCTGTGACGACTAAATAAGATAATACACACAGAGCATTTGCAGGACCCAGGACAAAGTTCAGTGTGGGTGGATGGCAGTCCGTACTTGTGTTGTGGTACAGGGACTGAGCCCAGGGGTGCTCTCCCTCTGAGCTACACCCCTAACCCCTTTTTAATTTTATTTTGAGGCAGGACTGCACTAAGTTCCTTAGGACCTCACTGAGTTGCCGAGGCTGGCCTTGAACTTGCCATCCTCCTGGGATTAATGGGTGTGCAGCACTGCACCTGGCTGATGATGGATGCATTTTTCTGAACCTTCAACGAACTTGGATATAAGATGAGAATGATAATATGTAGCTTTTAAAGGTTTTTGGGGGGCGTCAGAGGAGACCCCGTACATGCACACTTAATACATAGAGTAGGTGGAAACAGATCTTTTCCTCTTCTCTCCTGTTTCCTAATTATGTCAGATTTTGATCCCGATCCATCTGGAGGAGACCATTTGGGTTGTCTACTTTCCAGAAAGCATAAAACTTGGAATCATCTTCTGGTAGCGTACCGGACCTTGTTCTGAGGAGCACACACATCTCCTTCCCTCTTCTCGGCCTCCCTCGGATGAGCTGACGCAGGCATCTTCCAGTGTGGGGACCAGTGGCTGCTCAGTGTGTCGGTCTCTGTGATTGTGATCCTGGCCCTGGCCATGGCATGTCCTCCCTCCAGTGCTATCCCTAGGACAGGAGGACTTGTAGGTGCTAGGAGTGAGAGGTTTTGCCCCCCCCGGGGAGGGTCCCGCTTGGCACTGCCCAGATCACAGCAGATGACGGCCCATCGCAGCTGCCCTGGTCGACATGACACCCAAAGCTGCTGACCCACCGCAAAGGGGACGGCGAGGCCTCACTGCACCGGACACCTTTCGTGGCATTTGCTTCCAAAGAAATGCTGGCGGCCAACAGCCGCTGCACACCAGATGCTTCAGTGGCGGACCCAGGCGCCCATCGAGAGCTGGTGAAGCCAGCACAGGGACAACGCACCCAGAGATGACACCAGGTATCCCTGACAGCATTGCTGCCATGACCCCGCCATGCCACCCTCCCCATTCTAGAACCTTCTGAGAATGGTACCTCCTCTTAGAAGGCTGCCCCTGCCCTCCCCAGCTGGCTGGCCTCTCCCTGCTTTGTGTCCCACTGGAACCTCCTGTCAGTGTTTCCAGTGCTTGGCATCCCAGCACACAGTAGGCAGTTAGTGATTGACCTTAAAAACTATTTCCAAGCCGGGCACGGTGGCGCACGCCTGTAATCCCAGCACTTTGGGAGGCTGAGGCAGGAGGATCGCGAGTTCAAAGCCAGCCTCACCAATGGCGAGGCACTTAGCAACTCAGTGAGACCCTGTCTCTAATAAAAATACAAAAAAGGGCTAGGGATGTGACCCAGTGGTCGAGTGCCCCTAAGTTCAATCCCTGGTACCACAAAAAAAAAAAAAAAAAAAAAAAAAAAAAAAAAAAAAACTATTTCCATAGAACAGCTGAGGTGAGCTGTTTGGATGTAAAGAGTCTCGTGGGAATAAAATAATAAACTCCATGCATTCCTCGTCTAATATCTTTTTTTCCCCTCTTTGGTACCAGAGATTGAACCCAGGGGTGCTTAACCACAGAGCCACATTCCCAGCCCTTTTTATTTTTTTATTTTGAGATAAGATCTTGCTAAGTTGCTCAGAGCCTTGCTAAGTGGCTGAGGTTGGCTTTGAACTTGTGATCCTCCTGCTCCAGCCTCCTGAGATTACAGGTGTATGCCACCGTGCCCAGTTCTTCTAATGTCTTTTTTTTTTTTTAAAAGGGGGGGGGGTAAAGGGGGAGGAAGGTATAAAGGGAAAAAGCTGACACCAGGAAACAATTCTGCAGGCTGCAGGAAAGGTTGTGGCTTAGGGGAACGGTAGTGGTGATTGATTGGTCATGCCTGCTGGGTTGCGGCCCCGAGGAGGAGGGTGGCACTTAATGATTGAGAGCTGCCCTTTCCCTTCAGCCCTGAACTAGCAATCAAATTAGTGGAAATACAGCTTTAAAAGTAAAGGATGGCCTTTTCTTCAACCTCTAATTGAGATATTTAGCAAATGTGTTTTACTATTAAAATGAAAATGGGGTGGAAAATAGACTTAATTTTATAATCCACATTGAGTACTCTGTCGGCAGAAAATATGTTTTTAATGAGGGAGAGGGAAAGCAACCCCCATCATCTGAATTACTGACTATTCCTGCTGGGTAAGAAGGGGTCCGATGGCAGTCCTAGGGACAGGGAGGAGGGCATTACTTTCCACACAGTGGCTCGGTGTCCTGGCTGAGCCTGGGCCTCTAAGTCAGAACACTTGTTTTTCTTCCCAACATTTTTTTTTTCAGTTGAAAAAATTTAAACCTACAGAAAAGTTGAAGGAACAGTACAATAAATACCTGCATGCCCTTGACCTTGAGCTCTGGCTGTTGGCTCGTTGCCACATGTGCACACCCTCTCTGGTCCCTACACGCCCCCACACACGTATTACCATTTTACTATGTAAATTTCAGGCATCTTCGCCCCAAACATTCCAGCTGCGTTGCCAAAGAATGGGGACACTGATGGACACTGTCCTACCTGACTCAGGACAGTTGTCACCACCAAGAGATTTGATGTTAATACATGACATTATCATACCAAACAAGGTGTCAATTCAGTGACACCATCTTCCTTTCAGTCCTGGTGGACGTCTCATCAAATGTCCCAAGAATGTTTTTTTTTTTTTAATTTTTAATTTGTTCTAATGAATTATACATGACAGTAGGATGCATTTATGCACGTTGATATACATAGATGGGATATAATTTCTCATTGTTCTGAGTATACATGTTGCAGAATCACATTGGTCATGTAGTCACATATAGACATGCAGTACTACTAGCTGTTTCATTCCACTACCTTTCCCATCCCCACGTCCCCTCCCTTCACTTCCCTCTACCTAATCTAACGTAACACTGTTCTTCCCTAGTGCCCCTCCCCCCCCCCCCCCGCCTTATTGTGAATTAGCATCTGCCTATTAGAGACAACATTCGGCCTTTGGTTTTGTGGGATTGGCTTGTCACCCTTTTACAATCTAGGAGCTAATGTATTACATTCAGTTGGGACATCTCTTTAGCCTCTTTTAATCTAGAGCGTCCCCTCCCCCGCCTTTTTGTGTCTCCACAACTGACTGTTCTTGGAGAAAGACGGTGTGAGCGTCTGAGGGCATGGCCCACATTTCTCTGATGGCTTCCTTCTGGTCATGTGCAATGAAGTGCGTGTGGCAGGAATACCGGCCCGGTGCTTCCTCCGGCGTCACGTCAGCCCTGCTGATGTCTGCCTGTCCCGTAACTGAAGACCCTGAGCGTGACCCTTCGGTTACAGCTAAGGATGGCAAGAGCTCGCCACTGTGATCCTTTGTGATTATTAGGTGACCTGTATGTGACACTGAAATCCCACAAGGGTCCTGCTCCCCAGCCACCTTTCTCCCAGGGCTCTTAGCTTCCGTTGATGACCCTTACCTGGATCCGCGGTGACACTGGGGATGCAGATAGCCATTTTCTAGTTCCCTTGTTCCTTGCGCGTTGACTGGCTTGCCTTCCGGAAACTCCTGGGTTGAGGATTTACCCTTTTTAAGCTTCATCTCACTTATTAATATAGAAGGCATAAGCAGAGAGGCTTGGTCTCAGGGTTAATCTTGATAACGGATATGAAAGAGCTTTGTATAAATGGTCACAGGTTTGATCATAGAAGTTCTGCCATTTGCATTTTAGGGGGTGCCTCAGGGAAGAGGAATGCATTTATCTAAGTTGGTTGTTTCCAAAAGAAATGCACATAAACAGTTCAGGTCAACACGTTTATAAGCATCTGACGCGTGCCCAGGAGATTAATAACTGAATGCCCCGAATTAATTTAATGCTGAGAGGGAGAGACTAGAGATCACAAGGACCAAAAATTAATTTGTCAATTAATTCACTCATTCATTATTTTATTCGCTCAATAAACCTTTGATGAGGTGCTAGAATGCTGAGTCAGATAATCTCTGGGTCCAGCCCCAAAGAGCCAATGGCCTGATGAGGAGACCTGTGGCGTCTCCCCATGGGGACCCCCGGAGCCCAACTCCAAGACCGTCCCCTGTCCACTACATCACGGAACGTAAGTGGCGGTGGGGCACGGTTCTGCCACAGCTCTGCTCCTCGTCTTGCGTGGGTTTTTGTCTTGTACGTCTTGGCTGTAACACAGCGAGGTGGTGGATTTCCAAGCCGGCTTCCTCGTGTCCTCCTGAAAACCAGCAAAAAGCCAGGGCTGCCAGGAGCACCCGGGAGAGCCGTACCCCGCTCCCTGCAGTTGTGGACATAGCCCGCAGACCCACCCCCTTGCCCATTCCAGCCGGCGGGGATCCTATCAGGCAGCCACAGTGTGTCCCCCAGCTGCTCCTCCCACAGGGGGACCCAGGCGACCTAAGCCATCTGCCTGGAGTTTGCCACGGTGGGTGCAGCCCTGCTCACGACTCTGCAGACTGGCTCCTGGCTGCTTTCTCCCTCCCAGAAGCCACCTTCCCTCCCATCGTGGCAAAGCAGAAGTCCCGTGGGATCTGCCAGGGGTGTTGATAGATAGGCTTGGGCCGACTGGCCACCTCCCCCATGGAAATCTCCATGAGCAGCAACCTGGTTTCATTTTCCCCAGGCAGGAGCCAATCAGCCTAAAGGTCGCTCTGTTCCCCAGGCAGGAGCCAATCGGCTTAAAGGTCGCCCTGTTCCCTGGGAAAAGAGCCAATAGCGTTAAAGGTCGCTCAGGCACACCCCCACCCCACCAGAAATCCCTACTTAAGTCCCTGCGGAGAGGAAGAAGCCAGCACAACAGCTCCAGACTCACCGACTCACCGTCTCCAGCCCAACGGCAGCTGCCCCAGCCGACAGACAGCTCCAGAGACCACAGCCAGCATGGCCAGGCACCAACCCTCCGTCCAGAGCTTGCACACTCCTCTCTCCCTGACTCCTCTCTTCCTGTACTTCTTCTACCTCCAACCAGCCATAAAGGCTGGTGAATAAATCTCCGGTGTGATTTTTGCCCTTCAGGTGTAGTCGGTCCCTCTGGACCTGGAGGTCGTGACGAAGTTCAGTGGTGTAGGAAGTTGATGGGTGTGGATGCCAGGGTCGACCAAGAAAGACCAGGTACCCCAGTTCCCCAGCCTTTCCTTGCTGGATCTCAGATACGTTCGATGATTGATAACTCATATTCGCAAGTTCATGGAAGTTTCAACATCATCAGTGCAACGCTCTTTCTTGTTTTGATTCCTAACTTTTCTTAATTCATCGGTGACCTTCACTCCCCTCATGGTCCCCATCCAAGGTGTTTAGCGCCTGTTCCTGAGCAGCTGTGATTCTTCGTAGAGCATGCAGCGTTGCTTTGTGTGTGCATGGTGTTGACTTGGAGAAGGGATATTGTGCCAGCGTGCGTATTTGGCTCCTGCCACATTCACCCGTGTTCTCCCTGCGTGTTTGAGAGCTGCCAGTGCCGTTGGCTGTAGTACAGCTCAGCCCACCTTGAATCAGGGGGCTAAGCTAGACTACGGTAACACCACCCAAACCACACTGATGTTTAAAAAGCTTCTATCCCAAAGTGGCCAAAATGAGCCACGTGGCCATTCCCACCTTCAAAGGCGTAAAAACTGTAATCCTACCAGGAATCTAGAAGGAGGAAAAATTGAAAATACTTAGTAAACAGTGCTAATGACTGTCACACCGACACTTAACCTGTCACGGTAACACCCAGAATCATCCATTCTTTAGTGATGGGCATCTGTGTGCTTCCACTACTGCAAACACCCGTGCTGTCCTGAACATCCTTGTTCCTGTCCCCCGTGGATGCATGCAAGCATCTCTCTGAGATCTATATCCAGGCGAGGGTTTTTTTTTGGTTCCTCAAGTTTTTATATAACTTCATTTTTAAAAAATATTTATTTATTTAGCTGTACACAATGCCTTTATTTATTTTTACGTGGTGCTGAGAATCAAACTGGGGTTGTGTGCGCATGTGCTAGGCGAGCGCTCTACCGCTGAGCCACAACCCCAGCCCATGTAACTTCATTTTTGATAATCACTACTAATGGGGGCGTCAGCCAGTGTCTCGTTGGAGCGTTCTTCTTCCTGCCAAGGAGAGTGTAAGCCTCCTGAAAACTTGAAGTCTAAAATAATTAGTGAAGAACAAAATACAAAGAGTCAGAAATATATTTACAAAAGCGAAGCCCCTTGATACACCCAGTCCACACAAGAGCTGGAACTAGGCAAAGGAGAGATGGCTCCAGTGGTTTATTTAAGGGGGCACACCAAAGGCAGGGATGAGGTTTCACAGGTGGAGTCTTTCTTCATGATGTCTTGTAGTCAGCAGGTTGATTGGCATCTTGGCAGGTCACACCCATCTCAGGTGCTGTGTGGGACATGGAAGGGTGGGACAGAAATTCACAATGTCCCTGTGAAGGAGCCCTAATTAGGAAGGGCTGTTGTAGCTAGCTGGAAGCCATAAGTTCCACCTGATATGTATGTGACGCACCTGTAGGCACCCGCAAACCTGAAGGTATATAACCGGGTGAAAGCGGTCCGAGTTAGGAGAACGGAGAATTCAGTCAGCCGGGCAGTCACTCGGTCGGTCAGAAGAATCAGAGCGGCCAGAACGTAGGCAGAGCGGTTACAGAAGAGAAACCAGATAGAAGACAGAAAAGAAACCAGATAGAAGAAGTAATGACTGGTCAGAGTTAGGCCGAGGCTCCTGAGGAAGACAGAAGACAGAAGAAAGAAGAAGGAAGAAAGAAGAGAGAAGAAAGAAGCTCTAATCTTTCTCTAAGCTAAGCTCTATCTTTCTAACTCTAACTCTAAGCTCTAACTCTAAGCTAAGAATCTTTCTCTCTAAAAATCTTTCTTTCCCTCTCTAAGCTCTAAGAAAGTAGAAGTAAAAGTAGTAAAAGCTTAACTCTGCATCCGAGAATTTTCCTCCCGTGGCGGCGCCGTGGCTGGCCGTGACAGGCAGCTTACATCCCTGGGCAATTGACCAGAGAAAATGTCCACTGGTCATTCCCAGACACCAGATGTTTCTATTCAATAGGCTTCAATGCACGGTGACCCACACACAACCCATGGACGGCTCATGACACACGACCAAATGGACCTCTAGAATGGCTATACCAGCCTAGACTCCCACTAACCCTGTGTGAGGGTTCCCATTCACCCGTATCCTCTCCAAGACTGAGTGTCACTCAACATTCTATTGCTGCCAGTCAGTTGAGTATGATGGGAATGTCATCGTTGATTTCATTCTCATTTCTAGTGAGTTAGAGCATCTTCTTATCTACTTGTTGACATGCTACTTGCTACTTCCGTGAACTGCCCGTTGTGTTCATGGGCCATTTTTCTGTTGTATTTCCTGTGTGTTCCTGTTGGTTTGTAGGGGTCTCTTGTGTAGCTGGCTGTCATCCTCTGTTGCATTCAGACATTTGGCACTCCGCCATCTCTCAGTGAACTTGTCCATCATAAGTTTTGTTGAACAGAAACTCTTAATTTGGATGTAATTAAATCTCTCACATTTTTTTCCCTTTTTGATTTGTGCTTTGGGGACCTTGTTAAGAAATTTTTGTACCCTAAGTCCACAGAGATATTCTCTCACACTTTCTTCTCTTAGCTTTAGAGTTTTCTTTTGACACTTGACTTTTTCATCCTCTGAGAAAATACCTTCAGATCTGATATATGGGAGGGATCCAAGTTCATTTAGAGAGCCAGTTTTCTGGACGTTATTACAGAATTATGCCTTTCTGCACCGAGATGAGATACTTTTATCCTAGATCAAGTTCTCCTGTACATGGATTTGTTTCTGGACTTCTTATGGTGTTCTGAATAAGGCTCTCTGAACCTTACAGTTCAAATAAATAAATAAAATAGAACGAGGTGTTTTGTTTTTTTTTCAGAATTACCTGGTGCTCTGATTAGGGGTGTCTTGATGATCCCTCGTAGTGTTGGGAGGAGGACAAGTATGACAAAACAAATATGAACCCGGGGTTCAGGTGAACCTGGTCTCAGTTCTGGCTCTTACCCCTCAACAGCCACATGAACCCAAGTAACTGTCAACCCCCCTCCACCCCAGCCTCCATTTCTCTGTAAGACAGGAGTGACACAGAAACCTTGGATTTTTTGTAGGAATTAAATACTAGAATATTTCAGAGCATAGCTTTCAATACATGTGATTTTGATCACCATCAAACACATTGACTTTCATGGTGATGTAAACTGTTTTTTCCCGTCCTCACAAGGTGGACATAAATGGGGGGACACATAGCCCCAGCCCCCCACAAATGTCATCGCCACTTGTCTCTCCCTGCTAATCCATGACTTCTCCCAGTTATTCTTGGGCGCCCCGGTGGTATCCCTTGCAGGTTCATGGAAGCTTCTAGAGGGCTTTCTCGCCAGACCCTGTTTCCACACTGCTGGGGTCTCTTTAGAGCATCTTCTCTGTCCTCTTCCACAGTCACCCAGTGGCCCCACAGATTAGGGGATCAGGGAAGGCCTGGCACCTGGTAGCTGCTCCGCTAGGAATGCTGGACACATCGGCTTCTCTTGCCTGGCCATTTCTGCGCGTGGGCTTTAGGAACACAGTCTTTCTCCCCGGCTCCCTTTCCCCTCTTAGCTCTTTCCCTGGAAAAAGTAAAAATAAAACAAGCAAGGTGTCTGGGCCACAGCCTGGGGGGAGCACCAAGGGCTTCAGGGCCGGGCTCCGGGGTGGGTGGCCTGGGCGGGCTGCTCAGTCTGGGCTGCTGGAAGTAGTGTGGTGCAGAGGTCATACAGAGCTGGCCCTGGGAGGGTGCTTCTTTGGCTGCCTTTCCAAAAAGGGACCTTTTTACCCCCCCCCCCCCCCACTTTGTGATTTAAGCTTTTGATCCCTTGGTGGTAGCTCTGCACTGTCACTTTCTTTCCTGAGCCCTGGCGGGCTGTCAGTCTGTGCAGGTGAACAGAGAAGTTTAACTTGTCACACGGCCAGGAAGGGCTGTCATCTTCCCAGGAGGGCAGCCACCACCCCCCCATGGGTGGCCCCAGGGGTTGCTTGTGGAGGGAGCCACCCACCCCTCCCCACCCTTCCTGTGTCTTCTGTTATGAACTGCAGCGGGCACAGGGAATCTAGAATGCTCTTTCCCCCTCCGCTTTGTGATATTAATAAAGCACTTCCGTCTCTCCGGTTCCTGAGGCCTGTGGGCTGCCTCTGCCTTAATCCCAGCTTGACTAGCAAGCAGGGAGATCGTTCTGGAACCTGGCTGTGTCAGAATGAGACTAAATCCCATCTTTAGGTTGCTTCTGCCACACTGACAGGATTCTTCAAATAGCCTAAAGTCAGGCTGTGGACAGGGTCCCCACGGACGGAGGTACAGGGTGCCTGCCCCCTTCCTGTTGCTAGGCGGGGTCAGTGACAGAAAGACATCTCCCCCCACCTGTCCAGCCGCCGGGAAGGTCAGATTTGACTGGCAAATGATGAGCTTCCACTGTTCCGCCAGGCTCCTGTGAAGTTCAGGGGACAGAAAGTGAGGGAGGGACCTCAGCCCAGAGGCTCGGTGCTACTTCAGAGCCAGTGCCCCTCATTGCAGCCTGACAGAGTCTCTTGAAGTCACTTGCTTAGTAGCAGAGGATTCCTTGCTTTTCTCTTCTTTCTTAAATACTCCTGGAGCTGGAGAAGTCAATAAATAGATGCTCGAGATAATGAAGTAGAATTTTTTACTGTTCCTCCATTTCCACATTGATAGTATAGTATATTTATTATATTTCTATGCTGCACATTAAGAGGAAGAATGTGATTCACTCTTAAAGCTACATTTCCACTTATTTGGTCTCTGCTCAACCTCGGATGGCACGGATTCTGGGTACCTGTGCCCTGTGGTGTCTTTGTTCACGGCAGACGCGAGTCCCTGAGCCACAGCACTTTTGCTCACTGAGCTCAGATGGGACTTCAGGGTCCTCCTCAACACGGCTGATCAGAACTGACATGTGAGCTCTTCTCTATTCTGCCTAATAAGAAGTCATCCTGTCTTCTTTCTAGTTCTCTGTTAACTCAAGACACTTGGCACTTTGTACCGTATATTATTAACTTGATATATGGCTTAACTTTATTATTATTATTATTATTATTATTTTAATTATTTGTTATTCTCAAGTTGCTTGAGAGAAGAATCTGTGCTTGATCCATGTGCCTCGTCCCACCGCTGCCCGGTGACCATGGTCAATACCTCTTGTTAGATCCAGTAATGTCTCACTAGGAGGAAGAGGCCAGCGTGGAGCTACGGCCAGGATTGGCTCTTTCAGGGATACGGTCATTGTCTTCTGGCTCTTCTTGAGTGAATGAAATCACCAAAGGTTGGGGGGGGGGGACACAAAAAAAAAAAAAAAACAAAGCTGACAGCACATTTAAACCCATTTCCTGCCCCAAACCAGAACAAAGCAGGGACAGTTTGTTTCATGCAAATTGCTTAATACAGGAAACCGCCTTCCCTGAGCCAGAACACAGCTCAACTTGGTGCCTTCCCCAGCTTGGTTGGTTCCAGCCAGTGTGTGGCACCGAGGCACAGGGAAGGACCTGTGTCCTCAAGGAGTGTGCCCCCTGAGGGGCCAAGAGGTGTCCACCCAACTGAGCAAGGTGTCACAGTACCCTGACGGCGTCTCTCACTGGGGCCTGGCTGCACAGACCTCCCATCCCCCCTGAGGATGCCACCTGTGTCCTACTGAGGGCCTTGGTCACAGGTTCACCCCTTGCTTCCCTCCTGTCTCTCCTCTCTGTCCCTAATGATCCTGTCACTCTTTCTTTTCATATTTATTAGCACTTTCTACTGGTGGACCTCTAGATGTCCACTGCTCATCAGCTGCTCATGGTCCGTCTCCTGCACACCCCAGGGCCATGGCCTGTTGGTCCCTGCTGCACCCCAGGGCCTAGAGCAGGCCTTCTCAACCTCGGTGTGATTGACATTTCAGACCAGATAATCCTGTGGTGGGGCTGGCCTGTGCATTGTCAGACACTGAGCTTTGTCCTTGACCTCTACCTCTTGATGCCAGTGGCACTCCTTTCTCTGGGTCTTGACAACGTATGACAGTCACAGGTGTCCCCTGGGGAAGAGGGAAGGCCACCTAGAACAGCACTGAGCTCATGGTAAACATGAAGACAAGCTGTGAAATCAGTCGCCGCCCCGCCTCCTGGGGCGAGGTGCTGCTCCGGGCTCCCTCCCACTTCCTGTGGCATCTGTGTGCAGACTGAGAGCTTCCCACCTTGTGGGGTGATTGTGGGGATGGGGAGGAGACCCCAGAGGCATCCCAAACAGTTGAGGCCCCGCCGGTGCCGATGCTTCATCACTGCAGCTGTGACACTCTGCAGAGGCCTCACCCGAGCCCACGTCACCCCACGGTCCCATCTCCAAGCCCCTCCGGGGTTCAGATAAGGAAACTGAAATGGAGACCGCAGGGCATGTGTGACCTGCCCAACCGAGGTCACACAGCCAGAAAGCCACAAGGAGGGCCTTTCGTCCCAGGTGTCTGGGCTGCATTTCCTCCTGCTTCCTCTCTCTGTGGCCCTTGAGCGACGGGGACCTGGCACTCGGCGTCCTCAGCCCCCAGCTGGTGCCTCCTGCTCATGCCCAGTCAATATTGATGGAAGAACCAAAAGCTCAGCCCAACAAACAGAAGCCAGACAGGGTGGACGCAGGCGTGGAGCCCACACAGGGAGCTCAGGGGGCACGGGGTGGAGAGGGCGTGTCTCCTGGGCAGAGGAGGCTTGAACTTGTAGTCCACTTCCGACGGCTGGAGGGGGCTGGAGAGGCCCTGGGGACGGCACCCCTCCTTCTGCTTCACGTGGGCTGCTTTTCTCTCCCCCTCTGTCCCTTTTCCAAATCAGAGGCTTGGAGGCCTGCTCGGTCCCTTGCTTTTCTACTTCCTGCCTCTCCAGCCCCTGCCTGGCTTTGTGGCCAGCGCCGTCCGGCTTCAGAGGTGGCCTAGTTGTCTAACCTACATTCCCGCGTCCTGCTGCTCACACGTGCGGCCCCTCCCGCCGCCGCTGAGCAGGACTTCTCCCCTCTCCTGCAGGACTGGCTTTGAGGCCTGGCTCAGGTCCTCTCTCCTCCTGGGCAGGGACCCTCCCCACACCAAGCCCCAGGCAGTCCCCTGGGCTCTGATCTTCTTTCATTTCTTCTCCCTGACCGCTGTGGCTCCTCCAGCCTGCTGGGCCCCGGGGCTGCCTGCCGGCTGCCTAAAAGCGCTTTAGGGGCAAACAGGGACCCCAGGAAAGCAGGAAGCTGGGCTCCAGCTGGTGGCTTCCTAGCTCACAGTCTCTGGGCCTCCTTGTGTCTTCCTCAGGCGGCTAAAACATTGCCTCGCTTGATGATCCTCGGCTCCGTGTCCAAACTCGCCTAAGGGTGGGATTGTTTCCCCTCTGGGCCGTGAGGGAATACTGGGATGGAGGGAGTCTCTGGCTTGGGGGGGAAAGCATTGTCGTTTCGGCCTCGGCTGCTCCTACAGACCAACTTGAAGGACGGACTCCTTGGCCTCCTTGACTGAGGAGCCGTCCTGAAACGTGTCTTTATCCAGTCAAGGGGGAGAGTTGGGAGTTCCTTTTAAAAGAACAGCAACAAAGCCAAGGCCCTCCCTCGCCAGCGGGGGGCCCTTAGAGAATCAGGCCACAGCTCCAGGCTCCAGCTCCCCGCCCCAACAGGTGACATTCATCCCCAAGTTGCCGGAGTCCAGGAAGCTGGCCCGATGCTCTCGGAGGTGCCTCCTCACTTGGTTTCTCTGGCCCGCCCAGCTTCTTCCTCCCGTGGCTTCTCTTCCTGCCCCTCTAGAGGACAGTCCGGGGCGCTTGCCCAGCCCGAGGCTCTGCACCACCACCCTGGCCACCTCACCCCCATCTCCCCTTCCCTTCCCTGGGTTCATGGCTCCGCGGCCCCAGGGCCCTTTTGCCTTGTTCCCTGAATTAGACCAGCAGCTCCCCACTCTGGTCTCTGCACTTGAGGTTCCTGTGGTGTCCCCCAGACAGCCCCGGGCCCCTGCACTCACTTCCGGCCGGTGCTTGCTCACCTCCCCAGAGACGCTTCCTTCTTCCTGCGCCCCCCGTCCTGCGCCCCAGCCGGCCTCTCTGGTCTCTGGCCTGCCTTTCCTCCATGGGGCTTGTGTTGCAGACATCATCTCGGTTCGTCGGTTCCACTCAATTCCTTGAGAGCTGGGCTTCCTGTTTCGGTCACCACTGTGTCCCCGAGACCTAGCACTCCTCCTGGCATATCGTCCTAGTCCTTGAAAACACATCTGATGAGCGGAGGGACCAATTAATTGACATCGATGCTCAAACTCAGTGAGCCTGAGAAACAACTCCTCCCATGGCCCAAAGGAAGCAGTTTCCTTCCTTATTCTGCACACGTGCTAATGATCAGAGCTGCCTATTATTGAGTGATTACTGTATACGAAGCACAGTTGCTGAGCCACGGCCCACGAGAGTTGAATGGGCAAGGTAGTCACGGCCCCATTCTCTAGGTGAGGGGCTCACAGGGAGAAGGGGCAGATTCTCCATTTGAGCCCCGACTGTCCGAACCCAGAGTCCGACATCTCAGCTACTGCTCCGTGTCTTCTGGCTCTTCTGTGGAGACAAAGGGCCAGTGCATACCACCTGGGCTGCCCAGGGCCCCGGCAGTGCTGCAGGCCAGTCCCCAACACCTGTTGGTAGCACTATTCTCAGTGGTCTTTGGAAACTGCCCCTGTTTGAGAGAGCCCGTCACACACCCCCTCGGTCAGCAGCCCTTGCTCAGTGACTGCTGGATGTCGGGTTTGAGAGCCCAGGTCTCAGGCACCAAGGGAGACTGGGCCTGGGAAGACGGGGCTGAGGCCTCTATTGAGAGTGCATCCCAGCCCAGCTTCTCCCGCTGCCCGGTCCTGCTGCCCGCCCTTCCCTGACGCAGGGGTGGAGTCAAGGAACACGTGGAGGAGTGTGTGTGTGTGGGGTGTGTCCCATGCATGTACTTCTCAAGTTCATCTCCATCTTCTGATTCTTGGGGACCCAGCCTGCCTCGTAGACCTCTCCCCCGGACCCCTGAGGAAGTGTCTTGGGTGCTGGAGGAGCTTGGGAATGTGACTGGCACAGATGAGGATAGAGGTGACCTCCGAGTGTCCATGGAGTTTGTCACTGTGGTGGTGGGTCGTGAAGCTCCCTGGGTAGATGAACAGCCCTTTCCTCAGTGCTGTCAGCGCCCCCCACGGTCTCCCTCGACAAGTGCCTGTTGAGGACAGGATGGCTTGGGCAGAGGGCGTGTGACCTTTGAGGATTTCACACGCAGCGCACACAGGCAGGTCAAAACCTAGTCTGGGGTAGTCGGTGGGACGCGGCCGAGTGTAACGCGTGCTCGGTGTTTTGGTTATTCACTGCTGAGGTCCGCCTGCCTGACTCCAGCCCGTCCTGACTTCTTCCATACCCTCCTAGTTTCCGGAAGGACCATGACACGACCAAGAGATGCTCGAGGAGTGTGGGAAGAGAGAAGAGCTGGCAGGGAGGGACGTAGAAGAGGACCCAGCAGAGAGGGAGCAGGGACCGTGATCTCAGTGCAGACTCCGAGGACCCGATTACTTGTGGGGCACACTCCCTTGGTCCAGAGCCAACGCCAGCATGTGGCACTACGCAGGATTCCGCCACGGTCCCTGTCCAGAAGACGTGTAGCCACTCAGCCTTGGGCCTGCCCCGAAGCCACGCTCTTTGGCTCAGCTGCATTCAGCCATGCTCTGTTAACCTCACGTCCCTTAAAGTTGGGAGGTGACAAGATTGCTCCCTGCTTAGATCGTACCTGTCCAGCCCTTCGCCTTCCCTTGCTTTGTGCACCATTCAGCGCGACCCATCCCGCTATCCCGCCACCAATTGCTGTTACTTACGAAGTGCTTGCTGTATGCCAGGCCCCGTGCTTAAAGCAATTTATATGCACTTATGTTGCATCTCATCCTGATAAAACTCTACAAGGTAGGCACTATTATCACCCCTGTTTTATAGATGAGGAGCGGAGGCCCCGGGTATTGAAGTCATTTGTCCAAGACCTCACAGGAAGTGAGCAGTGAAGCCAGGGCCGTCCCACAGCGCAGCCCCCCTGTGCCTGGAGGAGCCCAACTTGACACCTTGACGTGTCTTCTGATAGGCCCTCAGCCCCTCGGAGTCCCCCCACCCCCACCCCCGCACTGGTCGGACTTCTCTGTATTTCCCGTTCACATTCCTACCCTGACCGTTCACGCCCAGATCGACAACCGTGCTGTCTCCTTCTGTCTTTGGGGATGAGAATGGGTCTTCTGTCACTTGTGAAAATGTCCCCTGATGAGTCTCTGGCTGCATGCCTTACCTTGTGGCCAGACATCAGGTTCCTCGGGAGGCTGTGAAGCAGGAGTCGCCGCATAGCTGCCTCTACCCGAGGTTGAGAGCTGCCCCTGTTCTTATGATGGGGAGTGAGAGAAGGTTCTAGAAAGGATTCAAGAAGTCTGATTTCTGGTCCCAATGGCAGGCAGTATGGGGTAGTGGTTAGGCCTCAGCTCTGTCAAAGCATCCTGGGTTTACCAGCTACCTGCTCAGTGCGTGGCCTTGGGCAAATCACTGACCTTCCCTGAGCCTCTGTTTTCCTTTCTATTCAATGGTGCAATCGCAGTGTCCTCCCACGGGGTTGTGGGAAAAGTAGAGGTGACATTGCACCGAAAGCCCTGGCGGCCCCCGCCAGTACAGACTGAGGCTTGGAAATGGTCTTGACGGTCAGCAGACAAGCCACAAACCTCACTCCCTTTCTTCCTTCCCCAATACTGGACTTACCCACCACCAGGCCTTGTGCTGTGGCCTTTGGAGATAGAGCAGTGACAAAGACAGACCTGGCCTTGTGGAGTTCATGGAGTCTCTCAGAGGAGAGAGGATCGGGGAGCAGGCTGTCAAGAAGTGCTGGAGACAGCCCCCCTCCTGGCTCAAAAACTCTGGAACCAGTTTGCCCCCCTGAACAAGGGCTTACTCGTGCCCACCCCAGCCCCCCACGGTGTTGTGTCTGGCTGCGATCAGCCAGGCAGGCAGGCCCACAACCTCCCTCTACCGTGCAGCACAGCAGAACCCGCAGGCCCCTGCAGCCCTGGCATGGCGTGGTAGGATGCTGTGATTCATCTGTGGCCTTTCAAGGACCTGCACTTAGCTCCTGGGGTGCAGAGCCACGGGCTGGATCTTGGCACCCGCAGAGGTGTTCTGAGCTGAGCTCTGGTTAACAGACCTGCTGTCCATGAATGGGTGTGTCCTGGCCTGCAGTTTTACCTTTTATCACCAAAGATTATGGAAGACGGGGAGCTCTAATTTCAGGGAATGCTTTATGGTTTTCATTACTCTCCCGAATGAATCTCTGCATAATTTGCTAGGATTAGGAATGGAGAGTGCATTTCTTTCTCTGTTTGCACTTTTTCTTTCCACGTCAACCAGTAAAAAAAATCAATAAAAGGCCAACAGTGAAGCCCCGTCCACACCAGAACTTGGCTACACTTGGACCACAAAGGAGCTGGCCTTGTCTTGATTGGGGAACAGTGGTAGGGTTCAAGCAGAGTGAACCTGAACCTAGGTTTCTGTGCCTGTGTAGACTCAAGGAGGCCCTTGGGGGTTTAGACTACACCCTGTGTTTACCGATGGGGAAACTGAGACCTAGAATTGGAAAATGACCTGTTTAACCCCGACTTGCCCACTGTCTACTAAACTCCATGCCCTGAGTCATTCGACAGATTATTTTGGGGGTATGTAATTAGTTAGTCATATCAGGGAGTGGCCTTGTTTCTTTGTATGTACTTTTTTTGCTTTTTAATACTGAGCTGAGCTGATGTTTCATCACAAGAGTCTCCAAAATAGGCTGCATGCACAAGTACACAGAATGTTCCAGAATGCACATTACCATTAATTTCTTCTCATCCTTTTAGTTTTTCTGTATTTTGTGTATATTTTATACCAAACCATATAATTCAGTAGTAAAACAGCATGTGATGCACCTACCGTATATGTTATGCACATGTGTGTGTATTCTATGTATATGTATGTAATCGGATAGCACATGTAATTATAGATATGCCACCTATATTCAATTATAGATTAGGTATAATAATAAGTATAGATCACTATAACATACCGGGGAGGCATACGTAAGAATTATAGAAGTATATTGTTAAGAAAGTTTGAAGATGACTTTTTTTATTATTATGTAGCTGTTATTGACCATTCTATCTAATATAGCCCCAACCTATTTCTCTCTTTTCCTCTGCTGTCTTTGTCTTCCACGTTTTCCATGATGTTATGTTGTATTTTTGTTTGCTTACGTCCATCTTCCCGGGTAGAGCGTTGGCTGGAGATGGTTGGCTTGCTGTCGCTCCCTGGCACCGAGGAGAGCTGGCTTGGCACGTGGTAGGCATGCAGTCAGTACTTGCTGAATCATGGATGGGTGTGGGGCTGCTGCAGATGTGTCTGCACACGTGCCCACCAGCGTAGGCCCCGTGCAAGGCTAGGCAAGTGCAGGATGCCAAGGAGAGACAGAGGGGGCATCTGACCAGGCCCCGGAGTCTGGAGAGGCTTCCTCAGGAGGAACCACTCGGCTGGGACCTGAAGGGTGAGAAAGCAGCGGGTGGAGAAAGCGGTGAGAGCCGGGCGCGGTGGCGCGCACGCCTGTGATCCCAGCACTCGGGAGGCTGAGGCAGGAGGATCGCGAGTTCAAAGCCAGCCTCAGCCATGGCGAGGCACTTAGCAACTCAGTGAGACCCTGTCTCTAATAAAATACAGAAAAGGGCTGGGGATGTGGCCCAGGGGTTGAGTGCCCCTGAGTTCAATCCCCGTTACCAAAAAAAAAAAGAAAGTGGTGAGTGCCAGGTGTGCAACAGTAAGGGTGCACCGCTGAAAGGGCAGGTCTTCTAGAAGGTTCTGCAGCGCTGGCGCATAGTGTGCGCCTCAGCTTCCTTGTTGTTTTAAGGGGTTGGGGCTGGGTCCCAGTGGGAGGGAGAACCATTGGGTGTGGTGTGGAGTGTGGCCCGAGCCCTAGACTGCCTGTATGTGCCCTGGCCCTGTCATTTGCCAGCTGGGTGGCTTTGGCAAGTTACTTCCCCTCCCCTGCCTCGGCTCCATCATCTGTAAAGTGGGGATGAAGGTAGGACTCGGCAGGGTATTGGGAGGAGGGAAGGAGCCAATTCATGTGGCTCACAGGGCAGTTCCTGACGTGCGAAGGCTGCTCTGTGTCATTTGTAATAATCCATCCAACATATTAATTACATGTTCATCACATGTTTATCACATAGTTATTACATGTTTATTACATGTTCATCACATAGTTATTACATGTTTATTACATATCTATTGAGCCCCCCCACCCCCCAGGCAGGAGATGGAGTCGCTGTGAGCCATACATAAACCACCCTGGCATGGAGCTCATGTTTAATTAGGGCACAACAATAGTAAATGAATGAAGAAATTGATAAGGACAAGCCGTCCAGTGAGAAGATGGAGAGGAGAAGGAGAGGGGCAATGTGTGGCGCTGACCACGGCTCCCTTGGGGCAGGCGTCCTAGAAGCGACTCCTGGAAGAGGACCTGCTTGCACTGAGAGGTCCCCAAAGAGTCGATGTGTGTGTGCCTTCATGGTTGAGGAGGAGGAAGCTTTGAGGGGGTGGGCCGGCTCTGGGTCATGTGGGGCCTTGTCTGTCAGGCTAAGGAGTTCCAGCTGAAAGCTGTTGGAAGGTATAAGCCGGCATGATGGGATTTGACTCCTTTAAAAAAAAAAAAAAATCCTGCCAGGTGCAACAGTGCACACCTGTAATCCCAGTAGCTCAGGAGGCTGAAGCAGGAGGATCTCAAGTTCAAAGCCAGCCTCAGCAACTTAACAAGGCCCTAAGCAACTTAGTGAGACCCTGCCTCAAAATAAAAAAAAATAATAATAAATAATAAAAAGGGCTGGGAATGTGGCTCAGTGGTTAAGCACCTCTGGGTTTAATCCCTGGTACAAAAAAAAAAAAAAAAAAAAAGAAAATCTTTATAGCTGCTGCCTGGGCTCATTGGGGAGGGAAGGCCCTTAGGGTTTTCCTACCCACGCCAAGACCAACTTCCAGATGACTGCAGCCACTTACCCTATGGTTCCTGGTTTGGGGGCAAGATCAGCTAGCAAGTGCCACATCTGGGGCACAGATTCACTCCTGAAGTTGGGACTTCCAGGCCTTCCCCACAGTCCTGCACATACGACCGGCCTGAGACAGCCACCTTGGTGTCTTCCACCCCACAGCTCTGACTTCAGCACTGACGTCAGCTTTGTCACTGGGTCTTGACTCTCATGGGTACCATGTTTTGGGAGGCAGCGTGATGTTGGGTTTCAACCAGCGGGTCCCAGAGTTGGGCGGCCTGGGTTGAAATCCTGCTTTCACCTCTAGCCAGCAGGGCGACCTTGGACAAATTCCTCAGCCTCTCCAGATTCTGGTTCCCTCCTCTGTAGACTAAGGAATGACAATAGCGTCTTCATGCGTTTTCCGTGGTTGCTCCGGAATACCTGAGGTGGAGGATGTTTAAAGAGTAGAGGTTTGTTCGGCTCACGGTTCTGGAGACCAAGGAGTCCAAGAGCGTGGGCTGGCATCTGCTTGGCTTCTGGTGAGAGTCTTCCCACCGCGTCAAAGCATGGCAGAAAGCAGAAGGGCAAGCAGGCACTTGCAGAAGAGGCAAAACAACAGAGGTGGAATCACTTACCCAGTTCTGTGGAGTGTGAAAATTCACACCAAGAAAAGGCATCCACTGGGCTCCATGCCCTGGGCCCAAACACCCCCACCAGGCCCCACCTCCCAACATGGCTGCAATGGCAACCAAAAGCACCAGGGTTGGAGGGAGTGAACCACATAGCAAACAGTAACTACCTCACAGTGTCACAGGGGAGTTCATATTTATAAAGCCCTTGAAATAGGGCCCAGCACAGGGTGAGTGGTCAATAAGCATTCACTCTTGCTATCAGCATTATCTTCCTGCCTATTCAAGGGGAGAGACACCTGTTCTCCACCTATCTTTCAGAGCTGTGGTAGGATTAATGAGATAATGATTGCCGGTTGTTTGGAGCTTTGCAGAACAAAGGCATGCATAAATATACATGATTATTATTGTCATCTTTGTGCTTTGCCTGGCCTATTGTGGTTGGCCGATTTATGGAAATGGCATGTCCCTAGGTGATCAGAATTAGTGATAAGGAATTTCAGACAGTTCAGACAATAACAGTGTCTTCTATCTGCTCAGGGTCTTCCATTCTGAAAGCTTCTCGAGGGCTGTATAAAATTAAGCACCAAGAGACCACCCCTCCAAACAAGGCTCCAGGCAGCCAGGCATGCACAGATCCATCCATCCATCCATCCATCCATCCATCCACCCCCAGTAGTTAGCATTAGGCCCAGGTGTTCAAGGTGCACTGGGTATAGACCTGCACACCTGAGGTCCCTAGGGGAGTGAGAAGACAGGTGTAAACCCTGCAGAAATGGCAGTAGCTGAGAACTAAACTGTTCTGGGCATTTGCAGAGTGCTAGACACCTTCTAAAGACTCATCCATATTGGTGCCCGTGATTCTCAATATCCAGGGGGGTGGAATCTCATTTTACAAACGAGGAAGCAGAAGAGACGAGTAGCTAGGAAGAGTGATGCTGGAATCCCAATCTGGGCAGAGTGTCTCTAGAGCCCACAATGTCCTCAACCAGCACGTGACCATCTCTGGTGAGGAATTAAACTCTCCCTTCTCCTGCCCCGTCTCAGTGGAGGGGAAACAGGTTGATGGGAGCCAGTGGCGCTGGCCCAGGTGGGGACCTGGGTTGGCTCTTGTTGGTTTCTAAAGTGCCTCCTGGGAGGCATCTTAGGTTAGGTTTCCGGGATCTTTGGGGGGTTGCTCCTGGGACGCCCCTAGGTACACAGAATTGGACAGAGGGAGATGTTGAACTCTGATGCAGTCGCAATGTAGGCCTTAGCTGATCCTATGGGAGCTCCAGCTGGAGTAGCCCTTGGAGTCGTCCCCAGGGGGCCAGTCCTCTGTACCCCCTCATTAACCAGCCGTTGAATATCGCTGCAGCAAGAGGCGTGTGACCTTGGGCGAGGTCTCCCTGAGGCTGGATGGTTCCCTGGAAGAGAGCAACTGGCCCCCCCCCCCACCCTGCATGCCTTGAACTTGGAAGGGGCTTGGATGAACTTAGAGGGGGCTTGGAGGGCAGGCCACAGCCCCCGCCACAGGGGCTGCTGCTGCCTCTCGAGATTTCATTGTTGTCTCCTGGCTGTGGAATCTGGCTTCACAGCTGGAAACCAAGGTGATGGCTTGGACTCTCTCTTTCAACCCCCGACCCGGTCTCCAAGCTCTTGCTTTGCGTGTCCGTCGACGGCCGCTGCTTCTCTCTGCTCCTGTGGGGGACAGCGAGCACATCTCCCTGCACTGGGTATAGACCCTGATGCCCACTCGCTGGGCAAGGAGAAGAAGCCTGGCCAGTCTTCCTCCTTCCTTGAAGGTGGTCACTCATTCGTCCTCTCTGATGCTTGCTCGCTCCGCGATGAGATGCAGTGACGTTAAGTGCCAGGGGCTGGGGACCCAGCAGTGGAGGGCACAGCTCCTGTCCTCAGGGCGTCGGCCAAGTCGGCACCTGGAGTGATGTCCAGCAGAAAGAGCCCAGGGCTGGAGAGTGACCCTGGGGTCCCCTGTGACAGGAGCAAGGCGGGGGCTCACGTCGCCCCGGCAGTTTCCCAGCTCCTGGGTGTCAGTTATGTGACGGTAACTGAATGACGTGCAGGCTTGGCTGTCCTCCTCGGGGTTGGGGAGTTGTCTTTCTTCCTGCCAGCCGGGGCGAGGCTTCCAGAAGCTTCCGTGAGGCGTGGCGTGTGCTGAGGCAGCAGCCTGCTGCCTGGCAAGGCTGAGATGTTCCTTGGACAGTCTCCCGCCTGGGTGCTTGCCCGGGCCCCTGGAGGTGCCAGGCGGACAGCTCACAGGGCCCGGAGGCCGTGCACTCCCCCTGCCTGCCGTCGGGCAGTCTTGTGAGAACTGCGTTCTCTGGCATTTCCCGTTCCGCACTGGCTCTACCCCACCCTCCTGCCATCTCCACTATGCCCAGCAGACCTGGGAGAGGGGACCCTGGGGTTCTGAGGACTCTGGAGTTCACAAACCAAGGTTTGAGTGGAAATTCTGAGTTCTGGTCCTGGTTCTGCTCTCTGACCCTGACCAAGTGTTCTCTGGGTTTTAGCTTCTGAACATGGGTTGTGCTCGCCTGCCTCAGGGCCTTGGCACAGGCTCTTTCCTTTGCTGGACTGCTTTCCCTACTTCTTTCCCCTTTTCCTAGTAGACTTCATTCTTCCTGCAGGTCTCAGCCGCTTGTCACCCCGCTTAACCAGGTTAGTTCCCTGTTATCCACTCTCCTGGGACTTACGTAGGACTATATTTCTTCTCTTTATCACTTGATGTTTGTGAGATTTTTGAACAGGAAACCCATGCCTTCAGAGAGGGCAAGGACCTTGTGGTCTTGCCCCTGGCTGTCTCCCCAGCCCTAGCACAGAGCTTGGCCTGCAGGAGCCACTCCATGAACTTTGGCTGAATGACTATTGAGGTAGATGAAGGTTCTTTACACGTGCAAAGCAGTAGCAGAAGGGAGGTCTGTCGCTTCCAAGGGGATTAAAAACCTTGGCCTGCAGAGAGCCTCTCTTCAGCCTCAGGACTTGGGTGACTTTTCTAGAGCCAAAAAGAGCACGTGCCCCACCTGTCCTGGGCCAGCCTGTGCCTGGTGAACCGGCAGTACTGAGGGGCTGGTGGAGAGCAGGACAGGACAGGCGTTCCCGGGCCTCCTGCAGAGGGTCTTGCTCTGCCCCTCCCTGCCGCCTCTTTTCTCTTCGCGTCATGTCGTGGCGGTGTCCCTGGGACATCAGAGTGGCCTGTGCCTCCTGGGGTGGGAAGCCCAGAAGTCGAAGAAATGGAAAGTAAGTGTGTGTGTGTGTGTGTGTGTGCGCGCGCGCACACACTCATCTGAAAGCAGAGCGTGGCTCTGACAGGCAGCTGCCATTCCCGCCCCCACCAGCTCGCTCCTGCAGGGAGGTCCCTTCTATCCCTCTTGATATCAGGCAATCTGTCCCTTGGCCACTCTACCCCTAAGTCAAAGGGAGTTTGTTGAGCTACTGAGCGACTGATGGGTGCTGGGCTAGGTGCTGAGGACTCGGGGGTGACAGCGCGGGCAGGGTCCTTGCTGGCATGTGGGTGACTGTTCAGCAGGGGGGCAGGAGTTCAGCTAATCACCGGATGAAACGAGGATGTAGGAACCAGGAAGGGGGACAGGGTGGGGTCTCATTTGCAAAGTCCGCTCGCTCCTCGGGTCACCAGCATCTGGAGGGACCTGCTGAGTGCCGGCTGCTCCTGTGCTCTGCTTGGACCACCAGGCCACGGGGATGATTCTTCCCTCCAGGCCGCCCCCAGCCCTCCCCCTCCTGTCTTGGATTTGGGAGCTTCTGGCTCACACAGCTGATTCCAGCCTAGCACGGATGGAAACACGTGTGTCGTGGAGGGCTCCGTCGCCTGTTCGATGGGCTGGGTGCTTGCTCCACCCACGGTTCAGGGATTCCTCTCCTCCTTTTCCTCCTCCCTGCTCCACACTTCCGGGAGGTCTGGCCCAGCCACCTGTGCGCCCTTCAAGTTCAGTGCTGGGTGTGTCTAGCCGGCATCTGGGGATCTCGTTGCTGGGTGATCCTTGTGGCCCTGACCTCTGCGTCTTGAATCCATCCAGCTCTGCTAGTAGACGTGCAGCCTTCACCTTCAGGCGCCTGCTCACGCGTGAACGGTGACCTGGTCCCACTGGTGATGGACACATTCGTTTAACAAGGATCAAATGGGCTGGCTCAGGTGTTGTGTTTTGTCTTCCTTAGAGGAAATTTGCCGCGAGTTTACGTTTTCTCACGCTGAAACAAATCGACATGAAAAATCAGAGTTCAATTTTTTTAATTTCCTTTCTCAGAGAGATGGATCTGAGTCACAGGCGGGGGTGTTCACCTGTGTGGCCGTGGGGACGGCACCGCACCTCTGTTCTTCAAGGACCCCAGCTTGTTAGGAGAGTTGGAGGGGGCAGATGGGGCCAGAGGCTGTGGGATTCACCTCAATGAATCTGCAGCAAGAGTTGATTTTTTTTTTTTTTAATTAAACAAAACTCTCCGAAGCAGCTGTCTGACTCAGGTGGCAATCACGCACCTCCTCCCGTCTCTCTGGAATAGTTCATTTTTTAATGCTTACCTACCTGCTGTCTTGCTTTCTCCGTCTCATTCAAGCTCACAATAACTGTATTCTCCCATTTTGCAGGTAAGGAAATAGAAGCAGGAATACTCTTCAAGGGTCACAGAGTTTATAAATGACAGAGACAGGATACACCTCCAGCTGGTATGCCACCTGTGGCCTCCCCGAAGTGACATCTCGCCCCCCCCCCCCCCCACTGAGACCTGTTTAGGCTGCACATTCTGAAACTGTCATGACGACTCAAACCCCTGGGTTAGGCCCTGTCCAACCCTCCTGTCCGGGGTGGATGTTTTGATTATGAATTGCTGCAAAACAAACCACCCCAAATATAGTAACTTAAAACGAGAGCCACCTTCTCCCGCGGAAGATGAGCTCCGCTGAGCGGTTCTTCGGCCCAGTGACGTGGGACCACCTAGGATGCTCACTGTCCTGTCTGGTGTCTTGGTGGGAGATGGTTGCAAGTGTGAAGTCAGCAGGGACACTAGGACACTGGGGGTGCATGTATGTGCCTGTCCACTTCCTCTTCCCAAGCCTGTCCCTAGGTCTCTCTGAAAGTCCCCTTTAGCACAGCAGTTGAACGTTCTATGTGGTGGCTCAGGGCTTCCAAATGCTCTCAGGGGGAAAAGCTGCCCAGCCTCATTCTCTAGATTCCATGTGGGAAGAGACTGAAGAGAGGCGTGACCCCTCTGGGGCCGTCTTTGGACACCAGCTGCCACAGTGAGACTCTTGCTTTCCCACAGCTCACGGGCAACAAACCTATGAGGATTTTACCTCCTGTCTTGGCCCACTTTCTGCTGCTAATGACATAGTGCCACGGACTGGGTGACTTATGAAGCAAAGAGGTTTATTTTGGCTCCTGGTTCTGCAGACCCAAGATTGAGATTCTGCATCTAGTGATGGCTATCTTGCTGGCAGAGTCCCAAGGTGGCTCTCAGGATGTCACATGGCAATTCAGGGAGTGTGTATGTGTCTATCTGTCTCTATCCATCTTATAAGAATGCTACCAGGATTCAATCGGGGGGTTCCACCTGGACAACCTTATCTAATCCTAGTTACCTCCCAAAGGACCACCTCCAAACACCATAGTTGGACTGTTTCTCCCTCTAATACCATTGGCCTATGACTCTGGAGATTAAGCTGCATGAGTTTTGGAAGGGACAAACCATATTCAAGCCAGAGCACCTACATTAGAAGGCTCCCACCATCCCAGGAGGTGGAGGTTACTATTTTGCATTATGGAGGAGGGCGTAGTCTTAGAGGCTGAGCAGCTTCCTCAAGGCCACCCAGCCTGTGGGTCGGGAATCCTGAATTCTGGCTCAGGTTAGTTTGGCTCCAAGGTCTGTGCTGGTCCCTCTGTGACACGCTACCTTTCAGCAAAGTGACACATCTTTTTATCTGCCTGCCTCTTTTAATCTCACCTTATTATGCAAATACACACATCTTCGGAGTTACTAGGATATACCAGGTCCTGGGGAGGAAGGAGGCAGGTTTCTTCCTCAAATACCTCAGACACAAGGCAGATCAACAGGAAAAGACAGGACCACCAACACTGTCAGTGCTGATGGTACTTCCGAGGGTGGAGGTAGGGGTAGAACTGACCTCAGAAGCTGCTTCTCAGAGGAGTTGATACTTAGGTTGTCCCTTAAGAAGCGACTGGAGCTGGGTGTGGTGGCACACGCCTGTAATCCCAGCACTTGGGAGGCTGAGGCAGGAGGATCATGAGTTCAAAGTCAGCCTCAGCAATGGTGAGGCACTTAGCAACTCGGTGAGACCCTGTCTGTAAATAAAATACAAAAATAGGGCTGGGGATGTGGCCTAGTGTCCGAGTGCCCCTGAGTTCAACCCTCGGTACCAAAAAAAAAAAAAAAAAAAAAAAAAAAGAGAGAGAGAGAGAGACTGGAAAAATTGAGATTGGGATCAAGGGAAAGGGCTGAGCCCTGAGGGTGTTAGAGATGAATCTAGGTGACACACTTGTGCTGCACAAGGCTGTGAGCACTTGACATGAATTCATCCACTTAGCCTTTGAGCAACCCAGTGTCCTACGTGCCTTCATCATTGCCACTTGACGGACGGGGAAATGGGCAGAGAGAGTCGAGGTAACTTGGCAAGTTCACACAGCTTGTAACGTCGCCAATGACGTGCAGTCACCATCAGGGCCCGGTCACCAGGCTTTACCGTCTCTTGTAAGGATGCATGATTTAGAGGAGGGGGCTGTGGCGGGGCGTGGGTAACCCACACATTTCCTGGGGAGCAGATGCGCAGCATTCAGCCACTTCTCAGAAATACCAGTGGCCAGCCAAGGGTGCGAGTTTTCTGAAAGTGAACACCAGCGGGGCCAGGAGGGAGCCCCCTCTCCGCCCACCTGGGCTTCGTGGCGGGCGGTGGTCCCCTGAGTTTCCTGGGCCCTTCCTGCTTTCTCAGCTGCCAAGAGCTCCTCCTCCAGAGGCACAACCGCGCCCACGTCGCCTTTGTCCCCCTTCCTTGCAGGAACCGGCTCCTGTCCTGGGCTCCCCTCGCTGCCCAGGCGCCCTCTGAAGGGGGCGCTCACGGCCCAGATGGCCCACCTGGCCCCCAAGGTGCAGTGGGAGGGGCCTCCCTCGCTCCCTGCCCCGCCCCGCCCCTCCTCCCACCACACTGGCCCTGCTGTCCCTGGGACGGGCCAAGACCCCTCCCCGTGAGCTCACTCATGCTGGACCCTCAGTGGCCCTCTTCCATCCAGCCCTGACTGATCTCTCAGTGTCCACCTTCCTCCCTGAGGGGCCGTCCTTGACCTCGGGATCCAGCCTCGGTCTCTGCTCTTCTTTGATTGGGCCCTTTGTTGCCATGGCAACCATCTATGTGTGTGATCGACATCCTTCTCGATAAAACCGGCAGCTTCGTGAGGGCAGGAATCACAGGCACTGTGGACCTTAACACGGGTTCACTAAAATGGAGCAAAAGGCATAGGTCGTGTTAATGGGACAAGGCAAACCCCCTCGGAGGGAATCCGAGTTTCTCTGACCCGGGGTTCTGTGACCTAAGGAAGCCCCTTCCAGGCCCTGTGGATGGGTGGTCCCGGCCAAGGAGGCCGCAGCATGGAACCTGGGGTCACCCACGTGCCAGCAAGAGGTGCAGGGAGGAGAGGGTGGCCCCGTGGACTTGGGCACCCTGGTCGTACACAGGTGAGTCAGGAAATGCTTCTCCGGGCCCCGGTGATGGGCAGGGCTGGGATCTCTGCCCTGCAAGCTGCGATCAGAGCCTCCGACCTTGCAGATAAACCTGCAGTGGTTTCCGATGAGCTCACGGGGTTTCCAGAGCAGCTGAGCTGGGCGGGCAGGTGAGCTCAGAGTTTCCTTTCCCATCTGGGAAGAGGTGAGTCAGGGCTGGGCAGGCCACTGGGGCGGGGCGGGGCAGGCAGGGCCAGGAGACCTGGGGCAGTGGAAACCCTCAGCACCCAAGGCCTGCCCCCTCCAACCCGGGGAGCTGCAAGAGGAGGCAGAGCGCTCAGGACCTGCCAGGCCAGGGCTCTGGTGTTGTAGCAGCTGACCTAATGGCCCTCCACAGAGGGCTGTCACTCACTCTCAGCACACAGTTCACCCCCCTTTACACAGCATGCCTGTCCTGATGCCTGGGTCAAGTAGACTGCCCATGTTTGCTGAAAGAAGGCTAAAACCAAGGCACAGAAAGGTGAATTCACCTTTTTAAGATTGCACAGCAACTAGGGCCTGGACTTCTCCAGGACCACCTGACTCCCAAACCAGGGGCCTTTGGCTCCAGCCAGCCCTCCCTCTTAACAGAAGGCTTCCACACGGAGACTCCTTGAAGCCCCACCCAGCACCCCCAAAACTGAGGTTCCTCAGGGCAAACACCCAACACGTACCCATAACCTCACGTAGCTCTTCTGCGAGGTCTTCGAAATGGCCCTTATTGGCCTGTTGTCACTGGCTGTGTCACTTAACCTCTTAATGTCCCAGTTTCTTCCTCTGCAAGAATATTCTTTCTTCATAGCGTTGCCTTGCATTTCAATAAGTTTGTGCGTGTGAAGCATTTAGAGCGGAGCCGCTCTCGGTACGGGGTATCTGGTAGCATCGCCATTAGGATCATGTCATCAAAGACAACGTCACTAATCCCCAGATAGAGGCAGGCCAGGAGCTTCTTATTCCCAGAAGGTCCAGTGCACCCTGCAGTCACCGGGAGGGCCCACTGTGCAAAGGCCCTGGGGTTTCCCCTGTTCTCACCTTTGAGTTTACTCTGTCCTCTGGCATCTCCACGGGCTCTGAGCACTGCCCACCTGCGCACCTGGCCCAGTCGCGTGGAGGACCAAGGTAACGCAGGCATTTGCTGCTTACACCGCTGGCTAGCAGCTCCAGGCTAGCCTAGCCAGTCCCATGGACGGACAGCTACTCTGCACACTGTCTAGGGACACCGTCTGTGCCAGCCGTAGTGAAGCGAATCCCCATTCCCCAGCAACCCCCTGCTCAGGTGGGGGCTGCCACCCGCCCACAGGACCTCGGTGTGTCTGCCCACAACCTCCCGCGTCGGCCCCACGCCCCAGGTGCTGTGGGAGTGTCATCCAAGGGCCGGCCCTGGTCTCTTCCCTCAGTCTGGGCCTGTCCATTCCCAGTCACCTTTCCTGTCCCACTCGCTGTCCCCAGAGTCCCCATTTTTGCATAGGAGCGAGCCAAGGCACGGAGCGGATCACTGGCAGGAGGCAACCTAGAAACACAGGTGGGGTAAAGGGACAGGGGCAGAGAGAGACGCGCAGAGCCGAGTGGGGCGTGAGCTGCGAGGCTGGGCACGGGAGGGTGCCCGAGGCGCTGGGACCCAGGACCAGGGACCTGCATGCATGGTGAAGGTGGGGCCCTGGCTGTGCCAGCCTGTGGGCTCCTAAGGCCAGCAGGTCCTCCTCTCGGCCCTGCCCTGTCCTAGGCTGAGCCTCCGCCGGCCCTAGTGTCCAGGCATTTTGCAACACAGCTCACCTTCCCTGCTCCCCGCTTGCCCTCCGTGCACGAATGACCACCCTCTTCTCCTAGGACTGCCGGGCTGTTTCTAAAGCTTATCCAGGCGGAGCATTCAGAACCCTACAGTGTCTACCCCGCTCCCCTCCACCCTGTTCCCCCCTGTCCCCTACTTCTCCCTTCTATCCTGAACTCTTCCACCCATGTCTAAAGTTAGGGTCAAGTTCAAAATCTGCTAGCCTTGGAGATGTGGGAAGCCGTGTAACCTTCCCAGACTGCAATTTTTCTCATCTGCACAATGAGGACCCTCCTAGGAACTCAGAGGACAGAATGAAGCAATGCATAGAAGGTGCCTTCCTCCGGGTGTGCAGAGGTAGACCCCCGCCCACCCTGGGGGACCGTCCCGGTGGGCCTGAAATGAACAGTGACACTGATGATGTTTTCACGTGAGGCATTTTCATTTTATTTGCTTTAGGATTAACGATCTTTTCAAGTCATTAAAAATGCTAAGAATATAAAACCCCCCGCTGGAATTAACAGAGGTTAAGAATTTCTCCTGTTTGCATGCTTTTCTCAAATGCAAGAAGTGAAACATTTCCACTAACGCTGAAATCCCTGTCGTGAGCGGCTTCCCTGGCTCAGCCTCCTTCCCCGCAGGCAACCTTGATCTTGAGTGGAAGGCCCGGTCTTCTCGTCTGCCTTTGTACGTTGCTGCCTGTTCATGAATCACAGATGGTCTTTGGGAAGTGTTTGCATGCGTGACATCAGACGGTGCTCGCTGATCTGCAACTCAATTTTTTTTTTTGTTTTTTGTTTAACCCTATATTGTTGTTTTTTTCAAATACCTGTGCATTGAAACACTGAGTTTTCCTCTCATTTGGGTCACCACGTGCTTCTCCGTCATTTCCTGATCTTCGCCTGCCAAGCCAGGCTACAGCGATGATGTCTTGGGTGCCTCTCTTTGGGCTCCAGGGAGCCAGAATTGTTGAATCACCGGCATCTGCGTTGCCACCTCGGAAGGCCTGTGCCCAAACGGCACCAGTTGATGCCAGCAACGTCTGAGAGTTCTCGGCTCTCCACATTCTCACCAGTGCTTGTTATTGTTAGACTTTTCGATGTTTGTCTGATAGATTGGATGTGGAATGGCTCCTGAGGCTGGTTTTTGTCTGTCTGTCTCTGATCACCAGTGAGTCACACAGTTCTCTGTGTTTTCTGAATATTTGGGTCTCCTTGTCAGAAAATACCTGTTCAAATTCTTTGCCCATTTTTTTTTTTTTTTGTTTTGTTTTTGTTTTTTCCTGTTGGATGGCTTTTGCCTTTTAAATTGTTTCGTGGGAATTCTTGTCACATCGTGGGGACCGACTCTTTTATCTGTTATGAATCCCTTCCCCCCCCCCCCCCGGGGAATTGCTTATTTTTGAACTTTGTTCACGGGGCTTTTGTCCTAGGATGGTTTTAATTGTGTTACAATCACATCCATCCTTTGTTGTATAATTAAGACTTTGTTGACTTGGTTAAGACCTAAGCACGTAAAGATATTTTCCTGTGGTTCTTTCTGGTGATGTTGGAGTCTCTGTTTCAGTCTTCCACGTGGGTCTTTAGTCTGGTTGGAATTTACTTTTGTGTAAAGCAGGAGTTGGGGGCCTAATTTCATTTCCCCCAGGGAAGGTCGTTTGTCCCACACCTGGTTTTGAACAGCACACCTCTTGCACAGGTGTGTAACACTACCTCTGTTCTGTCCTACACTGACGTGCATTTGTGGGTCTGTTTCTATGCTGTTTGTGTTCTTTGTCTAGATAGAGAAAATGGCTTACTCGCATTTGGAAGGGATACTATGAAAGAAAGCCTAGAACACGAATCGGGAGGCTTCAGTGGGCTGGCCGCTCCTTCACCCTGCTTTGCTGCTTTCTTAGCTTTTGTGTGAATTATAGACCTTTCCCTGACCTACCTTGCCATCTGTGATTGCACTGGGTTGGGGTGGGACAAGTATCCCCTGGAAGAAGAGGTGCAGTGGCAGAC